>JAWMRC010000089.1:62610596-62679020 GCA_035584755.1 Thripadectes ignobilis
ACTGAGCAGGAGCAGCAGTGTGGCCAGGTGGGCAGGAAGGCCAGTGGCATCCTGGCCTGTGTCAGGAACAGCGTGGCACTCAGTGGTCCAGTTGACGTGATGGTGTTGGGTCACAGGATGGACTCAGTGATCTCAGAGGTCTTTTCCAACCTCGTTGATTCTGTGATTCTTGGCATCTGAGTTAACACTCAAAACAAAAGGGAGGTATCTCAGATTTCTTTCTGCTACAATCTCAAGCAACTATAAAGGTTCATACATAGGCACTGTGTTTTTGCAGTCTTTCTCACTTGTAATGGTAAGAATCTGGCTTTTAGACACTGAGTGGTCTGAAGTGGTAGTGTTTCCTGAATTTGTCTGCTTTTTGGGGTCCTGTATGTTATGCTTTGAGAACTGACATAGTGTATATATTACTCTGTGCTTTGAATTAGTTTTACCATCCCTGTGGCAAGAGGGCAGGTGTAATAAGCACTGTCTATATTAATTAGTAAAAATAATATCAATTTAATTACAGTGTTTCAGTGTTTTGGTGTTCATGGAGTAAACTGCTTTGTTATGTTTTTATTTCATTATTGTTACAATTGGCTAATGAGAATGAGCATTGTAATTCAGCTGAATTGGAATGGGATGGAGGAATAAAACGTCTTGCAGGACTGGTTCATGAGGAATAGGAATAAAGACAGTACAGGGAGGTAGTGTTCTCTGAGTAGTGTTTTTCATACCAGCAAAAATTGACACAGAAACAGAAGAACCACACAGTGGATCAGCTGTCTGGTCCAGTTTTATTGACTGATATTGCCACTGCAACTTCAATGTTACAAAATGCTCATCAAAAGGCAAAAAATGAAAACAATAAAATTATAGAAACCTAGATTAAAAGAGGAAGAGATCAGAAAGCTGCAGGGAAAAATGTTTCCACAGAGAAAGACATTCACTTACCTAAACTAATGAGAATATTTAGGTACATGCTTCTCAATGAAACACCTTTTGTATTTTCCTTCCAGCGCTTTATGGTTTTAAATGTCTTACTAGTTGGATGAGTGAGGATTTACTGCAAATGATTGTAATTTCGAAATTAAACATATTCCAGAATCTTTATCCATTCCTTATGTGGTGATTATAAATATCTCTGTGCAGTGGAGAAATATCCTCAGTACTGCTTGTTGTGGTGCAGTGTTATGGTGCTGTTACACGTGCCAGATTTTACATAAGTTAGATGAAGATGTTACACTCCAGGTGTCTGAACTTCACACAGCAGTACAGACTTGGCAGCAGTCAGTTTTTTACAGCTGAGCATAGCTATTTGGTGTTCACTAATGTGGCAAAGAGAAAATTGCAGCGGAACACAGAATAGCCTAATGGTATCCCTGGTCACCATAATGACATGTATCAGACTAGATATGAATGTGTCCACTTCTCTGCTTGTCCAGACCTGCTACAGGGCCAGTGAAGAGAGCAGTTTTAGGACACTTTATTGGGTGCAGTTTAGCTCGTACTTAGGCTGCTGATTCAGATCAGATGAGCTTCCCTATCCTTCACTGATTTGGAAAGAGATCCTGCGGCACAAGCTTAGAAGATCTGCCCAGCACTAGAAGTGTAATAATCTTTTTTGTTTGTTTCAGCTTGTAAGAATAAATTTAACATCTGGGACTCATTTTTACTGAATTTACCAGAGTTAAGACACTGGGGGTATGAGGAGGGACTCCAAAGGGATAAAAGTCTCCCTACAAATATGCCAATCTGTGGGCTGTCTGCTAATGCAGGACTGAAGTAAACATTGGTTTACGTGATTAAAGCAATAGTTTTCTTGGTAGCTGTTCTGTAGTCAAGTAGCATGTAGCCACAAAACTGGTAGATGGTCCTTGGCTCTTCAGACTTTAGGGGTGCTTCTGAAGATTGCAGTCATCTTGCTGCAATGATATGGGCTGATGGTGGAATGAATTCCTTTCCTTTTGCAACCAGTAGTCTGGTTTCTCTCTTTCACTTTAAGCTTGTGCTTCTGACTTGTGTTTCAGTTTGGGATCATTGACCCTCAGAGTATGGTCAGGAGTCTTTTCAGTTTCACTGTTTCACTGTTCATTCACCATAGTCCAGTTCCCACTGATGTGAATTTTTGTACTCAACTAGATTTACCGTAAACTCCTCCACAGTTTACTGTACAGCATAGTTTAGAACAGAATCAGAGCATAAACAAGATCCTTATTGCACAGGAGCTGTGTGTGTTTGGTCAGGATTTGAACTGGAGAGCAGCTGGAACTGGGAAATGTACTTTCTTCTTCATCTTTAGTGCTACACAGTGACTCTTCGTGCTGTTCTTGGATTTTTTTATTTTTTTTTTTAAATTCCCTTCTGTTTCATGCCATTGCTAGAACCTTGGTAATGTGGCATGTGAGCAACAGATTTTATTTTAGCTCTGTTATTCATTACTGCACATATTTCATCAAAATGCAAGTCAGCCCAACTTGCTTAAGTGAGAATGAAAAAAGGCATTCTGTGTATTGCATTCTGTGTGTTGCCAGTTAAAAAAGAATGGTGTTTTTCCTTCAGAGAGCAGATGCTTCTGATCAAGATGGTAACAAATGATTTACCAGTGAAGAATAGGGATGGGCAAACATGGCTAGTCAATGCCAGGAGATTAGAGATACTTATTTAAACCACCCACAGGCAAGTTGGCCTCACTGTTATTGTCTGGGAAAGAAAACTGATACTTTCTAGTTCAAGAAGAAAAAGATGGTCCATTTCTTGAATCTTCATGATTTAGTACTCCACATACATGCAAGCATTGGATATTGGTGTATTGAGTTACCATGAAAGTGTTTGAAACTATTTTTCCCCTTGGCCGTTGACTGAATCCTGTATTTAAAAAAAATCATTTTGTGAGAATTTTTTCTGTCAAGCTGAATTGTTTTTCTGTCTGTGGAGTCACTCTATGTCAATGTGTTGTGTTATTTAAATAATACTCTCAATCTCTGAAGAGTTGAGAGCATTCTACTTGTAAGGCTCAATAGTTTTCTCAAAATATCAGAGAAACACCTTTGATCTTTACTGTCAGATCCAGCCTGCTTAAATTCCCTTCTTATGTTACCAGTTGTGCCTTTCCATATTCACAGGGGTCTCTAGGACAGCAGGGCTACATTGGTTATTCTGTCCCATTAGCCTTGCTGAAAGACCCCAGCTCCACTTCCAAATACAGAATAAATTAGGCAGTGCTAACAGTTCAGTGTCAGTTTTGCTGCTGCATACTTCCGCTAATTCCTAGGGTTTTTTTACCACCTAATGTTACTCTGAATACCTTACTCTAGAGTCTTCCCACTTAGCAAAACAAAATTCTAAATTTGACACCTCCTTAATCTGTGGTGCTTCTGTAGTCCATGATTTCTGTCCACCTGTGGAGATGCCCATTTTTTTACCACAGCCAAAGGTATAAAAGTACAACCCAGAGCTGCATGTGTGATGATTTAAACACAAGATCAAAGGCTCTGATGCTGCTTTCAAGGTGGTAGTATTTATTCCAGTTATTAGTCACTGCCAGAGTAAACCGGGAGATTGTAGCCTGTGGTAAACAAAAGATCTTCTTGACAGAACATCCTGCTGACCTTCAGTGCCACACAATGACATAGAAACCATGGGCTTGTCTATCACTGCAGCCTGCAATGTCCTCACTGGGTTTTCTTCTGGGAAAAAGCAGCAGAACTTCATGTGAGCCTGAGGACTCTGCAGTAGCTCTTTCTGCTCCCCAGCCCTCTGTGTGGGCTTGACCATCTCTTCCAATCTCCTAAGCTTCAAAGATGCTTTGGTGTCTCAATGAGGAAAGATTGGAGTTATGCTAATGTTGCCCTGTCATTCAGCAGTGTTCAGTTTTAGAGGGAGCAAGGCAGGTGTGAAGAAAGGAAGGAAGACTTTATTTCTTGCACCAGCATGGCTTAAATATTAGCCTTTCAGAAAGTTTCTGGCTTCTGTCCAGCTTTACTCACCTTTTTTTACCCCACAGCAATTCAGTCTGGAATCCCCCCCACAGCAGCACTGACTCCAGTTGTATTTGGGGAATGCACCAGAGATGTAAGGATGCTCAGAATATGCCTGAGCAGCACAGTAGAGCCTCTGTGGTGAAGTCAGTCCCATCAGAGAGTCCAGGTATCCACCATTAGATATTTGTCATGAGGTGACCTGCATGACAACACCTTAGATCACCGATGCCTGCAACTCTTCTGTGAAGGCCTTCACAGCTTTTCCACGTCAGACTTTCAACCCTCAGAATCAGTCCTTGTCCTTAAAAAAATGTCTGATTGAGATTTAGCTCAGTTGATTCTTGGGTGGCAGACTCAGAGGTATAATTCTGCTGCAGCAACCTTCAAAGCTAGTTAGCAGAATCACAAACTTTGTTACTTAATTCATACTTATAGGCTGTGGAAAACAAAACATGATGACAATAGCATTGACTGCCCAAACTGTTTCTCTTGTTCAGTCATGTCCAAATGGGCAACTGAGACAGCCAGGGCAGGTGGAAGAGTGGCAGAAGGGTAATTACACCATGAGGAAGCAGTCAAAGCAGTACTCACCTTTAGAGTGGGATGAAAACACTATAGCATTTTTCTCAACAGGATCTGTGGACATTAAATAAAGTTTTCTGTGTGCTACTTCAAATGCTGTAAAACATACGATGTTCTTTTTTGATGATGAATTGCAAAATGTGCTGTTTATTAAATTAATGTCTTTTCTGAATTCCAGATATTGGTAGAAGCATGCTGTGCCTTAAGTGGACAGGTTTGAACTTGTATAAACATCTAATGGAAATTAACTGAAATGCACTTCTCATGTGCATTTCACTATCCTGCTTGCAGTTTCCATTTCTATTGGGCTTTCATATTAGAAATCAGACCATGAAAGCAGAGGACTGTGATAAAATCTTTGTTCCTTCACTCTTGGCAGACATGATGTTAGTTACCCAGAAAAATATTATGTTTAACTTGCAGCATAAGGTTGTGAAACTTCTCTGGGAATATGAAAATTCTGTGCTTTAAAAGTGGTAATTGTTGGACAATGAAAATGAAGACTTACCCCAGACTTTGTTACAATTTGGAAGTAGACTAATAAATTGCTATTTTGGGGGGACCAGAAGTGGCCCGGATTAATGCAGTTGTAAAAGTACAAACAGACAAACTTTGGAACACAGACAGTTGTCTCCGTTGTAGATTGGCTTTCTGATGTGCTGCTGATTCCTGTACATTTTCTGTATGTTTAACAGATTCTGTCAGACATTGGAAAGAAAAAAGAAAAACTTAACTGGTGGCCAGCTTAGGGATTCATGGGAAGAAAGTTTTTATGATGAACTGTGCCTTGGCCACCACACACAGGGTTTGCTGGCTACATGTCCCATTACATGTTGCAGCTTTCACTGTAACATGGGTGCTTTTTGTTGCTGAGACTCATAGGAAGGTCTGTAAATCCACACATGCATCCCATTGTGGCAGATGAGTGTACATGGTGTTGTTTGTTGGATTGCTTCTCAAGCTGTATGTCTGTAGGGAGCTCAAACAGTAAAATAAACTTTCCTCCAGTTGGGTATTACTCATTTTTATTGTTAGTATTATAAAGCGTACTAATTCACATGGCAGGAGTGCTGTGTGCCTGAGTCACAGGCATTGTGGTAGGTTCTTCATAAATATCACAAAAAATTGCAATGAGGCTGTAAATCTAGAACTAAAGTGCAGGCTGGAAAGGGATGTTTTTTTCTTGGAAAATGGTGTTTTAGACATACATTTTGCTGTTCTACCTTTTCCTTTCAGCAGGGGGAATGGAGTTTTCTGTTTGATTTTTTCAGAGTTTGTTGAGTCTTTCAGTTCTGAAGCCCAACTGGTAAATCCCAGCAATTCTTAGAGTGGTCCTAATGTGGTGCACATGGTGTGTGTCACCAGCAAGTCAGTATTTGCCTCAGGGTATTAGTGTCACCAGGCCTGACACTGATATTAGTGTCAGTGTTAGTGTCACTAATATTAGCGGCAGAATCTACTGTTTGTTGACTGTTAGTCCTACAGATAATTTGGAGTCGTGCCTTTCACTCTTTCATTCAAAAATCCATGTGGATTCCTCGTGTGTGAAGAATCTATGATGGGGAGTGAAAAATACGAGCTCATATGCTTTGTACTTCTCTCTCTGTTTTTTTCATATACAGACACACAGGCAAACAGAAATATAATATTTCTGAAAGATTTATGGCTGTAGAGGAAAATAATTTATCTACAGTTCTGAAAGACTAATATATATATATGTATTTGTACATACATATTTAAAAAATGTTCCATCCTAGGACTGCAAATTTAGTTAAAATAATTGATTTTTGTTTATACATTACTAATAGAATGAGACAAAAGTCTGGAGATTTGTTGTGAGTCAATGATTAATTAATTCCTGTGCTGAGAGTTCTTTCATCAGTTCTAGTATAGCTGTAGCACACAGTTGCTCAAATCTTCTGTAATAGTAGGGATCCAAGTGTGTTTCATGTGTGCTTTGTTTTAATTTGTACATGTGTATGTGTGTAACTGCATCTTTTCCTTGTCTTTCACTTGCTTCCTCTCTCCACTGTACACTGCTGTGACTCAGAGCTGGACATGATTTCAAATGCTGGAGCTAGAGCTAATCTTTCATTTCTGCAGCTGTGTCACAGTCTTCCTGAATTAGCAGAGTTACTGTTTAAGGACAGCAGACAATTAAATCCCAACAGCTTCCCTGGAGCCTCACAAAGTAATGGCTGAGAGCTGAGCTATGGCAAAAACCTTTAGAAAAGGCTGAAAATTAAGAAGACTGAAGATAGAAGCATTTTATCTTTAAATATTCTCAAATGCTTCTCAGTGAAAGGTAATCAAAGACTGTGCCAAATTAACAGAATCAAATTATGTCAGGAAGCTAAACATGGGGTTTGGGATAGTTTGGGCAGTAACTTAATAGGGAAGTCTAGGAGGGGGGTAGCTGGACACCAGATGGGCAGGCTGTCTTAGTTATAGTGGCTGGGACCAGTTTAACACTGTGTGGGTTTAACCAAAACTGTGTATTCTACACCCTCTCTGTCATTTCTCATGAACTGTTAAAAATGGATCATTTGCAGCAGCTGCCCAGGGCACACCTGACCCCTCAGGCCACCAGCTGGGTGTTTAAGAACTCTGTGAGACAGGGAAGTTTTCCTGTCTTCACACCAGTGACTCAGCTGTGATAACTCCACTCCAGGGAGGTATTAGCACCTTCACACCCAGCCTGAGGGGTCGTGTCTGCTAATAGGCTATCAAGGAGTATCCCATGATTCATAGAATAAATCACCTACTGGGAAACTCTCTGCCCTGGGGGGAGGTACTGGGCATTCCCACCTGAACCTGAGCATAACTAATATTGGGGTTTGGGGACTTCTGGTACTGCTCGTGGGAGCCAGTGGAGGACCTGAAGCTTGTCAGGACTGGAATTGCCACTCTTGACCAGACTGTGACCATCATCTTCACCAACAGGTTTTTTTTTACTTTTTTTTTACTTTGTACTCAGGGGAACAACATGGCACTCAGTACAGGGGGTAATGAACTCCATTCTGTTTGTGCCCCACAGTGCTGGGTTGTACATCTGGTTTTTTTTTGGGTCAAATGGATTTTTCCTCTGCATCATTGTATTTATTGTGATCTTTATATTAAATTGTAATTCTGACTTAGAATCTCTTTTTGATTTGGGTTTGTTTCTTCTGCTGGTTTACCTTTAAACCAGCACAGTTGAGTACTGAGCATAGAGTAGGATCAAGCATTTTTTAAAGTGACAAAAGAAGGGATGGGAACAATGCATGTGTTTTGCATCTGAGCCTAGAGGGGATTGTTTATTGCCTTTGGAATGCACACATGGTTTGTTGTGATGTAGACTGTCAGATCCATTCCTGCTACAAATAAATCAATGAGGTTGAGCCAGGGATTTGTTTATTTTCTGATTTTAATTATCGGAAGAAAAAAAAAGCACTGACAAAGAAACACACCAACTCGAGGAAATCTTGCCTGAATTGTTTTGGAGGGCAACAAAAAAACCAAAACCACCAAAAAACTTTTGCTTGCCTTGTGTAAAAACATTATTTTTTCAGGGATAGCATTTCCCTTAGTGATACTTCAGTGGATCTGTCATGATCTGGCCTCATTCTGTACAAAAATACTCATTGGGAAATGTGTCTTTCAAAAACTCACAGTTTCATGTCTCAGTTGAAAAGATTTCTCCAGTCAAATTCTGGTATTTAGCTGTGCATTTCTGGCTGATAATCAGAGCAGAATGAATTGTTTATTGTATGTACTATTTTTCTAAATTCACCTATGAAAGAGGTCCATTGTGAATTATCGATGATTGAGTCCAGAATTCTTTAATAAATTTGTTTGTAAACAATCTTCTCACCACATAAAAGCTTATTAGAGGTTTATGGGTCAAGTACACCTGTCTTTTAAAAAAAATTTAAGTCCATTGGAGTTCTATCAGCATTGCATATGATCTAATATTTAGTATCTTCTATTTCTTTCATTTGTTACTAAGTTTTTGAATTTTCAGTGTTCTTAGATTAGCAAGAATTATGCCGAGTAGTAGCTGAAGGTATTTAGTATCTTTTAAGTAAACTTTGTTAGTAAAATATTTTATTATGCAGAACTGTGGGCATGTCTTCAGGAATATGTATCATGTGCAGACAGCATCTGGCTTGTCTGTACAAAAATATTTTGTTATAATTTTGCATGTTTTTCTACTTCTCACTGTATCACTGTAGCATTAAAAGTATTGAATATCTTAAGAAAACAAAATGCTGAATTCTTAGAAAAGCTGAACATCTGTGCTTTTTTTTTTTTTGAGTTTGAAGGAATTTTCGTTGTTTCTGAATTCCTGGGAGGTTCGGCAGAAGGATTTCAAAACCTGCAAGTTTTAAAGGCAAAGCTTTAACATCCTGTGAGCAAAAGAAGACATGACAGCAGAACAGAAAGAAAATGAGTCCTTTTATTATTATAGCAAAATACTCTTCCTCATGGTTCCAAAGAATGTTTTAATGCATTTTTTCCACAGACAAATAGCTCAATTCTTTTCTATTTAGTCTTTTTTTTTTTTTTAAATGCAACAGAATAGTACATTCAAGCCTAAAAGGCTGACTGCTGCTTTTAAGTAGACTAAATGAAGTGCTTTTATTGCAAGAAGTGTTGTATTTCCAAAATAGCTAAAGCAATCTCTTTGCAGACAAAGAAATGATTTTGATGGAAAGTCTACTTCTTGTCAGTTTGAAGTAAAACCAATAATTTTTTTTAACATACAAACCCTATTTTTTTATAGAAATAGAATAGCAAGAAAACAAACACATGTATCAAAACTACTGGAAATGGAAATCCTAATTTAATAATTTTTAGACTGAAATCTACTAGTCCTTTGATTGTTTGAACTCATGGGTGAGTTGTACAACTAGAACATTTTCTTTTTGCAAGCAGACAAAGGTGTATCCCCAAGAATGGTTTGGAAAATGGGATTCGGAAAGTGGGGGCTGCTTGCATGAGTAATTAAAGACCAAAAGTTCAGTCTGCCCCATAGTTAGTCTGGGACAAGAAGGGCTAGTCAAAACAAAGAGAGATGTTCTGCTGTGAAGTCCCAGAAGGGCATCCTGCACCAAAAGAGAAAGGGCATCTTGGGCTTAAAGAAAATTGAAACATTGAGCATGAAAACTACAATAGGAACAAACCTTTCAGCCTACAAAAGGAGTGAAGAAGGCTAAGCACCCAACCAAGAAGGCCTCTTTTTCTAATGAAAAAGCTCCTACAAAGGCAGCACCTGAGCAGAAGATTGAGATTTCCGTGTTGGTGGAGAGTCTTAACTTGCAAGACCCTTGGTTTTGTTGAGTCTGTGACTGACTTTTAGAAGGAAATAATGGTCAATAGCAGATTCCTGGCAAGAGGCATATGAACAGACTGGAAAATAGGGGAACATCATTGACAATCTGTTTCTGAGCTACAGGTGCTGTTTTTCTATTTTAAATGAGGGACTAATCTTCCCTACACAGATGTATTGAGTGGTTTCTGGTACTTCTCAAAACAATTTCTGATTTGCAATTTTCTGTGGCATGTACCAGGACTTGAGCAAAGCATTTTATACTGTGCTACATGACATCCTTGTTTCTAAACTGGGGAGACATGTTTGGCCTGGAAGCCAACTGTATCCAGAGCTGTATCCAAAGCAGTCTGTCCAGCAGGGTCAAGGGAGGGGATTCTGCCCCTCTGCTCTGCCCTGGCAAGGCCCCACCTGGAGCTCTGCATCCAGCTCTGGGGTCCACAACATAAGAGGGATGTGAACCTGCCAGTGTATGTCTAGAGGAGGACCACAAAGATAATCAAAGGGTGGACCACCTCTGTTACAAGGACAGGCTGGGAGAGGTGGGGCTGTTCAGCCTGGAGAAGAGAAGTCTCTGGGGAGACCTTATAGCACTTTACAGTACTTAGAGGGGATACAAAAAAGCTGGAGAGGGATTTTTTAGAAAAGTGTGTAATGGCTGGACAAGGGGTAATGGCTTTAAGCTGAAAGAGTGTGGGTTTAGAATAAATATTAGGAAGACATTCTTGACAGGAGTGGTGGTGAGACACTGAACAAGTTGCCCAGAGAAGCTGTGGATGCTTCATCACTGAAAGTGTTCAAGGCTGGGCTGAATGGGACATTGAGCAACATGGTGTCCTGGATGGCATTCTGCCCATGGTGGGAGAGGTTGGGAGGTCCCTTCCAGCTCAAACCATTCTATGATTCTAATAATGACTCTTTCAGTTTGAGTCTATCTTGGGTAAAAAAATGTTCTGTTGCCTGCCAGCTTCCCTTGAAGCTCCCTACCTTTTGTGCTAGGGCACATAGCAAGCAGGCAGCAACTCTCCAGACTGTCTCTGCCTTTTGCTGCCCCATGTTGTCTGTTTTCCAGCCTTTTCAGCTGCTTATTATACACAGCCTTGCTCTGGAAAATGAATTCGTTAATTTCCTACCAGCTTTAGAAGAACTTCAAAGTATTCATCACCACAGAGAAGGCAGTTGGCATTTCATCAGATCAAGCTCTTAGCAGAAGTGGCCTCAGAATTAGTAGAGATTTTACGCTAGTCTAAGTGGTTTACTCAGTTTCTAGTTTTGTACCAAATTTAATTTGCTTTTTATTGAGTATACGTCAGTCCAAGTTTTGAGTGGAAACTTGATTGTTAGGCTGAGGAGTATGTGTTGCAGGCTTTTGTTCTTGGAGTGGCTTTTTCACACAAGTTGTATGTCAGAGTGTAGGTCATGTCTCTGCAGCTCTGAGAGAGAAGTTAATTTTCTGTCTGTGAGGTGTAGTGTCTTGCATATGCAGGTAAATTTGTGAGTGCACTGTACATCTCATATCAATGGAAATGGGTTTCAGTCAGAATTCAAGCTTCAAGGGGGGATTTAAATTACATTCTGAGCTAACTCAAGTGTTTTGTGCTTTGAAAAGGACCTGAACCCAGTGCTGAATCTGATCAGCCTTCAGCTTTGGTATGCATGGGAGCTGGGACTCATACTAGATTTGTAAAAAACATTTATGGTGGTGTGCCAGATGCAGTCATGAAAGCACATCATTCTTTCTCAAGCAGACAGCAATAACTGGGAAAGTCAAATGAGTGGCATGTGATTTGACTGAGACCAGAAGTTTAGTACTTCCTGTGTGATTTCCAGTTATCATCATGCTGGGTCCCAAACTGCCATGTGCTAAACATCAGCTGTGTACTAGAGACTGCACTTTGTCCTGCAAGTTCGGGATCTCGGTTTGAATCTTGTTCTTAGGGTGTCCTTTAATTTCTTCTCTCCTCTCCTTCCACATCTAATTTTTTTACTCTCAGTCCTTTTCTAGCACAAACACTGGTTTGTGACATGGAATAACCTTTTTGGTGTAGTGTGTCACTCACTTGACACTGCTCTCTTAATATGCCATAGCTGCACTCAACCAGGGACTGAATTTTCCTGTTTTGTAAGGTATTTGGTTTTGATAAGATCCCTCTGCCTTCATTCCTCCCCAGTGATAGCACAACAAGCTGCAGCTTGAGCATGGCTCGCAGCGTTTTTTTCCCAAGGCTGTGCAGAGCAAACGAAGCAGCTGCTTTCTCACACCACCTATGGAAACAAGGGCAGTGTGTTTCAAGCTGCAGTTGTCGAGCAGAATCCATGATTGCTCATGTAGACACTGAGCAGAAACTCCATGTCACAATGCTGCTCTGAGGTTATTCTTTGGTGCGGGGAGGTCACTTTTGGGAAAGGTTTTGGAAACATACATGGTAAGTAAAGAAGAGGTTGGCAGCATCAGTATTGGCTGCCTTTTAGGTCACCTTGAGATGACACTTTCGTGATAAGTGGTGGTATGACCCTTGTGAGGCATTCCAAAATTCATTCATGAGTCCCATCTGTACTGTGCAGCCACAGCTTTCATGAGTTTGGAGAAAAGGGGGGCTGAAGCCTTCTCTCCCAACACACCTATAATGACAAATGCATACCTAAAACGTGCAGTCTGCTCTTGACACTTCTTGCTCTTGGACTGCACAGAATGAAGCCAGAAGACGAGCAGTCAGGTGGGTCAGTGTAGTTCAGCCTGATGTTGCTTTCCCTTGCAGAATTCTGGTTCATCAAGCAAAATAACTTCTGCGGAGATGAAGAAGTTGGACTTTGACCTTCCCTTGCTCTGCTCTTGAGAAGAGTAGAGCTCCTGACAGACTTTCATCCACTGGAAAATGGGATAATTGTGCTTTCTTCCATCTATCTGCACACGTTGTGGCAGCTGTCATCATTTGTATCTCTGCTTTCTGGCTGTTGACTAGGGTTCCTATAGGTCACAGTAGTACAAACAATACCTGTCAATAGAAACAATGCCAGTTGTCATTTGATCAAATGTTTGCATTTAATTGTTCTCTAATAAAGTTTGAACTCTGGAGTATTAACATTGTCATGCTCACTAGCTTGAAGTTAGTTTTAGAATATAAGTGAGCAGGAAGCCAAACCAGCCATAGTGCTTTCTGTCCCTGTGATTAGAGATCATGTTTAGTCTGTGGATCCTCTTGTCTTTATAAAAAGCACTGTGTAGGCAAGAAACTTCTTATGAATCCAACGTTACATCTTCACTCTTCAGCATTACATAGGCTTTAAATCATCAAATGTGATCTGCTTTGCAAACTGTAAAAATTTACCAGCTTCCAAATCAAAGCTTCAGAACTTCTCATTGAAAGTCTCCAAGGAGATTTCAAATGCTGAGAAGTACAAAACATTTTTTACATTGTTTATTTTCATGAGAGGCTGCTCTGATATTAATGAGATTAAAAAGACCCAAAACAACACCCCAGTTTGTACAAAGTAAGCCCCCTGGATAGAGTGCTCTCTGAATAAGTTTAATTAGAAAAATATGAATTAGATACTTCAAGACTATTTTCCAGGAGTGGAACAGCTGTTGTTCTTTCCTATTCTTCCAAACTGTCTTTGGAGGAATGGGGCAGACTCTATTTTGTTTCAGAATGATAACACTTGTGAGTTGGTTTTGGATGCCAAATGAAGTCAAAACTTGCTAGTCTCACCCTCTCATGACTGTAGTCAAAGGAAGCCTCTTGCACTTGGAGAAACAGCTCTTCCCTCCCCACCCCCCAACTGGTTGCCATTAAAGCTTCCGGTATAAAAACAGGGGAAGAGGGGAAGGGAGAAAGCATAAATATAAGAAAGAGTCAAAGACTCATAAAAATACCCTTTTAGTGTTCACCAAAGAGTGTCCTTCAGGCCAGATAGCAAAGCTTAATGATTTTTAAATTTAGATTTAACTTGCTATTAGATTCACCTGGAGGTAGAACTTGAGGCTATATTGGTTACTCTTTCACACTCCTTTTATGGAATGACTTTTGCAGGAGGAGAATCACCTTGAGCATGTTTTATCCTCAGGAGTGATGTAACTTGTTGTGTGGTGAGGCTCAGAGCACTGACTAGGCACCATCCACTCAGCTGTCCTTGGGGGTGTCACCTCACACACTTTGGGCAGACTGGACCGCTCAAAGAGCTTC
This sequence comes from Thripadectes ignobilis, assembly GCA_035584755.1. Classification (NCBI taxonomy): domain Eukaryota; kingdom Metazoa; phylum Chordata; class Aves; order Passeriformes; family Furnariidae; genus Thripadectes; species Thripadectes ignobilis. The sequence continues at coordinate 62,624,639 of JAWMRC010000089.1, forward strand.
AACCCTGTCTTCATCAAAGACACAACAGACTTAACATTGATTAAACAACAAGGAAATGTTGACTAAAGGAGCCCCTGATCTTCATAGTGCCCTGGACTTCAGACAGCCCTTCCTAGTCTGTCTCAGCTGCTGTGTGGAAATCTCACTGGTAACTAGAGTAAGGGCTCACACTGTATGAGTTAATGAATTATGAGTCAGCTGTGCCATGCCATCTACCTGTTTGATACTCAGGATGTAGCAAACATAGGCTTGTTTCAGCTTAGTATAACCAGCACTGAAAGTTGTGTAAAATTCAGCAAGTACTATCTTTGGTCCTTTTTGAGACCATAAAAATACTCAGTCACTAATTCTCTAGTGGACCATAAATTTTTACCATGCTGGAATTTAATTATGGAGGTGAGCTTCAGATGCAGCAAAGGAGGTCAGTTTGGGCTTATGCAGGTCAAATGAGACATATTTGAAAAAGTAGAAAGTGAGAATGTGGAAGGAAGCTGAAAGGCTCCCTGGGAGTGGGAGAATGTGAAGTGGCTACTGCTGGGCACTGTAGTACAGTTAGAGATTTAGAAGCTGTGGTAACACAGCTTTATGTTCCTCATGATGTGCTGCAGATTTCAAAGTAGAATCCTGTAGAGAGACTAATGAGGCTCTAAACAGCTTCACAGTCCCACAGTTATCATCTGTCATTTATGGGTCTTCTGTAATAAGAAAAGAAGTATGACAGGGCATTTCTGCAATGCAAATATAGCTGCAGTCAACAGGGGACCCACATGTGTATGTAGGAATAACATACCTGGACTGTTTCTTCTAAGGAAAATCACAGAATAGTTGGAAGAAATAATAAATATTTTTAGGATGCACAGTAAGGATGATAGTGGAGCATGCCATTACTTGAAGCATGAACAGAGATGTCTTTTAAAATTATGTGTTCCAAGGCATGCATTTTCATGTGAGCATGCTTGGATCTCCATGGAAGATTAATTTTACAGAGAGTGTCTTGAGTAAAAATGAGTACAGCCAGGATGCTTCAGATTCTCTATGAGATGCTAAGTTCCAGTGAGTTGTAGGTCCTAAAAAATTACTCCTGTAGCACAGCAGAGGAGTAAATGAAGACAGGATTTGGTCTTTGCTTCTCTTACCCATTTTTATAAAAGGTATTTTTTTCTAATACCTTAGTTTCTTCAAACATACCCTAGATAAACTTTGTCCAAAGTCCCCATCTCCACAAAACTATGGGAAAGAGAGTGAATCTGTCCTGCTCAAGATCAGTAAAAAGAGGAAGGCTAGTGTGGTCACCAGCAAGTTGATTGTATAATCCAGAGTACTGATTCTCTGCCAGATCTCTCAGCTGAGTGATCATGTATTGCAAGTGGTTGTATGGCAGCTGATAGACACTGATCCTAGAGAACTGACTTTTCTCCTTTGCTGAACATATGTCCCCAGCCAGAAAGAGCTGTTATCTCTGCAGTATCCAGGACTGATATCTGTCCCTTATGAACCTGAGAACTGGAGGTTGCCAGACACTTTTTCCTCTCCTGTTATGTTATTGTCTTCTGCAAAAGTCCAACCTGCTGTAAATTTGGGAATGAATTGATATCTTTTTTTGATACTCTGTGTGTGAACTTTTGAGTCTTCAGTGTCCTAACTCTGTACCTCTGGCCAGTTTTCTGGCAGCTTCTGCACTATACAAGCAAGTATGACAAAATAACATAAAATCTAGTGGTATGATTGTATCCTGTTCTTATTGTCTTAAAAATAAGCTATTTTAATTTTTGGACTAAAGCTCTGTTAAACTATAAGGCTGAGTTCCAGTGTTGTGGCACCTTTTTCACCAAATCCTTCTGAAAACATTGGTTTTTTCTGCAGACCCGTGTAAGGGCTGGAGTGCTGTCCTTTTCAGTTGGTGTTGTTCATAAAAGTCTTTTGTCAAATTACTCAGTACCTAAAAAGTATATAGGTGAGGATGGAGATGAAAATCTCATCTGAACATTAACTTTTAATTTTGGCTGAGATAGGAGCAGATGACAAACTCAAAGGGAAAGGTCCTTGGGAAAAAATGTGACTCACAGAAAGGAACTCAGTGATTAGCTGAAATAAATTTAGCATGTGTAATGTTAACGGATAATTTACTTCACCAGCTCAGTTTAGATTATGTGCATCTGCAGTTCTCTGGTAACGTATGTGTCCTACTGCACAATTTTTTCTTTGATTTTTTTCTTTGATTTTTTGCTTTAATTCTTCTATTCAAACTTAGTTTCTCTTACCATGCATTACAGTTGCAATGGCACCTGGAGCAAAGTACAAAGAGATAGAACCAGGATATTTTATTGCTATTTTTGTTTCATTTTGCTTCTAAAAGTCTTGTTTTTTTTCGTTTCTGCCCTCCTGTCAGAAATATTGTCTGAAATATATTGCCAGAAATACTGTTTGCTCTCAGTGAGTTACAAACTGTTCTCACTACAGATATTATTTTTTTGTCATTATTGTCAATGTACTCAGTTATTGTAGCTTTAAACTGCAAATTGTTGGGTTTTCCCTCCCTTTTTCTCCTGACATACACCCACTAATACCAGCCCTTCCTGTCTGGAATAGCACTGCTATTGCAAAGCCATAGCCAAGGCTGGAGCTGCTCTTTCTCTTCCCACAGGACTGAACTTCAGCTTCCCACATGGAACTGATTGAAAAAATTCTGCCAGAAAATGTATTTTGACAAAACCCCCAAACTTTTGACCAAAAGAAATATGAGAAAAATATCTGCTTTCCACTGAAAAATGCATTCTACTGAAAATCAAAAAAATTAGTTGAAAACTTTGTCAGAAGTGTCCCAGGATCACCATGTCCTCCTGGCAAGTGACATGCAACGTAGGAGATGCGATGTCTTCAGGGAACTGTTTGTGTTAAAATAATGAAGTACATGAATTAATAATCCCATTAGGTAATGTAGCAGCACTTCCAAATACAGTATGGTAAACATATTCAGCCACATTATGTCAGAATTTGAGGGTGAAGGGTCAGACTTGAAGGAGGGGAGAGCAATGATTTAGAAAAAAAATTCCGTGGTTGATTTGTAAGTTTTCAGCTGTAGGCACTGAGGGAAAACACACACACACACCACCCCAAACAAACATACACTCCCCCTCCCCCCTTCTATTTTCTGGCCATGTCTATTACTGTATTACATGGTAGCTTTTCATAGAGAAGATTAATTGAAGGAAATTTGTGTGCAGTAATTTTTTTTCTGTGGTGATAACTGAACTCTGTAATAAATGTAAATATGTCTGGCTTATTTCCGATGAGGCTTTCATAGAGGCGCTCCTTTGTGTATTCTGAGGCTGTGTGAGTGCATTCAAAAGGAGATGATGCTACAAACGGCTCAGAAAAAACATATATTGTGTTTACATAGCTTGAAACCTGTGTGACTTCAAATGAAAAAGTCTTGCTATTGTATTTGTGAGTCAGGAAAGAGCACATATAAAGACATATTTAATCAGCCAAGGGAATTTTGCTGGCTCTAAGTGCTTTGAAGTAATTTTAATGTGAAGATTGGTGGCTTTTCCTTTTGGTTGGTCTCAGCATTTAACTTCTTGTATAACCGGTGTGGGGTGAAAGTACAAAAGCAAAGCACAAGTTCAGTAAGTGTTGGAAGTCTCTGGAAGATGTTGAAAAACATCTACATACTGAACTTTTACAGTCATATTCATACAATGAATTTTGTTTTTTTCTCTGCTTCATACAGCTTGGATTTTAACATACAAGCATTCATGAGGGAGCTTGGGAAACGAGGTTGTCACTATTGTCCTTACTTCCCTTTTGATATGGTTGCCTGGCCTTTCTTGTTACAGATGCACCTTGACACAACAGTCACCTGCTGTATAAAATCAGGGTCTGCAAGTGAAGATGGTTAATTCTTCCTGGTTCCAACTCGCTTAATAAACACAAGAGGACAAGAAGGTCAAATAGCTTAGTCTTTGCAGGAATGACTGAACCCTGTGGAATGAAAAAGAGTGGGCAAAGATTTGTGATGGTGCTTTGATTCTTTGAGCAGCAGGACGAAAGCTATATCTCCCGATTTCCTGGTCTGACTGCTGTACAGGCATTCTTGCTGTATAGATTCATGTTTGCCTGATGTGACTGTGGGATTTACTGCTTCTGTAGTGTGTCTCATGTCCTATGTCAAAAGTAGCCTTGATTTATAATGTAAACAGAAACCTGAGCATTTTTTATATGTCTTGTCTAGGAATCAGAAGTCTTCATTTCTTTTTTCTCAAAAAATGAAACAAAACCCTTGCAGGCAGTAGCTGTAATCCCAGATGAACAAACACATGTGACTTTGAGTCCTGAACCTTTGAAGCTTTATGGGTGTAAACAAGTCTTCAAACCAAGACCAACCTCTGGCATTAAAACTTTGACTTGCATTGAAAAGAAAGTTTCTCCTCTTCAGAACTGTTTGGCAAACTTTGTGAGATTACAGTCACCTTTATTTATTTGCACAGGTTTGCTGTGGGATGCATTGGGCCTGTGGCAATCAGTGTGGAGGCAGAAAGTATCTGGTAGGGGGGACTTAAGCGATCTCACTGAGCTGCCGTTGGTGTTCTTGTACATAGAGCCCATGGTTATAGTTCTGTAAGAATGCTTTTATTTCATTCATCTGATTTCCTTCATTTCCTTACCCTCATAATGGCTTTCACAACTGTCCAGAGAAACTGTAAGACTTTGAAGTGTTTCAAAAGGACTTTTAATTTGTCTGTCCTTGTAAATTTGAATACAGCAGGAACAGAGTGTTCCTGCTTTTTTTCCCTGCACCAGAACAAGTTAAGGAGGCTGTGCTGACCACAGCAAGAAAGGGGAGGGGAAAAGAAGCCATAATAGTGTAATAGCTCAACCTTTTGTCACATCCCCAGTGTGGACAGGGATGTCAGTAAATTCTTTGCTTTAGATTTAGTACTGCTGCATATGTCTTGAAGTGGAAGGGTTGTACAATGGTTTTGCAATGGTTGCAATCTCTGCACAAATACCAAGACACAAGGGACCAAGGCTGTGTCTGGTTGCATGCCTCTCTTAGATCATGGCAGAGGGAGGTATAAACTAATCCTGGTGGAGCTGTAAACTAGTTCTTTATGGTCCAGATGGGGATCAAATGCCCTGTATCTCAGGCAAAGCAGGGAGGTTGATACAAAAGTTATGAGAAATGTTGCAGCCTTTGTTAGCTGGTCTATTGTACGTTCTTAACAGCTTGCTAATTCATGAAAAACTATTTCTTCCACTGCATGCCTGGGGGCCAGAAAGGGTTTGTAGTGTGAGTCAAAAGTGGACCACCCAGTCCAGCCTATGTGATGGGTTTGGTAATTGACTGTGGAATTGCAGCTAGGAGCAGAATTTCGATTTAAACTGATGAAACAGCTTCTGTTCCAGTCTTGTTCTCCAGGGACTGGATACAAAACACCAGAAGAAAAAGATGCAACTCTTTCTAGTGCATCATGTTTGGCAAATTAACTTTTGACCTCTTTGCAGCTTTGTAAAAATAGGAGAGTCTTTGGCTCAGGATTTCAGGTTATTAGAAAAAAGCTATTTTTTTCTATTCCCCTTTTGACTGTTACATGTTTGTGAGGTATGAAACAACCTTGATGTATGCAACCAAATAAATGCTGAAAACTCCTTGTAGTCATATTTCTACAGTGTAATGACTGGCTTATGAGAAAAGCTCAGGGAAGGTGATATCGAAAGAGTATTTATTTTTGACTTCCAGTACTAGCCAGTAGAGATTAACTCTTTTGTGCTTATTTTCAGACTGGATATTTCCATCTGCCCCATGGGGATTACTTCATTGAGCCTATTAAAAAACATCCACTGAAGGAGGGAACACCCCATCCTCATATTATCTATGGGGCAAATCACCTTCAAAACGCTTTAAGGAGAAGACGGGCCACGCCGATGGAAAGTGAACAAGCATGTGGATTGAATGGTATAAATTTTGCTGGATTTCTGCTTATCTGCTTTCTGAATCTTTTTAAACAGCTTATATTTTTCAGTGGTGTATGCCTTTCCTTCTGCCAGGCGAGATAATGCAAAATGAGAGCATCTCAGTCAAAATGCCTCAGGAGACATCCATCTGGGTTCCTTTCTGAAAATATAAATCTTCCCTATGACTGCTGGGATATGTTTTTCACACTACTGATCTTTTCTGCCCCTCACTTTTTTCTCCAACCAGAACTGTTCTGTGAGTTTGAAACCTGAATTCTTGCATTGTTTTGGAATGACAAGATTCGCAGTCCCTGCAAATGCTGTCCTTGGCATATAATATCTTCCCCATAATTCATGGTTTAAACTTAGGGTTTCTAGAGTCTCCGTGATAGTTTTCAGAACATTTAAAGACTTTTATTTAGTTATTCAGAAAGTGAAAGTGCAGGGCATCAACATCAAGATTTTTTTATGTAGAAGTGTAAGTAAGAATAACTTAAATATTGGTGCAGTAAAACTCAGCATCATGTCTTTTGGGAAAACAAACTAACACATTCTTTCTTTCCAACAATAGTGTATCTCAAGGGTAATTGGGACCTCATAATTACAAAAGGAGTTCCTTTATTTTGTAAAATTGTTTACTTGATAGATTTCGTACCAAAAATGCACAGATCTTGTATTTGTTCTCAGATGTTGGAGGCCTTGAAACAGTCTGCACTGACCTTTAGAAAGGTATAATATTGGTAGGGGTGAATAAAGTATAACCTAGATGACATGAGGCCCAAGTTATGTACAAGCAGAGCTGTGCAATACACTGGAATGTCTTCCTGCCTTTTGCAGGTCAGTGATTTAAGAGAAGTTGGTGCTTTTGCAGGGGTGGGAAATAAAGGAAGGGATTTAGGAAATTTTTAATCCTGAGTCATGGTTGCTGCTGAAGTTTGACTGCAGTGTAATATGAATTGATCAATTAAAAAAGCAAACAACAACTCAACCCCACTGTATTTCTGGTCATAGACCTGCACTGAACTTCTTGCTTGCTGGCCAAGAGTAGAGCAAAATGGTAGGAGGGGGAAACTAGAAAGCCGATGAGGGTGAGGATTATTCAGTCTTTTATGGTACTGAGAAGGTAAAGAGAAAGCCAGAAGAATTAATATGAATGCGCTTTCATTTTATTTTTCATGAAATAAGAGTATATCTGCTTATTAGAAAATAAACCTGGAGTTGAAAAGCCAGGAGCATCTAAAGGTGATGTTTATTTTGGCATAAATTAAAATAGCTCCCTGATTTTCCATTTTTTTCTGGTGACTGCTGGGATAAATGAGAGGAATTAGCTTAGCCTGTGAAGAATGAGGAAATTGTTCTTGCTTACTGTCTTCCAGGTTTCTTTCATGGATGAAATAACATCTGTATGCAGTAATTTTAAGTATGGAAAGAAGATAGGAGATAGCAGAGATCATGCTGTGTATTTGCTTTGTGGGGTATGCTTATCTTCTTTCTACCTGTCACTTTTAGCCTCCTGTATCTTTCCTCAAAGTCATGCAGAATGAGACAGAAAAAGTCAGGCTGTACTTGGACACAGGAAAAAAACTGAGCATAGCTTCCTCAAGATTTAATCACGTAGACTAGCTAAGTCTGCTCTAATAGGGTTTTCAGATTAAACTTGCTGTCTGATGCTATTCATTCTAATGGGACAGAACTCTTTCAAGGGATAATATGTTCATGCTATTGCAGGCAAATAAAGGTAGTGTCTTATGAACTAACAAAGCTGTTATTTATTATATTATACTGTCATTTATGTTTCTATTTTTAACTGATTCTGTCAGCCCTTAGAGCAAGTAATCAGTGTAAAAAGGTGCATGGGAAAGAAAGCATTTTCTCCATTGCACTTTTGCCCTTTGTGTGACAGGATATAACAATCATTGTCTCCTCTAAAGGCCTTACCTTTTCAGTTGTGTGTTGTATATCCTGGGGTGCATCCAAAGCAGCATGGCCAGCTGGTCGAGGGAGGTAATTCTGCCCCTCTCCTCTGCTCTGGTGAGACCTCAGTGGGAGTGTTGTGTCCAGCTCTGGGATCAGCAGCACAGGAAGGACAATGACCTGCCAGAGCGAGTCCAGAGGAGACCCTCAAGATCGTTAGAGAGACCTCTCCTGTAGAAATTGTTTCAGCCTGGAGAAGAGAAGGCTTTGGGGCAACCTAATTGTGGCCTGGAGGGAGCCTACAGAAAAGATGGAGAGAGATTTTAATAAGGACATGAAATGATTTTTTGTAAGGATGAGGGGGAGTGACTTCAAACTGAAACAGAGTAAGTTTAGATTAGATATAAGAAAAAAATTCTTTACTGTGAGGGTGGTAAGGCACCAGAACACATTGCCCAGAAAAGTTGTATGCCCCATCCCTGGAAGTGTTCAAGGCCAGGCTGGATGGGACTTTGAGGAACCTGTTTTTGTGGAAGGTGTCCCTGACCACAACATGGAGTTGGAATTAGACAATCTATCAGGTGCCTTCCAACCCTAGCCATTCTGTGTTTTGTTATCTCAGTTCTGTTGTAGCTCTTCAACAGGGGTAGAAGAAAGACTTCAGTGTCATCTCCCGCTTACACTATGCATTGTCAGAGCAATTACTCTTGTTAGAAGTGAAATAAAGTGAGATAGTTCTTGCTTTCTGTGCTAAATATATTCTCTATGCAGGCTTTGGTCAACAGCTGGTGAATAAATAAATTTTAAAGGTGGTAAGATGACTTTTCACCATTTCGGGATCTCATGTATGTCTTGCTGTTGAGTTTGATGCCAGAAAGCTGGTATACCCACATGATGTCATAGATAGCCCAGAGTAATGCCTTTTGGGAGAGGCACTGCTGACTCACATTTAAATTGCCATTCACCAGAACCCCCACATCCTATTCCACAGCACTGTCCTCCAGCCTCTCATTCTCAGTCTATACACACAACCAGAATCTGGAACTTGTTCTTGTTAAATTTCATGTCGTTGGTGATTGCTCATCTGTCTAATTTGTTACCATCAGTGACATTCTTGTGCTCTTGCAATGATTATATTAATTACTTTATAATTGGTAATACCTTTAACAGTTTCAGACATTTGGAGAAAAATCATTGTGATAAATGACATAAATTAAAACATAGGTTTGTGCTATACACTTTCACTGCTGCTTAGGCAACTGCCAGATGATTCAGTCATTATCTGCATTCAAAACTGAGTTGATAATCTTGAAAGTAGCATTATGATATTGTACTTTGCTAGCAGCTGTTTTACTGTACCCTTTGAAATATATGTAAGAAATAACAGAAATGACAAATGAAAAGTGGCCCTGAGCCTTAAAAAGAACTTCTCTAATCCTTTATGCCTGTAGGAGAGGAAACTAAGGATCTGGGAATTTGTTTTGTTTTTCTAAAGAGGCTGTCTTAAAAGCTTGACAGTGTTCTGAGATATAATGCAAGAGAGAAGGAATTATTCTCCCTTCTACAGGCTAAGAGAAGATCTCCCATTTCTTCTACTTGTTTTCATGCAGTCTGTCACAAGGTATTGGTTTTGTCTGTGAGCTGCAAAATAGAGAAATCTAATGAAGTTGTGAATGAAAATGCTGTAATGTAATGGAGCTCTTCCTGAGTGCTACAGAAGGGTCTGATGCAATATGGGCAGATGGATTTCTTTTTCTTGGTCTGGTGACACGGATAGGTTGCTGTCACTCAGAAGGAGGGCAATTGAGTTTATTTGGACTGCAAGCCAGTAATTGTTGCAGGAGGCTGTAATATATAACTAATGAAAGAAAGATTTAGGGTGTTAAAATAGATCTCTCTTCTTTGGAGCTTTAGCTGTACTGAAGTTGCCACATGCTTTACTCTCATTTCAGCATTGAATAGATTTGATAGATCAGAAATTAGGGTTAGTTTGGATTTTACATGGGTCTCCAACTCCTTGCTTGCAGAGAATATACAAATCTTAAAACTGAATTTTTTGCATTTGGGCCAATCTCACGCTGGAATTGAGATGGAATAAGGCTCCAATGGAAAGGACAGGATAAGAGGCTGGCTGCTGTATGAAATGAGTAGAGGCGTGAGGGAAGTTAAAGGAGCACAGCAACATCACCTGTGCAAAACTGTTTTTTAAGTATTTTGAATGGCTTGGTGGCATAGTTCATTTAACCGATCATTAGAATGCCATGAAGCTGTTTCAGACAGTAGTTACCTCTTCTTCCTAAAGGTTATGACTGACTGTAGGACTTTATTCAATCATGGTCTTGCTTTTTGATTACTAACTTGATACTGTCAAAGGATTCTCTTCAGTTTTTATGTCTGCAAGTGTATAACATAAAGTGTTAGTCCTGGCTTTTGACCCTAAAGTCCTCTGTTTAGTCACTTTAAGGAGGGAGAGGAAAAAAACCCCAAGATAATGTTTTATTCTCACATAATAGCCTTGTTTTGTTTTGGTTTCTGTTTTTGTTTGTTTGTTTGTTTGGTTTGGTTTTGTTTTTTAGTTTTTGTGGGGTTTTTGTTTTGCTTTTTTGTTTTGTTAAGAAGAGCGTTGTGTCTAATGTAAGCAGCTTTGCTTGTCAGAATCCCTGGTAAAAGCTTTGTAGCTTCTATCTCTTTTAAGGAATGATACTGAACCTTGAACCTTTTTCCTGTATTTGTTTGTTCTGTACTTAGCCACATCAATTACAATTCAGCTTAATTTGCTTGGTTTCTCCAAAGCACATCCTAGGATGAGAAGTTAGACATCGAATTTTGGTAACTGAGATTAATTCAACCTCAGCTGAGGGAAGTGCATCTCTATCCCTGCATCCCTCTTCTTTCTACAAACTGGCTCTATTAAGCTGTTTATTAGATGCTTGCCATTAAAAAAAGAGCAAATAGGTACATTCAGTCAGAATGACCTCTATTTTAAAGCACAAACAACAAAACAAAGAGCTTGCAGGAGTACATGGAGTATCTCTCATCTCTGAAACAGTTTTCACTCATATGAAAACAGCGATTGCCTGTTTGTGCAGACAGCAAGAGATTTAGCATATCAGGGGTGGAGTGCCTGGGAAACACAACCAGTTTATTGTAGCCATTCATGAAACAATTTTTGTTAATTGGTATCAGAAGATTTCCCCCCTCCTCAGTCAAGCTCATGAAATGAAAGCAAAAGATTTTAACTTTAAGGTTTCAAGAATACATTTGTTGGGTTTTTTTTTTGTTTTGTTTTGGGTTGGGTTTTGTTCTGGTTTTGGGTTTTTTTGGTTGCTCTCAGTGCAGATAGAGGAGAAAGGAATAAAATACTGTATTTTATTCAATTCTTTGTCTCCAATTAAATGAATGAAGAGTCAAAACTATCCAAGTGGATCCAAAGTCTGTGCTGAGCAGGGGCCAGAGAAAGTTCAATGCTGGCAGAATGCCGGCACCTGCTTTCCCAGTCCCTGGTGGTTTTCTCATGTTCTTTTCTTTTCTGATGGAATTTTATATTCAGTATTTCACTTGCTCCTACTAACTGAAGCAAGGTGCTTTCCCTGAGTTCTTGTTTTGTACAGGAGGTGAGGGAGAAAAATATGGAAACACAAGATTGTTGTTACAAGGTGATAATTGTCCCTTGTTGCCTCCAAAAGGCATCAGAAATGTGATACACTACCTCATTCAATGACTGAGTAAATTTAAAAGTTCTGTGACAGGCTATTTTCCAAATAATATGAGTCAAAACTATATGGAGATATACAGCTCCTTCACTGTGATTCAGCAGTCTTTCAGTTCAGTCACTGTGCCACTGGAAAGGAATAGTGTTTGCTGCACCCTTCTTGCTTACTGTGCAGTTTAAAGGACGGACTGTGATCTTTGCATGTCTTCATTGAAACAGTTTTTTTAACTACTCATCAGGTCAAAGAGTCTCAGTCTGCATCCAGACTGAATTCAGCATTTCTATGTACTGTTGGGGAGGAATATATTGTGCACTGGCTCTATGCCTACAGCTTTCCTTGTCAAACTGTGTGTGATGCAATTGCACTTGTTGAGTATTGCAACTGATTGGGTAAACAAATGCTTTGGTAATGTAAATGTTAAATTGCTGCAGTATTGATTCAGAGAGCAATAGCACGCTTTAAAATTATACTGTTACACATCACATGCCATCCCTTTCTCTTTTATAAGACAACATTAGCCTTGAATCACGTAAACCATATTTCACAGGTGAAATATAAGACCCAGAAACCTAAGATGCCTTTGGTAAACATTTTTTGATATAGGAGTCTGAAAGTTTGCTCAGAACACTTGACCCATTAATAGAGTAGCATTGGCAGAGATGTTCAGCCTTCAGTCTGGTTAGGGCCAGATTTCTCAGTCATACTGAACTCTCTGTGAACCTTCTAATAAGTAACTACAATTTTGTGTACTTGGAGAGATGCCTTTGGATGAATTGTAATTGAAAGGCAATCATAATACTCCTCTGAGCATAGATCTTAGCTTTATGAATTTTTGGGAATGAGGGGAACTGCATAACTTGGAAGGTTATTTTTTCTATCCACTACTACTTCAGTGACCTTGTAAGCTCTCTCCTTTTTAGGCAGAAGTGGAGCCACAGCTGGACTTATCCCATTCCATGCAATTACTGAGGCTGCACAGGCATTTTGCACTCAGAGTAGGATGAAGTTCTCAGCCCTGCTGCTGGGTGCTTGTGTGGACCATTCTCATAATGAGCTCTGTCAATATTTAGTAGCTTAGAACTTTGTGTTTAGTAGGCACAGCTTCACTAGTCAGCTGTCTGCAAAGGGGCATCATTTGGAGTTCAGAATGTAATTTCTGACACAGGTCTTTATATCTGAATTGGTTTTGCATTTGGTTGCTTGAAACAAAGACCTGCTTCAGTACAGTTTTAGTGACCTACTGAACCTGCTAGCTGGATTCAGTTTGTTGCGAAAGTCTTCTAGTACAGTGAGGTTTGTTGCCCAGCTTCACTGTGCATAAGTAAAGATTTCATGTTGCAGAGTATCTTTGCAATAATAACTCTTTACATTGTGCTATTTCTGAACTGTCCTGAAAAAACCGTATGTAAATAACAGACTGGAGGGACACCATTCACTTAAAGATCATTCAGATTATACACAGTATTTTTTTCTATAAAGAGGAATTATCCAAAACAAACTTTATCCACAAAACAAGCAAACAAACATAAAAAAAACAAAGGTGGCCAGAAGATTGCTATACTAAGAGGTATAGCAAATGTTTTTTTGCTGCCCTTAAATATGGCACTTGTTTGAAGACTTTGTGGAACTATTTCTTGTATGTCAAGGTTTCTATGTGAAAGGGTAAGGCTTTGTTTGATTCTCTTTCCATGGGAGTGCAAATTTCAAAGCTCAAACTCAGTTCTAAGTGAACACTTTCAAACTCCCTGGCCTTTTAGTGTGGTAGCTCCCAATAGCTCCTGTCTGTGAAGGAATCTGGCATAGTTTTCTGTAGGCACTGAGCAACAGGGCGTTCACTTTATTAAAGCTGGTGTTACTGGTGAACCTCCATCTATCACTTGACAGAAATGGAAGTGAATTAATGGGATTGTCACATCCAACAGGTTATAGTGTCCCTGACTATAACAGCCTCTAACAGAAAACTGGACAAAGGAAAAAGTCACTCCTAAAACTCTGTCTGAAACTGGGAAGATCCTTTAGCCTGTGTGGCGGTACTTGTGAAGAGCTGAGTGTGACACAGGTCACCTGAAACTGGTGTTATCCTGAGAGGATTGATCATGCAAAATGCCTGGTGGCAGGAGTTACTAACCTCTCATGTGTGAAGATGCTGTTGGCTGCCTCCCCTGAGATGCCTTGTTGTTATTTATGCTGTTCCTCCCCTGGCATCTAGCAGTTCACAGATGCCTCTGTCAGCTCCCTCCAGCTGCAGGATGAAGTCTGTCCCTGCTCTGATGTTTCAGTGTCTTGTTGTCTGTGTATAGGCTCCTCTTTGGTGGCTTAATCAGGCAAAATGAAATCTGTGTTGAGCTGGAGCAGGAGGACCTCAACAGTCATCTCTGAAAATGTCATGAAGCTGGCAAATGTTGTTATCAGGACTTGCTTCTAAGAATAGAAAATGTTAAAAGCAGTGTTTGTCTGAGATTATCAAGATGTCTTATTAGCATAATTCATTTTGGTGACTGAGCAGCCCCTTTCCAGGCCCAGGCTCAGGGGGAGTCATCATCTGTAAGCGCTGTGCTTTCACTGCTGATATTTGCTGCAGAAGCACAGCAGGGTTGGGGCTGAGGCTTTGAAGGCTGTACTGCTTAGTAACATCATCTGAAATACAAGACATTTGGCCTCAGCCAAGGACAAGGAGGCCCCTCAGAACACTAGCATGTGCTTTTTCCTTTGAGCACACTAGTGGAGAAATCGAATGGAAAAAAACAACAGCTGGTCCAGAGAAAGGCCAAATAAACTCTGTTGTGTAAGGCCAGAGATAAGAAGGTTATAGCCTATGCAGCATTTCTTAATGATATCATATTAAAGCTGGAAATAATAGCATTTTATTTCAAGATTAATTCCAGACTGTCTTTCTCTTCTTTCCTTTAATAATGGAAGTTCAAACCAAACTAATTAAAAGGCATCATTTAACTACCACTTCAAAGACCTATTTTGTGAGGAGCTTTTTCTCTCTTACATCACAGGCATTACACATTAATATAGTTGGGGTTCTTTACACTTCTTAAAATGTCTTTCAGACATTTAAAACTGAGATTGTAAGTTTCTGGAATTATGGGTGGACTATAGTTGCTATTTTCCATGTATAATGAACTTTGGTCTGAGAAATGGTTACTTGTTGTCAGTGCAGTCATGAGAACTTGGCCTCTCTGTCTGCAGTATACCTTCAGCATGAAGGTCTTCAGGCAGGAGCATGGAGATTGGGAAATGTTAAAAATGAAGGTCAGAATTGATTGACTTGACACCTGTCACCCAGTGCTGTCCCCTGCCATCCTCCTTTCAAATTTCATCTCACATGATTATGCCAAAAAGATTGTATGGCCTATGGTATTTTAGGGAATGGGTGTTTGTTTAGGGTGTTTCTAAGGATGGCTGAGGAGGAAAGGAATAGGATCCAGCCATTCTCTTTTACCGTTTTTTTACATGTAATGGCTCATGTTCATCCTGCTCCTCGCAGTCCCTTCATAAGGAAAATAAGTCATTATAACTTTGAGTGATGTCTGAAGAAAGTATTGTTTTCTCCATAATTTCAGAGGAAGCAAGGGAAAAAAGACAGTTGAAATTTAAATCCTAGAAATGTAATGTTAGAAGCCAAACATCAGGACTTGTGTAGTTCATTACAATAGCTAATAAGATCTGTTATAAAAGTAATGGCATTACCTATTTGTTTGCTCTGCTAGTTCAGATAAACGATTTCTGAGTATTACTGTCTCTTGGCATCTTCAAACTGATTTGTCATTTTAAGGTTTCTGCATAGTAAAACTCAGTGGTAGCAGGCTGAGTGGTTACAGATGCTTCTGGATTTTCTCATAGGCTTGGGTTTTGCCACAGAACCTGCTTTGGTGCTGCCCTATATCTAAGATCCCAAGATGAGAGCAGGACAGTCACAGTGGCAGACTGGAAGGGGTGACACAAACATAACTGTCAGCTGAGATGTGTGTGCCAGATGGTGATGGATTACCCTTCATGCTGGAAGCACAGGACTGCTTTATTTGCTCTCTCATCACTCTATGGGATCCAGCACAGCATGTTTTATAGCCCCTTACAGGGAAAGGCTTCGAGGTTGCCACTCCTCCTAGGTCCTAAGAACTTACTGAGTTTGCAGTTGGTCACTAGATTGCTGCTTGGCACAAAGGAAAAAGGAGAGAGCTGAGCATCCTGCATGTAAAAACAGTTGCAAAGGGATGCAAAAGCTGCTGGGAAGGTGGTGAAGGCTGCTGGGAACGCTGCTAAGCTGGCTGTGCCAGTTTTGGGGGTCTCAGAATTGGCTATTTTTCCTTGATTCTCAGGCAGATCTGGCACCATGGGTTGAATTCTGTTGTATTTCAGCCTGGCTGCTGTACCATGTCCAGTGTGCTCTCACAAGTTCTTGTTTGTCCTGTGTAAGCTTACTTTTGGCTGAATTAATGAACAGGTACCGTTTGTGGAACAAGATCATTGGAGAATTCCTGAGATTGTCAATAACACATAAAATAGCTAATATAAGTACCAAATCAGGGTTTCATCTTTAATAAAAAACAAGGACACTTCTTTTTCAGCAGGGTTTTGGAGCATTTGGAAAGCACTGATTACTATCTTGCTTTCTAGCTTTCAAAACCAGTTTCCAGTCCTTTTAGTGCACACTGTCTATTACCCGTGAGAAACTATTTTGGAGCAAAATAAAGGTGAGAACAAATGTGTTTATATCCATAAACTGAATAAAATGTTGAAATGCAGTGCTAAAATAAAACCTGGCAATTTATAAAGGGAATGCTAATGGACCTTCTGTTCAGCTACTTGGATGATTGAAAAAGTTTTTTTTAAAAGTTATGAGAAGTACTGCAAATGCTTTTTATTTGGTTTTAGGCTATGTTTCTTCCACCTCTTTGTCCCTCTGAGTGTTTTGCTAACAAATTGTATGATGCATTTTGTTTGATGTCGCTATGACCCACAGTAGGTAGTTCTCTGGTTCACACAGAGGATGCGTTCTGGTAAGTTCTGAAAGAAGCAGGGATCTGTCTTCTACATAAATAGATTTAAGATAAGACATAGGAAAAAAAGGGAAAGTTTAATCTAGATTATTTTCTTAGCATTCTTCTGTCCTTTAGTGTTATAAGTCAGAATTTCAAGGCAGCTAAGAGACAATTTTTAAACTGTTGATTATAATATCAGGAAAATTCTCATTGTCAGTGCTCAGTGAAATAACTTCGTGTATAGTTTAAAGAATGCTTCATTAATTTAAATAAGAGAAATGCATCCTCATACATTTTTATGTAGATATTTAGGATCTGAGATCAAATTATGTCTTAACCAGTCAGTTCTGCAAATACAAAGTTCTGCCTAGAACCATTTTTTAAAATTAAAATTATCTCTTTTATGCTTGAACTTGAAATTGTTTCTGTCTAGTACTTTATAACTGGACTACCACATTACAAGTGGAAAATTCTCTCAAATCCAGTCTTGAAAATACGTTTTAAACTGAATTCTTGACTAACTGTTACGTGTGAAAGAGTTAAAGCAGACAAACCTATATTGTTGAAATCTACCCAATGTTTTTGTGTTGCAGTTCCAAAGAATAAGGGCCTGCCAGTGGGTGTAGTTTCAACTAAGGTCCCCAATTCCTGTGCATGTGCATGTTTGGTAACCTCTCTCTTGACATCTTGAAAGAGATTATTTGAAATGTCACAGTTTAAGCAGTACTTTTTGAAGGCTGAATTAGAAACTATTATTTCTTATAAATGTGAGCATATTTGAGTAACTGAATGATAAAATACTGTGAAAATACCAATCCAGTGGCAGAATGGATAGAGGAAACCTGACATTGTAAATATGCAGGATAGCCACAAAGGCAGGCAGTTTATATAATGAACATAGAAGAGAATGTCTTCAATAACTTTGCTTGAAAAAAATACTCTGCCATTCTTTGGCATTGCTGCTGAGTAGCACACAACAGCCTGTGTGCATACATTAAATTTTCTCAGTCTCTTGATCGGACTGGCCAAACCCTGACTACTGAGAGGGATGGCTGGCCTGTGCCCTCTCCTGTGCCATGATCATTCACATGCTCAAAGCAAGTCTGACGGAAGCAACCACCTTCTTGCTGGTTTTGATTGTCAGAGCTCTTTGGGGGCTGCTGGGGAATGAGCTGAACAGCACTTGCTGAGCTGTCTTTTTCCCAGAACAAGTCCAAACAGAGTGGAGGCGTCAGGTCGTAGTGTGCTGACATCTGAAAAAGACTTGGCTTGAAAATGGTGTGAGGGGTTCAGATGCCTGGGCTCACTCCTGGGAGTCACAGCTGAGCTGGAACCTTGCCGAGTATATGGTGTTTTGCGAAGAGACAGAGGTGCAGTGAGGGAAGGAAGTGCTGAAGAATGCAGTAGGATCAAGATGAGGAGCAGTACAGCGGTGGGATCATGTGAGATAGCTTTCTGAAATAGTTCATCAGCCATGCCTTTCACAGACAGTTGCAAACCAAGCTGTGGAGGTTCAGTTTTCGTTAACTTTGGAATTTCTTTGTGAGGGTGAAGCTATGAGCTGGAGGAAGGTCTAGGTCCTGCAGGGAGACTGCATCCTGTTTTGGGACCACCCAGCAGCCTGGGTAAACACAGGAGTGGCATCTTGCCGCTGCGCTGTGCTGCCTGTGTGTGTTTGCTCTGAGCTTCCTTCCTACCCCTCCTTTAGAGGAGGTAGGAGCAGCTGGCCCCAGCTGGTTCTGTACTGATCATTTGCAAGCAGAGAAAGATGCAAGTGGCCAGTTTTCTGTATTAAGGGAAATGATGAGCCAGTGAGGAGTTCCTGAGGTCCACAGGTTGCCTCTTGGAGACCTACTTGACATTTCTGATTTGACATGGGGGAGCACAAATAGGCAAAACAGTGGTGGGCGTATATTAAGATTCTATTAGTGAGGGATGCTGGAATTAAGGTGCAAAGGAAACCATGTGCCAAACTCAGCAATATAGATTTTATTTAACAGTGAAAGTGAGGTAGAGAGATAGAAAGAAGTAAGTTCCTTCTGTAGCTTAGACTGTCTGAGACAGGCAACTCTGTCTTTAAGTCCTTACAACATACTGGTTTTGTCACCCTGGTGATATTGCAGCCTGTTGCACTGCTGACAACCCTTTTGGTGAAGAAGTTGTTCTTAATATCCAACATGAGCCTCCCCTGGCATAACTTGAGGGCATTTCCCTTTGTCTTGTTGCCTGGGAGAAGAGCCCAGCCCCCACCTGGCTACAACCTCCTTTCAGGTAGTTGAAGAGAGTGATCAAGTCTCTCCTCAGCCATCTTTTCTCCAGACTAAACACCACCAGCTCTCTCCATGGCTCCACATGAGGCTTGTGCTCCAGACCATTCCACAGCTCTGTTGCCCTTCTGTGGACACATTCCTGCACCTCAGTGCCTCTCTTGTAATGAATAAGATCCTTGTACCCTCTTAGCCTTTACTTGTTCCTAACTGCAGCAGATTGGTGGCCTCTGATTGCCAACATATAACAAATTTGGGTTTTATTCATTATCATGTGAATTAAATTTATGGGACATTAACAGAATTTTTTTTGGGTTCTGGTTCAAGAGCTTATGGATGATACTATTTGATTAACCAAATTGGAAATCAAATCAACCCTGACAATGCAGAAACAACTACTTCAAGATGTCACTTTCAGTTTTTTGCATTAATTTTGTGTGAATGAATTTTTATACAGATATGGAAAAAGAAGAAAAGTTATTAATAAAGCCTGTAAGTTTAAATTCTTATTTTCATCATCATGGTTTCCAAAACCTGTGTTTTTCTGTCATTCTTGGGTTAACAGTTCCTAAATTATTTGGTAAGAGACATTATGATGTAGGCATAATTTATTGGGAATTTTTTACATGCAGATTTGTTTTTCAGTGATATATATTCTGTTTTAGAAGATACTTGTTTTTAATCAGATTTTAATAGAATTGTGGTGCAGGTTAAATTGTAGTCAGTTGCTATTTTATCAACGGCTAGGTTAATTAATAGAAATTTCACCTTGTTCTTCTAATCTGTATCACTGCTGTTTTCACCAGCATAAGAGGGACCAAACACTGAAGTTACCAAGTGAATCAGCATGGAAAGTTCAAATTATATTGAGTAATGTATTCCTAGAAATGCATCTGAAGCAGCTATAATTTTTAACTGACTTGGTTTTAATTCCTGGGTAAGAAAATAAGAACACTGACACAGAAGGACAGTAATTGTTGCAAAACATTGGAAGCTTCAAGCACAGCTGATTCTTACAACATTATTGTCTGTGTACCTCCTGATGCCAGTGGCCCAGCACATCTGTCATTCCATCCTTCCAGCCTAGGTGGTAATGAGCAGCAGACACACTCAGCAGCAGCATCTGATTAAGTGCATCAGTCAACACAGGTCCAATTTTAGCTTCATTTTGCACTAGAGTGGTGTTCCTACCCTGTTTGATACATCATGTTTTTGACAGCAGGAATGTCCAAGTTAAACAAACCTTGCAGACTTTTAAGCTTTCTTTCTCAGTGCTTGTTTTTGCTGGGACTTGGGGGTTGTCAGCATGGGCTTGTATGTGATTAAATTGTTGTAATAGTTTCCTGTGTGAACACTCCACACTCAGAAAGCATTTGTGTGATTTACCTTAGCCTGTTTTAGGAATGGTTATGAAAAGAGCCGGTTTGGTTATCTGTTCACTTTTAAATTCATACACTCACTTTCTTGCTTTACAACAGTTTTCCCATTATAGCAAGTGAGTCCTTACTCTCACATTGTCAGCATCCAGACTTAGCTTTGTTATAGCTGTTTATAAGCAGATCCTCTGTGTACAAAACTGCCTTGTTTATTTCAGCAGAGATAGTTTGAACAGGGGATGGGGATCTCCTACTGCATTTATTTTGTAAGTAATTAGCAAGTTCTCCCAGTAAGTCAGCTATTAAAGTTATCCTCTTTCTTCATGAATGAAGGAGGAGAATGTCCCTTGTATAATGACTTTGTTTCAACAGAGTTTATTTTCACTTGAAAAACTCACCCCAAAACTGTAGTCATTTTGTTAATACTTAAACCAAAGACACATCTTAGGACAAAGTGAAGGGTTTTTTTGAAGAACCATAATGTAGCAAATTATGAACAGTGAGGAATTTATTCATCTGGGAGCCCTCCTGTTCACACCTCCCATCTGGAGTTGTAGCATTTGGACTGTGAACAACATAAGAGTGGTAACAATGAAAGAGCTCTTGTGCAAAGAGAAAGGAGCTGAGAATACAGAAAATGAAGACATAAATCAGTGCTATATTTTGTCTGATAGCCTTTGGCTGTGGAAGGGTGCATTCTCTTCTGGGAATTTCCAGACATTTTCACCTTGCTTCTTCGAAGCCCTGTGTAGCTCCAAAGGTGTTGAAAACTGGTGATGGGTAGGTAGCATCTTGAGGTCCCCTTGTCCTGCATTGTAGGCTGCACTCTTCTTGAGCAACACCTGCAGGAAACAAGAGTAAAAAAAAAGCCTTTGTTGTGGAAATCTCACATAATGCCTTTAGTGAGGTGAGTCCTGTTTGTTCTTAGTTTGGGGCAGGGGAGGGCAAGCAGAAATTAAGTTTAACAATCAAGCGTAATCAAGCAACATTGTGAGTGGATAAGTTGTTCATAGTAAAGAAGAACTTCAGAGGTTTCTTTTTTGTTTGTTTTGGTTTTGGTTTTTCTGGGTTTTTTTTGTTTTTTTTTTTTTTTTGCGGTTCTTTTTTTTTTAATTTTTCTTTTTTGTAGTGAGACCATTGATAGTTAAAGATTGGAAGGCTCCTCCTTAACAGGGATTGAGAAAGTTTGTTGTCATGTGATGAAAAATGAAATTGATATGCTAAAAGAGAGAATACAGCTTTTCTTTCACGTACAGAAACCATGCAGCTTTAACCTGTGCTGAAGAAGTTTGTACCATACTGTTTTTTCATATGTAGCTGAGCTGTACAGAAAACTTAAAATCTTTCCTTGTAGCTGAAAGTGAACAGACACTTATGTTGTTGTTAGTCACGTAGGATTTGTATGCATAGTTTCAGGGGACATTTTTATTTTTCACTAAAAACAATATGTAATTTGATTTTATAAAACAGCCCTTTTGCAGAAATTTGTCAGCCATTCCTAACTAGAAGCTGATGACATTTTGTCCTCCACACCATTTCCTCTGGTTATGTAGTCACATGGCTGAATACCACATATGACTGCTGGAACTTGTTTGGCTGAATCAGTTTTTCTAATAAAACCTCACATCTGCAAAATTTTCTCCCATGAGAGCTTGAAAATTCTCAGTGTTTGCTGCTTGAATTTTGTGCAGTTTGTTATTTGAATCTCTTACCAACCTTCTTTTTATTTGCTATTAGACTGTCCTGTGTATACTCTCAATGCTACTTTCATTTCTATTCCTAAGGAACAGAATTCCAGCAGTATACTTACCTGTGTTATATCACTTCCTCAAAAATACATTGAAACCCTCAGGGTATGAGTACCCCCTTTCCCTCTCCTGTTTCTTGTGGAATGTGCTGTGCTCAGCAGTCATAGTGGGAGAGTGTGGGGAGGCAGGCTTTTCTCAGGCAGCACTGGATGTTACGGCATCTCAGACTTTTTGACACTTCTTGAGTGTCCTTGAACTGGTGGGCTCTTAGTCAAGACTTCCATTTCTGGACAACAGGGTGCCTGGGGTTTCTCAGCAAATCTGAAGTACTTGTAACACTGTACTAATTTAAGGTAAAAGCAAGGTAAGGTTATTCAGTTTCAACATTAAAGCTTAACAGAGACAATCAAAATTTGGAGAGAGTTAAAAACAGAAGTAGAACTATGCTTTTTAGCTGTATGTTAATGTCACTCCAGGAGTCTCTCTGTTTTATCTGACTAAAAAAGCTGCCAGGAGACTTAACACAGTCCTTAGGTGTCACCCATCCAAGTGACATATCCTGTACAGGAGGGTATTTGTCACTGAAGAGAGTTTTGTCTGCAGAATGGTCTGGCTATCTGGCATTAAAAATCACAATTCAAATCTCTTCTGAGACATTCCTACACTACAGAGCCTCATGTTTAACCAGGACTCCAAACTTCTTCTGAGGGTTTTTCACCATTATAGTCTCTATGACTTTAAACATTTTTACCTCCAGTGCTATCACCTACCCAGACAATTACCAATATTTTTTGCTAGCTGTAAACACAAAGCCTGACAGCTGGCCTGTCGTTTATTTGGCCATAAACAAATCACTTAACCAGCAGTCTGAACAGTGTTTTTGTTCGGATAGCTGTGGGGAATGTTTTTCTCAAAACAAATGCCTTAAAAATGTAGATAATGAGAACTGTGCTTCATAGAAATAAGAATGCTGAAAACTGTGCAGATGTATGAGAGATATTAATGAATACAGCTCATAAATAGCCCTCATTCAGGTGATGATTGCTGTAACTGAACAAGGATTGAGGGAGACAGCTGGAGTGATGCTGCAGTGTGGGTTAGTGGGGTCAGGGTAGAGGTTATAGCTGCTGTAGCTCATTGCTGTTGCATGCAGCACACTTGTGCACTGTGGCTCAGTTCTAAAAGTGTGATGTGGCTGATATTATTTGGTTTATTAATATAGCCAATTTCATTTTTACATATAATGTGTTTTCAGTGCAAGCATTTCTTTCTCTAGGCATATTTCAGACTGACCTCTGACAACTCATTTCCAAAAACCTGAACATATACAATAAGCCAAGATACTAATCACCTTTTACACTGAAGGGTACATTGTGCACGTCATTAATAGTCCAGTGGTGCCACATTTTGCAGACACACAATGTGCCATGATATATCTGTCTGCACTTGGGTATTCTAAAAGGCAAACAACACATTAATGACAAGGGTGTAGCAGATCTCGTGGTGTGAACAAAAGATTTGGGACCCAGCTGCCAGGTCATCCATTTTTCAGGGGAAAAGTGATCTGGGTAACTGTTCCTCAACACCTGGTATTGCTGGGAGATGGAGATAATGCTGGGAACTCTCCTCTGCCACACAGTAGTGGGGGTGATGCTGGAGAGGCTGTAAGCACTTTGAGAGAGGAGCTGTCTTCCTGGGCTAAGGATGTGCACCTTCTGGAATAAGGATATGCTCTTCCATGAGTGAGATGCCAAGGGGCTACTGCATTATGCATAATAGGAACAAGTGTTCCTGGTCCTTCCTAGGACATGGGAAATCCCAGCACTGTAGATGTGTTTCTCTGGATTATGGGTTGGAAAAACGCCAGCAGTTGCTGTCAAACTGGCACCTCATTTATTTTTCAGGCAGTATTTACATCCATGGTATTTCCCTGGTAACAAAGACAGCTGGCATTCAAAGCCTAGAGTAAGTGGGGGAGTAATTAGCCCTACTGAGCATAGTACGAGGTTGCTAGCAACTCTACAGAGCAAAGATTTCTTCCAGACAAGCTTCAGAAGCACAGATCCCAAAATTATAGTGGAAGCAGTAAGTGTCTTGCCCGTCAGACAGGATGACAGCAGCCGAGGAGCCCACGGCTGTCTGCCCTGCTGGTATTTAGGTGACACCTGCTGGTCAAGTGTCCCCACTCATCAAGGATGTTTTCCATGGACAGAACAGAGCATTCCTGGATAAGCCACGGCACTGAGCTTAATGTGTCATCCTAATGAGAAAAAGAGCTGCCTGTGAAGAAAGCATATCCCTCATCTTAAACTGTGAACTAGTGTCATTAGAAAGTTTAGAGCCAAACCACCAGCAAGAAACTCCTTGAAAATGGCATTCCCAGTTCAAATGTTTTTAGTTTGTCTCACAATGTAATCCCTGGTGTTTGAATAGTGATAACTTTTAGACAGGTGTTTAATCCATCTAGGAAGATTCAGAACTCTGCTGAACAGAGCCCTTAGCAGTCCGGTGTCTCACTTCGCAGCTGGTTCTGCAGTGGGTCAGGGAGGTGCAGCCAGAAGTCTCTTCCAGCTTATATCATCCTGCAGTGCTACCATTCTGCCTGCAAGTGTTGCATCCATACACTTCAAATCAAGCTTGAAAATTTGTTCAAGACAGCATTGCTTCTTACTCTTCCAGATACCCACAGCTTTTTCAAACAGCAGCAGCTTCGGAGGGAGAGATGGGAAAAAAATCATACAGTTGTGAGAAAGGTTTCTCGGCGCTCTGTCAGCAGGGAGCGATGGGTGGAGACGCTTGTGGTTGCAGACAGTAAGATGGTTGAGTACCATGGAAGTGACCACGTGGAGTCATATATCCTCACTATAATGAATATGGTATGTACAATATTTTGAGCATTTTAGATAGATAAAGGAAGCAGATCTGAATTTGATTATGTTGCCAATCTCCTTGAAATATGTCTGTAACATTGTTCATGGAGAGAAATGTAATGTTCATATATATTAGTGAAACTCTGTATTTTAAAGTATTTTTTACCTTATATTTTGTATAAACAGTTTTTCTCTGTATTTTAAGTGAGAGAAGTCTCATAGCTATAAATGCTAACACTAGTTTTCTTTCTACTGAAATTCTGTCTCCCCTGGAATCTGTTGCTCAGTGGTGATTTGATACTGTTTGCTATAGCAATATAGAGTAATTCTGCAGGTTTCAAGCTGAAAAATTCATTCATATATTTGTGGATGAGAAAGGCACACAGGAGCCCACTGGAAATTGTAGTAACTTAGCAATAGCTAAAATACAATTTTGTTGCTCTACTGGTCACAAACCCAAGCAGCAATGTATGAGCAATTATGAAACAAGTTAACACGATCCCAGTTAAAACTAGCACAATTGTTTTTCCAGAGCACTACCTTGCCTAGAGTACTAAGTTCACATTGGAGAAAAGTTGAACTTTGAACGCTTTCCTGTGTGGCAAGTTTAAATTTTCTTTTTCAATAATTTGTTCTGGGGAAAACCATAGTGTTTTAAGAGACAGCCTACAGATATGACTTCTGTTACTATCTGTATCAATATTATCCGTATTTGACCTTGCAAGTCCATTGAGGATGTGTTCTATGTGGTCATCATGGTACATGTGTAATATATGCTAAGTTAATTAGGGTATAATTCTAGCCATGATAACTGATTTGTCCCTTATGTTTATACAGTATGTTCCTAACTGTGCCCCAATGAATCTGACTCACTGCTGAGGCAGTGAGCCGGATTACACGGGTACAAAGGTTGCCCAAGCACGTGAGGTTTTGTCCACACAGGAAAAAACGTGTGGAATAAAACCCAGTCATTATCAGGTTCAGGAACAAACAAATCTCAACATTTTCTCTTCAATCTGACCTTAGATATTAGGGTTACTTAAAATGTTTCAATTTTCTTTGTAGCTTACCTTGAAAAAGACCCATATCCAAATCAGACCCTTGTAAACACAATTTCCACTTCATTTTGGTAATTTCTCCTTTAGTGTTCTTTTCCATAATGGTTTTGGTTCAAAGGCAATCCACTTTGTTCTTTTGTATTTCCTGTGATAGATGGCACAGGTCACCTGTAGATAGGTTGTGAGCATCGTCTCTTCTGATTCCCTCTCCTCCTGCCTAATTCAGCTGTAAGGATGTTCAATTGTGAGAATGTTTATGACAGTAAGGTCACATTTTTGCCGAGTTCAGTTCTTGTACTTTTTTATGTGGAGTACTTTTTTAATGGAGTCATTATCTTTGCTTTCATTCTTAACATGCTCTCCTGTACTCTGAAAACACAAAACATCATTTAAGTAACTTCTCTTTGCCTGATACTGACTGAATTTTGACCTTTTTTGTGACAGAATCTGATTCCTGTTGATTTAAACCAGAAAAATTTGATACACTGTTTATTTGCACCCTGAGGGGACCTCTCTGTCAGTGTTATGTGACTGTAGATATTGTGTTTTTTCTGTTAGTGTTTTTTACGAACTCTGAAGTTTTTGAGAGGGAACTGGACATAATATAATCTTGTGTGGGTGTTTGCCCTTTAGCTTAGTTACTTTTGTATCATCACTCATTTGGCAGAGCTAGCCTTTAGTTAGCAGTAGTTCTAAACATTTACTGCATTTCAGCAAACTTTCAATGAAATGCATTGAGGACTTAAAAAGCAAAACAATACTCCACCCCCAGATGAACAGCATGGTAGAAGTAAATGTTGTATTTTCTCTCTAAAGTCATGTTCTGCTATAGAGGAATCAGTTAATCTCATACCTCCTGGCTCTGGCACAGGTCACAGGGTTGTTCCACGATCCAAGCATTGGCAATGCAGTTCACATTGTGCTGGTCCGGCTCATCCTCTTTGAGGAGGAGGAGGTAAGGTTTATATGCATTGAGCTGTAATTATATTTGCTTGAAATAATGTGTTAATTTTACTCTGTAATTAATCTTTGACATGTCTGGTTTTAGAATAAATGCTGCCCTGGATCACAGAGTACTTTAAGTGCTGACTTCAGGTATTTCTGCATAGAACTGCCTGGGAAAGTGTAATTAAAACAGGCAAGTTAGGAATGGGGAAATGGAATCTCCCCAGTGTCAAAAGAAAATGGGATGCTGAGGAAGATTAGATGAGAAACAGAAATTACGCATGAACATTCAGAATCTAATTACCTAGCATTACATGAAATGTGTTACAAAGTGTAGTGCTAGAGTATTTGCAGGTCTCTGATGAATTAAATCTGTTATTGTGCACTTCAAACACACATTTTTCTTCTAAAATCTCCTTTGAAACCAAAAACTGAGGACTAATAGGTGTTGATTTCTGCAAACTAGCTATGTGTTTGCACGTTTGTTTCGTCTCCAATGTCCCATTTTCACAAATATGTTGCTACTTGCTTAAATACATGCTGATTGTCAACATTTTGTAGTTATTTTAAAAATACTGTGCATGACATAGCTAGCAGTCACTGCAGGAACACCCTGAAGGGATTTTCTCAGAGGCTTATGATTTATAACCACAAGCCAGGTGGTCCCATTGCTGCTGAAGGCAGTAAACCAACCCACACGGCCAGACTATGTCCAAAAATGTTCATTGGGATGCAATCTGTCCTCATAGACATCAGTCATCAGTTAAAATATAAGTATATATGGGCCAGAACTGCTAATTTGCATCTGAACAGGACAATTAGGACCTGAGGTCCATGGTTAGCTCCAACTAAGTTTACTTGATAAATTTCTGTGGCTGTTTTGGTAAAAACTATGGTTTACTGACCAGTTGATGATGGCATGTGTTTTGAACTTTGGATGTCTTTAAAAATTTGGTTTTAAGTTACCCAGAAATTACTATTTGGTTACAATGTTATTTAGATGCTTTGTAAAAAATGAAATGAATTGAGACAAGATAAATTGAGTGCCCAAGACCAGAAATTAGAAAATTAATTTTTTAATTAATTTATTTTGCATACTTTGTGTTTCAGAATTATCAGTAAATTGCATGAAAACTGTAAAATAATAAATTGAGGAAGAAACATTTATGACTGCATTGTTTATTTTTGGAATTGAAAAATACTGTGAAATAAATCCAGTGTTAGGAGCATAATTGTTCCCTGAACATGACAGTGTTCACATAACATTGAGTGACAAACTTGAGTGTGAAGTCCCACACTAAGTACTCTTCACCTTCTCTTTAGAGGAAAAAATGATTTCAAGAGAATATAAAATGTTTGAAAGTTTCAAAACAGTGTTGGATCTTATGAAGGTCACTTACCAAAAATATGTACAATTCTTCACGTAATTTTTCCTTTAGCTGCCGCAATTACAGAAATGTCAACATTTTAGCTTAATATCCAGTGTTAGATAAATAGATGTCATTGCTTCTAATGACGACTCTAACTTTAGGCAAAAGCATCATCACTTACATTTCAATGATTACTCATTTTCACAGCTGAGTTCACTGAGATGTTACTGCAATGCAGTATGGTCTTTACAATTATGTTTTCCTTCATTTTCCATTAGCAAGGCTTGAAGATAGTACACCATGCTGATAAGACATTAGCCAGCTTCTGCAAATGGCAGAAGAGTGTCAATCCCAAGAGTGATGTCAACCCCACACACCATGATGTGGCCGTCCTCCTCACTAGGTATGACAGTGACAGGTTTGGCATCAGTGATTGATTGTTGCTCAGCTGCATTTTTTTGGTGATGATTTTTTTTATTGGTTTGTGTCATCATTTAGTTCATCCTGCACAGAACTCAGTATAAGTGGTCTGGTGAAGACACACTGTTTCTGAAACACAGCGTAATGCAGCAGTAACACAGGGTGGGCAAGTCTGACCCCGACACAGCAGAGAATGTGAGCTGCATTATCAAAATGGGATTGAACTTACACCTCCTGTACCTTTTAAAGGGATCATTTTTGTTTTCAAAATACCTATAACACTATGTTTACGTATGGGTTAGAGACATGTTTTAGTTACAAAATTGAGATCTCTATGTCCCAAGAAATGAGCAATTTGCAGAGGTTGTTTTCCCTCCTTGGTCCTGTCTCATTTTTTGCTCAATGACTCCTCTACTCCTCTTTGAGGCAATGCACCAAAACAAAGTAGGACATAGATGAACAACTCCTAAAGTAATGTACAGGTGCAGCTTAGAATGGAAGAGTGTTTTGCAAATATGGTGGCATTTATTTTTAAGCTATAAAATATATGATTTTTAAATATCTCCATATTTAAGGAGAAACAAAGTAATTTTTTATGTGTGAGCAAGGGAGGAACAGATAACTAAAAGGTGATGTCCGAGGTTACACAGAGAGTTTGTGTCATGCCATAAAATGGGCCTTCTGCAGGTCTGTAAAAATGGATTCAGGTGACAGAATTGATAGAAAAGATTGGAGCTACAGTCTGGAAAAATAGTCCTAAATTAAAGTCTGTCAGGCAAAAGAAACCTTAACAAAAAACCCTCAAGCTGTTCAGTAAAAAAAGAGAATCACAGAATCACTTGGGTTGGAAAGGACCTCAAAGGTCATCAACTCCAACCTTTGACCAATCTCCACCTTGTCAAATTGGTTTTGTTAAAAATCTTAAGAATGTGAAATAGTCTCACAGTGGTGCATGATTTACCTCTCCAAATGAAACATTTCAGACAGTTCACTTGAATGAAGCTGAGGTATGATAAACTTTAATAAACCATACTTCAGTATGCTGTTAGAGGTGGAGGTTCTAAACTTATACGAGTTGACTATAAGTGCATGTATTTAGGCACATAAATATTGGCTACAAATTTTAGCAGTCTAGTGCTAGTAGTAGAATGAGTGTATGTCGTTGCATATATGTTTGTAAAAGTGTTATCACTATGGTTTGCTTAGGGTGCAAATTAGCACTGATATATTGTAAGATGGAGACATGCAGCCCAATTGCAGTGAACTCCACAGTTGGTTTTAAGCTCTTTAAATGACGTATCTCTTTTGGGATTCTAGAAAGGACATTTGTGCTGGCATGAATCGTCCATGTGAAACCTTAGGTTTGTCTCACCTGTCAGGCATGTGTCAGCCCCACAGAAGCTGCAACATCAATGAAGATTCTGGCCTTCCATTGGCTTTCACTATTGCTCATGAACTTGGACACAGGTATAGTAGACAGTGAAGGGGGGACCTATATGAGTTTAATTTATCTGTTTGCATGTTAATACTCAAATTGCCAGACAGAAACAAAACAAGAAGTGAGTTAATGTCTCTGTTGTTAAAACTGTTTGTTATTTCAAAGCAAAGAAATAAGAAATTCTTAAGCCTTTGACCTGTATTTACATATGCGACTATTCAGTCTGCCCCTTTTAACACTGTCTGTTAGGGCAGTACATGAGGATGAAATAATTAACTATAAAAAAGCATGAATTAGTCATGCTAATTTTCCCAAACATATACTAAATTTCCGTGCAATTACTTCAGATGATCTTCAGATCTGTCCAAAACATTTACTGAAAACATATCTGTTTCATTATATCAAGGTATTTCAGTATTGCAGATTAGCTAGCAAACATTTTCAAGTCAAGTAGTCAAACTTCATATATTAAATCTTATATTTAATATTTTTTCTCCTTCCTGATGAACCAATGAAGTCTCATTTCTTAATAAGTGATATTTTCTGTATAGTAATATTGCTATTCTAGGTCCCTTTAAGTCAAGGTAAATAAAGTTCCTGGACATTTAGTTTCAGACATGTTTCTTTGTTTGAACTAGATTTCTCTGCATTTTTAATTTCCAGGGGTGTTTTTGTAGATTAGTTGGCTTATTAACTCACCTGAAAAAAAAATTTCATTTTTGAATCTGTTTTGATGCAGCAGTTTTCCTCACGGCAGAGTGTTGTCTTATGGATACTCTGGTTTGACTGTACTGCCTCCACTTTTCCATTGGACTGTGTTGCTTCGCTAAGGTTATATATTCATTGCTATATCTACAGCCACATTAATTTCATTGTGCACCCAACCACCAATCAGGATGAAGTCTGTATTTCCTGATAGGATATAATAATGATGATGATGGGAATGACCCTGTCACCCATTAACTGGCCTTTCTTTATTCGACCTCTCCATTGTCAGAAAGGAAATAGTATAGGTAAATAATGCTGAAGTCACTACAATTGGATCTGGGTGCTGTGGGCTCAGTTACTTGGTCCCCACAGCATGTTGCTGACAGGGAACTTTTTTCACTAGCAGTAATAATCTGAGGGCACTTCTTCCACATAAATCCATGTATGACCTTCTTCTGGTCTAGCCTGGATGGCTGGTAACTCTCTATTGAACACTGTGAGACTGAGCACCGCTAGACTTGCCCTTGCAGAAGTGGTGCAGGGCTTTACGGATTGTCTCCATAAAGGACATTGACTACTGTGAGGTTTGTTGTTACTGTGTTAACCTCAAGCCAGGTTAGAGTACATACGTTGAAAAATTCAAGTACGGATGAAGTCCGTAAGAAGAGATGAACAAAAACTGAGAAGACAGACATGCACCCATTCCTTAGATGAACGCCAGAAGTCAACTCTTCACCATATTGTCCCTCTAGATGTTTTCAACCTCCTGGTTCGACAGACCCTGTTTGTGGCAAAGAACCTCTCAGCAAGGAGAATACTTGCTTTTATGCCTCTGACGCATTACTGGAGTTGATTCTGACTGTAATCATGCTCTGCTTTTGGAACTTTTGAGTCATGGTATGATTACATTTTCCAGAAACATAGTCTTAAATGGTTTGAACTCAGTTTGTCTGATTCATGACTGAATCATGGCATGATGAAGTTCTTGCTGCTCTTAGGACTTAGAAACCTTCAGTTGTTAACAGTGTGAGTATCAACATCATATATCAGTATCTTCATATGTCATTATGTCAGATCATTTTCATACTTACATGACATAGTGGCATAGTTGAATCCCATCCAAAGTTTTTTATGTTTATGACTTCTACAGGCTGTTGAATAAAGAAATTTCTCAGTAAGTCAGAGAAGCTGGAGAGAACTGCTATGGAGATCTGTTTGTAAGGCACAGGTTGAGAAAGCTG
Source organism: Thripadectes ignobilis (assembly GCA_035584755.1). Lineage (NCBI taxonomy): Eukaryota > Metazoa > Chordata > Aves > Passeriformes > Furnariidae > Thripadectes > Thripadectes ignobilis. The sequence goes on from JAWMRC010000089.1 coordinate 62,656,656, forward strand.
AAGAGGAAGATGGAGTAGGGGTTGGAGAAAAATTTTAATACCTTTGTAAACAATATCTGTGTTGCAATATATCAAAAGAGTTTTAAAAGGAAACAGGCAATAGAGACAGGATTATGACAGAGCCTAAGGCAGAATGTAACAAAGCCTAATGTTAGTTAAAGTGGTGCAAGTCTGCACCAAGAGCTAGGAAGCAGTCTCAGCCATAGCAGATGTAATGTAACTTTTAGTTTTAAACTGTGACTCCTGGCCCTACTGTGCACTGGTGTCTGAACTCCCTTAAAAGTAGCCGAGGACAGTCTGTAGCATTCTGTTCATTATTGTGTGCAGGACAATATTGCTGTGCTTAATAGATGTGTTTGATAGCCTGAGGGAGTGTAGATTTTTCACACTTTTGGGTCATAAATTCTTATATATATATATATATTTAATAAACAGTTATTTACAGTGTCTATTTAGACACAGTGTGGAACTCTAGGTTGGTTGTTTTGGTACAGCCAATCAGCTGGAATGATTGGATGTTGTTTTTTTGTCCCCAGTTTTGGAATCCAGCATGATGGAAAAGAGAATGACTGTGAGCCAGTTGGAAAGCGCCCATATATCATGTCCCGACAGTTGCAGTATGATCCTACTCCGCTCACCTGGTCTCAGTGCAGCAAGGAGTACATCACACGTTTCCTAGAGTGAGTGAGCAGGTCATAGTATTTGCCTGAATTGAGTTCAACTGAGGGGTCCCTTGGGGGGGCTCTCAGGGAAATTTTGGGGGTCCCTGAGGGTTTTTTTGGGGGTGAGGGTTTCACCAGTCCTTCCTCAGCCATGTTCATGTGGAGTTTAAAGTACATCTTATATTATATTGATAACTGCAGGAGGTTTTGGTGTGCTTGATTTAATTCCCTTGGAGGGCATACCACAAGGCTATTGCTTGCTTTGTATTTGGGAGAAGTTCTTTCATAGTCTTGTTGTCTGGAAGTGAGCTCAAGTCTGCCATATGACTCAGGTTTGGTGCAATCTGCAGCTTTTTGCAGTTATCAGGAAGAAAGAAGCCTTTCCATCAAGAACACTGACAGAACTTTATAGAGTTGCCTTTGGCCACAATAGCATGTACTTGGTTTCAGTGACTTGTTCAAATCTGTTATGTTCTTTTTAAGAGGAGCAGTGTGGTATAACTTTAACCAGAAGCTATGAAGTTCTCTGAAGCCGCTTTGAAAACCATAATAAACTCTTGATATTTCCACTGTGACAAGCTGTACTTTGCCTTTGTAAACCATGTCTTACTAAATGAAGTAACTAATTTGTTAGCAGCACTTCAGCATAACTTAGCTGGAATCTGAAAGTATTATTTCAAAGGGCCATAAGCAAAATTACCTTTATGAATTAGATATTTAAAGTCTGTAGAGAAGTGTCATGTAAGTGTGATGATAGGGGCTTTTTAATATGAAATTTTTGCCTTTTAGCCGTGGGTGGGGATTCTGTCTGGATGATATCCCCCAAAAAGAAGTCTTGAAGTCCCCAATCATTGCTCCTGGAGTGATTTATGATGTGCACCACCAATGCCAGCTTCAGTATGGTTCCAATGCTACCTTCTGTGAAGATGTGGACGTAAGTGCTGTGTGTTTTTTTTCCCTTTCCTAATAAAAATTTAAATTTTTTGCATGGTAGGGAAGAGCAGTCGGTGAATCTCAGTTGCTAACTGCAAGTGCATTATGTTCAAAAACTCATAGGCTATATGTGCAGTGGTGGCATTGGCCTAACACTGTTTTATTTCTGCTCTGCAGGTTCTGGAAGTGACTTGTAGCACTGTTTGCCTTGTATTTCTCAACATCTTTACTGGATCTGAACCATACAAATTGTTAAATGCCTGTCCTTCAGCAGTGGAGTAATTTTGGTTTTAAGCTTATAATACTGATCTTTTGTAAATTATCAATGCATCATTTTAAAAGATTCTTAAGCCCTAAAGGTTTCAACTGACCAAATCATGCTGGGAACAAATCTTCAGTTCCAGGAGAGTTTTCTGAAGAAATCAGGGCTGTGCTCTCTTCCTGATTTTTCACACTCTTGGTTTTTATGCAGCAATGCATAATTCATGAAGTACCCTGGGATCTGTCTCACAGAATAGCAAAACAGTGTTGTATGAAGATGCAAGGGAGCAGTATAGTCACAGCAATGCATCTCCCACAAGATCTAGGAGCCACTGCAGGGTAACAGGTTATATTAGCTGAGGTGGTATGCTCTTTTACCTATACCTAGCACGTTCAGACTTCTTTCGGTCCATACAGCATTTTTCTACACAGAACAGTTCAGAAACAGTGTTTTCAAGTGCTAGCCTAGCTAAGGATCTCTAGCTTTTGCTGAATTTTGGGCAGCAATGTGCAGTAAATATTGGAGATGGCATCCAGATTGCTCACCCTGTTAAAGCTGTGGCGGAAGGGATGCTTTGGCTCTCAGCAGTGCTGGTATGAGCACAGCTGTGGACTGGGGACTGCTCATGTTGACTGTTTATTCCATTCAGATAATTATGTGTGTCTTCATCTACCCTTCTATTAGGGAAATTATTTCTGATTAATCTTTTCAGGCTTAATAGATAACATAATTACCAGTCTTGAACTTCAACTACTGAACCTGAAGCAGGTATTAAAAGACTGCTTTCATTACCTGCTGTTCCAGTTTCCTCAGTTACTGTAATTTGTCTGTAGGTACAGATAGAAAATTAAGTTGTAGTTTTGCAGTATTGGTTCAGTCTGTCTCTTACTTGGGTTTGAATCTTGATGGGCCTCTACATTCAACATCTCCTGATTAACCAATTTTACAGCTAGAAATACGTGGCAAAATTAATTGGTACCATCTCATTTTGCATTTTACTGAGAGGCCTGTATTTTGTTGGCAACTGCACTGGCAAGAGATGGAATTGTGAATAGTACAGTCTACCTGGAATGTTGACTCATCAGCAATGTCATTTTGTCTAAGAGGTCTGACTGTTCTTTGCCTTTTCTCTGTTTACTTAACCTTGCTCACTGACAAGGCTACTTTTGTTCTGTAACTTTTAATGTCTGACTGAATTTGATCCACAGATTATTTTTGAGGGAAGAATCTGCATTTAGCTGAAGATGTCCTAGGGGTCAGTGATTACATTTAGAAAAAACTGATATTCATAATTCAAATAGTGGTTTTCATGAACCATTTAGGTTCATGGAAAGCTCTCTAAGCAGCTTGTGAAGTACATAAATACTGTCATTCTAATAAGGTAAAGAAAGGCAAAATACATATTAGGTGGAGGAATTTTCCAAGTTATAATGAGATCCATGGCTTCCTAGAGAACAGGCTGTAGGAGCTCAGAATCCTTATCTTAGTGCTCTCTCGTTATCTCCAAAACTTCCATTGACTTCTGTGACACCAAGTTTTTTTGGATTCAGCTTTGTTTAGGGCACAGACCCTAATCTCATAGATTGTGTATGAAGTGTATATCATACCCCTAATGAATAAAAACCACTTGCCTCACAATGAGTCCATGGTAATCATGAATTTCTGCCTGTTACCTCCAAAAGCACGCACTAAACAAAGCATTATCTCAAACCATTGTTATTTAAGTACTCTTAAAGTTGAAAAAAAGCTCTGATATGTGGAGATCAATATGGGAAAATCCTTGCAAAGCTAAAGAAGAAATTCTCTGTGAACTCTTGATTTTGAAATCTATAAGTGCACTTCATAAAAAAGTAACTGCTGGTGGAAAGCTCTGTTCAGTTTCTGTGCCAGTTCCTCAGGTATCTGAGGTATAGTGCAAGAGTATGCTTTATACATTAAGAACACACAACATATTCTGTATACAAGAGTTAAAATTAAAGATGAATTTCATAATGAGAGAAAATTCCTCAGCCAGAACACTTTAGTAGCTCTGCCTTAAAACCTTACAGCAATGGCTTCACAAAAAGTTGGTAATGCTACCCTTGAACTGCAAAACAGAGTTTGACATGTGTACATTGCCCCAAAACAGCTAAGAGAGCCAAGATGCAGTGCCTCAGATATTGTATTCCAATGAGAATTGGAGTGCTTTGAGGTGTTCTGTGCTATCCACCTTTCTTCTGGTGCTCTAGATGGTAAACAAGGTAAACACACAATGGAGAAAGTAAACTAAAGGCAACTCTCTGAAAGCAGACTGTGCCCAAGCTTAGCTATATTAACTAGAAAGAAGTCAGAAACAAGCAGACAAGTTTTGCATTCCCACTTGGCCAAACGTTTCTGCTACCTCGTTGGGGCTGCATTTTTGCAGGTGCCCAGTTTATATGTTGGCTCCCAAACCTGGCATGTGACTTACCCTGAGAATCCCAGGGGGACTGCCAGTGGGATCCTTTTGATTGACTCGTTTCTCTGATGACACTTACAGCTGTCTCTGCTTCCCTGCTGCCAGCTCTGTTCCCTCTTCAGTGATGGACTCTGTAGTCCAAACAGCCTCAGTCAAGACCTGGCCCAAAGCTCCTGGGCTTTTGCTTCTGTTGTTCCAGTTGGGAGTGCATAGTCTCCCTGCGAGTCTTGGTCTTCTACAAAAAGCCCTGATCATTCAGGAGTTCCCAGGCACTGAGGGCTCCTGTGTATTAAACAAGAGAAGCTGGTGTGCATGTGAACTGAGGAGGGAGGAATAGTCCTTGATGGCTGTCCTTACTCTAGGGAATAGTTCTGATTGAGTGAAGTAGATTTGATAAATGCTAGATGTAGCATTTCTTGCCCTGCTTGCTTTGTTTACTCTCAGGAGTTTCTGTCTCTTCTGGGGAGCTGACCAGTGCACACGGAGCAGGAGCTGGAATCCTGTGCTTTATTGGCAATCCATTACGTTGAATTGGCACCAGTTTCTGAGCTACATAGTATGCAAGCATCCACTAACCAGACCCCTTACTCTACACAGCCCACTACAGTTTTTTCTTTGCCAGCTAGCATGGACTGCTTTTTTTGGATCATTTCCCTGCCGTCTGCCTAGCGGGTGCTTTAAGAGACCTGATCACCTTTACCTCATCTAATTTTGGGATCTTCATTAATATTACTCTGGGTGTTGTACTTGGAGGCATGATGTTGTTTGTACTTCCCTGTCTGGCTTCTGTAACCTTCTTTGATTTTACTGTCTGTTTTCAGGCAGACAGCAATGCAAATTTGAACATTGTATTCATTAGTGCTCATCAAATGAAAACAGTACAATTTTCTGCTCACCTTATCTATAGAAAGTAGTGACCAAAGTTTGTTTAAGCCATCTTTCCTGTGAGCAGCTGGAAGCTGAGCAGCCACTGAGGAGAATATTTGAACACATGTAGTTCAGGGAATGCACTTGATAATATTTACCATTTTTTATTTGTCAAATAGATTCCCTCCTTGTGCAGGAATGGCAAGTACCTAAATGTGGACCCTTGGTGGGTCCTAACTTGTGCAAAGCCCCAAACATTTTCCTCTGAAAATGCAACCCTTACAAGGATTTCTAAGTGGATGTGCAAAACTGTGGGAGACTTTTGAAAATCTTGGCCATAGGAGTTCAGCCTTGCTTCAGACTGCCACCGTTTTCTTTCTTTTCCAGAACCTTTGCCAAACACTCTGGTGCTCGGTGAAAGGCTCCTGCCGCTCCAAACTGGATGCAGCTGCGGATGGCACTCGGTGTGGAGAAAACAAGGTGACTGTGAGCCACACTACTTGCAAAGCTGTGCTGACTGCAAAAGGGCAGCAAGGGAACTCTGAATAGCTCTGCCGTTGTTCAGTGTGAAAGAGGGTCATCCTGTGACATCTCCATTTACATTTCCACTAAAGTGTTCAACCTTCAGGAACCAAAATAATTCACAGTAACATTTTCCTGTGATAATGATCTTAAGCTGTTTGTGCTTTCCCTCCTCAGTGGTGCTTCTCTGGTGAGTGCATTACAGTAGGCAAGACTCCTGAAGCAATCCATGGCGGATGGGGGGCTTGGTCGTCCTGGTCCCATTGCACAAGGACCTGTGGGGCAGGAGTTCAAAGCGCAGAGAGACCATGCGATAACCCAGAGTAAGCTGAGTGCACAGTCTTTTCCTACCTTTTATTCAAGATCTTGGAGGTACTTAGGACATTGTAAGCTCTTCTGTGTGAGACTTATCCGCAGGTGCCGTGCCAACACAGAGTATGACACTTCTCCTTCCCTGTTAAGCATACATATGTAAAATATAGCTGGCTCATCTTATACAACAGTCATCTTGTTCTTTAACCCCAAATGGAGCTTATTTCTACATAAAATGAAAACCACCCAATCCTGTTGTTTAGCATTCAGGCTTTGCAGAAATAATATAAATATTACTTTATTAATATTGCAATGAATAAATAAATGTCCTCAAACACCAGGTGAGAATGACTCCTATCAATCTGACCCTGAGGACTCACCTTTCATGTTTATTCTAGTCTTCAGCTTGGTTTGAGCTTCAGACACTTGAGTTGTCACATGCAGAACATAAAAGGCAGAATTACCTAATACATATTTGAGTTCATGAGGACTCTACATCTTATTTTTGGAAATCACTAAGAGGGTGCCTACCAGCAAAAACCATTTCTCTTTTCTGAGAGAACTGTCAAATGTTCTGGAAACTATGGGACTCTAGGGAAGTTCATTTGATATGTTCATTTATTGTGACCTGAGCCTGGTAGTACCAAACACTTCTTTCAGATACATAGACTTTTGTGCTCCATACTGACACTTTTGGGTGCTTAAACATATGAACAGCATCTCCACCCTGTCAAGGATTCAGATTCACCTTGTTATGCCACTGGAACCTGAAATATATTGTTCTTTTAAAACTGTTTTTTAACCCATACTCTTTTGTCCTATTGTCAATGCCTTTTCTAGACCCCAGTTTGGAGGAGACTACTGCACTGGAGAAAGGAAGCGCTATCGCATGTGCAGCATCAGCCCCTGTCGCAAAGACTTGCCAACCTTTCGTCAGATGCAATGCAGTGAATTCGACACAGTTCCTTACCAGAATGAATTCTACCACTGGGTTCCTGTTTATAACACAGGTACAAAGCTACAAATATGTTTTTAAAATTTTGTGTAAAATGTCAGTTACAGACCTATGAGAAACCATTTTGAGGGGATGAAGTCACTGAATTTTAAGTATTTTAATTAATTAGAAAAATCTGATGTACCTCCCTATGCAGTTGTGTTTTTTCTGTGTGCACAAAGGCAGTGGTTCTTTACACACAGATGTTTTTTCAGGGCTCTGATGATAATGGCTGTGGATTGTAACTAGCCCAGTTCCTGGGAAGAAGAACTAAACTCAACACTATGAAAATCTGTTGAAGTCATGTCTGTACTAATTGTTTGTGACAGACTTAAACCATCTTTTCCAGTGGCAACCACAGAAAAAGGAGTAGTGTAGTGTAGAGCCGCAAGTTTGGGCCTGCAGTCATCATCATACCCAATAAGCAGAGCTGTTCCACTGCACAAATGTATCTTTACTACTTCCAAACTCAGATTTGCATGGTAGGTGTACCTGGCACCACACTGAAGAAGTTATATCTTAACAGGTTCAGTATCATGCTGCCCTGTATTGTGGAGCCAGAGTCTATGACTCTGCCTTATAACTTTCTTTGTAACAGCTACTTATGAAATACAAGGGTAATAGTCATTACCATGCAGTTTGGTTCTTGGTGTCTGCCACCAGGTATAAGGTGTAAACTATGCATCAGAATCACTGGATAATCACTGGATGAAGTAGAATTGTTAGGGTTGGAAGGGACCTCTGAAGATTATCTAGTCCAACCCCCTGCCAGGCAGGGTCACCTAGAGCAGGTGGCACAGGAGCATGTCCAGGTGGGTTTTGAATGTCTCCACAGAGGGAGACTTCATGACCTCCCTTGGCAGCCTGTCCACCCTCAACATAAAGAAGTTCTTCCTCATGCTGAGGTGAAACTTCTGGGGTTTTATTTTATTCTCTTCATGCTGGTGCTGGGCACCACTGAAAAGAGTCTGACACCACCCTGTTGAGATACTTAAATGCATTAATGAGATCCCCTCTCAGTCTTTTCTTCTCTAGACTAAACAGGCCCAGCGCTCACAGTCTCTCCTCATAACAGAGATGCTCCAGACCCCTCATCACCTTTGTGTCCTCTTCAGTCATTCCTTGTTGTTCTTATACTGATGAGCCCAAAACTGGACACAGCACTCCAGAAGTGGCCTCACTAGGGCCAAATATAGTGGGAGGATGTCCTCCCTCAGGCTGCTGGCTGCTGTCTTCCCAGTGTACCCCAGGATGCCATTGACCCTCCTGGCAACAAGGGCACACTTGCTGGCTCATGGTCAACTTGTCATCCACCAATACTCCCTGGTCCTTCTTTGCAGAGCTGCTCTCTACTAGGTCAGACCCTGACTTGTGCTGGTACTTGGGGTTATTCATTCCCAAGTGCAGGACCCTACACTTGCCCTTGATGAACCTCATTAGTTTTCTCTCCAGCCAATTTCTCTAGCCTATAAAGGTCCTGCTGAATGGCAGCACAACCTTCAGGTGTATCGGTCACTTCCACCAGCTTTGTATCATCACCAAGCTTGCAAACAATGTATTTTTTATGGAAAATTGGGCCTATTAGGGTAGTGAAGTTCCAGGTTAAGCTTCCAGTTTCATTTTCCAATAGTATTTTTCAGAACATTAATTGAATTTTCAGTTACTGGGAGTTCTGAATTTGTTTCCTAAATTTCAGCTGCTCTTTTAATTTCGTCTATAAAATACAGGGAAGATGAACCTAGAGCAGTCAGGCTTCCAAGAAAATTTCTCATGAAAGAAAATGCAGTTGATACCAAAAGGTTTTTTTGGGAAGGGCTCCCAGTAAGACCATAGCAAATGCTAAGTCTGAAGTTTAGGGGAAGACCAAACTTTGCAGTCACCTGTCATTGAAATTAGGGTTCCAGACCTCTATTAATGAGGGTGTACCAATGCTCCCTCTAAAATACCACTACAGAACCAGTACTTCTGCATGTGCATTTGTTGCAGAAGATCTGTTTTTAAAGGGCATTAGGAATCACAAAACAAATGCATCCTGCACACTGTAAGGCAGGCCTGTGGTCTCCTCATACTGTATTTCAAATAGAGCAAATTGGAACTTTACAGACAAACCACTTACTTTTAAAATACTACATTGTCGAGCCTGATGTATTTAATCTGGAACATCCTTTGCAAAATTCTTCAAGTACCAATGAAGTATTTTTTCTGTGACTTAAAAGCACTTCGACTATTTCACCCATCTTCTCAGCAGACAGAATTTCAGCCTAGTTACATGTCTTTCCCATGATCTGAGGCCCTTAGTGTTTGCACTTTCATTCTTATAGTCTGTTAACAGCATTTGAAGTGTTTTCTTGCTGCTAAACTCTTAACTTAAAACAATACTGTTGTCCTCAGACAGGCAGGCTCTCCTGGTAACACTCATATAAGCAGCGAGTTGGCCAGATCTTGTGCTGGTCCTTCATCTGGCATGATCATTGTACAGCTGAGTGTGGTGGCTCTCATGGGCACACTGCCCCCACAAAAACAAGCTGATGTGTGGAGCCTTACTCACAATGTTCACAATATTGTGAGTACAGCAACCATTGTCAGTGTGTACAACAGCTTCCCTTATTTTCTCCTGTAACTTGTGAAAGGCAATATCAAGGACTTTCAACAGCATTCAGTTAATACTTTAGCTTGCTACCAAGAAGCTTTTGGCTTTAGTGCTGGGTTAATCCTGGCTGGGCACCAGGTACCCACCAAAGCCACTAAAGCTCTCTTCCTCAGCTGGACAGGGGAGAGAGAATGTAACAAAAGCTCATTGGTCAAGATAAGAGCAGGGAGACATCACTCACTGGTTACCATCACAGGCAAAACAAGCTTGCCTTGGCAAAATGAGTTTAATTTGTTACCAATCAAATCAGAAAAAAGTAATGAGAAATAAAAAACAAACTCTAAAACATGCAAACACCTTCCACCCACCCCTCCATTCTTAGGCTTAACTTTACTCTTAATCTTGTCAACCTCCCCCACAGCCCTGGAGCATGATATAGAATGGGGACTGGGACAGCTCTTCACATGTTGTCTCTGCTGTTTCCTTCCTTGTCACTCTGCTCCTCTGCTCCGGCATGAGGTCCCTCCCATGGGAGGCACTATTCCTTGAACCTCTCCGATACGAGTCCTTCCCATGGGCTGCTTTTCCTCATGGACTTCTTCAGCATGGATCCCTTCCATGGGATACAGTCCTTCAGGAACAGGCTGCTCTGGCACGGGTCCCCCACACGGTCACAAGTTCTGCCAGCAAACCTGCTCCAGGGTGGGCTCCTCTTTCTTCAGGCCACAGTCCTGCCAGGAGCCTGCTCCAGCAGGGGCTTCCCATGGGGCCACAGCCTCCTCCAGGCACCCACCTGCCTTGGTTGTGGGGTTGTCCATGTGTTGCTGGTGGACCTCTGCTTCCCTGTGGACCTCCATGGGCTGCAGGGGCACAGCTGCCTCACCCTGCTCTGCACCAGGGGCTGCAGGGGAATGTCTGCTCCAGCACCTGGAGCATCTCCCCCTCCTCCTTCCCTGACCTTGGTGCCTGCAGGGCTGTTTCTCTCACACATTCTCACTCCTCTCTTCCAGCTGTGCAGCCGTTTTTATCTCGGAGGTGCTGCCACTGTCACTGGTGGGCTCAGCCTTGGCCAGTGGCTGGTCTGTCTTGGAGACAGCTGGCATTGTCTCTCTTGGGCGTAGGTGAAGTGTCTGGCATCTTCTCACAGCACCTCCTTTAGCACCTCCTGCTACCAAAATATTGACATGTAAACCCAATACGTCATGCCATGCTTTGGGCTCTGGAATGACATTAATTTCAGTGTGGCATCATGCGTGGTGGATCCAGGGTGAATGCCTGTGCTCCGCTGTGGAAATGTGACATTGATACACCTGCTGTCTCTGCTCAGAGCTGGCTTGGGCCACACAGCCAGGTTGCTTGTGACCTCAGTGGTTTCCAGAAGCAGGATAGCTCTGTTTGCTGGCCTTGGAGCCAGCCTGCAATTCCTCCACTGGAAATAACACTCGCGTCAGCCCAGATGAGCTGCCCTTGCAAAGCCTAGAGGTGATAGTGAAGAAATAATAAACATCTTACTTGGTTCCTAAATAAGCCCTTTGGGATTACAATTTCACACCTTAAAGCTGTGTTCAACAGGCTGCCCAGCATGTACTCTGAGGCATCATTCTTGCAGTTGTCAGGCATTCTTTGCTCAAATACAGAAAAATTGTCATTTCACTTTCTTTGCATACAGTTCAGGAAGTTGGTCTGACTTTTCTCTTATTTTCTTCAAAATCCATTGTCCTTTTATCTACAAAGCAGTCATGCTTCCATTAACTGAGTGCCATGTTGACCTTGTTTATTGCTGTAGTATAGCAGTCAAATTAACTAGTGATATCATGTCAGATACTGTGTGGGAATCAGTTATACGAACTCTATCTTTTAACAAATGACTCAATGATCTTACTGAGATCAAATCAGTTTGATTGCGCTTATTTTTGTAAATTTCATGCTGCTTAGTCTTTGTTATATTTGCCCCTTTGATTTCCTTTATCCAGGCTGTGATAAAATAAGTGGTCTTCCTTATTGACAGAGTGGTTCCTTTTCCAGCTGAATGCTGAATAGCAAATGCTAAAGTTAAACTTTTCCAAGTAAGTTAGGTTGAATCACTTAATTTGAAGAATGCTTGTTCTGCTTCCTCACTCACTTTAGGTGAATCCATTGCTTGAAGCTTTTGGCAATGCCCAGACTGTGATGAATGACAACAGCAGCCGCTTTGGAAAATACATACAGCTGCGTTTCCAGAAAAATACAGGTAAAGTCAAGGGCAATCACTAGTTTGGGGAGTGGTTAGGAGCTGGAGGGAGTGGACTGGGTAACCAAAACTTGTGGAGGGTAAAATTTTGCCACCTGACTCCCCGTGGGAAGAGTGTGCAATTAAGTGAAACCTTACAGCAACCACTGTTGAATAGGGGCTCAGTAGTATAAGGCCTGGGTTTGGACAGAGTGGGAGTACAGTAGGGATATGGGAGTGATTGCACAGGCTAAATATCAGTCATACTCTGTGGTGCCAGAAGCCTTTGTTGTTGCTAAAGGAGGTGAGCAGGAATCTCTAAGGTCACAGGAACAAGGAGAAGTCCATTTCCAGTGTGCTGGGCAGCCCAGAGGGTCTTGCACACAAGAAAATTAATTTAGACAATGCTTGTTCCTATCACCAAAGAAGAGATGAGGGACATCTCAAGCAGCTTCATGTCCCCCAGTTCACCACCCTCTTACCTTTTTGTGTGCAGTGCAAGGTGCAAAACTGAGTGAGTACCTGTTAGAGAAGTCACGGGTGGTGCACCAAGATACTGGGGAGAGGAATTTCCACATCTTCTACTACATGTTTGCTGGACTGTCTTCAGAGGAGAAGGAGATATATGGGTTATTGGACCCTTCACTCTACAGGTACTTCAAAGGCAGACCCCAGTTTAGTCTTCATGATGGGTGGTGAAGGGGAAAACAGCCTAATGGAGATTCTGCCTCTGCCTTGAAGCTTTATCGGTTTGTGAATGGAAGCTGGAGTGGGATCTGAATGGAGCTACATGAAGAAATCTTGTGGGTCATCATGGAAGCTGGGAGGTCTGGGGTCTCTGGCATATTACCTTGGAAAAGTTTCTTTCCCCTTCGTGTCTCTACTGCTGCTGATCTGCTGTGTTCTCATGGGGTAGGACTGACTTACTGTGCTGATTGTGTGACAGTTTTTTGTGGGATATGCACTTTCTCAGGTACATAAGTGGACGATTTGGCACACAGGATGTAGCTGAGCACTGGAAGCACAAATACCAAGAGGTGTGCAATGCCCTTGACATGGTGGGCTTCCAAGAACAGGTCAGTTCTGGGATTGTTTTAATTTCCATCTGTGCTTTCTTCAGACACAGGGTTTCTTTCCAGCTACTCTTGAAGCCGAGTCCTGTTTCTTTCCTATAGATTTTCTATGTTACTTCAAGATCATCTGAATCTGCCAGTCCTTGTATAGAGCCTTTTTCTCAAAGAGTATCTGTGCCTCTTCCCTCAGCCTCTCCAACTTCTGGGGCCTCCATGTTGTACATGTTACATGCTGGTAGGTTTTCAGTCACCTTTCTTTTGTGTTCTAGGAGCAAGTGGACATGCGGGCTATCCTGGCTGGTGTGTTGTCTCTGGGCAATGTGACCTTTGAGCCTGAGGATGGCAATGGGCCTGTAAAAGTCAGTGAAGCTTCCAAGGGATGGCTGAAGGCTGCAGCGGTGAGTCACAAGAAGAATTGACAGAAACCTTTTGGATATGATGCTGCTTCCCACTGGCAGTGTGACTACAGGAGCTGCTCCTGCCAGAGATGGCAGAGGGTGTTTCTTCCTCAGTGTCAAGGCCTCTAAAGAACAAGAAGTTTTTTTCCCAGAAGTGCAGAGTATGACCCCATGACTGCATTTGTGTTCACTGCTATTCATTCCCAAAGAGTTGCTTCCTAGCTTCTATTTCTTGTGTGTCTTACAAAGTGAACATATGTCTTGTTGACTTCATACACTACAAGTTTTTTAAAACTAAATATTGTGTTACTAAGTGTGGTGATGCCTTGGATAAATTCAAGTACATGAGTTCTGTGTTTTCACTGGATCTTGTCCAAGGATACTGTGTTAACTGCTATCATTTTTCAGTTGGTTATCCAGAATTAAACTTTCTTCTGTTTCACTTGAAATTATTGCAGATGGAGAAGGATGTATTTCCCAGGACCATTCCATTTTTATTATATGGGATGGATACATTATCCTGCTTTGTTAATAACACAGAACAGAAAAATGTAACATATTTCTCCCTTTCTATGTCTTTTTATTTTTGAAATCCCAACACTCTTGGTCTCTGGTTTCCTTCCCATCTCTTTGCCTATTTCCCTCCTACACCATACCTGAAGAAACCACCTGTGTCTTTTCAGCAGCCAGCTTCTTTTTATCTTACTTCTGAAAGTCTGCTCCTTGTTTTTTGCCCACAGGAGGGGAATTCCTGTTAAATCACTGATGGATTCAGTGTGTCTGAGTTCCCTTTGTTTCCTGAAGCTCAGATGCCTCAGCACCTGCACAGTCACCTGCATGTGGTGCTGTTCAATAAGTCATTAAACCCCTCAGCAGGGACTGGCATGGCTCCCAAAGAAGGCAGCACTGGGAGAGCAAAACAGAAAGTGTTTCAGAGAGAGCAAGAGTGAGCTTGGTCCCTGCAGGGGTCATGCAGATCTCAGAGCCTACATCTGACCCTGGTGCCGTGGGATGCCAACAGTAATACTTACCTTACAGTGGGGCTCAGAGGCCTGAACCTGAATCACAACCCCACCACACAGACAGATACAATCCCCACAAGTACAATAAGGATTTACAATTGACTGTCCTCATCTGCTTCCTCTTTCCCAGGGCCAGTTTGGAGTCCAGGAAGATGAACTGTTAAAATGCCTTATTTGTACAATGTCAGTGACCCGAGGCGAGCAGATCCAGCGTTTTCACACCCAGCAGCAGGCAGAAGGTAGGAAACATAACGAATTGCAGATGTGCTTGCTAGAAATACTGACCCCTACTTGATGGAGGGGTATCCCCACACATGTGCAGCTTGTTGGGAACAAAGATGTCCTTCTGTGCCCCTTCATTCCACCCACACAGAGGCAAGTATATCAATGTTTATATGTTTAGTCTCTTGCTCACATGTAAGAGCATGAATGCTGCTTTTGTTTGATCTCCAGGAGACTGCAGAGATTAAATGAGAAACGAAGGAATTAGCTTTGCTTTCTCCCTCAGTCCAGACTAGAAGGGAACTCTAGGTATTTGCACAAAAGAGGGAAGGGCTCTTGTTGCATAGTGCTGGCAGTGTGCAGAACTCTAGACACTAGATGGATAAACAACCATGAGAATCAATGAGATATCACAGTATCAGGAACAGAGTGAGAAGAAAACAGAGTATGGTAAAGTAAGCAAGCACAAGGTGTTTTTTTCCCCTTCAGCAAAACAAGAAAATAATCCAAGATAATCCACATCAAAAGGTCCAGATAAAATATTTTAAAAAGACATGAAATCCCAGTACTTCTAGATTATTGCTTAAAGTAGATGAAAGAAAAAAATGAAAATGGGAAATTTGCTAGTTCCATTTTCCAGATTTTTTCTAGACAATAAAATATACATCTCCATCATGCAGTACCTCATGTTGATTTGGTCTCCTCCTTAGAATGTCTCCAGGTTTTCCGTCATTTGTATCCTTCTCTTGCCCACAACATTTAAACACTTGGCAACTGGGCTAGAAGGAAGAGAACCGTTGAATTTGCCATTTAATTTTGAGCTTCTCCCATGGTTTAGCAGTGAGGGGATTCATCCTCGTCAGTTCTTCAGAAGGGAAAAGCAAGTATCTGCATATTCTAAAAAATGCCATGACTCTTTTGGAAAGGAAATTTTCCATTTTAGATGATCTCACAAATGCCCTAATATGCCACATCATGATCATTAAAACAGCTTCATAAACTGCTAGGCATTGTTGCTAGAGGTGGATGTATTGAGGCAGTTTGTGTGCTGTGTTCCCTGCCCTCCTTCAGTGCGCTGCTGTTGCTCTCTCTGTGCAGATGCCCGGGACTCCATTGCTAAGATGGTATATGGCCGAGTGTTTGGCTGGATTGTTTCCAAGATCAACGAGCTGCTGGCTGAGAATGTGGATCCTGAGGTGGAGCTGAGGGAGATAGGTGAGTTCTGCCTGCCTTGCTCCTGTTCTGTTCTCAAATGTGTATCCCTCAGCTGCAATGAAGGACACAGCATGAGGTTTCACAGATTGTGTGCAGGGACCCATTATCAAAACCATGGTCCTGCGTCAGCAGCATGAAGTCTGAGCAGTCAGCTGATCTGAAGCAACTTTTTGGCTGTAGTTCTGGGGCACTCTGGCCTAGCAGAGGAGCTGAGGGTTGGAGTGAGTCTCCTAATTAACTCTGCAATGGGAGTTAACAGAAGTGCCACTGGTGTCCTTCTTGGCTGGGGCTTCCCTAGGCCACGGGAGCTGGATGATGGGAGATTTAATTGTGTTGGTGTACACAGCAATCTGCAGGGATGGTCTGCAAGGCTCCATTATGTGCTCTTCTCCCCTCTTTTAGGCATCTTGGATATTTTTGGGTTTGAAAACTTTGCAGTGAACCGTTTTGAACAGCTTTGCATAAACTTGGCCAATGAGCAGCTGCAGCACTTCTTCAACCATGTAAGTCTGCTGAGGGTGATCTGACCTTGTGTGACAGAGAAAGCAGAGCACTTCTGTACCTAGCACATGAAGGAGAGCTTGGGGAAGAACAGATCTATTGCCTGGCAGGATGGAAATAGTGATTAGTGAAGCAGGATAGAGACCAACAACCTTCTCTGCTGTGGCAGGGAAGCCACTGGGAAAGAAGTATAAGGATCAAGCAGTGACTAAAGTTGTCAGAGCAGTGACACACTCTGAGAAGTGTTCCTGCTTTATGCAGCAGCACCAGTGAGTGACAAGGCTACAGAAAGGCTGACAGCAGTTTCATCGTGAACCTCTTATGCCTTGAGTGAGAGCACCATGCCTCTGTGCTCCGTTCAGGGTTGTCTAGCCAAGTCTGATGGGTCTTTTTTCTTTATTTCAGCACATTTTCCAGCTGGAGCAGGCTGCCTATAAGGAAGAAGGGCTGCCATGGGAGACTATCACATTCAACAATAATGAACCTATTCTGGTGAGTGAGAGGACTGGCAGAATATAATTGCTCTGTCCAGCCAAAAGAGAAGTCTTGCACTTTCTATCATGGGGAGGAGATGCACCTGGGAAGGACCTCTTCAAAGGGTGGTGAGGGTGAGACTGGATGCCCTGTACTGCTTTAGGTATATGTCATGTGTCTCCTTTCCTGCAGAATTTGCTCCTGGCCAAGCCACTTGGGCTTCTGTCTCTTCTAGATGAGCAGAGTGCATTTCCTCAGGTATGCATGAGATAGGAGGCAGAGAAAATACTGTGGGTGGATGTAGCAATGAATATCTGGGCTGCAGAGAGAGCTCTTAGGTGCGAGTGCACTTCAAAGAGCAGGATGAACAGTCCCCATGTGTGACTGATGAGACAGGACATCCATATCAGGGATAGTCTAATGGTATTGACGTTCCTGTGAGGAATCAGAAGGAAAGCACAGCTGAAGACTTGCACAGCCAAGGACACTTCCAACACTTTGTTTTGCTTCATTGTGGCCTGATCAGGTCTCTGTTGCAGCCTGGTCATTTGGTTATGGAATCTGCTTTCTTGCAGGCAACTGATAAGACATTCGTGGATAAACTAAACAGCAGCTTCAAAGGGAATTCACACTTCCAGCCAGCCCGAGGTCATGTTTTGGGTTTCAGCATCATTCACTATGCTGGGAAAGTATGTACTGTTTGAAGGAAGAATGCTGTTGTAGTGTGTGTTGGAGGGGGAGAAAGTGTTGCCTGACAAGAAAGCCTTTGCTGTTAAGGAGTGTATGGTCTAATGATGATGATAACAGAAGTCTTGTGTTCCCATGGCTTGCCTCCTACGATTCCCTGGGATTTCTGTAAAAGGTACAGAAGAGAGGACCCCTAAGGGAAAGTGAGGCTGCTGCTGGGAAGTGTAGGGTGTTAGAAATCATCATTCTATTAGAACTCGAGTCCTAAAACAGTACTTCATAAAATAAAAGTCCTGTGCCCACTTTCCATGACAGAAGTGATAAAGGATAAAGGTTTTTCCTTTACCTATTAGTTTCCACAGCATAGCAGTGATTATTTTATTGCAAACACTTAGGAACACTTTGCAAACAGCCAGGCAATTAATGTTTTGAAAGTGGAGGCAGTTATTTATACATTAAACAGTATCTAAGCAGCTTGAGATTTACTACTATTGCATGTAACCTTACTGACACCAATTTTGAAAGCTTTGGTATAAGTAAGTTGAATTGATTGGAGATGATTTCTGGAACAGAAACAGATATGACAGTCCAGGTAATTTCAATATGCAGTTTAGTAATCTAATCTCACCACTGTTGACTAAGTTATTATTTGTGACATTCATTATTACAAAAATTAACATTTAACATGGAAAGGATGAGGGCACACTAGAGATGAGAAAGGAAGGGAGCAGTGGAAACACGGGTATGCATGAAAACAGGATGGAAGCCTGTGCAAAGGGAAAAGGGGGAGAACAAGGAAGAGAGTGAAGCAAAAGTAAATGAAAATTTATAATTAAAGAAAGGAAAACAAGAAAAAGTGGATGTTTCAATGATATGCTGCACTCCTGTGGTTCTGATGCCTCTGCCATCTGCAGGGATTTGTTCCTCAGGTTTGGCATCTGAATGGGGTGCATATATGTTTACAGAATTCATGTGCAAGCCAGAGTACATTCAGTTGGACACTTGCTCCTGGCAAGCTGTGGAGGTGGCTTTCATAGCTGTCCTTAGTGACTTGCTGTCCTTTCCCCAGGTACAATATGCTGCCAGTGGCTTTCTAGAGAAGAACAGAGACACCTTGCCAGCCAACGTCCGTGGGCTCTTCATCAGCAGTGTCACCCCATTGCTCAGTGTGCTGTTCACAGGCAAGTCTCTCTGCACATCCACCATGAACCAAGGCCCACCTTGGCAAGAGTTAAGTGTGGGGATGAGGCTCATGTGCTAAGAGTGTTTCACAGTTGGCAGCCCCAGGGGGACTCTGGGAATGCTGCAGCTTGGAGTGGGGCTGCTGGCATATACTCAGCTATCAGAGTTTTTCCATCCCCCTGCATGGAAAGCAGGGCAGGTTGTATCCTTTTCCAGAGAATTAGACACTGTTGTCTTCCCACCTTCTACAGGGCTGGTGCAGGACTGTCACCACTGGCCATATGCTCTGTTCTTGTCTAGAAATCAAGCTGGTCAAGGTCATACCTTCTACCTGCTCACATTGAAAATGGAGTGATGTAAAACCACAGGCAACGAGCATAGAAATTATTCCTTTCAAACATATTTTCTCTTTCAGGCACAACTTGTTAAAAAATTCCGAGGTCATGGATTATTTTTCTCCTACCACTACCCTTTCTTTTTCCAGTAATCAGTAAGCCCTCAGAATTTCCAAGGCTTCTATAAAGATAAACATTTAAAGAAAAGTCAGGTGGATGCTTCCTTGGCAGCTGGCTGGCTAAACACAGTTCTTCTGATACAGAAATGTTACAGGTTTTTTGTCCCTTTCTGTCCGTGCCAGTTCCTGGGATTTACTAGAAACTGATGAATTTCATTTCTATTCTCCACTGTGTTTTTCAGCTCTTCTGCTCAGGACTGTCTTTCTTCTTTTGCACTGTTACTAAAGCTACTTATCCCAGTTCCAACTCTCTTAGAGTTCATAAACATCAGAAATAACTTGTTCTCAGGTTGGCTGTCCAGTCTTGGGCAATAGCTCTAGGTGGCCTTGCTCAACAAAGGGGCTGGCTCAGGTGAACTCCAGGGGACCCCTCCAGCCTCAGCCATTCTGTGATTCTGTGATTCACATGAAACCATTGCGTCAAGGGTGTGCGAGACTGTTATTAGATCTCTCAGTAAATTCAACTTCCCTGAATTTTTCACCTGACTTTAAATAAGCTGGCTGCTGTAAGTAAGCTTCACATTTGCTATCTGCACTGCTTTTTCTGCATTGTTAGATGTGTGTTGATATTTCTTTTGAAAGTTGTTTAGGTTTGTTTAATAACCAGATTGCCTTGTCTTCTCAGTGGCAGAAAATAACATTGTCTGCATTGTAGGCTTCATATATTTGCATTTTCTTCTTCCTTTTTCTAGCTCTTTCCTTGTATTTTCACATGGTGAAACCTAATGCCCTGTCTGTGATTCAGTATTTGTAAGGAGGCTTGTGTGTGAAGTGAGGTTTGAATGTTTAGGCATGGCTGACTGCAAGCCAAGGTACGAAATTAACTATTGTTGCTATTCTTCCAGCCACTCTCTCCAGGACGGGGACACTGATGCCTCATATGAAAGCCAAGGTACTGCACTTCAGGTCTGTGTGGCAATTGATGAATGATGGCATAGTTACCACAGTAATATTGTTTGAGAAACTGCCTGAAAAAGAGCAGACAAATGGATTTAGAATAAGAGCAGACCACAAACAGCTTGCAACAATTTCTCCTTTGCTTTTTGCTTTGTTTTCTACTTGCTTCTGCTGTTCATATGTTTAACTTGTCTTCCCTCCCCTGAAATCCTGAAACCCCTGAAATCTCTCCTTTTTGCCGTCTGCCTTCCAGCAAAGCTATTTGTCAATCAAGCATTTTTTCCAAGGGTGATCCTTTTGTTTTGGTCTGGTTCCAGGTCATACCAGGAGCAGATGACAAGTTCAACAGCACACGGAAGCAATCTGCTGGAGCTCAGTTCCGGGTATGGTATTGCTGCCCTGCAGTGCCCTGTGAGATGAGCACAGTGATGTTTTCATTCCAGGCTGCTAGACAGAGCTAAAGCATCCATTATGTAAACAGGGGTTTTCCTGGGTGCTGAGCATGGGCTGATCATGGTGGGACTGATGAGGTTGTTGTCTGAGCCCAGGCGGTTGTTGTGTGTTGAGAAAACAGTTCCTGCTGCAGGATATTGCATATCAGGCTCTGGCAGTGCTTTGGCTTGATGGAGTGTTGATCTCCCCATGCCTTTGGCAGCATTCCCTGATGGTGCTCATGGAGAAGATGTATTCTGCCAACCCACATTTTGTGCGCTGTATAAAGCCCAACAACCAGAAGGAGCCAGGTGTGGTGGACGACCAGGTGGTGCTTCTGCAGGTGAGGAAGAGCAGTGTCCTTTACAGGTACTTCTGCCATGCCTCAGTGGGAGCACAGACCACACCAAAAGGCTGTGGAAGCTGACTCCTCTGAACCTCCCCTTCCAAGAGGCAGAGTGGCCACACTTTTATATACATGTAAATGTTCTGAGTACTTGGTGGTTTTTATGGCACAGACTGCTAGGTACAGATTTTATGCTCTTAGTTCCCTCTCATTTTTCATGAATGCAATGAGATCTGCTTGTCGTGCACTAGGTTTCATCTTTGCATCTCCTCCTGGATGAGGACTGGTGCGGACAGTACTCCAGAAAAAATGCTTCCCAGGGGAGACTGTCTCACCCATCAGCCAGGGCAATTCTGAATAGGAATGAAGATGGGATTGCTTTGATAGGAGCTGAAATACCCTGATATGACTGTATTTGGATATTGTGTCAGGCCTGAGGTCTATATGCTTTAAAGAATACTGAAAATGATTAGAAGAGTCCAGAAAGCTCAGTGGTCTGTTTAATGTATATAAGAAAGGATAGGATTAAGAGGAAGCTCATCCATGCCTCAGAGTACTTCTGTGTCCAGATTTGGAAATAAAAAGCTGTCCTCTAAGAGGCAAGGCAGTACCCATGGCTGGAAGGTGAAGTTATTTCATTGGTTTTTATGGTTTCCAGCTGTTAACTCAGAGTGGTTAATCATCAGAGTTACAGGATGTGGGAAACTCAGTCTTTAACCAAAAAAACATTTTCAGAAAAAAACTTTCTTCTTGAACTGGAGTTTCAGTGAAGGGCTGAATTAAGTCATTTCTGGCTGCAAAGGAACAAACTGATGTCCTAATGGCCTGTTTGTCTTTGTTTCTCTGATCCTTTTTGTGGTGCTGCTTCAGCTCTGGTACAACGGACTGCTGGAGACAATCCGTATCCGAAGAGATGGTTTCTCCTGGAGACCTTCCTTTGAGGAATTTGCTGAGAGGTCTGTTAAAACGTCTGAATGGTCCTTCTTAGATATCATTAGGCAAGCAGCTTTGATAGCCAGATATGGGCAAGGAGTAAAACAGGCTCTTTAAAGTTCATCTGGTCTGAGATCATGGGATTGTTTGCTGTGGGAGGCTGAGTGAGAAAGACAGTGATTTATTGTTGTTTGCTGTCAGGGTGACATGGATCAGCTCAGCACATCAAGGATGTGGTTCTTACGTGTCCGTATGGTTTTGTTTTCCACAGATACGGAATTCTTTTAGTTAAGCCTGGTGTTTCCCTCACAAAAGAAAGGTAGGAACACTTACTTTGTTGTGTGCAGTGTTGCCGTAAGAAAGGGGGGAAAAAAAACTTCCAAGACAACTTTGTGTGGGTAAAGTAGAGAAGAGTTCTTTTACTTATGGAATTTTGGGGCACAGAATATAAAGGAGTATAAAAGTATAAGGAAGTACAACACGTGTTGACAAGTAACAGATAGAAAAGACCAGTGCTAGGCTGAACTCACGGCCGCAGGATACCATGTGAGCTCTTTCCAAGCACCACCGCTTCAAACATGCAGAGTGAATTAATCTGAAAGGTGTCCCTTTCATTCCATTTCATTCCCGGCTGGACCCATACCCAGCCAACCCCTGAGCCACTCTGCCATGTCTTACAGA
>JAWMRC010000089.1:62679120-62857645 GCA_035584755.1 Thripadectes ignobilis
GACCTCCATGGGCTGCAGGGGCACAGCTGCCTCACCCTGCTCTGCACCAGGGGCTGCAGGGGAATGTCTGCTCCAGCGCCTGGAGCATCTCCCCCTCCTCCTTCCCTGACCTTGGTGCCTGCAGGGCTGTTCCTCTCACACATTCTCAATTCTCTCTTCCAGCTGAAGTTGTGCAGGAGTTTTTATCCCTTTCTTAAATACCTTATCCCAGAGGTGCTGGCACCATCACTGGTGGGTTTAGCTGTGACCAGCAGCAGGATCATCGTGGATCTGCCTGGCATTGTCTCCACTGGATGTGGGGGAAGCTTCTGGCAACTTCTCACAAAGCCACCCTGTAGCCCCTCCACTACCAAAATCTTGCCATGCAAACCCAGTACAGCTTGTGTTTTAGTATCAGTCATTTAAAATCCTATTGTGCTGCCCACAGGATATAAGGGGAAAAGAAAACGAAGCTTTCCCAAACCTTGGGTGCACATATAGATTTTGTGAGGAGGTATCAAGTTGAGGAGTTGAATTCCTGAGCTAGACATTCTGTGACATTTTAGACATTCTGTGTTCCTTCATCCTGCAGGAAAAAACAGTAAAATTATCTGGATGGCCACAGTTCTGTCTCCTGGCTTTAATTTCATAGCTTACATAAAGCAGTTACAGTGAATGTCACATAACTAAGGAGTCTTTTCTGTTGTGTAAATTGTACCTTCACAACAGGCCAAAGACTTTTTTGAATAGAGGATGATTTAATATACGAGATGCAACAAACAGCTTTAACAAACAGCCTGAGAGGAGCAATAAATGATATCTTGCTGTTAACTAGGCTACCTACGATTAAGGTTCCAGTTGAGAATTTTCTGTTTTAAATGACTTTGTGCCTGCTGGAGAACTTACGTAGTCCTGTTATAGTCCTGGACCTCAGAAACCCACAATGTGCTCATGCTGGAGCCTCTGTACCCCTGGAAGTCTTAGATTGTGGGGACTTTCAAGTTCCAGAGTAACTAAACCACCCAGCAGGATATTTTCTGCCTTTTTTTTTTCATGACCCAGGCCCCTATTTTGTCAGTTTAGTCAGACTTTGGTGCTAATCTACTTCTCTTGCCATCAGGCTGACCCCACATTTATTTATTTCCTGACATTTGACAAATTTTATTTATATGAATCTAATAGCTTATCAGGGCTTAACTTCCATGTACAAGTGTGACATTAAATCATGTAACTATCTTTACTTTCTCAATCAGTACCAGTATCATTTAATATACTGTCAGATAGGGGTTGTGTTGTTAAACTGTTTTAAATTTCGTATTTCTTTAAAAAGTATGTCTCTGTGTCAAGTAATATCTGTTCTGATGCAGTCACAGGGGCTGAGCTAACAGCATGAAATAATGTTTCTGCTGCCACTATTTTAAAATGAAAGTATTTTCCTTTGGAATTCCAAAGTTGGTTAAAGTGATCAAGTCACTTCACCTCTGCTTTTTCCCCCTGCCCTGTTGAGTTCTCACAGAGGTGAGAGTTTGAAGAGAAGAGGGCCACTTCTTTTTTATCTTGCAAAGTAGGGAAAAACATTGAAGCCTTATCTTCTGCTGACAGACACATTAATCACATCCTTCTTAGTCAGGTTAAGCTGGATCCTTCCTGCATGGGAACTCATGGGAGTCAGCTACGAGGTAAACAAATTTAAATTGGGAAGGAAGTATGTTCCTTTCTAGTTATCTCTATGTTGTTCTGTTTGCACATGGTGAGTCTTAACTTTGTTATAGTATAGGTAGTGGGAAAAGTCACATGCCCAGCTTTCTTGGCTTGCTCCCTAAGTCTCAGTCTGATTACAGGTAAGTCACTGGGCACTTACTGGAACTCTGTGGCTTGGGATTCATTCCGTCTGTGTTTCTTTTATAGGTTAGAGAATTGATCTTGTCGCTGGTCAAATCAGCGCCACAGTCCAGGTGCAGCATTTGGCCACTACATAAAAGGATAGATGTAATTTTTCTAGGCTGCTAAATGTTGGTGGCACCTCATGTCCAGGTAGGAGCAAGGTACTAGTAGAAGCCAGCTAGAGGAGTTTTACGGGAGAGAAACATGGAAGTCAAGAAGTCACTGAGAGGGACTTTTAAGAAGGGCATGTAGAGATAGGACAAAGGGAATCGCTTTAAAACTGACAGAGGGCAGGCTTAGATTAGCTATAAGGAAGAAAATCTTTACTGTGAGGATGGTGAGGCCCTGGAAGAGGTTGCCCAGGGAAGCTGTGAATGTCTCATCCCTGTTCAAGGACAGATTGGATGGGGCTTTTAACCATATGGTCTAGTGGAAGGTGTCCCTGCTCATGGAAGGAAGTTTGGATGATCTTTAAGGTCTCTTCCAACCCAAACCATTCTGTGATTAATAAAACATAGGTTGAGAAGAGCAAGTTTGGGTCTGGAAAGGAGGAGAAGGAGACAGTTAAATGCTGACTACTCAAGGAAACGTAGCAGGCATATCCCTGGGCTAGCAGACTCGCAAGACTACATATCTCTGTGCAGTGTTGTGCTCAGGTCTAGAGGAAGCTCTTGAGATCCAAGCAGTTCTGTGGCCTTGTTAGCTGACTTCACAAAGCTAGACATCATGGTGTCTTACCAACTCATTTTGAATGTAGCTCTTCTGCTTTTAAACTTGGATTGGACATCAAGTTTTCTGTCACTCTGCTTCATATTGCAACTTCCCATCCCCTCCACTCAAGCAGTACAGGAAACCCCAGGGAGAGAGAGATTCAGCAGTTCCTCCTGTCCAGGAAATGTATGACAAGCAGAAACAGCCAAAACTGTAGGAGAGAACTTTAGGTTACAAATTAAGAAGTCTTCACTGCCACGTGGGTGGTTAAATGTTAAGGGCAGTTGCTTGGAGAGCTTGAGGAACTAATATTATCATTGTAGATATAAAATCAGCTAAGCAGGAGCAGTCTGAGTGGCTTTGATTCTACTTTGATGTGGAAGGATGGGTAACATTCTGTAGGTTTTATGCAAGGAGAAATCAGCTCTGTTTAAACAGGAATTCAGTGCGCTTTTTTCAACAAAGGCTTTGTGAACACGGTCATTACTGACTTCACAGATTGGATCTACTATGTCATGCATATGCTGGATTGCAAGAATTTATTTATGTTTTGCCCTAGAAGTTGCAAAGATGACAGGCTTTTTGTTAAAGTCTTATAATAAATGAATAATTTGCTGAAGTAACAGAAACTGAACTGGCTGCTTTAATGAGCTCCTTTGGAACAACCCTGGTGCTCATATTTATTTCATTTTAGTCTTTCCAGGACTGAAATAAGAGTCCGAATTCAATGCCAGTCTTCCCTCTTCAGGAAATGTATTTGTTTTCCTTTTGTGTGAGTTTGCTTTCTGAAAGTAGATCAAAGAGCTTTCTACAGCTGTATCTGGGTTTAAAACATCAGACTTTGGGAGGACAGTGACTAATTCTGATACAGTTTATTTATGGTCCTAGAATAATAGAGCCAAGGCCCTTGACTTCCACCATAATAATTAATAATGATAGATAAGTAATTTTAGGAAATGAGTGGCAAATACAGAGCTGGTATAATTTCTTCAGTGGTGCCCTAACCGGCTTTTCTGCAGATGAAAAATCAAATAAATACTGGATAGGACTAAGTTTGTGTAGAGGGAGAAATGCCAGTGAGGCTCAGCATAAAATATATAGGAAGAAAAGCAATGCAAAATTTGTGGGTAAGATCTACCTTAGATTAGTTACTACAATTAGGAAAACTGGAAAGGCTTTTGTGCCTACAAAGTCTTTGCAAGTCTGAAAGTTTGTGTGTTATTTATTATTAATTTCTATTTTGACTTAGTAGGGGAGTTATCTCTCCAAATGGATTCTGAGTTACATATTTACAGCATCACAGTTATGATAGGAACATGTCAGCAGTCAGGACTATCTGCTGCTTCTTGCTCAGTGATTTCTGAAATGAAATTGCGTGTTATGTCAACAAGTAGGGAGGAAGTACAGGTATCAAACTGCTGCTCTACATATTTCATTACAAACAGGATAAAAGCTGAAATGGCTTTCTGTAAGGTCTGTGTCTGTCTGTCCTGATTCTGAGTAGGTAACAGAGTAGCTGAAATTCTGGGATCCGTCTTGTCATAAGGATACTGTGCTTTGTGTTTAAAAAATGCTGCATTGAGAAGGCAGGCAAGCTGAAAAAAAATTTAGAGCACTAAGGTAATCAAAATAATCACATGGACAGAAAAAGATTTCTGCAGACAGAAGTAAAATTGCTTGTATCACTTATCATGACAGCTCCTTTCAAAACAACTGGTAGATATTATGGCTGGCAGTTTTCACAGAGGGGCTGAGGGCTGGTGAGTGTTAAAAACTTGAATTCCACCAGTTTAACCTTGATCCATACATGTCCTCTGGGTCTAATCATTCTGTTGCACTTTACAAAGGCATTTTTCTCTGGAAAGCCACAAGTCCTAAGATTCCACTTTAGCTCTACTGACAGGAGGGAAGAAACAAAAGTCCTCATTAAGGTTTGGGATTTCCTTTACTGTCTTTTTTTTTTTTAAAAAAAATTTGTTTTGAATCCCAGTTTTGCAGAGTTTTTGTTGATGTGGAAGAGAGTCACTGTGCTAAAGCTCAGGCTCTGTAGGATTTGGTTCTTAACCTTCAAGCACTTTGAGGGCAGGAGCTGCAGTCACCTTGGTGTACTGTATGGTGGTGTTTGTTGATGCTGTACAAACCAGTGCAGCGAGAGCAAATTTTCTGCCTCCAAAAGAATAAAGCCTTTTGTAGGAAATTATTTAGTTTATTTGTGTTACCAGAAATTTCAGTTTCTCTCGTTACCAAAAACGTCCTTTACTACAATTCTTTGTATGATGCAAACAAGGCTGGCAAAGGAGTAAGACAGAAATTCATCAGCCAGTATGTGAAAGGCTTATAGTTACCCTGCATCCCTGGAAGACCAAGGGAGTGGCCTATTGTCAGGCACAGAATAAAATGTCACTCACCAGCAGCACCTCTGCAGGACACAGGGAGATTGTTTTAAAATTACTAGATAATGGTGCCTTGAAGTCCCTACTGACTGCTTGTTTTAAGGTCCACTGAAAGCTTAGCAATGCATTTCAGCTTACTGACCATGAACACTTTGCTTTTGCATCAGGCTATACTGAATCTTGGAACAGACCAAAACCAGAAGACTGTGTTGCTATCCCTCATAAATTTTTATTCATTGTATAAGTCTGGTTCTGCTGGAGAGTTTCGAGGGAGTGATACAAAAGCAGGCATTTTATCTCTCTTTGGTTTGACCCTGGTTTCAGGTCTAACTCTTCCAAGTACACAATTTATTTATCAAACTTCTCTCTCTGATGTCTGAGTTTCAAGATTTCCCATTTCCAAGAGCCAGTGTCTGAAGAAGAGTGGTGTGTGTTTGGCTCTTCTTACTCCATGCATGGAATAGACTAGGGCTCTGATCCATCAGAGAAAATCTTGTTTCAGAGACCACTGGTTGCTTTTGCTGCAGCTTTTGTCTTCCCTGCTTCTTCCATGGGACTTCTATCTAAGAATAGCATGGTTCTGTCAGATTCACCAATATTATCCCTATTTCATAAGTTGCCAAGCAGGGAAAAAACCCAAACCAAAAAAAAACAATAGTGTTTGAAATTATTTATTATGTGCCAAGAGGTAGGTGAAAATGATCAATGATGTCCAGAAGATCAGAAAGAATGATTTGACTGCTCTCTCAGAGAGGCTGACAGCAGTGATGAAAAGTTTAAATTATCTCTGAAATTACTCAGTCTTCAGTTGATGGAAAACTGTTTCTTGTCAGTGTCTTTGGCATTCCCACCCCCTCACTAATGACAGGTGGCTTTGCTGGTTTCTGCCAAATGCAGGAAAACAAAGATACTTTCTCAGACAATACTTCAGGACATTGAACTGAGATGCACAGAGAATGACAGTATGTCTTTATTGAACTGTCTGCTCATTTTGCTTGGCATTTTCCTTTCAGCAAACCCCTGTGAGCTCCATTGTCGCCCAGTAGATGGCCATTTTTCAGAGAAGATGCTTGATGCAGTCACTGATGGTACTCCTTGCTTTGAAGGAAGGCACAACCGAGATATCTGTATTAATGGCATGTGTAAGGTATTGGGTATGTTTGCATGTTTGTTTCTCTACAATTTTATTTTAGAAAGTTGAGGGAAATGCTTAGCAATTTGTTTTTTTGTAGGATTGGGGCCAAGTACTCCATTTTATCATGTTTTTAGTGACCTTGGAAGCAAGCTTATAGAAACATAAGAGTTGTTTCCACCCGTTTAATGAATCCTTTAGACTGAGTGCTAATTACTTTTGTGCCTTTTACCTTCTCCCTTTTCTCCATTATTTTAAAACATCAATTTAAGAAAATATCTTTCTTTCTGGTGAGAAGTTTTCACAATGGGTTGTAACTTTAGGGTTGCAGTGGTGTCACCATTGCTTGTGGGGTTTTTATGAAAATGCAGTTTAACAATACACGGTAGTAGTTCTTAACTGTCTTGTAATAAGATCAGACATTTGCATTCGTGGACAGTAAAAATTGTTTTAATTTACAACATTAAATTGAATAATATTTTAAAATGAGGTAACAAGGAAACACAGAATATATATATGGCTTGGTAATGCTCTCAGTATTGAAGAGTAGGTATAATGGACTGCAAATAATCTGCATGTTAGTAACAGGTTTGTTTCCAGGATGTTGTGTCTGTGAGGCATCTAAAGGTGTATTCTGCAAATTCTGTAACATCCACAGTCTTAGCATTGGTTTTAATAACTTTCTTATAAATAAAATGAGTACTTGTAGGGAATGTATTTACAATTATGATTTATTTCTTCAAATTGAGGTTTTATGTCCTCTACCTCCTTGATTTTTTCTAGCCTTTTTACGTTTAGCATCTCTGGAAACAAAAGCAGGACTTGGTGACTTGTGAAATCTACATTAGTTTATCCAATCTTGTGATTTTATGTCCTAAGCCATTGAATCACATAAAAATGCAACTAGAAGAGACTTCAAAAAGTCTTCTGTTTCAGCCCTTCTCAAATTATGTTCCTATTTGACATTTTTCATGTTCTTTTCCTATAGACTTCTAGTGATGGATATTAAAAAAGACATCTTTAATAGATGATTTTTATACCCTCCCTTTAATTTTTTTATTTTAGTAGAATGGCACGGCCTCAGGAAGCAGTAATAAAGATTTGGTTTAAGCTTTCCTTGCGAGACATGCTTTGTGAAAGGGAGTTACCAAGACCCTTCTCAAGTCCACACTGACGAGATCTGCTTAACTTACTTTGCTGAGAGCCAGGATGGGCCTTTGAACTAGAATGGTGAAAGACCTCACCTGGCTTTGAGCACTTCAAGCCAGAATGAATCAGATCTTTAGCATATTGAAATACGTAGTAAATCTTGCCTACCATATCATTGCTTTTGACCTTCACTTGGAAGGGGCCATTTGCTAAAATCAGAAGGCTGTCTTTGTTATATATTCATTTTCTGATTTCCAGCTCAGTTGGACTGGTACTACTATTTTATTTTAATTTTATTTTCCATATGCTTTCTGTACTGAACTTTGCCTGTAACATTTCAAATTTACACATACTTTAGTGATAGCAAAACTTAATTCATCAGAATTGATAGATCAGGAGTGAAAGGGAAGCTAATCTAATTGCAGGTATACTTTAGCATTAATAGTTCTGTGGACTTGAAGAGTGTCTGAAAAATTCCCTCCAAGGTACTGGTTTTGTCAGCATTTCACATGTTGACTGCTGCTTCACATCTCCTGACAAACAGATTTAATTGGAATCAGGATCACAAAATGAATAATATAACCATGTGGCTGCCACAAATGAGACCAAATGATGAATAGGTAACCCAAATAGCTCACATTATTGAAAGCTGTCTGAAACAGGTACCCAGCACAACACTTGAGAAGAAGCTTTTCAATGTATCTTCATCTAATTCACTAGTATTTTAGACCAGCTAGTTAAACACAATACATACATTGCTGGTCACGGAGGATAAATCTGGAAATGAGATTAATGTAATTAGTCTGGTACATCATTCTTGTACTGTGATTGGAAAATGTTGCTAATGATGTGGAAAAGACATTCACAAACATTAGTCTATTAAAGCACTGTTCTGGTTTTCAAAACTATATCTCACAAAAGCGCTTCACATTTGTTCTGAATACTAAAATAACAGTTCACTTTGGTCTGAAATTGAGCAAAAAATGAAATTGGTGAGATGTTATCTCCATTGTCTGTTTGGATCACATGTCTAGCACGTGAGCAGCTATTTTTTATCAACTGAGTTCAGCATTTTCCTATTGAGTAGGTCAAAAAATGATGGATAGTCTCAGATGCAGTCAAGAATTTAATCTTCTAAGTTCATCTGATTTCAGTTTGATTTCTGCAGTTTGTCATGATTTTGGTCAGAGCAATCAGAGAAAGTGGTCTTACTTTGATGGCTAAATATGGTTGGAGATATCTCATTTTGGCTACATGATGTATATAAGATGCTTTCCCAGACACTCTGAGAAAGCCCTACTGCACATCAAGTGAGAAGTAAATGCAGACATTAATGTTGAATCACTTGCTCCTTACAGTTTGTCCAATATGTGGGTCCTAATCTTTTAGAAGTGCTGCCTATGCGTCAGTGCAGAAGGAAGGCTTACTGGTGAGGTGTTAGTATGGTATTCCCTTAGAACTTGCCTTGTCAGTGCAGAGACAAGATCAGATTGTTAACTCATTTGAGGGCCTGGCATATGAAATTGCAGGACCCTCTCTTGGCTTTGTCCTTACACAGAAGAGAAGTTCTGCCAGGAGTTCTGAAGAGATCTGTCAATAATTTAATCTCAGATCATCAAGCTACACTATGACTAGTTTGGTTTTTTACTGTATTCATCCACACTCATCTTTTAATTGTCACTTCCACTCTTTATTTAGAAGATCTTTAAAGCACATTATCTGTCTTCATGTGTTTTAAATCATACATCACAAGTGCACTCTAATTCTTACTAGGTCAGTCAGTTGCTCCCCCAGTATTAATGAGCAAAAATACTGCCACCAGAGTATATTTGTTTAGCACTGATATATACATAACAGTGACTTTTGGTTAAATACAAGCCATGGCATCATCCAAAAGGGAGAGCTTACAGGTGTCTGCCCTGGAGTGTGGAGGACCTGGCAACTCTGATGTTTCTGGCAACTATTCATCTCCTGAAAAGAATTTTATAGGCTTAAGGGACCTTCAATCACACAAGTCTGTGATTTGTTCTCTGTGACAATTCACACTGGCTGTGTTGAAGGACTAATATTGGATTGGGGAATTGCACAGCCGCGTAGACCTAAGGTGGGAATCAGCTTGGATTTTTATGTATTAGCTTTACTGCCTCTTACTATGGTTCGGCTTCCTCCTCTCACTGCTAGCCCAACAGAACGTTGATTCAGACCCATATAAACAAATTACAAGATAAATTAGTGACATCAGGACACATTTCTCCCCATTCAAAGCAATGTCATGGCCAACATGAAGTGAGCATGATTTCTTTATTTGAAAACCAGTAGGGGAGACAAATGAAGGAAGACCTTAAAGTGCAATGTACTATTCACATAACAGATATTCAGGCAGTACATTCAGGCCATACCCTTGAGTGACAACAAGGACTTTTTGTATCTGCCCCCTGCTGCCAATATGACACAAAAGCCTCTCCCTCTGGAGATGGAAAAAGGGCAATATCTCTGGCTGTTTTCCCTTTAGTCACTGAGCAGCAGGAAATAAATTGTTTCTCCTTCCTGTAATGCAGCCAGGCAGTTCAGGCCATTATGTCTGCCTCTTCACTGTGTGCTGTGACCAGAAATAAAACTTGTCTCAGGTGTGTCAAAAAGGCTCTTGGTGAGTGAGGCCATGGCAAAGGGCTGCATAGAGGGATGCTAGTTCATGTCACACATGCTGTGGCATGCAGTGGTTGTTATAGCACAGCATGTTTCACTGGCAGAGGGGCAGTGAGTGTAAAAGAATCAGAGCCTAATTGTTGCTGCATGGTTCAGTTTGGAATGGACCTTATACATAATCTAGTTCGAACTCCGTGTGCCATGGGCAGGGACACTTTCCACTTCCAAGCTGCTCAGAGCTTCATCCAACCTGTCCTTGAATACTCCCAATGATGAGGCATCTACAGCTCTGTACATATTGTTGCAGTACTTCATCACAGGTAAAGAGTTTCTACCTAATATCTAATATAAACCTGCCCCCCTTCAGTATAAAGCCATTCCCCCTTGTCCTATCATGGCATGCCCTTGTAAAAAGTCCATCTCCAGCTCTCTAGTAGCCCTTTTTGGTACTGAAAGGCTGCTCTAAGATCTCCCTGGAGCCTTCTCTTCTCCAGGCTGAACAACCCCAACTCTCTCAGCCTGTTCTTGTAAGAGAGGTGCTCCAGCACTCTGATCACCTTTGTGGCCTCCTCTGGACTCGCTCCAGCAGGTCCATGTCCTTCTTCTATTGTGGACCCCAGAGCTGGATGCAGTGCTTCAGGTGGGGTCTCACCAGAGCAGAGCAGAGGGACAGAATCACCTTACTCATCCTGCTGCCCACACCGCTCTTGATACAGCCCAGGGCACTGCCGGATTTCTGAGCTGCAAGTGCAGATTGCTGGGTCATATTGACCCTCTGAAAAATTTGAGGCAATTTTAGAAAGCATAACTAGTGCATCCAGAAGAATCAGAATAATGAGGGAAGCATATAAAAGGGAGAAGGAAACATCCAGAAATATTTCTAGTGGATGACAAAACTAATGTCTGGTATTCACTGGAGTGATAAAATAAAACATGGTCTGGAAGTTAAAGTTTGTGGAAATGTACTTAGAGTAAATAAGTGCTGTTTATTCTGACACTTGAGAATATTGCTTTGTGATGGTGCTTAATGGCTCTATAAGATGAGGTCCTGTTGCTAGACGCGAGGGTCTTTGCAGCACCTGCAGCACAGGAAAGGTAGGGAATAAAATGAAGGCTTTATTTCTTGTAGCACAGTAAATTGTCTGCCTCGCTACAGAGGTTTGAAGTCCCTCATTCTTGGGTATCCCAGCACCTTAAGAATGTCTGGGAATGTTGCATATACAGGTAAGGCTGATGGCTGATCAGATACAAACTGTTTCAAATATCAGAGGAAAAAGACAATACAAGCTTCTGTGGTTGTAACTGGAAGGGACAATGAGACTCCCTTCATATCACAGTGATGCCATATTTTGATGGCACTGGTGCGTTGCTAAAAGAAATGTATGGCCAAGTGGGAAAGTTCTGAGCTGATTCTGACTGAGCTGATGGGGTGCATCTCATGCAGAGGCACTAATTGGCAACCCAAAGGCAGGAAACTGATGATATTGTGGTGCTGCCACCTCAGTTAGAGCCCGTGCTGCTTCATTCAGTACTAATTTGTTCTGCCTTTGGGGGATTTTTGCACTACACAGTACTTGCAAGGGAAATATGCTCACTGATGTGCATTTCAAAATGTCTGATTGACAGTGTGAACTAGATAAATTATTTCTGTGTTCAGCCTCTCAAACAAGCATGAACAGTAAATAAAGATGAACAGAAACCTTTCCAAGAACATGCATTTTCTACTATAAATGGCAAAAATGATACCAATTGAAAAACAAATCATTATTTTAAGATGTTCAAAAGAGAAGCTCCATAACAGTGATTAGTAATATTTTCTAATAACAAAACTTGAAGTACAAGGGTTCCATTTCCAGATTTTCACTGACTTTCTGTTTAGTGGTGTATATGTGCATAGAATAAATAATAAACTTAATCTTCCATGACTCTGCAGAGTAACTGATTGCTTCTCTGGTCTAATAATAACCCTGATAACTATGACTTTACTGGGTGCAAATGATTAACGAATGTACTGATGGTGCAGTAGATATACTGGGGAATACACACTTTGAGAAAACAGCAACATGCCAACCTCTATATTATTAGAAAGTGTTAAATACAAGCTCCAGTGCACCTGTAGATAGCTGGTAAAGAGAGAGAGATGAACTCTTAGCAAGATAAAGAAACATCCTGTACATACAGCAGTGGCACCTGTGTGTTGTGAACACTTGATTAAATCCATCCTTGTTCAAATAGCTACAGGCTTGGAGGCAAAAATTTATTCACCTTCTTAACATGTGCTTGTCTGTGTAACACTGTGCACTGCTCATAAGTGTGGTCCTTGCTGTCAAGATGTGTCTGTGTGCAAGACATTGCAAAACCCTCCATTTTATGAAAGTGGCCTTCACTGAAAGGAGAGAGAAGCTAAGGCTGCTGCAGAACCTTTTGGCATGGCCACTATTTTTCAGAGCAGGTATCAAAGGTGCTGGCTGTGTATGGCTGCTAAGTGATGGATGTGTCCTTTCTTTGAATCTTCTTTGAAGTGACACAGTTTGAGACCACCTGTAACTTGAGGCGTTTCCTTGCTTCTTTTTTTTGCAGTTTAATTGTTCATTAAGTCACTGACACTTAGACAAAAAGTTCAGGTGTTTCTTGAGCTGAAAATGATAGAAAAATATGAGAGAATGCAGAAGCCTGTATACCTAGATTAGTCTAATAGATAGATTCTCCTCTCAGAATGTTGCAGATTACGGTAGCTGATGTACTGAAGATAAAATAAGATTAGAATCAATAAAGTTAATACCCAGATTTTTATACATCAAGACAGTGTTAGAGAAGTTGACTGGTATAGCACCTGAAAGCGCATTTTGAGAAAAATCAGCTGAGAAAACATTTACATGCCATAATATTTATGGCTATTTATGTATATCACAGGCCTCCAAGTATCTTAGATGCTATTAACAACCATTAAGTGTTGTACATTAGGTTGTGTTCTGTAATCTTGTTTTTGAAGAGAGACAGAAAAAATCCCAAAACAAATGAAAATTTTGTTGAAGTTTGAAGACATTAGAGCACAGAATTGTTGAGTTGGGCGAGGAAGAAGTTTGTTCCTGACTCAGTATGAATAACTTTTTCTCTCATTTTCTCCCTTAGCAAGCATGAACTGGAAGATGAGTTTTTACCAGAACTTTATCTTGACGTATGCCCCTGTGTTGGCAAGCTGGAGAAGCAGCTGTCGAGGGTGTAAAACTTCATGCCTGCTGAGGAGTTTGTTTTGTCAGGGGGTTTGACTGCAGTTCTACTCTCAAATAGCTACAAAAAGCTGCCAGGGATTTCAGTTCTATTACTGCATTGTATTCCTGGGAATCTATGGATGGCTCTATGACATAGGAGAGCAGACATAAATCCTAGAGGTACTGGCCAATCCTGGATATTGAGGCCATTTCTGCGGCACATTTCTATCTCAAGTAGCTGGTGATGGTTATTGTTTTTAAGCTGTTTTTTTCTCTGAGGTGTAATACACCAGTTTTACCTACATTTAGCAATCTCTGCTGTTGTTTATATAGGAAATATACTATTCCCCTACTTAGAAGTACAGCGATATATGAAATCTCAGTAATTCATTAGGGAGGCCACATTTATTCTGAAACTATTTTTCCTTCTAGACTGTTGGCTGTGATTATGAGATAAATTCCAATGCAACAGAAGACCAGTGTGGAGTTTGCCTGGGAGACGGCTCTGCTTGTCATACAGTGAAGATGACATTTAATCAAAGTGAAGGATTTGGTAATACGGGTTCTTCTGTTAAATTCCTCTGTTGGTAAAGTAATTACATTAAAAAGATTAAGAGCTTCTTGTTGAAAACGGATCATCTGCACGGGAATTTGTAAATGGATGTTTTAGTGAGTCATGCTTCTGCCAGAAAAAGATTCATAGTCTTTGCATTCCAAGTTCACCTTGTCTTACAAAAACTGTCAGAGACCAACAAGTCCTTTATAAGTTAGGCACATAATAATAAAATCCAAAATAGCAAATGCATTTACAAAATGAATGTAATTTGCCATCTCAGAAGATCTGGACGTGAAGTGTGTAGTTTGGGGATTCATTTTTAAATGTCATAAGGGGGAGCTTAAAAGTCACTTCCTGCAGGGTTAAGGTGGTTTGAATAAGCATTTCAAGGACTGAGACTTTCTGTGCTGACAGTAGTGAAACATTCAGGCCTTAAGTTGACTTATGTAGGATGAGTGGGAGCCAGAGAGTCTGGAAGCAGGAGTGGAGACTAAAACTGAGTTAGAACTGTGGCAGCAAGCTGGAAGTGGAACAGACAGCCAGGATGAACAGTATTGAATGAGAAACCAGAACAGGAGGGAGAGAGGTGAGAAGATGAGGCACTGGAGAGTGTGCTTAGAGCAAGGTCTGTAGCTTGTGCAGAGGCTGTTGCAGAGATGAGAAGACTCAAGATCAGAAACTGGTGCCATGCTAGTGAGGAGAGACAAACTGCAGAAAGAGTGTGCCTTTGGCTGGGTTTTGTGTTTGTGAAGTTTTTTAAATAAAAATGTTCCAGATTGCACCAGAACGATTTGTGCTACTAATCTGAAGCTAATTTGATAAGATTTTCCAAAATTCAGGATAAAAGTATCTTAAATAAAAGTACCTCAGGTCTTTTTTTCCATACTCTGTACTTGGTTTGCTTTCCTTCTTTCTGTTCCCCAGAAGTGGACTGTGAAGATGCCTGCAGTCCTGCAGCAGGTTGCATATGTATGGGAGACTTAAAAAGGAAAATCTAGAGCTCCCTCTCTTCCAATACTTACAGTAATCCTCCAGCCTCTGCTCTTTTCCTTTTGTATATCTAGAATTGACTCTGCCTTTGACTGTGTGAGTTTTCCAAGGCTACAGATTATCTGAACATTATTTTCAAATAACAGTTTTAGAAAAAAGGTCCAGTAGTGTAACTCCTGGAAGGATAAGTGCCTCTTATTTTATTAAAATTCATTTTGTGTTACATCTTTTTTCAGAGTCCAACAGAACCCTTTCTGGGTCTAATGCTGCAGCAGTATTGTATTCTGTCTGCAAGTTGAATGAGCCAAATTAATGAAATGCTAGGAAAGAGTTATAATAATTCAGCCTTTCAATGCAGGGCAGGGTGATTAATTTCCCCTGAAGTGTTACTGCCTCATGTTCAGAAAGAAAAGTTGGAAGGTAGAGTATATAAAAGTCAAAATCCCCGTTCTTCCTGGTGGTGTGGTGACTGTAAAGGAGTTTTACTGTGTACAGCAGAACATTTGCAAAATGTGCAAACTCCTTGAAATGAGAGTAAACTGCATTCCTGGTTGAGGAGAAGGATTGGGATAGGAGGAAGATTGAGGCACAAGGAGCAGGGTGTTAGGACTGTGCTAAGTGCAGGGAGTGTGGAGTAAATGGGTAACAAATAGGGAGAATGAGGATGTCGGCATCAGACAAAGGAATCCACCCAGGATGGAGGTGTGTCTAGGAAAAAAGTGGTGGTCAGAAGGCTGGTTAATGGTCCTGTCTTCACCCTTTTGCATGTGTAATGGAAAATGAATTTTCCAACTTCTAGTAGTAAGGGGACAAGGCATTTAAATTTATGCAAAGTAGGAAGTGAGGGATTGTACAATAGGGGTGGGGTTGTTTTATTCAGCCAGTCAGAAGGCAAGATAAGGTGCATGCACTCCTATGAAGGGCTGCATTTTAGCAAAGTGGTGGGCAGAAAAGGAAACTGTGCATGCAGTCACCCTAACCTGGGACTTAATTCAGCTCCTACTGTCTTCTGACTTGTGTGGGCCTGGGTAGGCATGTGCTATGGTGTCCCTGCTACCCCAGTTTTCTTTTCATGCAACCAAAGTGCAGAGAGATCTGGCATGCTCCTGAACCTAACCCTGAGGTAAAGTCTGGACATAGCCACGATGCAAATACTGATCTGAGAGACTGGAAGGTCTCCTGTATCCTCACTAACTAAATTGCCTCTAGACTGTACTTTTTTTCCCCATTGTCATCACACACTGCAACACCTGTATTCCAGTGAAAGGTTCTGTGCAACCACACATTGACTTGCAGACCCAATATGCCACTGAAGCTTGTGGTGTTTTCCATGTAATGTTCTTGTGGTAGTGTCTAGAGCTTGGCATAGAGGCACATTATGCCTCAGGAATCTATACTTTTTTAAAAGAGAGAGGCTTGCAGATGCAACAGACTGTAGAACAAAAATGTGAGCTGTTGTGATAAGGAGAAGTTATCAGATCTGATTATCATCAGTTCTACAATGCTGTGCTAACAGCCTGAGTAAAATTACTCCTTTCTCACAGGAGTGGGAAAAGAGAAACAAGCACTTCAGTCCT
Organism: Thripadectes ignobilis; assembly: GCA_035584755.1. Classification (NCBI taxonomy): domain Eukaryota; kingdom Metazoa; phylum Chordata; class Aves; order Passeriformes; family Furnariidae; genus Thripadectes; species Thripadectes ignobilis. Next base: position 62,695,350 of record JAWMRC010000089.1, read on the forward strand.
TTTAGAGCTGTGCCTACAAGGGCTTCGGGGATTTATTCTATGTTAGGAACATATAGAGTTAATTTTAATTAAAAAAGAAAGGATTAATAGCATCTGAGTTGCTGATTCATAGGTGAGCAGAAGCACCCACAGTAGGGTTGCTGCAGGATTTAATGAGCGCAGCATGAAAGTAAGACAGCTGACATTTTGACTGTTACTGAATCTTGGATCTCTAGTCCTTATCAGATGAAACCACATAACCAGGAACAGTTACATAAACACCGTCTGCAAAATTTTTAAACAAAAATGTATTATGTTGAGTGACAAGCTCAAAAGCTTGCTGTTGATTAGCTTCGCTTTCAGAATCAGATAATGTTTATTGGTAATCAGTGAGAGGCTCTGGGAAATCAGGAGGTAATTTAGCTGGTGAAAAAAGGGAGTGCCAGGGAGAAGGCAGTGTGATACATTGACTAAATGGTAATATTCATCACCAGGCAGTTGAAATACATTTAAAATCATGTTTTTGAGCAACAGCAGATGATTCAGACAAAAAGAACTGTGCAAAATCTGGAAAGGATATACAGATTTTTTTATGTTACAACAGACCAGAAATTACATTTTTGGTTTTCTACTTTGTGTTTTGAACAAATGTTATTTTAATTACATCTGAAAAAAGCCCCAACATACTGTAAAAGGACACCAGCATTGCAAGTCCAAGCTGTCAGGACATGACATAATTAAGATTTTCCATGCTGTGTTAATTTGGCCCAGTTGTAACTATGCCTTCTATTCAAATCTTTAGTTACATAATCACACACTGTGTTCATAACATGTCTCCCCTGCACTGAATGAATAGAGCATTTGGGAGAATCATTAGACTGGGTTACTTACAATGGACCTAGACCACTGATTTAATGAATAATAGAAGTTATTCAGTAAGCCTCCAGATTTTGTTATTTCATTCACTTATGAAAGATTGAAATGTTTGGATTTCCGCAGTCAGTCAAGGTAACATCCAGAAAACTCTCTGTCTTAAACACTGATCACTGGAAATCTATATACATAATTATATACTATTAATGTAATTAAGAAGGACCTGAAATAGATCCTGTTTTGTGCCATAAGCAACATGGGACGTTTTAACCAATATTTATTACCCTGTAAAAGAGCTACAAAGGAAATTCAGATGTTAAAGACTTTGGGAGTGTTTATTTACAACAGCAGGTTGTTGTACAGCATATAAATTGTTCTGGTAGGTGGAGAACATTGATACTGAAGATTGCTTAGTATGCCCAGTATGGTTTATCTCACTCATGTGAGTAAGCAATCAAAGGTGATAAGCTTATTTCAAAAGAAAGGTGAGCAAGATGTGAATCTCATAATTTAATTCATGACCTCAGTAGTGTGTGATGAGAGCTGGGGAACCACTCTTGTTCCAGTCTTGAAGTAAACCAGCACAAAATGCACCTCACAGTCCCAGTAGACCAGCTTGTAGAGGTCTCATCCATTCAATTTCTAAAGCCCAGCTAGGAGCAATAACAAGAAAGCTGTCTGAGTTTGTGTTCAAATATCTATGTGAAATTCCTATTTTTATAATTCAGTAGTGATGACAGTTCCCTGTAGGGTGAGAAATCCAGAGCCTGATGTTATATATTGGCTGTGGTACAAACAAAATTCTGAAATAGGTGCTCTGGGTTCACTCTTGACACACAGACTGAAAATCTCTTAACAGATAACTTTGCACATGAAGAGCCCTTTTACTTTGTTATGAAAATCAGTAGTTTATAAAAATGTTTTCTGTTTGTAGCAGTAATTTGAGGTATTTGAATAACATTCATTTTTTGTTGTAAGGCTACCTATGGCAAACAGCCAAAGAGAGGTTAAATGACTAAAGAAAGTACATGTAATTATGTACAGACCTGTACATTGGGTACAGATGAAAATGTTCTTTGCAGATTGAAAAAGCCTTTCCCACAAGAGACTGTTAATTTGCTGGAACTCCTGGCATTGCTCCAGATTGCTCACACTGCAGTATGCCAGAGCCCTTGCTCATGGTTATGGAGATGTTGATGCTCATCTGTGGAGTAGATTCTGCCTGGTACAGTTCAGAAAGCCATTCACCTCCATATCCCTTCCACATGCCACTGGCATTGCCAAAACACTATTCCCCCAGTGATACCAGAAAAACACACTATTAACAAACTGCACTACAAGCTCTGTGATAAGACACTTGTATATATATTCAAGCAAAACTGATATTTTAATGAGCTTACAAAAAGTAAAATGCAATGACATCTTTGTAGTTCACCTCCGTGAACCTTTCTTGTCTCTTAGGATATGTTGATATTGGGCTAATTCCAAAAGGTGCGAGAGGAATTAAAGTGATGGAAGTTGCAGAAGCGGGAAATTTCCTTGCTGTGCGAAGCAAAGACCCAGAAAAGTACTACCTGAATGGAGGCTTTATCATCCAGTGGAATGGTGAATACAAAGTGGCAGGCACAGTATTTCAGTATGACAGAACAGGAGATCTAGAAAATCTGACTGCTCCAGGACCCACCAACGAATCAATATGGATTCAGGTAAATAGCAGATCACTAGCAGAACCTACTGGATTTGGATGGCAGCAAAATGTGGTGGGGCTCTGAAACTGAGGTTGGAAAAATGTATCTGTTGGTATGTAAACCATACTATTAGCATGCTGTCTTGCAATAAATAGTTGAGTTGTTTTGCAGAGAAACAAGCACCTTGCTTGGATGTTGTTTATCCTGCCTTAAAATACATGCCCTGTATCATAGTCTGATGATTATTAAAAGCTGGCATAATCCTGTGCTGCCACTAGGATGGGGATCCTGTCCCCTGTAGTTGGTCAGTCCTTTGCCCAAACTTCCTGGTCTCTTGTACCAACTTAGAGCAACACATGGCTGTGATATGAATCAGGCCAAGATGAAAAATAAATGATCACAGAAAGAGAGCTGTTGTCAGGCTGTGAACAGTGAGAGATAGGGAACTCTGACAGCAGTGACATCTTTCACTGCACAAGAAAAGCATATGGCAATACATAGATGAATTAATAGCTTATGGTAAGTGAAATTGATCCATCTAGCATCCAGGGATGCTGCTTTCTTTTGTTTCTTTCATGTTGCTTTATAGATTCTAACATAAACATAACCAGCTTCTCTTAATTCTGTACAAAATATTTTTAAACTGGCCCTTTGTTCTCTGAAAGTATCTCTTATGGCTTGTTTGCCTGTGTATCCACCCTGAAATTAAAAGTATTAGTGGTCCAATGGGAGCCACTTTCAAACTTTATCTGATGAGAAGACACACCTAATGTGTACTCAGTCTTCACTGTTAGTGCAGCTGGGAGGAAGAGTAGAAGTTCATTGCTGAAATCTTTTATCTTTTGATGATGTTTGTTTTCTCCCTTCCAGGTAAATTTCTTGAGTCGCTCTTCTCAATTGGAATTTTTCTTCTTAATTCAGAAACACTGAAAAATAATATTAAGGCAGTGTCTGAATAACATCCGTAATTTTCTGACCTAATGGTTGTTTTGTAACAGCTATTTCAGAAGGCAGTGAAATTATAATTTGTAATGGGAATAGACAATAGACTTTTAATCAGCAGCATATAGATGCTTTGGATGGACTTTGGATTATCTTTTCTTACAGTCAATAGGACATCAATTATGCTGACCCACTTATTTCCACCTGTTCTTGCAAAAGTGCATGGCAAACAACTACGTGTTTGAAAGATGCATGTCAACATAGAGATGGATATTTAGCAATTCTGCTTCTCTGATCTTGTAGTAGGCTCCAAAATGGGCTGCTTTAATTCTTCCAGTTGCACACTTTGAAAGCTTTTTGGCCAGTAGGTTGTTAATTAGATAATTAATAAGCCACACTCTTTCCAGTTACTTTTTCAAGAAACTAACCCTGGAATCAAGTATGAATACACTGTACGTAAAGAAGAAAGTAATGAGAATGAGATTGGAGAGCCAGAGTATTTTTGGCAATATGGAGACTGGACAGCCTGCAGTGTTACCTGTGGAAGAGGTAATTCCTCACTTCCTTTCTCTTCTACTGTTTGTCTTCGGTACTGGCAGATCTCATCTATAAGTTGTCCAGACACAGTCCTCAAAGAGGTAAGGGTATTTAATCTGCATGTGGTGGGAAATCAGGTCACATGGTTACAAAAATAATGTGAGGAAAAACTTGTTTGCTTTGAGGATGACAGAGCACTGGAACAGGTTGCCCAGAGAGGTTGTGGAGTTTCCTTCTCTGGAGATATTCAAAACCTGCCTGTCCATGATCCTGTGCAACTTGTGCCTGGTGACTCTGCCTTGGCAGGGAGGTTGGACTAGATGATCTCCAGAGGTCACACGTCCAAGCCCAGCCATTCTGTGATTCTGTGAATGATGTATTTTGACTTTAAATGCTATTAAATCATCTAACTCATATAGGTTTCTGTAACACCTGCTCTGAAATTCTCAGCCTCTGTGAACCAAAATGAGAAAGTACGGTTTTCTCTCACTCATAATTTGTTGTCAGTACTGTTCACCATAACCCAGCTTCCCAGAAATGCTAATTTATGACCAACCATTGTTTCCCAATTGAGTCTGTTCAATATATTAACTATTCTTCCTTTCTGCTCTGCCTTGACAAGCAACAATGGGTTTTGCGCATTTCTCACTGATTACTTTATTTAAATTAGTCTTGAGAACTTACATGTCTTTGCCACTTTGGCAAAGGTTTAGGTGTGGCTGCAGTTATATTATAGTTCTGCACAGCCCATTAAAACAGACAAGCAGAATATGTGACATAGGATCTAACAACAGGTCTAGAGGTTTGCCTCTGGCAGCACACAGAAAATGCTCTGAAAACTTTCTCTGAAGTAGTTAGGATCAATGAGATGAAGTTAGTGTTTGTAGTAAACCAACAATAATGATAAAAAGACCAAAGGTTTCTTTACAACGGTAATTTTTTTTAACTGTCCATAGAGGGAATTATTTTTGAAATGTGAGAAAAAGGTTGTGTATGAATGGAAGTCTGCACCTGGGGGAAAGGGATTGTGGCCTTCTACCTGAATGAGCTCCTGAGATTCTCTGGACAGAAAATGAGTCTTCTAGATAGGACAGGAACCTTACTCTGTTCTGTGTGAAAACTGTGTAGAAGAGTAGAAGATCAATGTTACAACCACTGGACGAATAACATGGGAGAGGCCTTTTCTAACAGTAGAGTATTGTCAATGGGTTTTTATTACTATTGCAGTTTTTAACTTTTTTGCAAAAGGAAAGAAAAGCACAAACAAATGTAACATATCCAGCTGGGATTCTAGAAGTAGTGATGATTGAAGGAGTAACAATTTTTAAATCTCTCCTGTCAGGGAAGACACTAAAATAATTTTAGTGTCTAAATTTTAGAAAGATTAAATTTTAGAAGATTAAAAGAAGAAATTTTATAATAGTCTAAAATATCCCATTGCAATAACATTGCCATGTTATTATATATAATAGACATATTATAAAGCTGTGTGTTCATTTGTATGTATGTATGTTTAAACAGATATATGTATAATTTGTTTCCTGGAGTTTTTTTGAGAAGAGTCTGTCAGAGTCTGGTTAGCAGAAAACACCCACCATTTTCTTTAAACAGATGAGCAAAACAAGTGTTTTGCTTAATTGTGTTCTGTAAGTTTTAGTTCTGATACCTAAGTTGTGGATAGTGTTTAATATAACAATTGTTGTGATAGAAAAAAGGGAATGTAGAGTAGGGAAATGTGTTAGTAGACTGTTTATTATGTTATTTTGTTTGTGTGAGTTTTTGTGTTTTCTTTTTCGCATTAACTGTGCTTTTCCCTGAACTGTTTCTCACTAAGTAAATTGTAACCCTGTGTACAGCTTTCTAACGATCCGTGTGACTTGACTTTGATTTTTAACTGCCTCATGGATTACTTAAATAGAGAACTGTGGTGTGTGAGGGTTTTTCAGTTTTTATTTACTAATTGACTCCCCCTGTTTGCTGTCTTTGGGCTCTTAATAAATGTTTTTTGAGCTTGTAGCCTTTTTCTTTGTATAAGAAGAAATGATACATTTCAGAGAAGATCATGGAGTTAGTGGCATCAGTTTGCAGGGGAACCAAGAGGTGCATCACAGTTCCTGAAGGGTACAGAAACCTCACTAGTTCTCTGCATTCCTTCAAGGAGAGAAGAAAAGAAATGAATAAGCCATAGCCCTCTTTCCTTTCAGTATCTGAAGGGAAGGTGTCAAGAGAATGGAGCCAGGCTCTGCTTGGTGGTGCCAACCAAGTGGACAAGAGGCAACAGGCAGAAACTGATGCACAGAAAGTTCCATCTGAATATGAGGATGAGTGGGTGACCACTCACTGGAACAGGTTGCCCAGAGAGGCTGTGCAGTGTCCCTCACTGGAGATATTCAAGAACCATCTGGATGCAATCCTGTGCCACATGCTCTGGGATGGACCTGCTTGAGCAGGGAGGTTGGGCCAGGTGACCCACTGTGGCCCTTTGCAACTTTAGCCATCCTGTTATTCTCTGTTTTTTCTCTTGTTCTGTCAATAGCTGCCTGGGAGAGTAGTCTGATCCCACCTTCCTGCAACCTCCTTTAGGTAGTTGTAGAGAGTGATAAGATTCCCCATCAGCCACCTTTTCTCCAGTCAAAACCGCTCCAGATTCCTCAGCTGCTCCTCACAGGACTTGTGCTCCAGACCCTTCCCCAGCTCTGCTGGACACGCTCCAACTACCTCAATTTCTTTTGTTCTTTCTTGAAGCAAGGGGCCCAGAACGGGACACAGGACTCAAGGTGTGGCCTCACCAGTGCCAAGTGCAGAGGGATGATCACTTCCCTGGTCCTGTTGGCCACACTGTTCTTGATACAGGCCAGGATGAGCCCTCTTGGCCACTTGGGCACACACACTGGCTCATGCTCAGCTGCTGTAAATTAGCACCCCCAGGTACTTCCCCACTGTGCAGCTTTACAGCCTCTCTTCCCCAGTCTTGTGGTGTAGCCTGGGATTGTTGTGACCCAAGTGCAGGACTCAGCATTTTGCCTCATTAAACATCACAGACTTGGCCTCAGCCCATCAATCCAACCTGTCCAGTTGCCTTTGCAGAGCCTTCCTACCCTCTAGAAGATCGACACTGCTGTTGTATTAACTTGACATGGAATCTGAGGTGGCTGGCCCTCCTAAGCAGCACATTGGTGCACTAATAGAGCAGGTTTATGCCCAGGTAATCAAAGCATAAACACATCAGGAATAATAACTGAAGCTTTGCAAGATGGAAAAAAAAAAAGGTATAGCAGTAGGAAAGGTGTATTTGGAAAACATTAGTTCTCCATCATTATGGAAATTTGGAAATGCTGAAGTCTTGCTGCACCTAGCAGGGAATATGGGCATGGTGGAGTTTGTTGAACTAGAACCAAAAGGTCTCACATGGCTACGTGTTATTGTGGTGTGATCCCTTCTGAGTTCAGATCAGAACCAGAGGCAAAATCAAAGCAAAACTGAACATTGCCAGTGTTGCTGGGTTAAGCAACACCCTTCTCTGACTTCCACAGAATTTCCTTCTGGCTTTGAATGGTGAGATTGATTTTATCTGAGTGTTCTCTCTGTTTAGATTCAGAATTTATTGCTGTTTTACCAAATCACTGTCATTTAATGAGTTTTGAAAAGTTTGTAAGGTGAAAGTGTGTTGAAGTGGACAAGTTCCTCTTCTGCTATGGGTGTGCTGCATGACGAGTCTTATTGATGACAAGCCTACAGGTAGATAAATAAGAAAAGCTGTATTTAATTAGCCTAAGGTTAGTTGTAAATAGCCTTCAAGGATTATTGTAATTATCATTCAGTAAACAATAAACAAATCGTTTTTCAAGATAAAAGGAAGGGCCAAAAAAGGTGAACTGTTGAATTAACTTTGACAGCTGCAGTCAGTGGAGAAACTGATCCTTACCTAGACTTCTATTCTCCTGGCAAATGTGGATCTGCCAAAGACTCACCATAGGTTCTTTCATCACCACTGGTCAAAAACATAGCAGAAAATTCAAGGGTAGTCTGGCCTTTTGCAGCCATGGAGATCAAGACAATGCAAACAAATGCTTTGTGCAGCCAAGATAGTGAAGCTGCACTGTGGAATGACAAATGGGGCTAAAGCCAGGGGACTGGGCTGATGCAGGAATGTTTCATCTGCCCTAAGAGAAAATAATACAGTTTTAGCCCAATGATATACATTCTTATCCACAGGAAATGTATCTGGAAAAAGCCCAGATGATGAATAATGAATGATAAATCATGAATTATGACTTTGTAGAGTGAAGCTGTCTCTTCATAGAATGAACCCAGGGCAGCTCCCTAAAGACATTTTTCCACAAGATTCTTGGCTTCCAAGTAGCACCATACCATGCCCTGACATGTATCCTTTTCCAGCTCCACTGCAATGGAGAAACAGAAGATCCAAATGTGCTTATGTCTCCTTTCATTTCCTTCATGTGCCCCCATCTTTTCTCAAAGATGGGTCTGGCCAATCTACCATACCACCATTTAACAGGGAAAAGATAGTGCCTGAAAAATCAACATTTCCTGTAGCAAACATACCTAATACTGCATGCAGGTAAAATAAGAACACATTGCAATACCTGATATTCACTTGCAATATAGGAAATAGATCAGTAGTCACATTGGAATCCAGTTCATGGCAAACAAGCATGGAAAGGGGATCATTTGTAGTAAAAACCACAAGCTTTGCTCTGTCCTCAGTGCTGGGCAGGTCGAATCTCTCCTTGCCGTTTTTTTTATGCAGAAAGGAATTACTTTGCAGTGAGAATGTGTACACACCAGTGTCCTGCAAGCTGCTGCATCCTCTGGCCTAGAGACTGTCCCTGCAGACCCTGCTGTCAAGACAGCAACCAGATCTCATAAGCTTTCTTACAGGGAAATTCATTTAGATGAGCCACTGAGGTTTTTTCTAGACCAACTAGCTATTATTCTTTCTTTAAAGAATCACAGAATGGGTTAGGTGGGAATTACAAGTATAAATCCTTCCTCCCTGCCTAAAGGCTTTAACTAGCCTTGAGTAGCATTAGAAGTATCAAGCATAGCACAGCACAGCTGCAACTAAGGGAGAATGTTAGGCAACATAAACAATTTACTTCTCCATAGATAGCATCAGTAATTGGCAAATTTTGAAAGCTCTGCAAAAGGACTTAACTGTAAGATTTGTTTTGGGGTTAATTGTTATGTGCCCTCTAAATCCTTCACAACTGTTATCCAGGCTGCTTTGCAAAATTACCTCCAGATGTTCCTGAACTGAAATGTGGTACTCGACTTGTAGTATTGATTTTAGAAAACAAAGGTCATTTTATTTCCGCTCATATTATGGGTCTGAGTTTTATAACACTGCGAATGTAAAGATTTTCTCTTGTATTCTGTCCATTACTTGTGCATGCATAGAATATAATTTGTTCATTCAAATACAAAATGAAGTCCTTGCAGAGTATCTGATTAAAATGAACAGCTGAGACAGGTACATGTTAAATGAGTTTGATAATCAAACGTGCTCTTTTGCTTATGCCTTTTATCTGGTCTTTTATTTCTGTTATTCTCAGCCTTAATTTTGCCCAAACTGAGATTTATGCAGGCAGCAGATTTCTAATCTCTGTTTAAGAAGCCTTCCACACCCAGATGACTTTAAACTGGCACCTTTCTTTGCAAACCAAGCAAGAAATGAAGAGCTGAGTGGGTCAAGCTCACATCTATGAAGTCCTGCATTAGAGATGAAGTATCACACAGAATAAAAGAAATCTCTGAAAAGATTTAGTGAAATGAAGATTATTCTTTGATTTATTGCTGTCATTCTTGACTTCTCTTTCTTTTTCCAGAAATATTTGTAGGTTTCTTTTTCAGAAAGCCAAGACAGTGCATGTCAGTGTGAACCGTTTAGAATTGAGATCAGAAAGAAGGAAAAGTGATGAGAGGAATAGCTACCTCTCACAGCCCTATAGAAACATTGTTTAGGTTTCAAATTTTACTGAGGTTTTAAGTATATTTAGAATTTTTAATCTGTGATTTAAATAGGATATTACCTATTTAAGTTGTATAACTGTGTAAAAACTTGTTAGGGTAGGATCAGTGTGGAGTGACTAGTTTTCTACTTCTGCAGTGTTCAACTTGCTCAACCTGATAAAAACAACTGGTTTATTATGTCAATCCATGTATACCTATATATATGTGTATTGATATATATGTATAGGATTCCGTCCAACTTTGTAGCTGAACTTTCAGAGACTTTGAAACTACAGTGGGAGTTTGCATAACTTCCATGCTAAAAATTGTTTCTGTGAATAACTTAGTTTGTTGATGTCAGCGATCTGCAATTGTTTTATGAGAATGCACAGCTTCAAAGCAAAACATTTGCAAAGGTTTATGGTGGTTTTGAAGTGAATTACAGCAGATGAAATGACACTAGGAATTTATCAAAGCAAAAGGTTTCTTCTAATTTGTATTTGCAGCAGCGATATACCATGATTTTGAAAGGGACAGAAATATATTTCTGTGAACTGCATTGTTTACAGCTAGCAGGAAGGTTGTTGAATATTCCAGTTATGTTTACCATAGCATAAAAGAGCACATGGCTCCCTGGGAGTCCTACACTGAACCAAAATGCTTTCTGTTGCTTGAAACATATACGAATAGGAGATCCAGATCCAGATATACCATAGACTTGCAGCTACTTCCACACCACGCACCCTGGAGCTTGAATGCCTCAGTCCCTTCATCTTCCCTTATAGATGACACTAATTGCTGCTCTGTAAAATCTACCTCCATGTCTGACTCGAGGAGAGCCAGTCATCAAGTCTTGTGCTGTAATCAGTAATTGTTTTGCATGTCTCTGTCTCAAGTGTGAAAGTACTCAAAAGGTGAAAACATTTCCTCACATACCTGATGCTCTAACATGGTGAAAAAGCAATATAGGTTTCCATTGGCTTCTGTGAAATGACCCAGATATGCCTAGAAAACTCCCTGTTACTGAGGCAGTTCTGGGTTAATGGTTAGACATGATGATTCTATAGGTCTTTTCCAACCTCAAAGTTTCTATGATTCTATGAGTCCGCATGTTCTATAGAGGAATATTTTCATATTTCCCAAGTATTTTATATGGATTATTGTTTTTATCTTCCCGGAAGTTTTCCACACTAGTTAATAGGAGTTCTGAGGCAAGGAAAAACTTGTTTTCTAAATGTACTGGAAAGCAGCCTAACACTTGACATAATAACAATGTTGTTAGACCCTGTGCTTCCCAGAAGAAAGATAAAAGTGACAGTTACAGTGACTTATCATGTGTATATTAATTGCTGTGAATAAATAGCACAGTTAATTTCATGAGAGTTAATAAATGTTCCTTTAGGTTTGTTAGTCCTTAGGATTTGTTTGGACGTAATATGGCTATTTTAATGCCTCCATATCAGTCTAGCTACAACTTGCAAACTGTAATATTGCAATACTCTTTTTTACATTGGGTTGCAGCTTGAGATATGCCTCAAATTATTGTAGAACTATGTGGAAAGCAGGCCCCTGGAAACTGGCTTTCTTTAGACTCACACTAGGGTAATGTAGTATTTTGGTTCATGTTTCTTTTTGTTAAATGAGTGGGATTATGTGAAAGTGGAACTATTAGGAAGTAACCCTGATTGTTTGTATGGAATCTCTGTGTGTGTATGTCTTCATCCCTGTGATTTGTGCTGAGTGTTGTGCAGTAGTTGCTTAGAAAACATATGACTTTTTCCATCATCATTTTCAGTCAAAATGTGTACCAAAGCTTCTTAAAAGTGAAATTCAGCATTAAGGGTCACAAGGTTATGGTTTTGCTCATACACTCCAGTTTGTATTCTGCTTAAGCAGCCCTCCCAGAAGTACAAAGAAATGGCCAGCAAAAGTGGGCGTGCTGTGAACAGCCTGATGCTGCTGTGTTGCCTCTTGTCTGTGGGTAATGCAGGAACCATTCATAGCCCTTTAAAGCTGCTTTAGGGTCCACAGGAGCCCTTTCTGAGGCTGACAACTACACTGAGATTAAGGGAAGTGCTTTCTAATGTGTTACTTCACATATCTGATACACAGGAGCTCTGCTTAACCTCTTTTCAGCTTCATTAAAGGATGCCCATGCCTGATTTAGCTCCGATACTCAACTGCCTTTCACAGCTGTTACTGTATTCGGGGATGCAGAGTACAACCTCCTGGAGGATTTCTGCAGTTCATCCCCAGCCTACAGGGTTACTCTTCCTTTTTCTCTGTGTGTCTCTCTCGCAGGGGTGCGGCGCCAGGTGGCACACTGCATGTGGAAGGGCAGCGGAGCGATCAAGGACTCCTTCTGTGACCCGGCAACTCAGCCCAATGGGCGGCAAAAGAAATGCTACGAGAAGGACTGTCCACCCAGGTAATGGGTCCTGGGAGGGCTCTGGCCTTGGTAAACAGCATCCTTATTCAAAGGAAGGTGTTCATGATACTGGGTCAGCATGGCATCCTTAGCCAGCGACTGTGAGAGTTTCCAGGCACTACAGAACAATGCTTCAGAAACCCCATAATAAACAAATTAGAAGTGAGCAGCCCTGAGAGGTCTCAAAGGCAAGTTTCTGAGCACTCTGTGCTGGCAATGGCAGAGAGTGCACTCTCATATATGTAGATACTATCTTTGTTCAGTTTGAGTGCAGGTGTGCCTGAAGGCTGTAGAATTTCTTACGTATTTTAAAAATTGTGCTCCTGTCTAATCTCAAGTGGAAATGCATTCCTATATGGTCCAAAAATTAACTTACAGAGAGACCTTTTGATATTGTTTTTCAGTATTTTTTGATACTCCTTTGCCCCTTTTGTGAGAGATGATGAGTGGGAATGCCTACTTCTAAAAATAATTTCTATACTTTCTTTATAACACATTATTTGGCATCTTTTTATCATGTTCCTTTGTATTTTTCACTTCCAGTGGAGTGCAGTTTTCTTCATTCTGTGATATATGGAAATCATTTTTCCATTCTCAACACTACCTTAATTCATCTACATCTGTTTTTTTCTCTTCTACCACTTGAGTGAGTAGGGTAAGGAAGACTAACCACAGCAAACATTCCAGGTGTCAGCAGAACTGTGGGCTTGTACACCAGGCATGGATTTCTTGGAAGGGATCAATATGAGTTTTAGTTTCTAGCTTTAGGTACTGGAACATCTTGTTTTTGACTTTTATTGTCTTTGAAGGTTGTTTATCTGCTGTTCACAATGGTATACCATATTTTCCATAGTAATTCTAGTTTAATCAGAGTAAATCAAAGGTCTGAGTCCCTTAAAGCTCATTCTGTTGCATTTGCCAGCAGTGAATTTAATGAAACTTTAATGTAAAAAATTCTTCATAGCTGTTGGTTTTACCAGTTGTTTCCAAGTATCTTCACAACAGTATATGATACCTCCTCTGGGAACATCATTGTGCTTGCAGCCTAGACTACCAGCATTCCATAATTCTTTGTAGATTGCTAGGAAATCAATTGACAGTAGAGAAACTTCCTGACTAGTTGACTAGTTAAGAGCTAGGGCTACACACAGAGTGTTTCTTATGGCATGTGTAAACTATGCTATCAATTCCAGAGTTCCAGATTAACTCAGTTTATGCTATTTAAGTGGCATATTATTTGGACCTGCTCTTGAAAGTGAGGGAGCAGAATTTGTCCCTTGTTGAGCAAATTGTAGAATTATGTGATACGTGAACAAGCTCTTCTGCAGACCAGGCAGAGAAGCTCTTGTGTGCCAGCATCCTGAGTGATGCTTCCTAAATTCATTCTGCACTGGAGACTCATTCTGCAGAGGAAAGCACTAAAATAATGACAGGAAAACTGTATGTATTTAGTTCTGGAGTAACTTAATAACATAAGAGGGACTACAGTAGCTTGACCAAGGGTCTGTCACATTCCCTGTTCTTGCTCTCAGCAGGGCCTAAGGATATAAGAGCAAGGCAAACATAAATTGTATCCCTTTCTGGTACTCTTCCAGCTTCCAACTGGTTTTAATTCAAGGTGTTTCCAGAGGTTTTTATGGCTTGCCTAATCAGTAACCGGGCTCTCACTAGCTTCTGTTTGTGCCCCTGAATTCCTCTGTTGGAAGTGATGGCAGTGAAGAATGAATTACTGTTTACCCTTCCCAAGCCCTTCCTTTTGTAGATCTGTTTTCTGTCCCAGGTTGTAGTCCCAGCATTAGGTTTAGTTGGTATTTGCTTTCCATAGCATATGTGCCACTTCTAATCCGAACAGATGGTTACACATCTTCATATGAAACAAACGGCAGCTTAGTACAGTTTGTTGGTTTGTTGCCTCTGAAGAAGATCTGAATATTGGAGGAAGGTGTGACTGTCCCCTGTGGCATTATACAAGATAACCAAGAGTCCATATGAAGCTGCTGAAGGCCAAGTGTTCTGTAGAGAGGTGGCTAAATTCTGTGCTAGAGGAGAGGACAGTGCTGTTAAACACATCACTGCAGAAGACCTTTGTTCAGTGATGAGCCATGGAACTGAAACCATTGGATGATCCCACTCTTCCCAGCAGTGAGCCTGGTTCTTTAGAACGTCCTATCTGAAAAAGATGGTTCTTCTCTTCCATAAACTTCCATCTGATGATTTGCTAAATTGCACTGGTGGAAAACAAGGTACTAGACCACTAAACCAGAAACATAATTTATCAAACAGTAGCTACAGACAAAGAATAAAACGTTTACGACTCTCACAAACCAGATCTTATCTCATTAATCTATTTCAGGAAGTTAGTTATAAACAGTTTGAATTACAGGCTTCTGAAAAATCTAAATCTTAACATTCTAACTTGTTAGCTGACTTGGTCTGCATTTATTTTATACTTATTATTACATTTATTATTACACTTTCTGCTAAAATAATTTGGGGCAAAATGAATAAAATATTAAAAATATCACAATACATGTATACAACATGTTGACTCAGAACCAAGTAAAGATGATAGAACAACTGAGAGTTAAAATGTACAGCTTGAGTGATATTGCTTAGTAGGAGTGCAATGAGATTGTCGTTCAAATGCATGCCTTTTCCCATGTTATGGTAGGGAGCATGGTTTCCAGTTATATTTCTTTGATTTGGTTCTGTAGGTGTTAATATTAAAAGTCAGTAGATACAACTTGAAAAAGAGTGAGATTTTAACTAGTTATAGTGTTGTGAGTAAAAGTTTTTGCTTTGCCCTGTAATGAAAATTGCCTGATGCCTTTTTAACCTGACTACCCACTTGAACAGAGAAACCCTAAATAGGTATTTCATAAGTACTTCAAATCTCCTGCTTTCTATCTGCTGTTACTCTATTGTCCTACTTCCAGATGGCTTACTAGACATCCAACAGCAAAATAAGAGTAGGAAACCTCATTTCTATTACAGTACACAGAGTAAAAATCAAGGCCCTGTTGGTATCTGCCGTGCCTGATGCTGTACAAGTACTGAAAGAAGACAGTCTTTCTTTAGTTGTGACACAACGGAGGGAAGAAGGGTGAAAGGGGGGGGAACATTCAGCCCCATAGTCATGATTTGGTTCCAAAATCCCATGCTTCTAAGTTTTTCAACAGGTCCATACCTCATTTAGCACACATCATCTGTGTATAGGTCAGGAGTGGGTAATGGATAAGGCTGTTGGGCTCTGCCTTATTTGCTACAACCCTTGGAAACTACGTGTGGGAGAAAAAGAGATAGGTCTTATTTTAGGGCATCAGAATGCCACCTGAAAGGGTCAGTTCTTCATCCTATCTCTGTCCCAGGCTTGATTGCAGAAGAGTTGAACACTCACAGCTGCACCTGAAAACTACCTGAGATTAGTTTCCATTAGACAGGCTGTTCCCTGTTTTGACAGTCTCAGGAAAATTAATGCTCATGCAAATTAATTATTCAAATCATGCATTTTGCTTGCTTGTTTGTTACTGCAATCTTTCCATGCCATGCCTGCCTGTGGAGAGAAGGCAGTTGTTTCACCTTGCAGGGACCTAGTGGTGCATTAATACTTCAGAACCACTCAGCTATCTATTGATTTCTTCTTTCTGACAAGTGGATGGTGTTTTTCAGTCTTGGCTTTGCCTTTCTTCCCCTTTGGCTGAGATCCCAAAGTTCAGGTCCTCAGCAGGGACCATGAGGAGACAAAAGTGCATGTACTTCTATCTCAGGTTTCTTGTTCTTGAATGTTTAAGGCATGTGCATGTGCCCTAGAAGGAAAATAGGAAAACACAACACCAGAAATTCTAGTTACTGATAAGAATAAACTTCTAGTTAGAGCAAGTTTTTTGAAGTGTGTGTGGTGAACAGGGTGTCAGACAATTAACTGCTTGGCTTGCCAGCACTATCTGTTACTTGCACTGAGTGAGCAAGAACTCTACAGAGTAAGTTCCATAGCTAAACATAGCGTTAGTTTGATCATGAAGGTGCAATAGACTAAAATCTTAATTCTGGGATTTTCTAACTGTGGAGCACCTTACTTTCTTCCACGACTTTTAAAAAATGTTTTGTGTGCAACAGTTAACCACACACCATTACTGTAGTTCTGTAGTAAGTTCTCATAATTTATTGGTAGGAGTTTGGTATTTAAACTTGCAAACTATTGAACTGTCACTCAGAGCTACTTGAAAACAGTGAGGGGTGTCAGCTTAGCATGTCTGTAGCTTGAAATACATGATCTGGCTCTATTAAAATTAATAGAGCCGTTCATATATTTAAGCACCATTTGTGCTGAAATGTCAGCAATTTACAAGGTTGTAGAAAAGATAAAATTGGAAAGAAGATGCAGGAGATGGAAACAACTCTGAAATGGCTTGATTTAGGCAGTGATGATATATTCTTCTGTTGTTTACTGTTGTATTCTACTGAGGCGTCCTCACTTTTTCTCTTTACCGGCTTGTTAGTTTTTCTTTATTGTTGGCAGAAGCCTGGAAGAGCAAGAAACAATCCAAAGATAGGCAGGAAGAGGAAAGAAATATTTTGGGGTTTTTTTGGTTTGGTTTGGGTTTGGGTTTGTTTTTTTAATTACAGCAAGATCCAGAGACTCTGCCACAGTGTTGTGGTTGCAGTGGGCTGCATTCTAGAGCAAAGCAGTCAATGCCACAAAGGGCTTGTAAGAAATGCTATATGTATAGATAAACAAAGAAAAGGAAGATGGGTGCAGGTAGCACAGAGAGGACCAGAAAGTTGTGCAAATAAGCTGTATGTATGGCTTGATTGCTCTGGGCATGGTTGTTTTGAGTTTTTTTAATTATTAAAAGTAGATATCACTGGCTTCTATATCAGTGACAGCACACTTGCTACTGAAGAACAAATTAATTAAGGAACATGGAAATTAGAGTGGAAAGGGATTGTCAGCAAACTGAAGAAACCAGAACTGCAGTAAGATGGGAGACAAAGCAAGGAGCAAAAACTGTTACAAACCTGAATGTCGAACTTCGATGAATCTATCAGAATGGGATTATTTTTTCTCAAGGTTCATGAACCTTAATAGGACAAAAAACCCAATGGAATGGTATTGGTTGTAAGCCAGAAGTAATTTTTTCAGCCATTTTGTCTAGAAAGGCATTTTCTCAATATATTCCTGCTTTATTTTCATCATAAGTATTTGTCATTACCTCCTTGAAAGCTCAGGAACAAATAATATTGCCTAGGAGCTTTTGTGGCTTAGCATTTACAGCTGGGCCAGGCTTTTTATACAGCAGCTTGAAGTTGTGTACTTGCCTAGGGATCTCTAAACTGGAAAGAAAAAGACCTGTCTTGGTTTTGGTTTGGTTTTTTTTTTTGGTTTTTTTTTACTTTTTAAGTATAAAGGTGAATCTTTAGACAAACACAGTTGATGCCAATAATTCTCAAATAGTAGAAGCCCAGAGTTTTTTTTGCTCCCCTTTCTTATCACAGAAGGTATATATGCAGATACTCAATCCACTCTGGATCATCATGATTAAAAATAGGTGGATGAAGCTGGAGAAAAGCTAACCAAATGCAAAGGGGATGGCTCTTGTCAGTAAGGTGTTTTGCACTGGAAAACACTGCACTACAGAAAACAGTAACTAGAGTTATCTTTAATTTGGTGGAACATTGCTTATGTCTTCTACACTGTGGAAGACTGACTTTAATCAGGAGAGGGACACATAGGGGGCTCGTTCTTGCTTTATGCAAGACAAGGGACAGAAAAGTCCAGCCTAGTGCAGACCTGGACACTAGACCCAGAGGGACAGCACTGCAGGGCACAGATCCCATCTGGGTGCCAGCAGCATAGCTCTGACTAACCTGTTTTTGAGGTTGTGTGCCCCACTGCTTCCCCTTATGGAGGTTGTACAGGGCCAGTTTGAACCCTTGTGCAGTACTGGCAGCACAGACATTTGTAAGGGACCTGCTTGACCTTTGTGCTGTCATTACAGACCCTCCAGTGATTCTTGTTTGTTAACTTTTCTGTCCTGAGGTAGCAGTAAACAGATAAACAATAGGATAAGTAAATAGATTACTTGCTTAAATAGACTTACTAGCAGTTCCTCGAATTTGACAGACTATCTACTCAGTGGATTCTTACACTTCTTTGAGATGTAACACTCCATGCCTACTTCTGTCTGGGTATCTGTCTCCTTCTGTCTTTTGGTGACTAGCTGGTACTAGAGCACAGTGGAGATGAGAAGCTTGGGTGATCTGGACTCAGATTTTAAGTTAGTCGTTCTTTTTCTTGTGACCTCTGGCCTTTTCCTTCGTGTACTTGTGATGGGTTGTTTACTCATGTTTCTCACCTCCCTGGTTTTCAGGTGGTGGGCAGGGGAATGGCAGAAATGTTCAACCACATGTGGCCCAACAGGCCAGAAGAAGCGGACTGTACTTTGCATCCAGACAGTGGGATCTGATGAGCAGGCACTGGCTGTCACAGAGTGCCAGCACCTGCTTAAACCAAAGACCCATCTGTCATGCAACAGAGATGTCTTGTGCCCATCTGACTGGACTGTGAGCAACTGGACTGAGGTAAATGCTTCTCAGCTGTAATATCGAATGGTTTTTTCCAAATTACCTGTTGTAGTCAGCAGAGGGGACCAATAACCTGCTATTTTGCTTTTTTAAATAACTTTTTTTTCTTTAACATGCCTTCAGAAATCCTTTGTGCAGAAGAAGAAAAGCTGCCCCGCTTGCTAAATACTTCAGCAAGTGTTGTATGTTAACTGTTTCTTGACTTGCCAAGCTTTCAGGATAGAACAGAGCATGTTTTAGTGCTAAAAGGTCTGTGTGACACTAATGGTTGCTGTGGACCAGGGTGGGAGGGGCTGTATGTCATGTCTGTAGGCCTACAAAAAGTGTTATTACATTCTTTCCATTCATATCTCTTGCATTCATGACTCTGCCTTTCTTCCCATGGCTTGCAAGCTTTGGAGACATGTGGGAATTGTTCAAAGCTGCACCAGGGGAGGCTCAGGCTGCACACTGGGAAGCATTTCTCTGCTGGGAGGGTGGTCAAACACTGGAACAGGCTTCCTAGAGAGGTGTTCCATGCCTGCAGCCTGTCATTGTTTAAGAGGAATTTGGACAATGCCCTTAACAGCATGCTCTAACTTTTGGTCAGCCATGAAGTCCTCAGGCAGTCAGACTAGATGATCATTGTAGGTCCCTTTGAACTGAAAATACTGTGTTTTCTTTTTCGATAACTCCTCTCCCTTCTTTCTCCTAACTCCTTTTTTTTTTTTTTTCCCCTTTTCACTAGACTCACTGCTGTGAGCACAGAGTCACTTAATGAACTAATAAAATTTTGTGACAGCACTGATTTGGTCTATGCTGCTCACATACCATCATTACAGAATGTTGACTGCTTTGTTAATTGAGTAACCACCATGTTTTAAATGCCTGTGAAGACAGAGACTGGAGTTACGCAACTAGCAGTACAATTATATAGAAATGGTGTGCTGCTGGTGCTCATGTGCCATTGAATTATACTGGCAATTAACTGACAAAAATAAATTTTTATACCTGCAGAAATGCAAGGGGGTGTAGGACAGACTATTTCACCTGCATAAATGACAGGATCATCAGGAGATTTGTAACTGCAGAATATTCCTTATTGGTGAATATAAGGGAGAGATTTTACACAGATAAAACTTCTGTTGCTCAAAACGTATCTTTCTGTTTGAAGATCATTCTGTATCTTTTAAATTAAACATTCTTAATTAGGCAAATAAAAGGAGAGAGTGTTGAAGCCATTCTGAAATATCTTTTCAGTTTCTGGCTGTAATCTAAAACAGATTTTTAAAGCTAATTCTGGGAGACAGATACTATCCTGAAAAGTTAATAAGGCTGAATGTTCCTTCCAACTCCCTTGAATGCTAGTATAAAATATGCAAGTGGCAAAGTGACAAAATAAGTGACTTGTGTTTCTGTTTAAGCAGCAACATAGAGTTAGTAGTTGTTGTCCTCCTCAATAAGCAAAACCCTTTACTGCATAACTTCAGAGGTCAGATTGTAGCTGAGGTGAACTTGCATAGCTCTGAGTGATTTAACATGCTATTCATCTGGAAGTGCAAGGACGACAGACAGAATAGCTAATGAACTTACCTGCTGTGGGGCCACACTGCTCGCTTCCGAGCTCCTATTGCTGCAGAGCTGATGTTACTTCACAGGTGTGAACAATAGAGAGTGCCCCAGTAACACAAGGCCACTGGTGTTTTTACTGCCCCATAACCTAGACTGAAGTGCTAAAAAAAGGTTAGATGTGCCAGGGGCATTAAAGTGCTGGCAAATGGAGTGTTTATCACTTCATGTTGAGCACCTGGTTATAAGGCCCTTGTGTTCACTGGTCAGACTGCCTCGCATCCTAGGAAGAATTCATCTAGTAGGTTGTTTTTAACATATGCATTCATACTCAATCAGCCATGCAACCTGAGAACTGCAGACCAGGGAAGTGTGTTTTCACAAAGTCCTTCATGGAGTGACAGCTGCTGAAGGCATAGCTGTGACTGTGGGCCTGAGGATGAAAAACATCACAGGAAAACTGTCTTTTTAGCTTCCAGCACCCTTTGTACACAGCAGTGCTCCCATTTAAATAGAAGCCAGATAAGTTACTTTCAGTAGTCTGTAACTGAGGAGAGACATGGTAGCAGCATTGGCAGCACTCGGTCAGAATGAAAAATCCATTTCATAAAGTCAGCAAGGGTCTGTGAGCTGTGTGGATCACCAGAGCAGGTCTGAGGCACTGTGAGCAGCACTGAGGAAATCAAGTGTGGTTTTGATTGCAGGTTTTTAGTCTGTTTTTTATAACCCTGGTGGAAAAAGTATTGGCTAATTGACTGTTGTGAGTCAATGGAGAAATCAAGATCTATCATATTACTTTCACATTTTGTCTTTGTCATGTAGCATTTTTTTCACCGCTGTTTCCCCAAGGTGATATTTACTGTTCTTAAAATCTGGAGAAAACTCCATGGTAGCAGAACATGAGTAGGTGAAGGACTTGTTCTTCAAGAAAAGCTTTGTAATTGATTATTTGTAATGATGCTTCTTTATTATAAACAAGTGCCATCTGATACTTATTGATATGTGCAGCAGGAGGTGTATTAATTCTGTTTCATTTGCAGTGCACAGTTACATGTGGTGGTGGAATAAGGACTCGTAATGTCACTTGTGCCAAAAATAATGATGAGCCATGCGATAGTTCCAAGAGACCAAACTCTAAGGCCCTTTGTGGTCTTCAGCAATGCCCTTCTGCTGGAAGGTTCCTGATGCCCCCACTGGCACCCAGAAGAGGCAAGATCATAATCAGAAAAACAACTACTAATCCTGAACGGAGTCTTCCTCGCAGAATACCCAGACCAAGCCCAAGGTCCTATACAACAGCAAAAACAGCTGAGCCTGAAAGTGTAACTCCCTGTTTGCCTACGTCCTCTGGTTTGAGTAATGTCTCAGAAAAAGAGGGAACAGCAAACAGAACATTGCAAAATAATTTCACTGGACCAAGTGATGTTTACAATTATCCAGTTATTTCTACTGAAAATAGTTCACATCAAAATACTACTTCATTGCCTTTTCATAACAGCTTAAGTACTGAAATTATAAGGCATTCTGAAAATACTTCTGAAAGTGAGCCAGTTTCTACTGTAGAGAGTAAGATGCAAAAAACTGAGAACCCTCCTGTTTCCTCATTTACCAGTAATCCAGAAATAACTTCCAGCTATGATTACTTAACTGAGGAATCTGATGACATTGATGGGCCTCTTGGAGTCAGCAGGAAACCAGCTGATCTCTTTCACAGCACAGAACTGAATGCTGAAATCAGAACCAGAAGCACAACCCTAGACACTGTCTCTCCTGTCCTTCAAAATGAGAGCGTGACTCCCCAGTCCCCACCAGCATCTCATCACCAAGACCCTTCTATGCTCCTTCCTGTCAGCAGAGCAGCACAAGGGCTGGCATTTCCAACAACAGCAAACTATGTCAGCCTGCAGGTGGATGTGCCTGTTGTAGAAGTACCTACCCCACAAGCACCAGTTACAGAAACACCCACAGTTCTTGGGCATGCACCAATGGCAAGACAAGACCAGGACATGTACCACACTGAAAAGAGAAAAGAAGCAAAGCTGCCTGACACCATAACTACCAGCACACAATCCTCAGGTCTTGAGAGTGCTCTAAGGAACCAAAGTGCAACATCTGAGGGTGTTTTAATGAATGCCACAGGAAACAGCCGTGTAATAACATCCAACAGTTTGCCTGGTGATGCCTACTGGATAGTAGGCAATTGGAGTGAGGTAAGTTGTCTTTAGCTCATGAGAAGTGGAGAGTTTGAATAGCTGACTGAACCACTGCTGAAATGAAGCTTCTTAGTTTGTCACAATTCTCTGAAATCAGTACAAGTTGGTAACTTGGGATATCTAGATTGCTTACATAGAATGAATATACACATTAGGGAGCCTGGCCATATTTTACAAACTTTTATTTAATATCCTTCCCACTGCAAAATTTTATTTTTATGTAAATAGAGTTCTTTTTATGTGAATGGATTTTATAAGCTTGAAATAATGGTACCTAAAGTGAAAGACCTTGGCATCTGAACTCTTTATCTTATTCTTCTGATGGCCTTTTTTTACCGAGTTAAACAGGGTCAGATCTAGAAACCTTCTTGCATTGGTCTAGCACTGTCTCAGTATTGGTGGAGAAGGCTATCAAAGGTCTGTTTCTCTGTACCTGGTTGGCCTTGGGTCTGGCTGGAATGACTCAAAATTATAGAAATGCAGAAATGCAAGGCCAGAAAGGACAGTAAGAGATGACTTAGTGTATCCCATGGCAGTGGAGACACATCTAGACCACTGGGATCGTGTTGGTGTTCTTTGTCTGGATGCAGACGGGGTAAGACCCCTGCTCTGTGACCACTGCATCAGTGGTTTTCGGGACATGCACTCCTGATGGCAGCTTGAAGTTTCAGCTTGTGTCTTCCCATGGCCACGTGAGAATGGTCTTACTTTCCCATGTTCTAGTGGGACAGGTGAAGGATTTCCTCCTGCACGCCTGTATTTAGATCTGCCTGGGTGAAAGAGACTACAAAGGAATATCAGGGGAAAGGTAGTGCCCGCAAGCCCACCGCAGCCTGAGCAGAGGTCTGTCATGCAGAGATGCTACAGTCTGTCCTAGCCATTCATTATCCACCTTGGAAATATTTTTCTTACACATAGCCAGCATCTTCAGTACTGAAAATGAAGATTATCTTTTTTTGTATGCAGACTGTGAAGGAAAATTATCTTCTTCATAACTGGTTTTAGGTCCAATTTCTAAATTCTTGTCAGATTTTCCTTGTATTTTCTAAATACCCTGTGACTTTGTTGTTCTCATCTGGACTTGCTTCAGCTTCATCACATATCTCTTCATCAGTGATGTTCATCATGGCCCCAGCTGACATATGGCAAATAAAATGAAATAATTGCTATCATTTCACTTATTACCCTCTTTGTGAATGCTGGAACAAGATCTGTCTTATTTTGTTACTGTCTCGCTTTGACTTATTGAATTTGTTGTCTGTTGTAAAACCTTTTGTACAGTATTTCTAGATCACCAGATGTTCTCAGTTATGTTTGGGATATATATATATATATATATATATATATATATATGCATAAAAAGTTTTCCCTAAATGTAGTATTTTGCATATGTTTTTTGAATTTCACTGCTTTCTTATAGTTTTTAATTTGATGAGGTGTCTTTGAATTTAGATTTCAACTTTCCTGCCACCTCTCCCAACTTACCATCATCTGCAAATCTTTCAAGTGCATGCTGTCTGTCATCATTCAGTTAGTTAATAAAAGCACTGAAGAGAGCCTGGCTTTGGACAGAGCCCTGCAGGACCATATTTGAAATGTCACTTCAGTTTAAGACTGAATCAACAAGGACTGCTTTACTGCAGTTTTTCAGTTAGCTGAATACCAATCTTGTAATTACTTCACCTCGACTATATATCCATCATTTTGTATAAGAATGCTTTATACAATCATGTAAAAATGCATCACATCAGATGGCTCCTTATCTTCATTAAGCGATATACCCCTGCCAGAGAAGATTAGACTCAATTGAATAATTTCATTTAGATAGGTCCATATGGGCTTTTATGTTGCTTTATCATCTTTGTTAGTATTTGCCATTTTGATCATGATTCTTTAGTAATTTGATTTTTATCTTCTTGTGAAGTCAGGTTGAGTGAAGCATGCCATTAGACCACGGATAGAACTTTTTCTTTTCCTAAAAATAACTTGAAGGATGTTCTTATCTAATCCTCTGGGACTTTTCCAATCTGTTACAAAAATAATTCTCAACAGTTCCAAGTTATTGAGTAACACTTGAATGAATGTTGAGATAAGGTCAGTATATTTGGTTTCGCAGAACTGATGAAATCAGTTTGAGGATACTTAATGCATTTTGCTATTCTTCAATGTCCTAGTAATCTTTTGCTATTCTCATTCAAGCTATTGTATCTTGTTAAAATTAACTTTATGGGAAGTGTGGTGCATTTAACTTTTTTTTTACAAGTTTCAGGAAGGAAAAGTGATAGAAAAGTGAATTTTCAGAATCTGTGTCCTTGGAGATATTGTGAAGCTGTCTGGACATGGTTCTGGGAAGTTGTCTCTGTGTGACCCCTTCCAACCTCAACTGTTCTGTGTCAGCTGTTATCTTTCTCATGGAGTTGCCTATTTCACACATGCACTCCTTGATTCTAACATTCACAGGACCTTTTCTTTTTGTTTGTTACTTTTAACTGATTTTTAATCTACAATTTTCTGACTTTAGTTTTGCACTTTCTGTTTACCTGCCCTTAGTAAATCTTTGCATCTGTTTATAAATGGTGTTTGTCCAAGGCATTGATATTTCAAGACCAGTGCATCTACCTAGATGAATGCTCTCTCTCACTCTTTCAGTAACTGCCAATATTTTGACATTTCTTTGATCTTTAGGATATGTCTATAATAGTAAATAAATAATGCTGGAGAATAGTGATAGCCACTGAGATGAAATGGTGTGACATGTCCTGTCACAGTGCTGGCACTTGTCTCCCAAGGGAGAGCATTAATGAGAGTAGAGCAAAATAGTGCCCAGTTCCACTGGTGCTTCTGTCTGTAACTTCTGCATTCTGGACCATCACTTTTCCCTTTCTAAGAGCTTTCTGAGTACCAAAGATACCCCATTATGTCAGGTCTGCTGATTCTGCACCTCTGCTATTGGTAATGAAAAGTCACCTGCACTTTCTCCCCGTGTGACAAGAGGACAAAAGGGAAAAGCAGTAATTCTTCACAAGGTCCAGAGCAGTTTGTCTCCTTTATGTAGCATCAAACAGCTAAAAAAGCTAGGGCTTTATGCTGGAACCATTTGCAGCATCATGCCTTTCTCTCTTGACTCTGTACCTGTACACAACAGGTTTTCAAAGGATCCTGCCTCACCTTCCACAGACAAATAAAGCTTTCTAAGTGTGATCTGCCCATCCCTGGAACTATCTTTGATCTTCTCATGTGTGCTCAGCATGGGTCTTTGGTCAAACACTAGGCAGCTCTTCAGTAAAGTCTTGATGTTTTCAGGCTGGTATAGCAGAGTTGTGCAAGACATCAAACAAGTCAGCAAGCAAGACAAGGGCAGTCCATCCCCTCAGACGGAAAAATTGACTTGTACAGAAAAGTCACTTGGCAAAACTTAGCAGTGGTATGCACTTGTACACATGTTCCAGGAATTTCCATGTCTTCAATGTTAATTTTTTTTTCCTGCCTCAGCTTCAGTTTAAGTTTCTTTATTTTTCCAAGGACACTTACTCAGCTTTCTCACTTCCACACAGGGAGTTGAAACTGCACAATAGCAGTTGCTTTCTTCATTATTTTACTGACTTAACCCAAGATTATTTGTGCCATTTCTCATGCTAGCTACAGGCTGCTTGGTGTATTTGATTCTATGCATATAGTTCACTGTTCCTCCCTTTTTAAGGGAGCAAAAGGTAAATGCATGTCTCCAACATCTTTTCACCCCTTCCTGCTTCAAAATACAATGACAGTGTTTGGGGTTTTTTGTGAGGAGTGTGCATTCTTTGGATCTTTGTCTGGAATAACCAATATTCTCTTACCTCAGACATTAAAATCCTCCCAAATGTTGAAAAGACTCAGTCACTTTCTGAATTAATAACTTAAAAGAATCCTTTTCTTGTACAGTTTTCTCAAGGTTCTCACATGTTTTATTTAAGATTTTCAGCATCTCATCAAGTATATTAGGGATAGAGAGGGAGCAGTGCTGGAGATCGGATGCAATTACATTTTACATTCAATCCCCAAAGATAACAGAAGACAACATGGAAGAGCTGGTACTGATTTAGAATGTCTCAGTAATCAGGAATTTGCCAAAGAAGAGAACTGCATAGTATAAATTAGAATTGGTACTATCTTAACAAAGCAATAGAAAGCCCTCCTTCAGAACATAAAATCCAGGTGAGTTTGAAGTCTTCTTTTGAGTTTCTCAGATAACCTAGATCAACTAAAATGGCTCTAGATATTTATACTTAGGTTTCAGGATGGCTTCCAGAATGCTGTACTAATGCTGTGTTTTCCCGGGGCTTTCCTCTTACCCTTGTGCAGTGCTCCACCACCTGTGGAATGGGGGCTTTCTGGAGACCTGTGGAGTGCAGCAGCAGGAACACAACTCATTGCCAGCACATGAAAAAGCCTGATCCTGCAAGAAAATGTTATCTCCGCCCGTGTGCCAGCTGGAAAACAGGAAATTGGAGCAAGGTAACTTCATTCAGAGCTGTGTGTAAACAGTAAGCTTGCAAATTTCAGAGAGTAGGAAATTCTAAGTACTTCATTTTTCAAGCAATTATTTACTCAGTGGCAATGCATACATGATTCCCAGTTGACCATTCAGGACTAATTTTCTGATTTCCTGACCAAGTTATATCTGGAAACACATCTGCTGTGAATTTTGTTCTTCCTGTGGTGGGTTGTACTCATTAACTCTTGCATCTAGAGCCAAAGCAGGAGTCATTGTTACATTCTATGGAGATCCTAGGGCAAAGCTGTACGTGTTTGGTTGTGGCACCTTTCCGGTATCTGACTCCAGAGCCATATTCTAATTTTAAGAAGCAGTGGGGATTTGGAAGGGGAGTTGTCATGTTCCTATTCACCCTTGTCACTGTATATTATCTCTTATGTGATATGATCTGTTTCCCATCCATGTAATCTCTAAGTTTTACATTTTAAAAAAAGGAAAGAAAATTATACAGGGGAGAATGCCTGCTATGTGTAGGGTCCTGTTTATGTCTTGTTATGTACCCTTTGCCTGGTCAAGGGACAGAAGAGTGATCAGGGTGGTAAGTGGAGCCAAACAAACTGTACTTGAGTTCCATTTTGGTATTTTAAGATGCATGATGGACACCTGGAAGGACTTTGGTGACTTCTTAAAGCTTATTACGTTTTGTCTTTGTGCAGTTTAAAGATGGAGCTTCAAACAGCAGGTTATTTTTCAAGACTCAAAAGAGAAAAACTACAGAACTCTACTGAAATAATGTTGATTTAGTACAGCGAAAGATAAGTGTCTCAGACTTTTTTAGTACCTGTCATTTCTGTGGACAATGTTGTTGCCATTTGGTTAGAGGGCAGATTCATACAAAGGAAAGGTTATAGTTACAAAACCTGTTTTATATTATTAAGCTCTTTGACATAGAATTGATTTGTACAGGAATTACGTGCTGTTTAGGAAGTTCAGGAAAGGCCAAGTCTTTACATAACAACATTTAAGCCTTCAAAATTAATTTTAAATAATACATAGACATTCTGCAGTCCCAGTTGCAGTAGGGCATATTTCACCTTCATTTTTTCTTCATAAATGTCATTGCTCTTGCAACAAGTGAATGATAGCTAGATCAAAGAAAGTAGCTAGAAATCAGGCTTAATGATAAAATATTATGGGGAACAAATTTTTGAAAGTGTCAGTCTAATTGTGAAACAAGTTTAAAGGAAAAGGCTTTTCCTAACAGGTTTCTATTATGTTACTCACCCTTCTTTTCCATCAAGTTAACTAGACAAACCTAATTTCAATTTCATATATAAAAATGACTAACTTTTATTTGCTCTAAAAGTGGCAATTGTTTTTTCTTACTAGTTTCAAACATTTTTAAGGCACCTTATCACAGCAATGCGGCTTTGTTCTGCTGCAGTGTAGTAGACATTTTCTGTTTCTTTACTCTCATCTAGTTCTTCCTCTCCCCTAAAAGAAAGGTGCTTCAGACTAGATCTTACAGCCTGAGTTTAATACCAGGTAAAATTTACACATATTTTGGGGCTGTCATACTCATTTTCTTACACAGTCTTACTTCTGTCCACTGTTTCTGTCCAGAGGAACAGAAACTTCTGTGGACAAGAGTATGGATTCCCTTTCCATCCATTCTTCATCTCCCATGGGAGGTATTGTGTTCAGGTTCTTTGCTCAACTGAAGAATGTTTATTTATGTAAAGGAGAACAGCCTCAGTTGCTATTGCAGGATGGTGGTAAAGGTGAAAGCTGATCTGAGGTTATTCAGTGGTGTAGTTGGAATTGGCTTTAATTCCAGATGAAGACAAAATGTGTATTTTTCCTTATCCTGGTGATAGCAAATTCAGTTATTCCTCAAGAGCAGGAAAGGTCCTGAGCTTTGGTGTCCAGGGGCTGGACCTGGTGATGCTACGTGAGGCCTTAGAGCAATCTATGGAGAGAAATAGGAGACTGGAAGGGCTCCCTTGGCTCACCAGCAGAGCTCTAAGCTGAGAAATGATTTTACAGACTATGAATGAGGCTCAGGGTGCTTCTCTTCTCTCCCATTCTCTCATGCCCAGATTGCCCTTGGGCTATGGATCCTTCTGGCACCATGGAGGAGCAAGGAAGGTGAGGGTGGGAACTGCTACTTCCCCTGTCCCTTCCTCCTTCCCTACCTTTCTCCCTCTGAAACAACTAAGAAACTGGCAATTTCCCTGCCTACAGAATTTTTTTTTTTTTGTATTTGTTGCATTATGACTCTTTCACTACGACATGGACATTGCAGTGAGGGGTGGTAAGTACTTACATGGCGTGTTCCAGTTTGTTGTGATGAGAACTACTGTTTAAGCCTGACAACAGATTGTTGTTCTGCTAAAATGGAAATTCCTTCTGTTCAGGATGCTCAGAGCTCAGGCTGTCCTGCTCTGCTGTGACTGGAGAAGGTACAGCCCCTCAGTGGAGCATCTTTGGGAGATGTGCCCCTCTCTGTTTTGTGTGCAGTGCTCTGCTGTGTGCAACGGTGGCTTCAAGACCCGGGACGTTCACTGCATTGATGTCCGTGAAAAGAGACTTCTCAGGCCTTTCCATTGCCAACTGCTTGGATATAAACCAAAACTCAACACTAGCTGTAACACAGAGCCTTGCTTGCAATGGCATGTGGAGCCCTGGAATGAGGTATTGTCCTTGAAAAGAAGCTTTGGGAATGAGAAATTACCTGTCGGGTAACAGTGACTGTCAGGTCTGTGCTGTTGGGTAAACTTTTGCACAAAGGAAGACACACAGCTGGTGTGTACCACTCTGCAAACCTCGTGTATGGTTGCAACAACAATTAGCATAGACACTCGTAAAATTTCCCAGAATAATTCTTAGGATTGCATGTGATACACTGCTAGAGTTGTAAATCACCATGGCCTTAAAGACAGTAGTAGATGGCCTGGAAAAAGATTTGCTTTAGATATCCTATTGGCTCAGTAAATGTGGTTCATTTAGATTAATCCTTTTTGCTGCCATTTTAGTGTTGCTTTGTCATTATGGTGAATTTGAAATTTTCCCTTGCAATTTGGGATTAAATTTTATAGAGTCAGAGACTTAGGCCAGACTTAAGATAATCTGACTTTTTGATCCTTTAGCAGTATAAATCTGTTCCAACAAACTCATAGGCAGCTAGGCACATATTGGTGTCAGCTAAAGCATGTGTTCTGATTACATCTTAGTGTTTACTCTCATTAAAAACAGCTCTGGAGAAAACACCATGTTGTTTGCAGCCCTCTGAACCTGATGCTGTTGGATTTCAGGGAGGTGATCACATTCTTTGCAAGGCACTGACAAATCACACCTGTCATGAGGAGAACACCAGGATGTGTGTTTTCTGTCAGAGCAATCAGCAGGCTCTATTGCAAACCAAGTGGGAAAATAGTTAAAAATCAGTGGATAAGTAATAACAGAATGTAGACAGAAGAGTATTTAAAAATTAGCTCCAGTCACTGTCTTTGTATGACATTTTTATTGCCAAATAGTTCATTTATTGTGTAGACTGGGTGGATTTTAATGTCCCCAACCACCTAAAAAATGAGATGCTGCATCTCATGGACTTGTTCTGTCTTCAGTAAATATTACAGATTAAACCTGCAGACATGTGACTTCCAGTGTCATTCTTGTTAGAGAAGTTACTGGTGCCAGTGATGCCAATGAGCAATTCTGTGTTGCTTGTTCTGTGTAGCCACTTCCATCCTGTCCTGTAGTCCTTACAATAATACATGTCAGGAGCAGCTTTTCCCCAGCTAACAGCTTCTTTTCTGCCTCCTTCCAAGCATATGATGAAATAAATGTCTCAGTGCAGAGCTGAGACTTCAAGAGTTGATGTGCAGGCTAGCCTGTACATCTCTATAAATCCCATGAGTCAGTGACCAAGGGTTCTTGTTACCTGTGGCTCCACATTTCTAAATGAGCATTTCTAACTGTCTTTATGGTTCATTTTTGTGTTCTTATCCATTTCCACTTCTTGTTGTGCCCCGATTTTGTTAGTGTTCAAGAACATGTGGTGGTGGCCAGCAAAAACGACACATCTACTGCCCAGAAGAAGGATACTGTGAATGGACCAAAAGACCTAATGCCACTGCATCGTGTAACAGGCAGCCTTGTACACAGTGGATTAACCAGGCCTGGAGTCCGGTAGGATTCACTTTATTTCTGTCTTGATTTTTGTCCTGGGTTGGCCATATTTGGTCATATTATTCACTTGTCTTTGAACCTCCGTGCCTGTGGCATGAATAGTATCTTATGCACAGCTGAATCTGCAATTAAAAGACTTTTGAAAACATTACTAAACATTTCATAGCCATCCCATCTGTGTTCCTTCAGCAGACAGCTATTGCAGCTTCTGCTTTTTGTTGCTGCATTACATCTTGTTGGAGGGCTGGGGTTTTTTTCATTGTCTAGTGAAAAAGGAGATACCATTAACATTCTTTCATAGCCCATTTGAAATTTTCCACTGTTCAGGACTATTGAAGGGGACTGGGTGATACTTAAAGCAACTTTGTGGAATGTTGGACTTACCCACACAAAGAGAAATTCTGAATTTTGACCAACAGCCCTCTATTTTTGCACCTGGAAATCTAATTGGGAAATATGAAGTTTGTCTTTGGGGAACCTTCCAATATCTGCAACATATGTTGATTTATAAAGAAACTGGTATATCTCATAAAACTTACCCTTCAATTTCCTTAATAAACACTGCATACATTACAAATACTCCTCACAGCAGAATAGAATATTGAAGGAATGCTAAAAGTAAGTGCCACAAATAAGAAAACAATTCAGACTCATTGTAACACAGAAAATGTAATGAGTTGGTTTTGACACAAAGCCATTAGGGAGGACATTACTAAAATGTAGTATAGAGTTAGTGTAACATATAAATATGGAAGTGAAATGCATAAAATAAGCACCTGAATACCAAAAATTGTACCAATTATCTTACTGATTTATTAACCTCATATTAATGTATCATTAATTTTACTTTATTAAAATATTTTAAACATCAATATAAAGTTGTTGCAAGAGTACCTAAGATCTTTTAATGTATTTCACACCAGTACTGTTGTGCCTCATGCAGAGAAATGTACATTAGAGAGAGGACAATTTGCAAAAAAATTAGAGAGGTACCAGTCCCCTCTTATGCTTCATTATCTGACATTCTCTGTCTTTTAATTATTTATCTTGCTGGGCACTATATATCTGAAGAGAAAAAGAATTTAAAAGGGGAGTTCCCACACACTCTGCGAAGTCAGAAGAATTAAGTGCATTTACAGAATAGTACAGGAACATATTTTAAAAATAGCCATCTGTGTGCAGCTGGAACAAGCAGCTGGCAGCTCTTTCATGGTCATAAATAAAGGGTAGCCACTGTATGAATGTCACGAAAGAAACAACATCTCACTGAGCTTTTTTTAAAACCTAGCTTGGCCATTTGTAGACCTAACGTTGCAATTGATTATATGGTTTTAACTTAGATAGCAAGAAAACACAGGAAGCAAAAAATGTCCCAATTTGTACTAATTTGGATTACTACTCTTATTTTGTAGGACTGATCATTCTCATCTTTCTCTGTAGAAAACAGTCCTCTCCTGCTGATTACACATTCCAAGATGCCATATTTATACTACTCACCCTTCCGCTGTATCCTTCTAAATCTGACCACGACACACCATGGAGCATGCACAAAGTAGTGTAATGTCTTTGGTTCTGGATCATGTGGCATTTTTAGCCTTCTGTCACATTACAGCCTAAATACTGACATATTACAAAATTTCGATGTAAAAAGACTGTCATATATGTTAAAATTACTCTCTTTCAGTGCACTGTTTCTTGTGGAGGGGGCATTCAGCAAAGAACTGTGAAATGCATGAATACAGAAACCAGTGAAACTGAAGATGACAGTATGTGTGTGGATAAAGCCAAGCCAAGAGAGTATCAGAAATGTAGTCTGCAAGAGTGCAGAAAAAGTACAGGTATGGTAATATGCCTGCATGAGGCAGTTTCCAAAAAGCTCTCCATTTGTGCTGAGATTCTGCCAAAACTGGGAACTGACTCAGTCTATCAACTTCTTTTGAGTACTATGGGCTCAGTACTTACAGGTCAGCCTGACCTGCTGCTGCTCAGCTGCTCTGTTGGATGTTCTCTGTTGTGCTCTCCAGCCCTCCTGGCCTTGTGTTGCCATGATGAGGAGTGCAGGTCTCTGAGCATTCATCCTGAATTTATGATGCCATGGCTAAATGAATAGGCCTGCTTGTATTGGACAGTTTTTGTTAACTCTGGCTGTGTGAAAAACACACAGTGAGTCCAAACAGATACCCTTTCTTAAGACAGATTCCCCCTGTGAAAACTGCAGATACTGGGCTGTGAGTGCAGGCAAGAAAGTTCTTACAGAGAGACCCTGTAAGAAAAATCAGTGTTCCACAGGGTGGAACTGTCCAAAATGGAGAGGTGGAGAGAAGTACTTTTGTGACTCAAGGTGTCCTGTACCTCTCTTGTTCAAAGGTCCAGGAGCTGAGTTGTGCAGGTTGTTAATAGCTCAGAAAAGAGATGTCAGGGGAGGGAAGAAGCTTACAGAAGGGTACAGATCTTTATCTGTAGTCTGTGTACTGCAGTATCCAGCAAGTACCCTCTGGTGAGAACAGCAATAGCTTAGAGTCCTTGTAGAAAAGCTTCAAAAGCCTTTTGGAGGATGATTCTTCTCTCTTAGTGGTCAGGATCTAATTGGGCAATGAGACAAGGGTTTGGCTCCTGAGGGCAGTGCAGATCTGGTATACCCATGAGAGCAATACATCATACCTGCTGCTCTTCAAAGATCTTTAGGGCATTTTTTGCCCTAGGGTTGAATTGGTCTGCTTTTTTCCTGTTCCTCTCAAGTTCAGAAAGACAGAATCAGATAAATACTGCCTACACAGATCAGTACTAGTTGTTTCTGTGAATAAAAGCTCAAGTGGCCCATATACCACTGGGTAGACCACTGTTCCTTTCAGCCAAGCACTGTCTCCAGCAATGGCATTAGAAGATGCTACTTAGCAAGAGTACAGGATTTTGGTCCTTTCCTGAGATTCATTTCCATGGTAGTCCTCCAGCATTCCCAATGGACATATTAGGACTCTTAAATGTTCCCCATGTAGTGCCTTTTAATTTAAATTTCCATTAGTGTTTCAACCCTTTTGACCCTTCTGTGCTGCCTGCTTCCATCCTCTCCTGTGGCAGCAAGTTCTCACAATCATAGAATCATCAAGGTTGAAAGAGACCTTTAAGATCATCCAGTTCAGCTGTACACCCAGCAGTACCACTCTAACCCCTAAAACCCTAAACCATATCATCCAGCACCAGATCCAGATGCCTACTGAACACCTCCAGTGACAGTGACTCTACCACCTTCCTGGGCAACTTTTTCCAAAGCCTGATCATTTCTAACAGTAAATTTTCTCTTCTCCTTTCACTGTTCCTGGCAAAAGAGACCAGCTTCCACATCACTGCAACCTCTTTTCAGGTAGTTGTAGAGAGTGATGAGGTCCTCCACGAGCCTCCTGTCCTCTAGACTAAACAAACCCAGCTCCCTCATCCATTCCTCATAAGACATGTTTTCTAGACCCTTCACAAGCCTTGTTGCCTTTCTCTGGACATGCTACAGCAGCTCTGTGTCCTTTATAAAGTGAGTGGCACAGAACTGGACACAGCACTCAATGTATGGCCCCACCACTGCCAAATACAAGGGGACACTCACTTCCCTAGTCCTGCTGGACACACCATTTTTTATACAGACCAGGATGCCATTGGCCTTCTTGGCCACCTGGACACACTGCTGGATCATGTTCAGCTGGTTGTCAACCAGCACCCCCAGGTCCCTTTCTGCCTGGCCACTCTCCAGCCACTCCTCCCCCATCCTGTAGCACAGCATTGGGTTTCTGCTACCCAAGTGCAGGACCTGGCACTTCACTTTATTGAACTTCATGCAGTTTATCCTCAGCCCATTGATCAAGTCTGTCCAGGGCCCTCTGCACAGCCTTCCTAGAGTTTAGGTAGATCAACATTCCCACCCAACTTGTTGTCTCCTGCAGATTTACTGAGAGTGCACTTAATCCCCATGTCCAGATCACCAGTAAAGATGTTAAACAGGAACAGCCCCAAAACTGATCCCTGGGGACCACCACTGGTGACTGGCCACCAGCTGGATTTGGCTC
Source organism: Thripadectes ignobilis (assembly GCA_035584755.1). Classification (NCBI taxonomy): domain Eukaryota; kingdom Metazoa; phylum Chordata; class Aves; order Passeriformes; family Furnariidae; genus Thripadectes; species Thripadectes ignobilis. The sequence goes on from JAWMRC010000089.1 coordinate 62,730,833, forward strand.
CATTCACCATCACTCTCTGGGCCTAGACATCCAGCCAGTTTTTTACCCATTGCAGAACCCACCCATCCAAGCCATGAACAGCCAGTTTTTCTAGGAGCATGCTCTGGAAGACTGTGTCAAACACTTTACTGAAGTCCAGAGAGACACATCCACAGCCTTTCCATCATCTACTAAATGAGTCGCTTTGTCATACGAGGAGACCAGATTGATCAAGAAGGGCTGCCTTTTGTAAATCCATGCTGGCTGGGCCTGATCCCCTGGTTCTCCCACATGTGCTGTATAATGCCAGTCAGGAAGATCTCTTCCATAACCTAGCCCAGAACTGAGATTAGGCTGACAGACCTGTAGTTTCCTGGATCATCCTTCCAATCCCTCTTGTAGCAGAACATTACATTTGCTAATTTCCAGTCAGCTGGAACTTCTTCAGTTAACCAGGACTGCTGGTAGATAATTGAGAGTGCCTTGGCAAGTCCTTTGGCCAGTACCCTCATTAGTCTGGGGTGGATCCCATCAGGGCCCATAGACTTGTGAGTGCCTAATTGGCATAGCAGGTCACTAATCATCTCCTCCTGGATTATGGGGGCTTAATTCAGCTCCTTGTCATGAGATTCCAGCTTTGAGGCTGGGGATCCTGAGGACAGCTGTTCCAGAGGTTCACAGCCTGGTGTGAAAAGAATCACTTTTATATGTTTTATTCTACCTTTATGCAAGTTTTCATTGAGTTCCCCTAGTCCCAGTGCTGAGGGATGTGCTGAACAATAGCCTTGCATTCAGCTAATCCACCATTTTCCTACTTTTGCACACCTTGTCTTCTCATAGCTGAGGACCCCCAGTTTCTAATATCTGAGTAAATCTCGCATATCTCAGTTTCTTTAAGCTACCACAGACCTGTGAGCACCATAATACAGAAAGGGCCAGTCCCTATCTTATTCTGGTGCTGCAGAAATTGAAGTGTAGACAAGCTGAATATGTAGTTGCCCATCCTTTGTGCTCCTCTTCCTGCCCTGCATCACTCTGCATCACTCTGCATCATGCTGCCAGCCCATTGCACCTGTCTTAAATGCAGTTATGAGAATGCAGAAGTACCAGACTCACAAATCATTTTTGCTAGGCTTTCTGTGGCAGTCCTTATTGGCAGAAGCATTGAAGTGAAAAACAAAGATCTGCTATGTCTGCTGCAAAAGTAAATTCTCACCAGACAGCAATGAGCACTGTATTTTCCAGAACAGAAGGTCATGTGTTCACTAAAAGATCCTAGAACTCCAGGGTGATCAAGCTGGCCTGTTATACAAAGCAAGAGAAAGCCATCATAACTAAGAGCCTTAATAGACAGGACTGGCAGAGAGCAGTTTAAAATTCTAGAAATACAGGCAGTGTGTCAGCAAAATATAGCTAAATCTTCTCATCTTCTCCACCACAGGGCTGCCCTGCAGCAAAGACCAGCTGTCGGTTCACTTCTGTCAGAGGCTGAAAAGCATTGGCAAGTGCTTGCTGCCATCAATACAGATTCAGTGCTGCTTCACGTGTAGTCAGCCCCGAATCCGTAACAAAGCAAGATACGGGGATCAGCGAGGCCTCAGACAACAACATTATGCTAAATCTAGAAGAAAATCACTTCAAAACCAAGAAAACAACAACCAAGCGGCTTGGCACTAGCTGTTACTATCTTTTTTCCTCTGAGTAGGGCTTCTGTTTAGAGGTTTTATGTTCCTTTGTTTTTTTCTGAACCATATAACATAAATGGAAATCTGTGATCAAAACTGGGAAAACACATTGCCTAGAGTTATCAGTCCTAATTTACTGCTTCACTTTTTTCTCTGTAATAGTCAAAAAATTGTAACATAATTTGCAGTGTCCCAGCAGCTAGTACTTCTTAGTCATGCATAGATGCTAGAAACAAAATTGCAAGAATTTTCTGATTGTTTTAAATGAATGTTTTACTTGTTCTCTCTTCCATCTCTTTTCCAAAACTGACTTGAAACACCAGCACTGCTTACTCAAGAGTGCTTAGTGAAGGTGGTCAGTGGTGCAGGAGGACACACACCTGCAGAGTGGGCCAGTTCTCTTTATGCCCACTTGCCTTTCTGTCATAGGAATCAAGGTGAAGTGGCAGTGTTTCTCTAAGTTCATTGCTCACTCCAAAAATTTAAAAGCAGAGTTTTGTAATTGTTTATGATAGGCAGGCTGAAGTTAAACATCGGGGTTTTCAGAAGAAAAAAAATAAATATTCATTTAGTATTAGACTGAACCTCTAAAGGACACTTCAGCCATGGCCTGTTCTCACCAGTTTTCTTCTGCTACAAATGTCTTGCTGTGACCTGAAAATCCCATCAAATATGGGATGTTGAGTTCCCAATTATGTTTTAAGCAACATTTCTTGGTACCATGAAAGCAAAGCTCTTTGTGTCTACCACCTTAATAGAGTAATAGAATCATTTATGTGGAAAAGACCTTTAAGATCAACAAGTCCAACCTCTAACCCAGAACTGCCAAGTTTGCCACTAAACTGTGTCCTAAAGTGCCACATCTACATGTCTTTTTTACACATTTAGGGGGGAAATCAGCAATATCTGTTAGACAGTTTTATACATTCCATTTGATAGAATAATTTCAATATAAAGAAATATTTGGTTTTGTTAATCTTTTGCTAGACAGGCAAAAGCATTCTTAAGTATGATCTTAGTTCCCCTTGGTTTAAAATTAACCATCCAAGGCCACTTGAAATCAGATACAAGCAAGTCTTCCAGGTCAAAATTGTGGCCAATCTCCATAACTGCAAATATTCAAACACTGATGATACAAGACAGCATGACATATAAATCTGTCAGGAAACTGATGTAATATAGAGGTTGTACCAGGTTGCTCTGCAGCCAAAATTTAACCTTGAGACTTACCCTTTGGAAAGGATATGTTGATAGTATTCTATCTCTGTTGACTTCTCACTTCCACCCATTTTATGTTGGTGGTCAGCTTCAATTTGTTTAAGAATGTTGCTGTTTCTGAACAGAGGAATCAGGCACTGTAATGGTTTGCACTGTTTGTGGCACAAAGAGTAAAGGAAACACACAGTGAGGGAGCAAAAGATTTCTAAGCTGATGTAGATAAGGACAGTTTGAAGTTGAGACTTTTGAGTTTAGAGACTGAAGTCTTTCTGTTCTTTTACCAATGAAAAAAGAGGGAAGAGTGATGAGCTGACTCAGCTAAATAGGTCTGCAGATGTCCTGTTAACTGATATGACAAAATTCAGCTTTACAGACTTAAACCTTTCTTGCAGCTTCAAATGTGGCATGCAAGCATTTCAGCTGAAAAATTCCCATACTACGTTTTGAAACCAATTTTACACCATTGGCATAAAGGCCAGTGAGCAACTGCAAACTTTGTAATTCACAGCAATATTCAGTGAAAGAGCTATTGTTTAATCCAGTATCTCCCAGTAGGGGCATAAGCCCATGTCCACAAGAGAATTCTATCACCTCACTCACATCAAACGTTTCTCCCAGTGCAAATCCTTGATCACAGTGAAGGTGAGGGCACTTGGGACACAAATCTGCTATCCAGAGTAGTGCCTGTGTAGGTCAGACCTCAGGCATGAGGAGACTACTAATCAAATCTGTTTTGCTCTTGAAGAAAATGGCAAAACAAACTTCAGGGAGTTGCAATTGGCCCCTTTGAATAAAGTTGGGCATTTTCAAAAGGGCTGGACAAGAGCAGACATTTAGATTTCTTTGGAATTCAGTAGGATTTGGAAACTTCTGTTCCTTGTGCTTTCTAGAAAATCTCAGATTTACTCTCCATTTACCTGACAGTTTGAGATTTTAATACAGGGAAATGTCACATTTTAAGCAGTATTAATTGAGACAGGTAGTCATGAGTCCAGGTGTCACTGTGGTTATAGAACTATGACTAGCAGTAGCCCTCTTTCTAGACAGACCTTTATGAAAGTTAATAGAAATATTTTGGCCTGGCTATAATATATTAGCCTAATGATGGCCACAAGTCAAATTGTCCTTTATCAAAGGTTTGTGACCTTTGGCTAAGGGTTCACTTCTTCTCTTGAAGTCTCTAGGAGTTCAAAATGCGCAGCATGGCAAGGTTAGATTTGTTTACCTCTGTGTTGGCCATGTAACCCTGGTTACAGGTGCTGATAAAACAAAATCCACTCTTAAAAATGTGGTGCTAGTATAAAAGATGTGGGGATGACTTACAATGGTGCGTGTGCGTGCTTGCACACACTCTTACAATAGTGGATGTCTCTGGTGTTGCCGGACAATGCCAGACATGATGCTTTTTAAGTTTCACAGTGTGCTTTTTGTCCTTCTCAGGACCTGAATGGCTGCTGACCCTTTGAGCAACAGAAACCTGGGCAGTTCTTACTCCACTGGACACAGAACTATTGTATCATGTGGAGAAGGGGAGGTGTCCTGTCTGATTCAGGAAGCATTTGGGCAGGGCTTGGCCTTGGGCTGCATTGTGGAAGCAGTTCTCCAGCAGCCAAACAACCTAGGCTGGTGGACAGTGCAGGTGATTCTTATATTCCCAGAAGCATCTTACAGGATTTGGGCGGGACAGAGTTAGATTCACCTCAGGACTGGACTCTTCTGTGCTCAGAGGTACCTGCAACATTTTATCCACAGAGGTCAGCAGAAATGGGCCATTAGGTATGTGGACTAATGAGAAACAAGCTGACAGAGTGGATATGATGCAGGTAGGAGGAAGAATGCCTGTGAAGATTGTCCTTTCCAGTGCTCCTTAGGGGTGCCATGGAAAACCATTTCTGCCTCCATTGTTTTCTTCAGGGAGCTGTAATTTCATTTGAAATTGATAAAAAGTGAATAAATTGTATTATGAACATTAATCAAAACAATCTTTCTACCCGGGGAAGCACAGTAATCACTGTTGTTCCTCTTAAAACTTTAGGGAAAAGACTGTGACAACATGAATTGTTTTAACAGAGCAGTGCCACTGCTATTATGAGACAACTGTTCGTAAGTAAAGGTGGATTTAAGATGTAAACCCAGATGGTCATTAGTCTCAAAACTGAATAGAGTATTAAGTAGAGAGGCATATTATCATTATATTCTCTTATTAGCCCAAGACACATCAGCTTCAACAGATTGCTCAGGAATAATTGTGTATTTGGCACATTCACAGCTTGTTCTAATATTTTGAGGTTTAAAAAGCAAATTATGATGACATATTTGTTTCAAGCTTCAATAAATGTCATTGCTTACATTTGATGTCTCTCGTATTTTATTTTTACAGTGCAAGAATATTCAAAAAAATGGAATTTCCAGGGGGAAAAAAACCCATAAGAAATACATTTGCTATGGCAGGAGATTCATGTCATTGAATTATTTTGATGTTTGATACTCCAACATAAAAGAGATGATTAAAAGGGTGAGGGGAAAACGTAGAAGAGTAAAGCATGGTGCTAAGTAAAAATATACACTAATAGTATATATATATATAAATAATATATGTATATAATATGTATATAACCTAATATTTGATATGTATATATAATTAAATAAGTATAATATTTAAAACCTATAAAATATAACTAATAATAATAGTTATTTCCTATGAAATAGATGAAATCTTACCACTTCTGCTCCAGGCAGATGTGCCCTAGTTTCTTAGCAGCAAATGTGTGCATGTCTGTTGTGTCTATTGGGGGCTGTATTAGTTTTCCTGAAGAGGAAATATTATATTATATATAATATGATCATGCCCACATCACACCACCATCATCCCTCTGCATCAAACCTTTTCAACACTCACGTTTTAGGTACTGGAGGTGTTTATTGCCAGAAACTTAATCACATTAACCCTGTTCCCTGCCATGCTACCCAGAAGCACAGGCATCACAGTTAGGCTTGGACAGAGAGCACCATCAGTTTGCGCTCAGTGTTTTCGGGAGGCACTCTTTTGCTACACCTCTGGAGTCACCTCTTTGTCACATACAAGCAGGTGAGAAGATGGTCCCTGGTAGCTGCCTGAATTCTGTGAATTGGTGTCTTTGGCTGGGACTCAGACATCATAGAATAAATCACTGTCTGGTTCAGATTGGAAGGAAACTTACAGATCATCTAGGTCCAACCCCACTGCCATAGGCAGGGACACCTTCCACTGGACCAGGTTGCTCAGAGCCGTGTCTAACCTGGCCTTGAACACTTCCAGGGGTGGGGCATCCACAACTTGTCTGTACCTCTCTTAGCTTTTATCGGGTTTCTCTTATCCTTTCCTCATAGGAGTGGCGCTCCATTTCTGATTAACTTGATGTCCTCCTCTGGACTCACTCCAACGGGTCCATGTCTGTCCTATGCTGGGAACCCAGAGCTGGATGCAGTGCTCCAGGAGTTTCACCAGTGGAGGAGAGGGGCAGAATCCCCTCCCTCACCTGCTGCCCACCCTGCTCTGGATGCAGCCCAGGACACATTTGGTGTCTGGGCTGTGAGTGCACATGGCCGGGTCATGTCCAGCCTCTCACCCACCAGCACCCCAAGTCCTTCTCAGCAGGGCAGCTCTCAGTCAGTTCATCCCCAGCCTGTGCTGATACCGGGGGTTGCCCTGACCCAGGTACAGCACCTTACACTTGGTCTTGTTAAACCTCATGAGGTTCCCATGGGCCCACTTATTGAGCTTGTCCAGGTCCCTCTGGATGGCATCCTGTCCTTCAGGTGTGGCAACCACACCTCTTAGCTTTGTATAATCTGAAAATTTGCTGAGACTGCACTTGATCCCTTTGTCTGTGGTGTGGGGAACAGTATTTCTGGGGCTCATGAAGGCTGATGAGTAAAAAAGACCTACCCCATAGCCTGTTCTGTGAGAAACTACAAACTGAGTTCCCTCCAGATTTGAAAGGGAATGAGTTGAGCTCAGGTTCATAATTAACAGGCCAATACAGTGCCCAAGGTACAGAGCAAAGCACACATTTTAGGAGTCCTACTATGCCATAAAGGCATAATAGAAAGAATAGAAACCCTGAACTTCCTCAAGTGTAGCGTGAAGTCTTCATAATTGAAAGAAGGAGTGAACACTGAGTACTAAATGCTTAAGGGTTGTCTTGGATTTGAGTAAGTGCTATCTACTAGGAAAAGGAGACCACGTTCTGTGCATAGAGGCTGGGGGAACCTGGAAGCAAGAAAGGGCTGCATGTGGTGTCAAGCCAGTTCCCTGTAAATGAAAAGGGAAATCCCAAGCAGGTGAGGGTCACTTGCTATGTGAGCACTTCAAGGCAGCCTGTGGCTTTACTTCAGCAATAACCCTTGGGATGTGAATGGGTGCCCAGAGCTGTTCTTTCATAATGCCACATCTGTGGTCCAGTTTTTCAGATGGCCTGGGCAAAGGGCACTGCTGTTTACTGCAGTGCTGGGGATAGAAAAAGTTCCCACTGAGAACAACACTGCCATACTTGAATGATGGCAAATGTGGCATTAACGGGAAACTGCCACAAGGGAAGCTGCACTGTGAGGGGAGCTCATTAATGAACTAGCAGAGAGGAAATGCTTTTATTACAAAGCCATGAGGACTCGCTGTGGACAGAAGTGCAGTGAATCTTGGATCTCCCCACATGCTTATTTACACAGATGGGAGGAATGGAGATGTTTCCTGTTTACTCTCCCATATGTTTTATCTGTTTCATACAATAGCTGAATTAATGAAGCTTGAGATTAAGTTACTGCTGTGTTCACTTAGAAGTGTATTTCTTGGGTTTTTGGCTCTGGAAATAAAAATATATTGTCATGTTATAATAATATGTGGGAGCATGAATCAGACAGACAGTGCTCCAGATAAAATTACTGTCCTTTCTGCAATGCCTACTGTCTGAAAGCTAATTGAATGGTGTTTTTCTCCAGAAGAAACATGAAAACTCTCTTCCATGTATACCTGTTCCTAGTTGTAACCTTCATGGGACACAGCCCTGGCTCTTGTAGTCATAGCAAATCACTGGAATGACTAAACACACTGAAACACCAGTGAGATTTTACCCCTAGCTAAAAGCAGGCTGTGCCACACCCTGCTCCCAGAGCTGTGGATGTAGAAGAAAAGTGATTGACTTCATCCTCCTGCCCATCTGATGAGATGTTAAGCCTAGCTGGTCTTGGCTTCACATCCATGTAAAGTGAAAGTTTTATCTTATATCTGAGCTGAGGGGAGGCCAAGATGATCCTCAGGTTCCAGCACAAGGGAGGAGTTTGCTTGTAGCAGACATCCCCCTTGTTAGCACGTGCTGCCTGCATTTCACCTGGAAGCTGACAATTTCCTGTTGCTCCTGGATTACTTAATTTCTGTTCATGCTTCTGCGTGTTTGGGCAAGGAGGCAGAGGAGATGTTGCAGCAGCCAGATAATGGAAGGAAAAATGGGTCTTTGTAATTATCGTAGTTACATGTTCAGGAAACTTGCTGGCTCTCTCTGCCCTCCTATGAAGGATACATGGCCTGACTGACAAGGGTGCCCTCATTTATGTGAGGACTCTGCTGGGAATAGGTCGTGCTGGCCTGTGCAGGGATACTGGGGCTTTGGATCTGCTGCTCCTTTGCTTCTTCAACACCCCTTCGGACTCAGCATCAGTCTGCTTGACCTGCAATCACCCTCCAAATAGGAAATGTGTCTTTCATGCCTTGTTGGACTCATGGTATCCTAAAGAGTGGTGACATGCAGAACACAAAAACGTTCTCTGTCAAGCTCAACAAATCCTTTGAGCAACCTATGTCTCAGGGTTCACTGACTGCTGTTACAAGCATGCGAGGAGGTAAAAAGTGTCCACTCATACAATGGAAGCTTTGTTCAGGGAGCTTTTATTCTGCTGCTGTGACTGCCATGGCCATGACCCTTATTGGATCTGAAACTGTAGAAAGTTAATCAAAACTGGAGTTGAAATTTTACATCCATTGCAGATGGTCACTCTTACCCTAGGTGAACAATGAGTTTTTGTAAAAGTGAAGTTTTTATTAAGCAGTAATGGGAACAAACTATGTTAAAATGTTTAGTTTCTGAAAAGTGGAATATTGTAGTGTTTGAAACCTTTTTCACAATAATCCAGGTTCCATGAGTAAATGTGAACAGTGTCAAAACTGGTAATTTCAATATATCTGAAATGAAGAGTTTCCATTGGGAGATGCTGGTGAGTGCTTTTCAAAGGACACAATTTTCACTATTGAGTGGTTCATCAGCTACCTTTCCTTCAGAGTTCACATTTGGATCAGGTACATAGCTGCAAGGTGATGTGAGTATCTTAAGAGCAGTTTTGGATAGGATGCTGGAGAGGTCCCTTTCCTGTCTTTCCTCTTGATGGGGTTTTTCACTATATAGTGACAATTATGGAAGCACAAACTGCATAATGTGGTATTTAGGGCTGGCAGATGAGGGCAAGGAGTAGTCCCCTCTCCAGTGCACAGGAAAACATCTCTCTGCCATCTTGACCCTAAATGATTTGTTTGTGTTTTTTAAAATAAATAATCAATCTGGTAAGGAAGAAACAGTTACTCAGAAAAGCTGTTTATTGTCTGGTTGCCAGACATGTTTTGCTGGTTTGATACAGGGAATCTGCTGAACACAGACCAGAAAGCTCTCGGTTTCCCTGGATGTGTTTTACTAGCCCAGAAGTTGGTGCTGAATTGGTCTAGCAAGTAATTACCAAAAGTCCCCAAACAGATTTATAGGGTATGTCTGACTGACATAAATGGGAATGTCATGTGCTTGAGCCTGAAGACCTTTTATAGTGGAAACAGTAAAATAAGTTCTGAGGAAAGAACATTATGTATCCTTCTCAATAGCCCATGACACCTGTCCCTCTGAAATGAGAGTTGCCTGCTGGCGTGAAAATATGCTGTATACAGAGTGCGAAATCCACCTTGGATTAGAGCTACAAGGGCACAGTTTTCTTTGTCCTCTTTCATCATCTGTTTATTAGAGAACGACTGGTAAATATTTACCCCTAGATTAGTGAATCAAGGTTGCTGGTAAAAGGACTGTTGCATCCTTAACAGTACTTGTTCTGATCAAAGTATGTTAATTTGAACTATGCAGAGGTTGTGTCCTGGTGAAACCAAGACATCCTGCTTGGTTGGCAAGCTCAGATGACATGTTTCATTTAGGGAGAGAGATGGATTTGATGAGTGGACTGTTAGATGGGTAAGAAAGTTGTTGGACAGTCACATCAGTGGGGGTTGTCAATGGCTCAGAGTCCCAATGGACATCATTGACAAGTGGAGTCCATCAGGGGTCCATTTTGGGACCAGTGTTATTTAATATCTTCATTAATGACACAGACAAAGGGACCAAGTGCACCCTCAGCAAATTTTCATGACACCAAGCTGAAAGTGCCTGACATGCCTGAAGAATGGGATGCCTTCCAGAGGGACAAGCTCAAGGAGTGGGCCCATGGGAACCTCATGAGGTTCAAGAAGGCCAAGTGCAAGGTGCTGCACCAAGAGCATCCCTGCTGAGGGCGACTTGGGGCGGGGGGTGGGTGGGTGGGTGAAAGGCTGGGCATGACCCAGCCATGTGCACTCACAGCCCAGACAGAAAATGTGTCCTGGGCCACATCCGAAGTGGCACAGGCAGCAGGTGAGGGAGGGGATTCTGCCCCTCTGCTCTGCTCTGGTGAGACCCCTCTTGGAGCTCTGCATCCAGCTCTGGGGTTTTAGAGCAGGGAGGACATGGACCTGCTGGAGTGAGTCCAAAGGAGCATCTCTCCTACAAGGAAAGGCTGAGACAACTGGGATTTTTCTGCCTGGACAAGAGAAGGCTTTGTGGTGATCTAATGCAGCATTCTAGTACCTGAAGAAAGCCTGCAAGGAAGATGGAGACAGACTTTTACAAGAGCAGATAGTGACAGGACAAGGGGGAATAGCTTCAAACTGAAAGAGACTAGGTTTAGCTTGGATATTAGGAAAAACTTCTTTACTGTGAAGGTAGTGAGGCACTGAAACAGATTGCCCAGAGAAATTGTTGGATTCCTCATCTCTGGAAGCGTTCAAGGCCAGCTTGGTTAGGACTCTCAGTAACCTGACCTAGTGGAATGTGTCTCTGCCCACAGCAGGGATGCTGAAACTGGGTGATCTTTAAGGTGCCTTCCAACCCAGACCATTCAATGATTCTGTGACTCCATGAATGATTTTTTGAGCTTTTTGTCTTTTGCTAGCTGCCATATTTGTACCTTCTTCCAAACTCAGGATGGTGCTCTTTCTCTCCATGTCAGGAATAGACGCAGCCTCCATTAGAAATCTGTTCCACAGAGATGTGCTTGCAAACTTTGGTCAAATCACCTCTCTCTTCCATTAAATGAGATAAATACACTGAGTTTCTTCAGTTTATTCCAAGGCTTATTTCACAGATTTCAATTTTTTCTCCTGTTTTTGAGTGCTTCAAAATGTAGTTTTGAAGTGCGGACACACAAACTTGTAAATTGCAGATCTGGACTTGTCCCTACACAAAACATTGGTATTCTGTTACTTTTTCAAGGTCGAATTTTACTTATTACAGATCTTGCATTAGTTATAAACATAAAGTGAGATGGTAGTTTGCCATTACTATGCTCCTGTTTCCCAATGTCATGAACTTCAGCATACAGCTCTCCCTCATATATGACCTCTCATTTTTGCTTTTCCTTTTCCTTCCTTTATGAAAGCAGATTTTTAAATTCCACCAACTTTAGCAAGTGACCCAGTTCACCCTATCTAACCAAGCTCTTCATTTACTGTCTAGCCAATTTTTGTCTCATCTTAAAATATTCTCAGCACTGATTTTCTGTTTTCTTCCAGATTACCAATAAAGATATTTAATGGCAGAGATATTTTTCTACGAGAGTGAAAGTGTTTGTCTGACATATCCCTTGTATATTATTTTTATTATTAATTCTGAATGTGTTTGTGTTTACCATGGTGGTATTTTTTGTGATCAAAATATCACGAGGTAAACCAAAATGTTTCTTTTGCCTGGTCTAACCAAGCTTGTCTGCTAGAGGGAAGCTGTGTTAGGACTGTGGCTTTTACTAGGTTAAAGAACCAAGCTAGCATAAACCACAGCGCTAACCTTTGTATCACTGAAATTTCAACTTCAAGACACACTTGAAACATGCTCAACAACAGCTTTGAGATGTCTTTGATTTCAGATTTCTGTTAGTGTAACTACTAAGACATCTTTGAGTGAGGTGGCTGGTTGCCATCTTAAATATCCAAAATAAGAAGAAAGCAAAATAGGACATTGTAGAGATCAATTTCAGGACATGCTTCTCTGTTGCCTTTTGACACCTGTAACTATGCATTTGAAATCACAGGAATTTTGAAAACTTAAGCAGGTGTTGTTTCAGACCAGTGCATTGGAACAGCAAGACTCTAGGAATTTTTTCAGCAGAGAAAAACATTTGGCTTTTCTTCACACTAATGGCTGATGTGCTGGTTGTAAATCTTCATCTCATAGATATTCCTAGGAAATCGCCTAAGCTGCCTGCCAGGAACCTGCAGGTCCAGTGTTTACAGCTGGATGAAGCCTGGCTTTGAGAACACCTGGAGTGAGGATGGTAGTGATGAGTCCCCAGAGGTTATGCACCTTTGTTTCTGTAGACCATGGGCTGAGACACAGCAGCAAAAAATATCCAACTGTTTCTGATGTATGAGCAGCAACAAAGAGAGAGTTGTGTGTGCCTGCAGCTTTTCTGGATCCAGTCTGGTGCACTCCCTGCTTGCAGAACCCAGGCTGAGCAACCTGTTAGCACATCTGAGGGCTTACCCTGTGGGGGATCCTGGCTTTAAAAGTCTTCTTGAGCCACTACTTCTGTGTGTTTGAAGAGCTGACCAGCAGGGAAGCCTGCAATAGAAGATGCAATGCTCCAGGCTTGTGTTGAAAAAGGTGTATCCCAACCCCTGGCTGCTACCTTGGTGCACACAGGTATTAATCTAGAGTCTTCCTGCTCTTCCCCAGGGACCATTAGTTGGCCATGGCTCCTACAAATTAAAACCAAATGGGAGGCAGGGAGGAAGCTGGCTGTCCTTATCACTGTCATCATCGAGCAAATCATCCAAAATACCTGTATAGCTGAAGCCAGGAACAGAGCTGCTTTTGATCTAGGGAGAACAGTCTAGCTCAGAAGCAGCTTAGAAGAGGAAGTGTATCATATTATTTGCAGCTAGTTTGGAGGGAGAAAAGGCAACCTGGAGTTCTGAAAACTTGTGTGAGAAGGCACATAAGAGTGATCCTGTTACAAATCCAGGTGCTCTTTGAATCTGCTTGCCTGTGTAATGCTGAGCTGTGATCCCTTCAGATGCATCCCAAAGGCCACAGCCATGGGCTTCTGGTCAGGCAAAACATCCATGGAAAGCTCCAAAGCACTGGTAGTTATTGATGACTGATAGATAAAATGAAGTGAAAATGTGTACAATTTTCATAAGAGAAGGAATTTCATTGTTTCAGTGAAGGACTTGCCATTTTTCCCTTGTGCCACCACTGTATAAGCCTCTGAACAAGCAACAATTTGCCTTTGAATTGACAGTTTTGGGAACACCTATTTTCAGTGATCTAAGACTGCTCTCTGTCTAGCCACTCTATGACTGAAAATACCTCTTTCTATATAAAATACATTATTTCAAATGTCAATGGTATCTAGCTTATAAAATAACAGCTGGACTTAGAATGTCTAGACATTTCAAGACTGGATTTGGTCAGGAGCTTTTTAATGGATGAAAAGAGACTTCACTAAAGATATTTTGTTCAACTGTGGGAACTCCAGAATTAATTTAAGAAAATGACGTATTATAGAATGAATGACAGCTCATTAGATAAAGAAAAAAATAATGTTGTCACGAATATCATCTTCTCTTCAAAAAAAGACACAGCAAAATTGTAGGTTTTACTGAAAAGTTGACAAGCAATGAGAATGTTGACCTGTGCCTATTTGTTTGACCCTGTATGCAGTCCTAGCAGGTACTGAGAAATAACATCTAGCATGTTTGTAAAATTATGATGTTAACTCTGTAGTCCCATCTAATTTCCTTTCTGTGCTTATATTTCCCCTCCATAAATACTGGGGGGATACTGCATGGTAACAGATGAGCTGTGCTATCATTCATTATTGTTGTTTGCTGTCAAATAGCCTTTATATGCTGTATGTTATGTGGCACTGGATGTTATTTATTAACATGTGCAACTTCAAGCCTTGATTCATATGAAATTGCTGTCTCTGGGATCTGAAGACAGTCCTAAAATAACCTGTTGAATGTGATTTTTACCTCAAGTACTGTTATGCACATTTGAAGAAGCAGCAGAATAAAACTGAACAGCAATTTGTAAAATTTTCATCAGCAAGGAGTTTGCCCTTTCCCCATTTTTTAAATGAGAAATGAAATTAAAATTGCTTTACACTATTTCTTTTATTGAAATTCAATCTGTGTTCACAAAAAAAAAAAAAAAAAAGCTTTGCAGAGCTTTGGGTAATACTCAATGAAGTTTCAGGTGTTGAGCAAGTATTCCTTGGGTGAGATTTGCATGACTATAGGTTCCCAAGCTGAAAACTCTTCTGAACACAATTCAGGGGATTCTTTCAAATGAGTGTCTGCATGTGCATCCTTTTATAGTATCTTTTCCAGTCTCCAAATCAACTCTTCTAGCCACCTGCTGCTGATTCTGTTTTCATCACATCTGAAACAATGTGTGTGATTTCTTCTTAATAGAATTCCTCCATCACCTTTGCAGCCCTTCATGGCAGTCCCTCCAGTACATCCGTGTTACTTCTGTTGGGGAACCCACAGCCCATTGTGCAACTGATGTGTCTCACCAGGCTGAGCAGAGGGTCAGGATCCTCTCCCTTGATCTGCTGGCAGTGCCCTGCCTAGTGGCACCCAGGATGCTCTCGGCCTTTCCTGCAAAGGCACATTGCTGCCTCATGTACACCTTGTCCACCAGGATCCCCAGGTCCTCCTCAGCAAAAGTCTGTGAAAAGTATGGACTAGAAACATACTTGGAAAGCTCAGCCCTCTTCAGAGAGTGGGTAACTGAAACAACAACTGTCTTGTCATAATTCAGCCCTCAATTTTCTCACTCTGCATTTACAGAAGGATAACTGAAACCCAAATGTTTTTTGCAGTGGAGATGGAGAAAAATAAAACCAGCCTGTCTTTCACTGAGTTGAATCTGAGGATGAAAACTACTGTGCTGCAGTTCTTTAGTGAGATTTATTTTTGTGAACTTCTGTGCTGCTATTACAGTGAATAATCCTTGCTGACGGTGGTGATGCTGCCCTTCCTGCCCAGTGCCTCCCTTCCAGGTTCTTCCCCTGTCTCAAGCAATGCTTCTGATCAAGTATAAATGTCTTTTTTCTATGGTGCTGCAGAAACCCATCAATAATAAAAAGTTGTGGGGAGAACAATCTGTCTACCTCCACCATGGGGACTGAAAACGACTTGAGGGAGGCAAAAAGTAAATTGCTAGCTATCGGGCTTTTGATGTTTTTTCCTTTCCAAGACCATTATATGGATCCTTCTGCACACTCCAGATTTGTGTAGCAACACCTTTTTGCTCACCCAACCTCTGCAGTTGTTCTTATCGGACAGAACAGAATATAACCTAAAAGAAAAAGAGATGCAGCATCCAGAGCAGGGGGGGCAGCAGGTGGGAGAGGTGATTCTCCCCTCTGCTCTGCTCTGATGAGACCCCACCTAGAGCTCTGCATCCATCACTGGGGTCCCAGCACAGGAAGGTCATGGACCTCTTGGAGTCCAGAGGAGTCTACCAGGCTGATCAGAGGGATGGAGCACCTCTCCTATGAGGAAGATCTAAGACAATTGGGATTGTTCATCCTGGAGAAGAGAAGGCTTAGGGGTGACCTAATTGCAGCCTTCCACTGCCTGAAGAAAGCCTGCAAGAAAGATGGAGAGAGACTATTTATTTAGAAGAGCATATAGTGACAGGATAAGGGGAAATGGCTTCAAACTGAAAGAATACATTTATATTAGATATGGAGAAGAAATTCTTTACTGTGAGTGTGGTGAGGCTCTGGAACAAGTTGTTCAGAGAAGATGTTGGATCCTTTCCCCCAGATGAATAAACCTCTGTGCAGCCTAGTCTAGTGAAAAGTTCCCTGCCCAGAGCAGGGGGATTGGAACTGAAGGATATTTAAGGTCCCTTCCAACCCAAGCCACTCTTTGATTCTATGATAAATTACTGGGGAGAGGAATCAAGCCTTTGTGAGTGGTTCAGACATATCTTCCAACAAACAAAATTAGTGCCTAAACACTGCACAAGGTTATGTACAGTAATAACCCCAAACCAGCCTGCAAAGCCTCAGCACACATTCATCTCCCTCTAGATTTGTGGTTGATCTTCATGTGTGATGAAAACTGCCTGCTTGGTTGATGTACCAGGTCTGAAGGTCCCACTGATGAACCGTGGGGCAGAAGTAATCAGTGAGTTAGGTTTTGTTTTTTCCAGACTTCGTTACCCATGATAGTTTCTGAAGATTGTTGTCTTCTAAGGAACTGAAGACCTTCTATTGATTAAAACTATTTAAGGACACTAGTGATATTTTGAGCACCGAGGTCAATAATGGGCCTCACATACTATTAGCCAAGGTAGCCCAGAGAAGGACAGATTGATTGATTTTTCCTTTTGCAACTTTTGAAGCAGAACCTCTCTGGGTTCCCAGGGCTCCTCTCTATAAATTCTGGGCAGCTGCTGGGCCAAACCAGCACTCGCAGCGTGGGGAGAAAAGGTCTTAAAGAGTTGAGGTTGCAGTGGTGCCGCAAAGAACAGGGAGTCACTGTCTAAAGGTGTAAATAGAACAGTGCAGTGACTCAGAGCAAGCCTGTTTATGGCTGCAATTTAAACGGCAGAGAAGCTCCATGCTTTTCAAGATGAACAAAAAGTTTTGACCACGTCTCTTCTCTGTTTCTGTGGCTGACAGTGTGATCCACTTACTGCTCTGGCGTGAAAAACTGAGTCAGGGTGCACTGGCAGCTGCTGAGGGCGTGTGGTGCAAGAACCAGCAACCCCTGTGTGCCAGGTTGGTTTGCAGCAGTGCAGACACACTCTGCACTCCTGCATATACACACTTGTGTGGTTGCTTGTTCTCGTAATAAATGTGATCTGATAAAAAATGCTGCTTGGCAAAGCAAACAGAAGAGGCTGTGTGGTGTGGGGAGCAGAGCCTTGGTTTCCAAGTCTGAAGGTCCAGTTCTTCCAGGGTTTTGCAGAGTGACAGGGGTTAAGTCAACACAGCGCTCTGCACTACTGGTGCCCTCCATAATTAGATCACTGGCACTTCAGAGCAGAGCCTGCTTGTGTACAGCTTTGAACAATGAGGTTTTGATCTTGCCAGGGTCCCTTGGCTCCACATTAATAGTATTTTATTAAACATATTATATGATTTTCTGCCAAATCACCAGAACAGTTTTTAAGAAGACTGACCTATGATGAAGGGACAGAGCTGAGGATGGGAAGTTAAAACTTCTAATCTGTTTTTCTGTTATAATTTCGAGCTGAGCGTTTATTCTTTCAACTGGCATAAACCCCTGTCTTGCACAGGTCAGCTGTCAATGAACTAATATTTGCAGGAACTCTCTTTAGATTACTTCGTTACTGTTATAATGTATTTTGTCTCTGACTGACATGATAATCCATTTAAGCTCATGTTATCATGTTCAAAAAGTGGCTACATAACAAAAGCAATATAAATCACCATTCATAACTAAATCGTGTTCCCCCATGGTTTCAAGCTAAGAATGAGCAAGCTGCCCAGCTAAAGCAGGGAAGGGGGGAAGGTTGTAGAGAGGACCTGCGTGGCAGCTCTTGACACGTAAAAGAGCAGGGTGTCACTGTCCCTGTTTTGGGTTGACAGCATGCAGCTAAATGTCACACTGTCAATTCCTTTGTCATCTACAATGGCATCTGTGCTAGGAGAGCAGCGACAGCAAACACCCACCACCCTTGAGCCCTGGCACAAGTACCTGTGCTTTCCTTGCAGCCCCTGGTAGAGCAAGCCCATAAATACTAGTCTGA
Source organism: Thripadectes ignobilis (assembly GCA_035584755.1). Classification (NCBI taxonomy): domain Eukaryota; kingdom Metazoa; phylum Chordata; class Aves; order Passeriformes; family Furnariidae; genus Thripadectes; species Thripadectes ignobilis. Next base: position 62,748,828 of record JAWMRC010000089.1, read on the forward strand.
ACAAGCGAGATGAATTACCTCTGAGTGTGTGGTGGTTCAACCATGCTCACCCACTGGCTGAGGCTCTGGTTCATAACTCCCTACAGTGTCTGGAGGTCAGCATATTCTTTGGCACCACTGAGCATTAGCCCTCTGCTCTGAAGAGGCAGTGCACGCATGCGTCTTCACTTGAGGGAGGGAAAAGAGAGTTTGGTCTTGGAGAGACAATTCCTTACATTTTCTGTTTGGTACCAGGGGTGAGGCTGTTATGGAGTCCATTACCCAGGGACTCCAGGTAAAGGCTGAAAGGGAGAATTGCAACAGCACTGATTTTCAGAAGTTGCTCAGTAGACTCTGCGTTGGGGTGTTGGAAGAGCCTCCCTGGGTCATCCTCACACAGACCTTGGTCATTTAAGATGTAGTTGCTGCAGCTGTTTGACAAAGCCCGTTTGTGGAAGGGAAAGTAAAGAGGAAAGCTAACCATGTAAATAGTTGGGTCCTGAGAGCTTGGCCTTGTTGTGTGCCCAGAGCCCTTGCCTTGTGCTGACTGCAAAGTGGCATACTCATGTAAATTCCAAGTGCGGGTCTAAAAGTACTCCCTCCTTTGCTGTACCCTGCTCTCTCCTCTATTCCTTGTTCTTCTCTCACACAATTCCTGCATCCTTTTCTCACTTCAGCTCAAGCTGTGACATAAATCCTGCCCGACTGCCTCCTGTTTGCTGTTCAGGAAAGATGGAATGTGCTTTGTGGCAGTTTCCCAGTAGTGGCAGTGCTTTATCCTGGTTACAGCACAGAATGGGACAAGAATGCTTTCTGTGTTTTGGCCTCCAGCAGGTTCCTCACTTACTGTGATGAGACTAGTGCTCCATATGAGGTACATACTGATACCAATCTCCATCTAAATTTTTAATGGGTAGTGCAAGACAGATATTTTTAAGCAAAGAAATCCTTGATTTTCTTCATTGACTGAAAGGAAAATTGCATTATTTGCTGTATTACACATGTCCAGGCTGATGTCACAAACTAAAACTGCTACGTTATTCCATTCACGTGGAAACACTGCTGCTCAAAGAGTGACAGCTTGCCATACATAGTCTCCCTGCAGCACCTCCCACATATAAGGATGATTGAAATTACTTCATCAGTGGTTTGTGATACTTTTTCTGGTGAGTTTCTTAATCAGAAGATAAAATGCTGTCCTGTAAACAAAGTACTGCTTTGCAAAGTATTCTGTGGGGAACACAAAGCCATATACCATAGTATTACACTGTGTGCTCCACCAGCTCTACATGGAGCATCTTGGAAACCCAGGATTTAATTGCTGAGAATTCAAGATTCATTAAACCAGAAATAACAACAAAAGCAACCTCATATGCAACCTTATATGCTGGCACTGAGAAGAGAGTATTTCCTTCCTATAAAGTAGAAATGTGCTTGAAATTCTCAGTCAGAGTCCCAGATCTGCTAGGCAGCACAGCCAGGCCTTGTTTTTACCTATTTCCTTACTCATGTTTCCTATGTTTCTTTATATAGGAAAGATCTCCAAGCTTACAATACATTGTTCTTTGGATGTTATGGATGTGGATTTGAATACCTTCAGTCAGAGGAGGGAATACAGTGGGGCAATGGCACATATGGGACAGGGACTAGGTGCATGGCAAGTAATGAGCTTTAAGATGAATAAGACATCACCTCTCTGGTTTAGATAGTTCAGGGCCAGGCTGCAGCTGGTTACAGAATCCATTACGGACTGAGACTGAGTTCTAACTTACACCTGAATCCCACTCGAGATGCTGAGATATTTATTGAATTCAGTTGAGAGAGCAGAATTTTTTAGAAGAGCTCCTTTTGTTGTCTTTCAAATTACTGAGTTGTCCTTTCCAAATCAGCCAGGCTAAATGCTGATTTCTCTGTCAGTCTGCATTTGAAATCTGAAAGAATTACTGATCTCGTTTCAGGGAGCTGAGCCCTGAAAAAAAGCAGCCCTGAATTTCTCTAAAACAGTGTTCTTTTTGTTCCTTCCTAGATCTAATTTTCCCACCTGTAAATCCAGAATGATACAAGTTCATGTATCATATGATGACATGAAGATTTGTTGTTTGATGGTAATTTCTGGTCAGAACTTGAAAGACTTTTTCTGTGGAAAAAGTCTTATACCAAAACAGAACAAAATTGCAATTGAAAAGTAAAGCACCTTGGGCTGGCACATGCTCAAGCAGCCCTCAGCTGTAGAGCAAGATTTATGGCCCTTAGCTGTGGTGGTGGTCTGTAAGCCAGATGCAGCCATTGGGAACACTGCTGATGGCTGTTTCTTGGGCCAGAAAAGGGCCAGGGGAGTGTCAGAGCCAGTTTTACTTCTGTGCACATCCCCAGCTGCTGGCAGCTGGAGAACTGGAAACAGCAGAGAGCAGGAATGTAGGTGTCACTTGAGTGCAACACTGCACTGATCCCAGTTTGGGTGGAGACATCTCAGCTCTGCCCACTCCCTGCTGGAGGTACACGCTCTAGTGGGTCCTACCCTTCCATGGTTTCCAGCAATGTATTCATATAAGTACATATATATTGTTATACAGTCATTTAAGAGCATAGGCTCAGGAAATGAGGTTTCTGTAGATGGACCTCTCCAAGACTGACACGTGTTGTGCCACACACAGCAGCAGCTGCAGCTTTAAAAGCACTGCCTCATTACTCAACCTGGCATGCCCAGAGACCCCCACAAAAGGAAAGGAGAGCTCTCTGAAAATCAACAAATACACCAGCACAGTGGAAAGGCTGTCTAAGGCACGATTCCTGGAGAGAAACAGGGCTAGTGGTGGCTCCTTTTCCCTGGGAGACTTGTTTTGCTTCTGTACTTGATAGTTCTGCCCCAGGGGTAGTGAGTGGACGTTGGAGTCCATTGCAGTGACTGCATGGGCAAGTCACTTGACAGCACAATAAAGAAGGTGCAAAACACAGAAAACAATAACCCTCACAAAAATAACTTTGAAATCAGCAAGGCTGTGGAAAATCAATTTCCCCCTTCCCCCCACCCCCTCCCAGCACTTAGATGGAACCTTTAATCGCAGTGAACAAAAGGAGGAAATAGATTTTGCTGAAACTTGCTAGGGTCGCAGTCTGACTCTGAATTCACAATGGGTTCAAGTGCCAATAGAACAAGACCATGGCCCCTGAGTAAGACAGATGAGAAAAGGTGAGATGGAATGCTTCTGCCAAGACAATAGTGGAAACGGCAAAACTTAGGAGGTTTTGAAAAGATGGGATAGTTCAAACACATCCTCAGATTTATCTCATCTTTGCCAAGGCTGTAGCAACAGCTTTCTTTTGTAAGGACCTCTTACCAATCACCTTTGGAAGCTGTTCAGGTTAGTTAGTAGAAGAAAAAACAAATAAACACAGACGCAAAAAAACCTCAGACCAAGATTTTATTTTTTGTTGGTAACAGACATTTGCCTCTTATCAGCCTGATTTATGAAAAAACCCCAAACAAAATCCAAAATCAATTGATGAGATCCCTCACCTGTAAGGTAAGAGGAGCTGCTAATTAACTACATGATACCCTGGACTAAAGGCTTGGGAAGGAAGTGTCCTATAGAAGGGGACTCTCCTATTAAACCGGAAAATTTGTCTTAAAAGAAATAATCACTATCCTTTTTTGTCCAGTACTTTCTTGTTTCTGCTGTGACATACAGCCTTGCTGTAATAACAGTTCAGAGACACAAACAGAAATATGCTTTTTTTTTCTAAGAATCCTGGTTTTCTTAGCTGGGTTCTTTGGCCCTACTATGCCCTGCCTTTTCCAGACAGTGTTATCCCCTTTCTACAGCTCCGAGGACCTTACCTGCAGAGCCAGCATGTTTCAGAGACTGCCTTTGGAAAAGGGCACAGTGGTCTACGGTTAGCAGCTTTGGTGAGCAGCTCAGTGCTCTATGGTAGACACTCTGCATTAAGGAGCTGAGACACTGCCAGAGGCACCAACCACTCTGGAAGCAGGAGGCCTATGTGCATTTACCCTTTCATGTGACTGAGAACTCTTGAGAGGCAATGTATTTAACTGGTGTAAGACCAGGGACAGGACATCAAGGTATCACTTTCCTTGCTTATGGAAACACTCCAAAAGCTGCTGCTGTGCATCTTTACTACACGGTTTCTTAAGCCTGAGGTCTTTTGTTACAACTTGCATCAAAAACATTTGTTATCATATTCCTAAGAAGGTAGTTAGAATGCTATAGGTATCCCTGATTAACATTTCAGAATTCCCTTGCAGTCATAGAAAGCTATTTCACCTTGCTGCATCTGTCATTGGTTAAAGGCCAGGAAATTTTACTTCAAGATCTGTGAAAAATTGATTTCTTTTACAAAAAGAGGCATTTCTGACTAAAGAAAAATCCCCATTAAAATGAGCAAGAGGTCCAAATGTGAAGTATACTTCAAATCTGGCTCAGAACAAAAACTCTGTGGCTAACTAAATTAGGAAAACCAGATTTTTTTTTTTTTAAACGTCAGGTAGTGCAGATAGTGTTAAAATTCTTCTTCAGCTTGTCTGGAACGAGAATGTTTCAGCTGCAGCAGCCTCTCCACAGTGTCTGCAATGGTTCTCTCTCCATGCACCTTGTTATCCCGGGTGCGGATATTCACTGTTCCACTTGCCTTCTCCTTTTCACCAACAACTATAAACAACCAAGATGCAAAGGAACAAACAATGTTTAGAAAGCTTTTTTTTTTCTTCCATTCCTGTAAAACTTCAGGTTTATTAATGAAAAATTCTAAAAATCTTACAAATACCAAGATAATACATGTATGTCTGACAACTACTATAAATTTTCTATAATACACTTGGAGATTGTATTTCTGCGGTTCAGTGGGAAAACTCTTTGAAACAACCCCTGAAAATAAATTAGGCCAGATTCTTTTTTTCTTGATGGGCTGATTATTTATTTGTGGTCCTGAAAGTGAAACATACTTTTGTATTATCTGCATCAAATGCCTTAAGTTTCATTTAAAAGAACTTTTTTCATGATTCTGTCAGTTACTCTGAGGGCAGAGTTTCTCTGTCAAAGGCTCCTTCGACTCCAGTAGAACCCAGATAGCTTTAAGGTCAATGAAAAACCCCCAAGTACCATGACAGGACTAACATGATGCTTCAAATCACATACTTCAGGGTTTGTATTACCTGTATTACCCTCTCTGAAAGGGGCTTCTCCTATGCATGTATAGCCCAGAAGTGCACCCCAGCTGAATACACTGAAAATATGTTATTTCTTTTGCTACATTAGAAACAAGAACACAAATTACTGGAAGGATGAAAAACTACTGAAGGATCTGTCTGAAAAAGGACGAGAGACCATATGATATCTCCACATTGCTGACCAAAGGCCAAGAAAAACCTTTTCCTAAAGCAGCCATAATGCCTTGGGTCACAGTGATCTCCCTTCAGTGACAGCTATACAACTCAGGAATGCCTATCACGTAGGGAGGAAAGGCTCTCTGCAATGGAGCCTCTTAGGAACAAAGTGACATAGAACACCAATTATAATTCCGCATTGCTCACAAAAGATCCAATCCTGTAACAAGAAAGTGAGGCAGGATAAGGTAACAAATACATTACCCAAAATAAAGTTGTACTGTGCAAGCTGAGCATTTCTGATCTTCTTGTTCAATGTGCATCCAGGATCTACATCAACATCTGCCATAAATCCAGCATCATGGAAGTCCTGCCGGACCTAGGAATAAAAATATTTAAACTGTCACTACAGGATATTCATGACCAGGAACTATTTATGATTTGTAGACTTAAGTCAGTTGAGATTACCTGACCCCTAAAACAAAGCCACTGTCATAGGCTCAGGCACTGGAGATGAGCCCATCTATCAAGTAACTACATATAAATAAGCAGTGATGTGAACATCTAATGTTTGGGCTGAATACTGATTTGAGTTCAATATTGTAAAAAGCAGCAGGATGGTGGAGCTTACTAATTAGAAGAGGGTTTTTTTAATTTATTTTGCAGACTATTTTATTTATATATAGTATGCTTGAAAGAATTACAGATCATTGCTGGATGCTAAATATGCAAAGACCTACTTTCATCTTTTTTACTGCTCTGCAAGATGCACATGATCATGGGAGACTAGAACCTGACGGGTAAGCCAGCTTTGAGCTAGAGAGAAAAACTAAATTTTCGAAAAATAGGAGCCTCACAAAGATGAGATCTGTTAAGTTTATGTACCCAAAATTTAACTCAGCTTATCTTTAAGACAGATCTACAACTTCAGGAGCTAATTGTCACTGTAATATAAAAATGCATCAACATGCAAAGACTTCGAACATTTCTGAGATAAATACTATTAATCATTAATAACTAAGTATTTCAGCTAAATACAATATACTGAAAACAAAGTCCCAAAACCATATACTTCACCTTTTGAGCATACTCATCACATGCTGGTCCCACTGGTACCACCATCACCTGCTGTGGGGACAGCCACAGTGGCCTTCAATAAACAAACAAAACAAGTTTATACGGCTTTCAGTATGAAAGATCCAATTTACAGACAGAAGTAAAATCTACACAGGAGACTCATCAAGCCAGTTGCTTAAGACTGGGTGATGAGAGTCATTACAATTTATCTTCCAAAAAGAACTGAGTGTCTAAACAAATTGCAGTGTGGGCAAAAGCACTTGCTGACCAGAAGATTCCATGCTGTATTTTACAACAGACAACAAATCATAATTGAGTTGCTGAAGTTATTGTTAACTAAGCACAGGAAAATATTTACTTTTGAGTCTTGTTATAATTAGGAGGGGTCATTCCCAGCAGGTATTTTATATATATATATATATATATATATATGTATAACACAGGTGAAGTATATCACATACACAAATTACTCTTTACAAGGCAGCCCAGCTGCAAAAGCTGTTGGGAGACATATGTCTTGGGCAGAGGAGCTGTATGCTGCACCTGCACAAGCAGAATGATGCAGAATCTACCACATCTTGAATTATTTAACATCTAAGGAAGATGGTTCAGAAGAAATTGCCCTGTGGTATTCCTATGGCATATCTCTGTAGCAAACAAGTAGAACAAACCAACCCTCTTGACTCTTGGATGCTTGGGACTAATTTCTCTCCTGAACTGTTTGCTCAAACTGGAAAAAAACTTTTCAACATTACCATTTGCCTCCATAGTTTTCAGTTAGAATGGCAATCATTCTCTCCACAGATCCCAAGATAGCCCGGTGAATGATAACTGGTCTTGTTTTGTCATTACCATCATGACTGTAAAAAAAAGGGGTTTGTTAGTTTTTTTTCTTGATGCAACTCTGTCAGTAAAGTTAGATTATATGGAACTTAAAAACACCAGCCTCTGCGCTTACCTGACAAAGGTGAGGTTAAATCTGACTGGCAGCTGGAAGTCAAGCTGAATTGTAGCACATTGGTGATAGCGGCCGATGGCATCTTTAATCTGAATGTCAATCTTAAAAACAGAAAGACATGAACTTTTACTACAGCTTAAGAGACAAGCATTCCCCTCTGAGAGTAAACTAGTTGTTTTAATATGGAAGGTTTCACTGAATGTAGAGAAACTGTATGTAATTTTAGACAGCATAGTTTTACTTTAGCCTGCATTAGGATTTAAGTGATTTGCAAGTTCTGAAGCAAAAACTGTTAGAGCTAAGATCAGTGTGAGTAAGTAGAGAGACAGTACTTCAGGGGGGAACTACATTTAATATCTCAGACTATGTTTTGTGATTTTCAGTCTAGGACTTTTGTGGACCTTACACTGACTGAATTTAGCAGCATGTTAGTGCAGAACTGAGCACGTCTGCACAAAAATATTTCTTTAATCTCAAACTGGCAAACTTACACTACTTTATTATGCAGTATTTGAATACTTTGCAGCTTATGTTACAATTCAGGGCATGAACATGGGATTAGAATCCTACTGTTAAAACAGTCCACTTACCAGTAGGGAATCCTATTAATCAGTGACACTTGTCCTGACCTATGAGTCAAGCCTATTCTTTAGACTGCATCTAACACAATCCTGAGTAGACTTATGATACAAGTTAGACAGAGAACACTGATTTAAAACAGTAGATTTATAGTGTCCTGACCTTATTTATTTATGTGATGTGTTAACAAAGGTTCCTGTGTAATTGCCTTCTTTCAATCAAATAAGGAAATTACTAAATCTTGTTTGCATTTCAAATACTAAATGACTAGGTGCTATAAAACATTTCACCTACAACACAATAAACTGAAACTGAATCATTAGCATACAAATAGAGTAATTGGAACAAGTTTACTAGATGAGAATACAGACATAAATGTAGCATAGGTGTACTAGGGAAAGATTTAAAAAGTTTTGTAATGCCCTGTGTCCTTGTGCACAGTAAGATATCGTGACATTTCTAAAAAGCCCTATTTAATCTGTCCAAACTGAGGAGAGAGCTTTTAATACCCAACTAACTCACATAACCAATGCATGGAGCTTTTTTAAATTACCACACCCCACCAGTAACTCAATGCAGCTACAAAACTGTGCAGTAAAAGCAATAAAAATTTTATTAAACAGTAAATTTACTTTTGTTTTTCTCATGACTTAGGATTCACTGAAAGGGTTACTTCTAATGCAGCAGCTGCGCTTCTAAAACAGGTCTTATAGCGCCACCTTCTGTTCATATCATCCACTAAACCTGCCAGCTCTGTTTTAGCTGCAGACAAACAGTTTATTCATGTAAACTGAATTTATTAATGAGTGTTAAGCCATTAAAACTATTTGAAAACTAAGATCACAGAGTATTATTCCTCTCTCAAGAATGTCAGAGTTTCTGTATCTGGAAAACCACAAAATTTTAGCCAGACAGCATCTTAAACTGGTATTAGATAACTGTAACAAAAAAACCCAAAAAACCCTTCTTCCTTATCCCACCCTTTTGCTTTATCCAAGGAGAAAGAAAATGCTGAAACCCACTAGGGGTTAACACATACTAACCTTAGGTCCATAGAAAGCTCCATCACCAGGGTTCAACTCCCACTTCTCACCAAAGGCATTGAGGCTGTTTTCCAGTTGCTGGAGATAAAGGAAACAGTATTTCTTTCTATGTTACGGTATCGAATCAGCCTGCTACTAGATAGGGGACACATATCTGCCGTACTTCTCAGCTACTGCTGAGACTTATTTATTGTCCATAAAGGGAAGTTTTGGAAGAGCCTCAGGAAAAAAAATTAAGTCCAATTTTAAACAAACAAAATTAATGCAACCATTTCAGAAGAGGACAAACAAGCACTAGGTAAGATGAAAGAACTTTTTACACTAGATTCAAAGTGTGTAGATAATATTGAGATGAGATCCACCCTGGTTCTCTGTCTCTTTCAGCTTCACTTTCAGGAGATGGATCTAAGTCTTATTACAGGGGCTGCCAGAATTGTTTCTTTTCCTCCTTTTCTTCATTATCAAAAAATACAAGGAGAGAGAGTTACTTTGATGCTGACATGGAGATTGCTTCTGTATTGAGAGCAGGCTATTTGCAGCCGTCAGACCGAACTGAAGGCAGGTATTAGTTATATTGCTCATGCCCAGCTGTCACTGTGCCTCCCAGAGGGCAGTATCTTCTTACAAAACTTTCAGCTGCAGCCTTGCTTTTGTAAAAAAAGTTAATAAAACCACTGTTTACCTTTTCAGCCCTATTCCACACTTCAAGGTCTCCCAGGTACTTTTCAGGACGAGTGGAGAGGTTCAGTTTGAAGGAGAATCCAAAGACATCATACACAGCACGCAAGAACTGCAGGCAACTCTTTATCTCCTCTTCGATCTTTATGACAACAGAAACAGTGTGTCAAATATGGGAAAATCAGTTAATCTGATTTTAACGCCCGATTTCCTTTAACAGCAGCTCATACCTGCTCCATAGCACAGAATATGTGAGCATCATCCTGCTGGAACCGGCGCACTCGAGTGAGTCCCGTCAGAGCTCCGGACAGTTCGTTGCGGTGCAGGACACCAAAATCCGCCAGCCGCAGTGGCAGCTCACGCCATGATCTCGGGCGATGATCGAACATAAGGCTAAAGGAAAAGTTTGTTACTTGAAGGCTATTGAGCATCAAAATTCTGCAAAGAACACCCAGTGAGAAACTGCCAGTGACTAAGCGCACGAACACAAAGCCAATGGATGGAACTATCCGTTGTATCTGGTTTTGTCAGGAAAACAAATGTACGTCGCCTGGTAGGCTTCCCCCACCTCAAAGACAGAAGATAAACCAGGTCCTAAAACTGCACATTAAAAGCTGAATGCCTGAACTGCCAGAAAATTGATAATGTCCCAGTATTTATTCTGGATATTTAGGTTTTGTAATATCAAAGTAAGCTTCAGTTCTAAAACACAGTCACTGTTATAATGGAAAAACGACATTTCTCATTGTCTCAAGTGAAGAGAGCATGTAGACAACAAGACTCATAATTACATCATTCCTAACAGCATGCATACCTGAAGACAGCCATCTTTACAATTACACAGGCAAAAGAAGAATGGTGGGGGTTTTTTGTCTGTTTTTTCCAATCAACATGATCTTTGGTAAACTGGATTTGCTATGTATTTACCAGTGTCCTGGGCAGTTCATTGGCTTCAGAGCAAAGATTTCCTTCTCCACTTCAAAGGAAAACATGTTGTCACTGTAATGCTGCCAGTGCCCTGAAGTCATCCACAGTTTGCTGTTGAAAACATTTGGAGTGACAACCTCCTGGAATCCACGTTTTCGATACTCACTCTAAAACAACAGATTCAGTATATAAAATAATAAAGAAAAAAAAGGTACATACTTCAATCCACAGCTATAAAAATATACAAATGCTGCCATATAAAAAAGTCCATGACTTAGGAAGGGAAGAGAAAAACTCAAGATGAACACGCCAGGATACATCCCTTCCACCAACACCACCCTTCCCCCAAACAATTTCCCTGTAGTAAGCAAGAAGAACAAGTTTTCTCCCTGCAAGCAAAGCAGCAGTCTCTAATTACTCAATGATACTTGATAGTACACTGCAGCCCAAATATACAAAATAGCACAGACTTCAAATATTAAAACAGGAACATCAGGTTTTTTTGTTGTTTTTTTTCCTACATGTATTTTCAAAACAAATTGGTCTACAGGGTCAAAATGAGTAAGTTTATTAAAAAAAATCAATATGCATCAATGGAACAGCAGCGGTGTGAACTTAGCTGTATTATTAGATGTCAAAGAATTCATACTATAAAGCACCTTTATCACAGCTTTAACTGCAGATATAAAGTGTTGATAAAACATAATTTTGCAGAGATTGTGACAAGAGCAATTTAAAAAACCAGGTTCCTTCAGTGGCTTACAGAACTACGAGATTAAAATAACTTGAAATAAAGGGCTATTAATACTGTTATATGTAGCATGCTGTTACGTATTTTTCTAAAATCACGCGATTTTTTCCAGAAGATCTCCAAAAGACATTACTTACCCGGATGAATTCAATTAATGTGTTATAAATGTAAGCTCCTTTTGGCAAGAAAAAACAGCTACCAGGGCTGAGCTCATGGAAGAAAAACAGTTCTTGGTCCTGCAAAAAAGTAGTATTTGAAAAACTCAGTATTTGCATTCCACTCTTTTCATATAACATTCACAAATGAATTACTACTGATTGGGCATCACTAATCAGTTTCAAAAAGAAAAATCTCAAAAAAAATGCAATATCCAATAGATCAGATGCATTTTCACTAGTATTTCTGTGTCCATAAGTAGTTACAGCAGAAGGAGATTGTTCAGTTTCAGATTTCATTACTGATATTCCAAATCTTTAAATTTAAACCCTAACTGTGCCCCCACATCTCCCTTTGTGCAAGTAAGTGTTTAGTTCTGATTCTGCAGCTCTCCAATTATCGCACATGAACTGAATCTGTGAACTATAGTTGGCTAATGTTGTGAAAGACTGCACATGCTTAAGGTCTGCATAGTGAATTCTCTATTTTTCCATGATGTATCAGCAGCGAACGCTGTAACAGCGTTCAGAACTACCAGTTATCTGACAGGGGTTTCTATAAAAAAAACAGAACCTAAAACCAGCCAAACGAAAAACATAGCTATGTATTACAGATTCTGAAATCACACAAAAGAAAAGAACGGCATGAACAGACCATAGCAAACTGTGCTGGAATGAGCACTGCCCATAGATTGGACCATTCATGTGTTGCAGACTGAAGTGTTTCTATTCTGTTCTGATTGATGTGTGGAATAAGGATGTCATTCAGTTTAAAACATCAGAAATTTATCTCTTCTAGAACTTTGATGCTTGAGAGAAAAGCACCTGACTTTGCAACTAAATTTAAAATAAAATTGTCACATCTTGGTTGTGGCAGCAAAGTATGTGGCATCTTCGAGATGCTTCTTGTCAAGGGGTTATATCCACACAGTGTTTTTGGAATACACTACCAGAAAAAGTGTCTCACCCGCCCAATTTTTCTGTGATCTCTGTTTTTAGCCTCCTCCTGGAATTTCTCCCATTCCTTCAGCATTTTTGCATCTGGGAATGAAATCCCATAGATCCGCTGGAGAGATTCCATATCAGCCTTGCCTTCCCAATAGGTAGAAGAATTCTGCATGCAAAAAATAAATTTAACACAAAAGAAAGGTAGGAGCCTCCACATTTTACTACTCCTGCCTGCTATGAAAAGGCATACAATTATTAATAAACCATTAACATGGAACAACTAAGACAATAAATAGAATTTTAATCTTAAATTCAGAGCAGTGATCAGAAAAATCCAGAAAGAGGAGATGAACATGCTAAGTAACAATTGTTTCAGGCTCTCCTATCTTTTTCCAAAGCCTCTTTGTAGCAACCCTTTTCCAACTGTTTATTTACAAATAGCTATAACCATCAACAAAAACCAAAAGCAAAAACTATAAACTCTAACTGATACACTTCAACCAAAACTTAAACCCAACTCGCATTTCCATCTGTACTGGAAGTGCAAGGCCTGGACACCCAGCTGGGCTTCACACTATGTGAATATCACTCTAGCACACAACACTTTCACAATCTGTAACACTGAGTTTTTAGCCAGGTTACCCTTTTCGCAGTACATTCCTGCCTCAGCCCTAACACAGCAACACATTTTCAGTGAAAACATTTGTCTAAGGCAGTTCCATTACTTACCTTATGAATTTTTATGGTCTTTATCTTGCCTGTATGTCTGACATGAGGGCCTCTGCATAAATCTATCAAGGGACCACACCTAAGAACAGGAAAGCATTTATTTGTATATTTAATCCTAGAACCATAAATCCAGTATTATGATCATGCATGCTTACCTGTATACTGTAGTAGTTGGAGTAGTGACCTTCTCATTCAGGATGCGACATTTGAATTTATTATACTGAGAAAAAAAAGGAGCACAAATACTTGTAAGTCCTTGTTAAGCAAGAGAACTGGACAGCAGTTTACATTACCTGCATCAAAAGAGGATTGTAAAAGAGACAGACAGAAGCACAGATCAGGAGTGGAACAAGCTGCCCACACACCAGGCTGTGCAGTCCCTATCCTTACAGAATTTGAAGGCCCAACTGGAAAAGCCCCAAGAAACCTGTTTTGACTTCAGTGTTGACCCCGTGCCCTCTCCATGAGACTGGGCTGGAAACCTACAGAGGTGCCTTCTAGCCTGAATGGCACTGTGATCCTCCTGATGTCTCATCAGTGAAAGCACACTAACGTCTACCTCAGGAATTCAGAAAAATTATTTGCAGCTAGGTACTAAAGGAAAAGGGTCAACTTTTAGTGTCGCTTGGACTTCCTCAGAAGTCCTCTTTCTAAAAAACCTTTTATGAAACTTTCTGAATGCAGCAACACAGTTACAGTATCACCACAGCCAAAATAATACAACATAACTACACATAATACACTGCAAATTTACATCTCTGGGAAATAAATGAAGAATGCGAGTTCACAGATTTTGCCAAGGTCACCCAGGGAAGAATGAGACTTCTTACAGTCTCAGAAAATCTAATGCACATTCTCAAGAAGCTAAGAATTACGCCTTTGCTCATTTTTTTTTTGGCTTTAGATATCTCAAATGAGTTTCTAAGAACATATCACCTTGAAAAGTTAATTTGATTGACTTTACCACTAATAGAACGTGCACTGGAGTTACAAATACTTAAAGACTAATTGTATGAGCTTAGAAACAACCTTCTAAAACTGCCTACCTTAAACATTTTTAAAACAGCCTACCTTAAACATTTCAAGCAGTGTTTCCTTCTTAACTTCCAGTCTCTCAAAGGCTTGTTTTTCCTTCATTATCTTTTTGCATAATGTTTCCAAAGCAGAGAAGTCATTACTTGATACACCCCTAAAATAAACACATACATGAAAGTGAAACATTTTTGCCTTCATTTGCAATTTGTTGTCCTGGTGCAATGCACTAGCTTGTGAATGGGAGGCAATACAAAGGACAAAGGCACCTGACATATGTATTACACTGTTCCAGTAACAACCACGTAACAGTTTTAATACGCACATGGCTGTGACTGCCTCCCCCCATCTCCAAAAACTAGAAAAACACAAAACATACCCTTCCTCAAGGAACATGTCATAATAAAATCCATTTTCTATTGGTGGGCCATAGCACAAGCAGCCACCATAGATCCGTTCCATAGCTTCCCCCATTATGTGAGCACTTGAGTGCCAGTATACCTAATGGAAGCAAAAAAAGAGGGAATCACTGGGATTACACATAATGCATTTCCAAGTGTTTTATGTAAAACCTTTTTCTGATATGCTTGCTTTTAAGCATACACTAGAGCAGTCTGCAGAACAGAAGTGACCTGCCCAGGAACACTCATCCCAAACACTGGTATTTCCAAAAGGTAGTATTTCCACCACCACTGTTTACACTGTGGTAGCAAATATTTCTTATTTTCAACTATCGTTGAAATTATTCAACTATTGTCAACAAGTCAGGAAACTAACTCAGAAACCTTTTTTTTCTATGAACTTCAGTCAAAAGAACAGACGGTGTGCTTTCAACATTAGGCTAAGGTCCTAATCCAAATAGTTCATGTATCGGAAATCCTGCACACTCCATCTTGTAGTGCACCTGAAGTTTTGAGAAAACCAAATCCCTAAGAGTTAGTCTGCCTTGACTAGCACAGATGGAAAATATAAATCAGGAGCCATCATTTAGCCAATAACAAAAAAGTTTGAATGCAAGGCTTTTGTAATGAGTTTGACTGACAGCTTCTTGTATCAACTCATTTTTAATAAAGACAGCACTTACAAATTTGCTGAATATTCACATTTATCTGAACAAGTGGCCAAAATGAAGTAGGTATTTTTGCAAGCACAAACAGGAGCCTACTCAGTACTTTTATCATTGTACACAGACAGCACTCTTAATTGTGATCTCGAAGTCAGTGCTGAAGAGGTCAGAGCAAAAGACCTACTTTACATTTAACACAAAGGTTTCTAATGTAAAATTTTAAGGAGAACAAACTTGACATAAACTGCATCAGCTGCAAGCAGACTTGGCTACAAAAGCACAGTAGAATGTACACTTTCTGTAGTACTGAAACCTCCCTGTAAGGGGATATGCAAATGTACCTACACTGCAAACCTTTTCTCTCCTCTTCATCTTCTGAACACAGTAAAGATGCAAATAACTACTAGAGGCTGAGTTTAATGTAAATCCAAAGGCAAACAAGTTTTGGTAGAAGATACTCACTGCTTGAGCCTCTTCATCTTCAAACTTGAGCAGCTCCAAGGTACAATCCTCCTCCAAAGGACGGTCTAGATCCCAAACTACCTTGTTCACTTTAGCAATAACAGTGTTGTCAGCTAATCCCTGACTACACGATAAATATAAAGGTACAATTATAAGTAATAATAACTATACAGTATTTTGAAATCAGCAAGTAGAAGTCCCCCAGATTTGCCCTTGAAGGCTGAAAAAGATTTCAGGAGTGCTCAGAGTGGACCCAATGTCATAAATAGATACCAAATAAATGAGCAGTTTAGTCAGTATTGAACATTCATGAAAAATCCTGCATACGTTTCAGAGATATGGGAAGAAAACTGTGCTATATACCCAACAGTCAAGCATTCTTTAACATATTTAACTTAGAGGCAGCCACCTCAAAGTACTAACCTGACTTCATAATCCTACTGCAATATAAGACAAAACTTTTCTCCTAAAAATTATCAAATATGATTTTTGATGTAGTTACTTTGTAATTTGTATCTACTAGGCAAAATACCCTTTTCTTGATTCCAAATCAAAAAATCAAAGGCGGCTCCAATGACATGGCACCTTACTATGGGGTGGGGAGGGGGGAGGGCAAAAAAGGCACCTGAGCTTTAGGTATCACTCAATTTTTTTTATTTTAACTGTCAGGGTGCTCACTATGCATAGTTCAAAAATACTCCACAACAAGTATGAGTCACCTGGAGATGTGCAATGCTCTTTTTGAGTATCTCCCATGCAAGTAGCAAGTAAAAGTGCAGTTAAGAGAGAGATACTCACACTGTTAACTTTCTCTGAAATCAACTGAAACATCACACAGCAATTGTCTTCCTCAGGCCCAGGTAAACTGGTTTGGAGGTGCTAACATTCAGTCTGATCACACATTAGCAAATGAATTCTTAATGAATCAGCATTACTTGCAAGGAAACACATGCAAGTAATGTGTATCAAAAACATCCCAATTCTATTCTTATTTTAGAAACTGTATCTTTTTAAGGCAGAAAAAAAAATTGCATTCCAAAACTAAAATCTGACTGGTTACCTCCAGCCTCTTGTCTACAAGATGCTTTGAGAAGTTGAGCTAAATGACTAAGAAATTATAGATTACCCATCCCCTCAAAGGTGCTGTCTGAAAATGACTGTGAGCATCAGGCAACAGAAACATACCTAATTCCACAGGCGATTTGATAAGGAGTAGTCTTCCAAGATTCAGCATCAACCTGCTTGCCATCGGGTAATGTAACTTTAATGGGTTTACTGTCATTTGCAGCTCTTTCTGCAAGAAGTGCATCGTGTTCAGCTTTAAGTTTATTGTACATCTCTAAACGCTCGTTGATAAATGCAGGCCAGGGATTGAGCTACATACAATAAAGATAAAGGAAAATGATTAATAGGTTATTAATCAGGTAGCACATTATGTCAGGAATGCAAACAATGGATATACGTTCCATAAGCAGCTATGTGATTTTATCTATGTATGTGCTGTATCTAACAAATAATCAGGATTATTCCAAATTATATAGTATTAATTATGTAATAATTTTATACGGCTTCAGCTTAATGAAAACTGTACCACCACACACCTGTTTTAATAATGCACATATGTTACCAAGAAACTACACAGTTCATTAAACACCCGTTGAGCAAGCTACACGGGGACAAAAATCAACATGAAAAGACTACAGAAGTGCAACGCACACCGAGATTTTTCTTACTAGGTCGAAAAACTGAGGCAACACGTGTACCGTGGGGCGGGCAGGCAGGAAGCGGCTCCGCTGGCACACACGTGTGATGACACCAGGACCAGGGGCTGCCACAGCCGAGCCCGCACAGCGGTGGTGCTGCCCCTCTGAGCGGCCGGGGGGCTCTGTGTTTGCCCACCGAGCGGGCAGGAAGGCCAAGGGCACCTCAGGAGGCTTTCCTGGCCGCAGGGCCCGGGCCCAGCACCACCGGGCCGCGGCTGTGCGAGCCTCGCTGCCCTGCCAGCACTCCAGCACAAAGCCCAGCACCGCCACTTCACCCAAGACCCGGGGAGAGACGCAAATAAGACACTAGAAAAGGAGGAGCTGTAGCAAACCCGAGCAGCGCACGGGGCAGCGGCCGGGACAGGCAGCCCGGCCCGGGGCAGCTCACCTCCGACCGCCCTGCATCGCCGGGCCCGTCCTTCGCCTTCTTCTTCCCGCAGTCCGCCTTCCTCTCTTCCCCAGCGTCCACCTGAGGAGCCGAGCACCATTTCCTCACCCTCCAGCAGCCGCCTCACCTCCCCGCAGCCCCACTCCCCGCGGGCAGACCCAGCCCGGCCCCGCTCCTTCCCCCCGCTCCTCCCCGCCGCCTCCCGGGGCTGGAACCCCCGGCAGAGCCGCAGCCCCCTCCGCCCCGGCTCCCGCCCTGCCCGCGGGGCCGCCCCAGCGCCCGGCCCGGCTCCCACCTGCCCGTCACCCCCCGCCATGGCCGCGGCACGGCAGCCAGGACACGGCTCGGCTCGGCTCGGCACGGTACGGCAGGGGAAGGAATGGGAAGGGAAGGGAAGCACAGGTCCGGCAGCGCAGGCGCCGCTCGGGCCGCGGCTGATGCAACCGGGGCGGGAACGGGGGCCGGGCACGGCGGGGCCGAGAGGGGCGGGACGGAGGGCCGGGCACGGCGGGCATTGAGCCAGGAGGGGCGGGAATGGGGGGCGGGCACGGCGGGGCCACGGATCGTGAGGGGTGTCCCGGGAGCCGTGAGGGGCGGGCATAGCGGGGCTGTGAGGGGCGAATACAGCCGGACCATGATCTGTGAGGGGCGGGCATAGCGGGGCTGTGAGGGGCAAATACAGCCCAGCCGTGAGGGGAGGGCGCAGCCGGACCATGATCCGTGAGGGGCGGGCCGTGCGGGGCAAACCCAGCCGGGCCGAGAGCGGTGAGGGGCAAATCCAAACCCAGCCGGGCCGTGAGGGGCAAACCCAGCCGGGCCGTGAGGGGCAAACCTAGCTGGGCCGTGAGCGGTGAGGGGCGAACCCAAACCCAGCCGGGCCGTGAGGGGCAAACCTAGCTGGGCCGTGAGCGGTGAGGGGCAAATCCAAACCCAGCCGGGCCGTGAGGGGCAAACCCAAACCCAGCCGGGCCGTAGGGGCAGGCACAGCCGGACCACGACCCGTGCGGGGCCGTGAGGGTCCCGAACCCCCCGGCTCCCGTCGCTGCCGCGGGGAGGACCCGCCAGCTCAGGGTGTAAAAGTTCTCTGAGCATCCACAGGCCGCGCTGTGACCGAAACGAGAGCAAGACCTCAAGGTGCTGAGCGAATTAGTAGAAGTTTTTTGCTTTGCCGGGCTAGGGGAGAAAATTGCCTGATACTTTGCATTAATAATTCGAGCTAGTTTGTACAGCATGAGCTGGCTAACTTCTCAACCTTTATAATAAATACCTGCTGCTAAAGGACCAAAAAAAAACAACCCAAGGCCTTGGGTGTGTTTGGTAACCTTGTGTGTTCTGGCGAAGTAGCCTGGTTTAAGGAAGATGGTCATTACATTTCATGTTTTCAAGAAACCCTGGCATAGCATCCTTACTTTGAAGAGCATAAATCACCAGTCAGGGCTTGTCTTGGACTTCTACAGATCATCCAGCACCACTTCTGCTCCCTGGAATAGCTGCCTTTTCTTCACCAGCAGTGATCTGGGAGTTTAGAGTGTTTCACTCAGCTAAAATGTGCTCAGATGGACACCAGAGCACCTCAGGCTCCATCAAGTTAAGCACTGGAAGTTGTGTGTATCTTTCAAATACTGGTTATGTAGCCATGAAGGACACTTGAGACAACACCACTGTCCTATTTGACCACAAATGTAGGGCTTAAACAATAATGCAAATACTTTTATCTATTTTTTTAAATATAAAAATGGGAAGGTGTAGTAAATAGGAACCTAAAGACAGAATCAGGCCTAGATCTGAATAATCAATTTCTTGTCTGAAAATACAATATGAGCAGCATAAATATTGGCAAAACATTTATTAAGCAGCAACATTTAATAATATATGTAGGATCTTTTATAGCAATACAATGTTTAGTAATGCAAAGGTTCTTTGTTTCATAATACTAATTTTTAAATCTTTATATTTGCAATATCTCCTGAAATCTTTTCTGGGTGAATGAATTACAAGCGGCCAAGGGACAGAATATTGCAACGCTTATAGATAAATTATTTAAGGCCAAAATTAACAAAACCGTGTGCTGATATTGTTAAAGAGAAAAATCGATTAAGCATTTCAAAAGCAATTGGGACGGGGTAAGAGAACTATCATTTGTGCCAGAAGATGGCAGCAACGAAACATGCTGTGCCGATGAGACACAAGTTCTGCGGGAGACTGCTCGCAGCTGCTGGCTTTAGGAAACAGGATTTATGACAAGTACAAAACTAAATGACTCTTTTACTGGCTTCACTCGTAAGCAGCGTAATTAAAGATGTGTGACTGAACTCAACCATAGCCGAATAGTGTAAATTGATTTCAGTGTGCTTTAATGATGATCAACAGGTGAATGAATAGATGTTTCTGCTTCATGTGAAGTTTGTCACGGAAAGTGTGGTCAGAAATTTCGATTGGAGTTGCAGGGTCATTTGACTTACATTTCATTTAGCAAGACTAAAAATTAAATCAAAATGCAAGTAAAATTTTAAAGCAATGAATGAAAATATAAGGAACAAAACACCTTAAAAAAAGGCTAGTCAGAAGTTTTGAAAAGAAGAGTGTAAAAAATTGTGAAGAAAAGGTAAATGAGCATACGCAGAACTGAGGAAGGGGAAAGAGATGATATTTTAAGAAATATATTCCACAATCTGTAACATATTTACACCACTTGCTTGCACCAGCTGCTCTAGGCAAACCATCTAACTTGTAATACAGCACTGGGCTTTCTGTGAAATGTCTGGGTTTGTTTGTATTTGTGTACATTAAATCAACTTGATTCACTGTGGAGTATTTACTAACTTTGCAAACTCCACCTAATTTGAAAATCAAACTGTATGAACACCACTCAGTTACATCCAGGGTTCAAAACACATCATTTGAATTCAAGGTCTAGTGGATTTCCATAAGCCCATTTCAAGCAAAGAGTTATCAGCTCCCATTAAAAAACCATGTAAATATGGGAATCTCAGGGGTGAGAATTGAAGTATCTTTGTGTGGTTTTCTCTTGTATTAATTTCACCTGGGCTGATACAACAAAGCCGTAGACTTCTTGGAAGTCCAGTATAGCAATCTTAGAAATGTACATTCAGAAATGGGAAAACATGTGAATTTGACTGAAAAAATAAAGTTGACATTAAATTTAACTACTTGTGAAAATAATGGAAGTCCTGATTCAAACTGAAACATGCTAGGAACACTGAATCTAAGTCTTGACTTTTGATCTGTTTCAATTTATGGGGCTTTCTTATTAAAAGAAAATAGTTCTTTTTTGGGAGGAAAAGAAATGTAATTGATAATTCACAAAAGGAAGGACACAGGTTTTGAGTTCTTTCCTATACCCAAGATGGCTTTGTTTACAGCCATCACTGTATGTAGTCCCTCAGTCTTCATAGTACCAAGAGGTTTGCCAAAATATCAGACTTTTACTTTTTTTTTTTATTTTTTTTTTTTTTTCCTTGAAGAGCTGCTTGTTCATGCTTGCTAGGGAGAAAATCCTCACTAACAGCAGAAATTCCACTGACCTTTTGGGGACTGGAAGCACACTTCACAGGGACAGCCTTGTCCCACCTGTGTGCCCTGGGGAGGAAGTGCTCTTCACTTGCCTCTTACCACCTTCATATCTGCAGCAGTGCACATAATGCATTCAGATTACTCAGGGTCAGTTTGTTCTCTCCTAAAAGGCAGGTTTTTTGAGTAAAACACAATAAGGTTGTGTTTTGTTAAATGTGGGAGGTGTCCTGTTTCATTGCTCATACTTATAAATGCTGAGATCAGAGGTCAAAAATTCTAGATGAAACTTTAAACCAGGGGTTTGCTCCTTCACAACAGATGAGCAGCAGACTTATACTAGGAATCCTTGGGCATTTCAAAGAAGTGAGATGCTGGATGATTTCCTGTCCTCTCTCCTCACCTCCCTTTCTCCCTCCAATAAAACTAGATTTCTGATTCTTTGTAACAAACATACCAGTGGTAATTCATGTCTCATTTCTTCTGAATCTCAATTTAACCACTAGTTCATTTGGCTAAAATGTTTTAGCATACTTATTAGATGAGTCAATGATATTTTGTTGTCTCACATGAAAAGTAGTAGGTGTGCATGCATTCAATTAACTCAGATCTTCTTATAATCTGTTCATAGAGTTCATACATGTCATTTGGGGGGCACATTATTAATCCATTACTAATTAAACATTATTATAAATCAATTATATACATTTTTAATGTATCTAATGGTAAGACACTTTTCCAAGCTTTTGCCTTCAGGAGAAACTACCCCTGCTTCACAGTGTCACAGCAGATTACTCCAATTTTCCAGTAACATTTGCACTTCAAAACTTAAAACTATTGTTTGTTTTTCATTTAAGACCTTCTTTGGATATTGTTCTGAGAAAAAGATGTGCTGTCTGCAGTTGTGAGTCCCACTCTGGTCTCCACTTGCAGTCTTGTGACTGGGCTGTGAGATGTGGATCCAGAGCTCCTGCCTTCCATTTCCTGTTCTTTGGTAAAGATAAAAGAGTGAGGCACCAGCCATTTAAAAGGGAAATTAAATGTTAGTGGTTCCATGTACTAAGGAGGAGGGCTTATTAAAAAAAAATTTAAAATCACATGTCCTTGACTGTCCATTAGCACAACTTAAACTATTACAACAAAATAATGTTAAAAAGCATGTTGATACATTTTTGCCAGATTTCTGGATCTTGGACACATGAATCCTTGAGTTTCATAACTAAATTTAAACTAGCTTTTACTATAACTGAGCATCACCAAGCTATTGTACTACATAAAAGTTTTTTTGCCCATATATGGAATTTTCCAGGATACAAGCTACTTTTTTGTTAACCTTTTTTCCTAACAAAAAACTGTTATGGTTCTGTGCATTTCAGAATTCAAAGTCTGAGAGTGTGGGTTTTGTCAGATATTTTTGTAAAATTGGAATTCCCTTTTTTCTTTATCACTGATATTTTTTTCACTCAGAATAGTATTTTCTGTGCCTACAACAGCAGAAAATTTATATACTTGCATAATACCCATACAATTAAAAGTTAAATTTCATAATTTATGAAATTGAAAGGATAATTAGGACCAAAACAATAGCCTGGTCAGACAATCTTCCTGATACTCTTACCAAAAAAAGTAGTGATTTGCACAATACTAAGGTTGAACTGCTCCCTTATCTTCTTTGTGGGCAGAGTCCTCCATGCCATGATATGACATGGCATGTGGAGAATTTTTTACATGGTGTCATTAGAAGCAAGAAATGAATTTACCAGTCATTTCTTTGGTACAGCCCATAACCATCAATGTTACAGATTCAATTTTGTATTTCAAGCATTCTCGATCATACTCCATAGCACTGGGAACATCTCCAAATACTAAAGGACAAAAAATTCCTGCATTAACTTCTTCTGCTAATGTTCCAGCTGACAATCTGGGGGAGGGGAAATAGCAGACAATACAAGGAAGTAAAATGTTGTTTTCTAGGATTTTGTTTCCTTTGACCATATTTTTCATTGCAGTTATGACCTAATTTCATACATTTCCAGTGAAACTTATTTTATTTGAAAAGTCTGTTCTCGGTTTCTCTTTTTAGCTATGACTCACATGTTCTGGTGATCTTCTCATTAGCATCCCTTTTTAATGATGTTTCATGGACAAAATCCAATAACATTGCTTCAAATAAAGAAACACATGAAAGCTGATGAAAAGAGGGATATCTTAACTGTGAATTTTGTCAAACCTCTTGTGACAAATTATATAAATGCTTTCTTCTTTGTGTCCTTTTCACTTGGAAGTTTTTGGAATATTACTAAAAATGACACTAAACTGCTAAATCATGTCGAGATTTTATAACTATAGGAATAGAGGACAGAAAATTCCTTAGTTAGCAGTGGCTGCTGGAGGTTGAATTCCTGAGGGACTCCATTGTTATGTGCTGATCAGAGGAAAAAGATATTCCCAGGGGACACACAAAGTTTTATTTATTCACAGTTTACCTAGAAGAATGGGATGGGATATCTTGGCAATAAAATGGAACAGAAAAAAAAGCCCAGTGGATCACTATCTTTAAAACATCTGCTCCATATGGATGGACCACAATATGTCTTTTAGGCCTTCTCTTTTCTATACTAAGCAAACTTTACATTTGAAGCTGTCTCAGGGGAACATGCTTTCAGCTGCTGGTTCATCCCTTCTGAATCTCCAGTTTGCCTGTTATTCTCTCAAAACAATAATGCTTAAAATATAGTACTGCAGATCAGAGAGGACTATTGCTCAGACATTAGACAGAACACTTCAGTTAATATAACAGCATTGTATCACTCACTCACCCTCAGTTTGTGGCTCATTAGGATGAGTAGCTCCATTCTATACTGTATTCTGCTTTTCTGTACACTTTCCTGAAGGGAAAAGCACTGAACATTAGCAAACTGTTTATCTGACTTCAAACTACCTCTCCGGTTTGTCGGTCACATTATTTTTAACATGTACTCCTTCCTCCCTCATATGCCTAGTGACTTTTGGACAAGAACCAAACACAGGATAGAGTCAGCTTGAAATATCATTCTAGTTTAACACAGTTTCATCTAATCATGTAAGTGTTCAGTAATTAATGCAGCCTGTATTAATACAGACCTTTTTGCCTAAATTAAGTGATCATTATCACAACTAGCTGTACTTCTCACTGCTCTGATGTCTCCCTGATGTCCCTCCATTAGTTTATCATGATTCTGGCTTTGTCTTCTTGTGATTCTCTGATACCTGGAAAGTACTGCATTGTTCATTGTACACAGCCTGTGCTGCCAGACTGTATACATAAAGCTTTCAGGGTCAATCACCCCTTTAAGCAGTGCCACTGTTCAGTGTTTTCACCAAGGGTTAACCACAAGCAGAGGAAAGACGGTAAAAAATAAATATATTTTCTACATATATATATGTGTGTGTGTGTGTGTGTGCGCGCGCGTGTGTGTGTATTTTATCATCTAGATCACCTGCCATCTTGGGTGCAGCTGCCTTGGGATACATAATTTGTTACTGCAACTCACCTGGAGCTGTTTTCTCCACCAGAGATTATCACCCCCTCCAGACTCTTGGCATTTCTTCATGTGCAGCCACTCCCTAACTCCGTTCTGTCAATGACCTAGTTTAGCAGAAACACCTTTTACACTCAAATCATACTGACAGAATGAGGATAAGTAGCAATTACACGTGCAGTTGTCCTGACATATCTGGGAAGGGCAGTAAAGTCTGGCAGAAAAACGCAGACAAGCAGCCAGCTAGGAACTGGAGACCCATTCCCAAAGCCCCTTCTTTCACATCAGCTACTGCCACAGTAAGTGTGACCTGAAGCCATTTTTATTGGTCTTTTTATTTTAAACTCATGGCAGCCCAATTGATTTTGGCAAGAACGGTTGTGCATAATAAGCCAGTAGTCCCACTTGAGCGCAAATTACCTTGGGATCTTGATCTACTCTGTCCTACATTGGACCAGCTCCTGATTGCCTTTGAGAGAAAGAAGTTGGCCTCATCTGCCTAAAAATATCTGTCTGGTATTAAAAGAAGAACAGTGTAACAATTAATGTTGAAGACAAAAATAATTACACTCTGATCTTTTCTGTCCTTTTTTTCTCATGTGAAAACTCTTAGGAAAATCTGAGAGGAAAAAAATAAGTGTAAATTTGCTTACTTCTTCAGAAAGATGTCTAATTCCTGCTAACATTTCCACAATTCCATATGTTTGCTCTTTAACTCTGCTTTAGGAGCAAAAGACATGAGGAGGAGTTTTTTGGGGTGGTTTTTTTGTTTGTTTGGGCTTTTTTGTTTACAAATATAAGGAATGTTTTGACCTTAGTCTATAACTGCACATACAGGAGAATGAGTTATATATTTTCAAGCAGGTTTTTGTGTGTATGTGATTAAAAACACTTATGCTGTCAGCAAAAAGCAAAATACACAATAAAGGAAAGAACAAGTAGGATCTTAAGAAATATATGATAAACTGCATATAAAGAAGATATCACTTTCTAGAGGTCTTTGTTGTCAATGTGCAAATAGAAGCCACGCTTCCAAAAAGCCTTTCTGTCTTTGCATAGAGCATGAAGACACCTCCATTTCCTCTCCCTCTGCTTCTGGAAGCCTGAAGAAGTGACCAGGTCTTTTATGAGGAACTAGAACCCGTGAATCTCTGTCTGTTTTGTTTGCTGAGCCGTTATCCATCTTGACCTAATTAAATTATATTAACTGATGTGTGAAATGGCCAGTTCCTCATTAAGTGTAAGATCTCCTCTTTGACTTCCTCCACTATATAACCCTTTATTGAGTACTGGCATTCCACTCTTTGCTCTGTGCTTTGTCTTCATCCACCCATCTGTTCCTGGAGCTTTTGTCCTTCTCGCTTAGTAATCTCATTTTTTCTCATTTCAGTGATGTGATGACAAATGACAAATGTGTATTCCACCAAGTCCATACACTCACTTTTTAAATCATGTTAGTGCTTTAGTAAACTGAAAATGACAGAACTCCTGAAGCACATATTTTTATTTACTTAAATATTTAAATTTTTTTTAAAATCAGCTCATTGGCACAAGATCTGTAAATAGTACTGAAAGTGTTTCTGTCAATAGTATTAAAAATATTCCCCATACCTTAATCATTAACTAGCAAGCAAGAGAAAAGACATACAGAGATTTAAGTACTAAGTTCAGCTCTCAGGAGTTCCTGCCTCTTGCCTCTGGCATCTTTCTGCTGCCCTTTCAGATCTCTGCCTCTGCTGTGCCAACACACCCACAAACCTTATCAATTAACTCATTTGGTTTAAAAAATAATCCACATTTTCCCCCAGAATATTCTTAAAGATCAATTAGTTCTTGCAGACACTGCCTGTAGAGCTGAATAGCCAGACAAAGCATAGATGTCTCGTTTCTTTATGTTGTGAAAATTCTGTTCCATTTATATGGGAACACATGTGAAAGTAGCACTTTGGAATAGTTCATGTTTTGAGATTGCACATAACAGCAATCCAGCTCCTTGGTTATCAATGGAACTGGGATGTCTGATTCCAGCCGTCTGAGAGGAACATCGGTTTCTGACATTTGTTTTACAAGCAATATGGGTACCTACCATAGAGTTACTAAATACCAAGCAGAAATGTTCTTTGCTCTCCAAAGCCTATTGAGTCCTGTGGACAGGATTGCTGTGATGTTGGTAAGGCACAGCAGACTTTTGTATTTCACCACTCGCTACTTATCTCAAACTGTGATATGGCTGTTTGATAGAGACAGATGTACGTGAGAACAAGGTGGCCATTGTCCTGTGCACTCCAGTGACCATCCAAGGCCAAACTATCTCAGGCATGGAAATGAAAACAAAACTGAAAATCACAGCAATACTTGGATCCAAACCAAGATGATTTATCCTCCTAATTTAATTTAGTTAGCATAACAGTCTGTTCTATACCCAGATATTATCTATACCTAGATATTATCTATATATACAGAAATTGGTTGCCTAAACAAAGTAAGTATTAGTCTAGGCAGAAGAGGAAAGTGGAGTTTTGCAGACAGGCAATATGAGTCCAGGGTTATTTAAAAGGTTACACTGTTAAAAAGATGCAAGAGTTGCATTCTCAATATTGCTGTCATGACTGAAAGTACTTGCAAAAGCAGAGGAAATGTGGCGATACTATGTTTAAACTGAAAATAATTGCAAGAACATCTTAGAAATAAAATCTTGAAGGTTTTGATGTCAACTTATGATCAGTATGTTCTTCCATAAGCTTCAGTGGAGCCATGTATGTGCTGTAAAACAGAAATGACTAATGCAAATAACATTTGCTGTGCATAAAGCTCTCTCTTGCCCATATTGTATGTTGTCTGGTGTGGCAGGCAGCAGACAAGAAGTATTCCTCTGTAAACATTCATGACAAGAAGTTTAATCTTTATTACTTATGGAAGAGAAAGGAGTGGGGGCCAGTCTTTTTAATCCTAGGATCTCCTTCCCAGGTTCTCTTTTTGGCATTCGTAAAATAAAGTGTAATTACTGTATATATGTATGTATATATGCATGCCCATATTTAGTATGTAGTTTTGTGTTTCTGTAGTTCTTATGTATGTACCTCCACACAAGTTGGTATCACCTAAAACAAGTGAATATGTCCCCTTTCCATTTCTTTGTTTAGCATCAGATGGGCTCATCTTGAGTTCTCATGCTGTAGTATTTTCACATGAAAACCATGTTGCATTTTTATATAATTATATAAAGGTAAGGTCAAAAAACACAAAAAGAGGCACAGAAGACATCATGTTGCATTTAGAAATCCCATAGGTGTGTTGCAGAAGTTTACAGATTTCTTGAAATAAAAAGATAATAGATTTCTTGAAAAACAGGGAAAGAGTTTGCAAGTCTGAGTGGCAGGGTGTGTTTGCAGTACAGAGGATGTTAAAAGTATTTCATCTTTTCAGCCTGTAGGTGGGACTGTGTTTTCAGCGAACCCATCTGTGAAAAAAATTCTGAATCTGCATCAGGCAGCTCAGGCTGCTGCTAACGCTAGCTGGAATGAGTCAAGTGATTCTTGACTTGTGCTTGGATTATTTCTGGGGGAAAATAGCCTGTGTCTGAAATTTCTTTAGTCCTAAAGGACCAGCCTGAAATCTCTGTTCTCACTGCAGTTCATGGGCATTCTGCCTGCTACAAATCCACAACTGCAGGATTTGTTCCTATTAAAAAGCATTTATGTATCTGAATAAAATAATGCCTGTGGAGAAATCTTGAATTTATAGCTATAGAAAATACTGTAAGTAAACTAATGAGGTGGGTTAAGTGACATTTTGAATTGGGATTAACAAGTAAATTCTCATGCATAACTTCCTGGCTCAGAAAAATAAATCAATCACAGGCTAGGATTCTTCTTTATAAAACCTCTTAAAGAGGAACAACTGAAATGTTCAAAACTTTTGGGCCCACAGAGACACTGTGGCTCTGCTAACACTGAAGGCAATTCCTTAGGTGGGTAAGGACCACATAGTGTGGGGCAGATATTTTTATGGAAGCTTTGAAGTTGGACTTTGATGCTACTACTGCTACACAGTATTTCTTTTTTTGCCTCATGCTGGCCCTGTTTCTCTCTTATTCATTCCGAGCAGTACTTTACCTCACAAGGAGCAGCCCGTGTGAAGGGATAGCAGCCCTGTGATTTATTGGCTTACTATCTCTTCTGTTGTCTTTACACAGCTTATGCTCAAATAAGACAGCTAGGAGAGTATGGAGCTCACATGTAAAATGAAAAAGATATTCTGGTGGGGGAAGGAGGAAATCAAGAGAGATCTGACCACATTTTGGTGTTGTAAACCCATCTGTAAGGTCACCATAAAGCAATGACTACAAAGGTCAGAATTTCAAAATGTGTCTTAAGAAAATGTTTTTGCAAGCTTTGTGGTGAAGATGGCTGGCGTGTTGTATATTGTAACATTCTGCTTAATCTCTGCTATGTTATACGGAGTCATTTACAACAAAAAATGCCTGACATAACTTACAGCACAGGAACATACAAAACCAGCTTCACCAGGGTGGATGTTTATGTAATCTTCAAGAACACTCTGAAGTTTGATTCAGTACTCAAATAAAACTACGAGAGGCACATTTCTCAGAGACTCTACCCATCTTTGAATTTCTGAGCTTCTTTATTTTACCGAGCCTTTTTAGATAAATGCCGATGATTATTTCTGTACATCGTGCTATATCTGCTGCTTTCATTCCACTTCTCGGTTGTAATTGCACAAGCCCTTTAAGCTTTCTTTATTTAATAGAAGCATTTTAAAGGTGAGCAGATGGTCACCCCAGGAGTGCAGGTTTCCCATTCACAGCTTGCATAGCGAAGGCAACAAAAATTAAGTTTACACATACTACCCTGACAACGACCTCTGTGCTGAACTAAACAAACCCCTTCTGTAAAGCCAGAAGCAGTTCACTCACCTTTTGAACACAAACCTGGCACTCTCTGAATAACCATAAAACATCAAACTGTGCAGCCCCGCTCTGGCTTTGAGGATGTGTGCTGTTACAGGGCATAGAAAGCTCCACAGAGAGCCATCCCTTAGGATTTTGCTGTCACAAAGCATCAGGTATCCCAAAGCCTCTTTCACAAAACATTCTGCACATTTCACATTGTGTTAGTCCAGAAAAGGTGTGTCCGTTTTAAAGGGACACTAACAAAATCTTAAGCATAGCAGCTTTAAGGCCAGTGAGTAGAGCTGAAGAGGGATGCCCTTCTGGCTAGGCAGTGTTGTCATGAGAATTCAAGAAGTTACTTCTTTCCCAAGAAAATAATCTCAGAACAGGACTTGTCTCCTTGTTACTTGGGGTAATCTCTACTGCTTGAGGCATGAAATTGTGTCTTAGATACGGTGGGAAGTGACAGAAAACGGCATCTGGACCTTCTTGGTACGGTGGTCTCAGAAAGTCCCCAGAGGGCCATAGGCAGGTGTCACGGATCCAGTACCAGCTTCCCCACAGACTTAGGGGAATGCCGTGCACGGGCATCTTTCCGGGCGAGGAGATGGAAGCAGGGCAGCCCTGCCTGTGCCCTGCCGCAGCGCCCTTCAGGCTGCTACCTGCATCCCCCGGTGCTGATGCTGCAACCTCTCCATCCCCAAATCCCCCAGCCCTGCGGAGCACCGACCCCTGAGCCCTCAGGGTGGCTCAGATGCTTTCCTTACGCATTAAAGGGCAGCTTAAACGGGCTGGAGTAACCCCACAAAAACTACTTAAAAGAAATGAAAAGTGCAATGGGATCCCTCACTCCCCGGCCCCGATTGCGGGCGACTCGCTTGGCAGGGAGGGCAAGCGAGCCGAGCAGGAAGGCACACGAATCACACACCCACCCAGAGCAGTGTGAGATGCGTGCGATAAGGACAGCGGCGTGCCCGGCCGCGGAGGTGTGCGGGGCGGGGGGGCCGCGGGAGGCAGGGGGCGGGCGGGAGGGAGCGCCGGGGCCGGCTCCTCCCTGCGCACAAACCCGGCCGAGCCGCGCCGGGATGCGGAGACGCCGCTCCCGCGCTACTTAAGCGGGGAGGGCGCAGCCCGGCAGCCCCGCGGGGGGATCCGGCGGCGGCGGCGGCGGGGGGGGGGACGGTGCGGCGAGTAATCGTAGTTAATAGTCGTCTATCTCTAAGAGAACGAGAAAAGCAGAGCCGAGATGCTCCGTCCGTGACCCGCAGGCGGGGAAAGCGGGGGTGGGTGGGGGGCCAGGTTGTGAGTCCGCCAAACACCTGAGAAATAAAGCACGACCGAACAACTCTCGAGGCGGGCGGGGAAGTGGGGGGCGAAAAGTTTGCCGGAGCTTGGGTGTCTCGGGGGGGTCCGGGCGCGATGCCGCCCTGGCTGCTCGGCAGCCTCTGCTGCGTGCTGGCGGCGCGGGCGGCGCTGGGCGGCGGCTCCGCGGGCGCGGAGGAGGAGGAGGAGGAGAAGCTGATCCGGGTGCTGGTGCTGCTGCCGCAGGACGACGCCTACCTCTTCTCGCTGGGGCGGGTGCGGCCGGCCATCGAGTACGCGGTGCGGAGCCTGCGGGAGAGCGGCGCGGGTCTGCCGCCCGGCTACGCCTTCCAGCTCACCTACGAGGACTCGGCGTGCGGCAACCGCGCCTTGTTCAGCCTGGTGGACATGGTGGCCCTGCAGCGCCGCCGCCCCGACCTGCTGCTGGGGCCCGTGTGCGAGTACGCGGCGGCGCCGGTGGCGCGGCTGGCGGCGCACTGGGATGTGCCGATGCTGTCGGCGGGCGCGCTGGCCGCCGGCTTCGGAGCCAAGGGCGGCGAGTACTCGCACCTCACCCGCGTCGCCCCCGCCTACGCCAAGATGGGCGAGATGCTGCTGGCCCTCTTCCGCCACCACCAGTGGAACCGGGCCACGCTGCTCTACAGCGACAGCAACCCCGAGCGCAGCTGCTACTTCGCCATGGAGGGCGTCCATGTGGTCTTCCAGGAGGAGGCTTTCCACATGGCCGTGCACAGCTTCGACGAGAGCAGCCGGCACCTCGACCTCGACGACGTCGTCCGCGCCCTGCAGAGCGGCGAGAGGGGTGAGTGGCGGCGGAGCGCCCGGCGGGGCTGCTCGGAGGCGGCTGGGGCCGTGGGAGCAGGGAAGGACCTGCGGGAGCGGGGGGAGTCGCGCCCCGTCCCCGCCCGTCGGGGGACTCACTGCGGGGCTGTGGCGGCATCCCCGGGCCGGGCATCCCCCGGCAGACGGCAGCTGGCAGCCCGCAGTGAAAGCTCTGCCCGCAGAGCTTCATTAGGGCTTTGCCTCCCAACAGCTTGAGCTTGAGGACTGCGCTAGGAGGGTTTTGTGACCTAGTAAGAAACCTGCTTCTGCTGGCGGTCTGGTTTACCCATAATCGCCCATGTCTCCAAGGCAGCAACTCTGTTGCTTACTGTCTGACATTTTTGCAGCGACTCTATAAGTTCAAAGACTAATTCTTCTCACCGCACTGTGTCGTGAGCGGGAGTTCCTTTTCCGCTTCTGCCGTGAGAAGGCCCTTCGAGTTCCTCATAAATAACATGCATTTAGGGGGTGCACTAATTTCAGGGGATGGATGCATGTGAAAGATCCGAGTGCATGCTGTGATACTGCTACCAACTGTTAGCAAAACATTTTGGAGATAAATGGCTTGTAGAACATCTTGGACAGTCACCCCTGGGTTGGATGAACTAACTTTGCATCATGAAGCAGTAAACCAAAATGCTTTGAAATGTGCAGTTTTGTAGTTAGATGTATTTTAAAGTGAGATCTTGAAGAACAACATGGTGTGGGTATGTGGGCTTGTCAGAAAGATGGTTTCTCTTGGAGAATTTTACTAATCACAGGCTTCCCAAGTAAGTAATTGCAAAAAAGAAAATATGTGTTCCAGGAGGGTGCCACAGGATAAAGTTATGTACTTAGAAAAGAGCCACAGATGTACAAAGCCTTCTGTACAATTTTTACATGTCTTGTTGTACGGTGTTGAAATAGCATCAGAATTGGACAGTAAAGATCATGCTGTGTGGCTGGCAGAATTGGTGTTACGGCGCTGGAGGCTGTGGATGGAGCAGCCTTGCACAGCAGATGTCATTGTGCTGCTGTGAAATCCCTAACATGCAGGAGCATGAGGTAACAGAGGTCTAACAGCATATGGCTGTTTAATTCTCTGTTCACTCTTCTGTTCAGCAGGTGCTTAAAATAGAGTTTACCTTGTAAGTATGATTCAGGGAAATAAAATGAATGGAGAGAAAGTGTGTCAGTGCCGGAGAAAACCACTGCATGGGGAAAGATGCTCATCATGTGTCTGTGTAGCTTTCCTGATGCTGAGAGCATAACAGCATGCTTACAGCAGGAAAAGACAAGTGCTTGCTTCAACCCTGCTCTTCAGACCATGCTGACCGTCAGGGAAGAGGGGCTTGCTTTCAGCCTGGTCTTAAGTGCTTGGCTGAGATGAGACCTTTGGTGTTGCACCATTTTATAACTTGCAAGTGACTGAACAGAAGCAGCCCTCTTCTTTCCCGGTTTGTGCACTGTGAGGTCTCTCCCTTTATCTCACCTCTTAATTTGTTATCTGGCTCAAGCTGCTACTGCAACATAAAGCAAGTGGTGCCCTCCGGCTTCCACATTGCCTTTCTGAGTTTAAAGACTGACTGCAGGACTCAGTTGGCACATTCCTTTGAGATTTTTCAGGTTAAGACAGTATATTAAGTTATACACCATGTGGAGGTCCACCATGTGCTTTAGCTGACCAGATGAGGTCTTTGTGGCTCCTGGGGACTCATTGGAAGTCCCTGTTGTGGGCAATGAGACACTGTCCAGAGCACTTTCTAGAAATGTTTTTACTTGATTGCTTTGCAGTTTTTAACAACTCCTGTGTTGCAGCCACTGTCCTGGGCTCTGATCCTGCACCTTCTCATGTTTCCAGGGACTGCTACTGGTTGGGGTCCCACCTCAGTGGTCCGGTTTCCCTGAGCTGCCTGAGTGGGAGTGGGCTTTCAAGCAGATACAGTATACCTGCTTGAAACTCTCCTAGAGCTGAGAAAGAAACTGCCCCACCAGCTGTCCTGAGGGGACTGGGACAGAGGCTGACCCCATGGATTAGGCTGCTGCTGGCTGGGGGTTTGCACAGAACTCTCAGTGTTTTGGGATCAAGAGGCATGCTCAACCATGCACCCGTATTTACCAGGGACTGCCTGTTCAGTCCCTGGAACCACTTGAAAAAACTGAGGTCTTGGAGCCACAGCAAAATCATGATGAAAAATATGATAATAGAAGTTAAGCACTTGTCTTCAATTAATTTCATTAGTAGTTCAAGTTCCCTTACAGGCTCAGTTAGCCACATTGCAGACTTGATTCTGTAGGCTGAGGTTTACTGTAAGGGTCACAAATGCAGGACTGTGCTTAAGTGCAAAAGCACGTAGTCCAAGGGATGTGTGTAGCAAGGGGAATGCTTGCTCCTTTAGCTGGAATTAAACCCTAAAGTATTTGCAGGATGATTCAATAATCCTAGTCAATAAATTCAGCATATTATTATTAGAATTACTGTGGTCTGTGTGTATTGTGCTGGAGGGAGAACATTTTGTATAGGTTTGCACTTACACATTTGTACATAGACAATAGTAAGGAAGAGGCAGATTAAGTACATAATTTGCCTTTTTGGAACATTGTGAGGGACATGACCATAGCTTATTTGCTTCAAAATCTTGAAATATGTAATCTTTTGCTCCTGCTGGCTTAAAAACTCCATCCAAATAGTTAATATTACTTTTCTTACATTTCTTTAGGGACTTACAAAATATGATTTAACATATTTTGAAGTAGTAGCCCACACACAGTTTTTCTTTTACTCATTTTGCTCAGTCTTTTACTCATGTTGTGGGATGCTCTTTGATTCTATCTATAGATGTGAATTACAATAACAAAGTCAAGGGAGAATTGGGAGGGCAGCAAGGAAACATTTCAAAAGGAAATCTCTCACCTATACTGAAATTAGGAACAGTGAGACAAATGCATTCCTGATGTGCATCTGGAAAAGATTTGGTCCAAATTTTATTGTAAGAAAATTTTTTTCTTCCTCTTTTCCTTCATGCTAATGTACTTCACAATTTTAATGAAATATGTCTTGCTCTGTTGCTCTGGAAATTATTATATTACTCTGCTATAATCAATAGGACAGAGCTATGCATGGTATAACTCTCCTGAAGCATGGGGATGTACTGAACATGACTCACCCCAGCAGCACATCTGGAGGTTATGCCTGCAGTGGCATCCAACCAGAAACACGATGGGAGAAGATTCATTGTGTGCGAAAAGATTTGGCCTGTTTGGCCTTTTCATTTCTTATAATAGAAAACACTTCTACCCAGAAGAGCTGAATGTGGTTTTGATTCATTTTTATTGTTGGGTTGAAAATATTTGCGTACATTATTGTAGCTTTTGAGTTCTGCCATGTGTGACGATGTTCTTGGAAATGTGCATGCAGTTGGTTTCAAATCATTGTCCAAACGGGATCTCTTATGACTCTGCTGTAGGATATGGTCCTGAAGCACACATTGATAAAATCCTTTGCTGCACCCTCTGATGTCAGTAGCTTCATACCTGCAGTCTTGTGAACCTGCACAGAAGGTTATACTGTAACGTGCTCTGTGTGGGAGTTGTCTCCCCGTTGCTTAAGACCTCACCGGAGTTCCTGCTTTCCCTTTGCTTAAGAAAGGGATAGGAAGCGGGGGTAGTCCCCCTGCCCAGCAGGTTTTGGGAGAGAGCTGTCAATCAGAGTCATCACAGTGTGGATCAAGGTGCCCACACAGAGCATGCCTTTGGGCCTGTAGGTCCTGCTGTAGCAGCAGAGCCTCTGCTTAATTCTTATTTGATGATAAATGAAGCTCTGTGGTGTATAATCATGTACCCACCTTCAATCTTCATGCTTAGAAAGCTGCACTTGGTTTTCCCATTTCTTAATATTAAGCATCTCTTCAAAGTTTTTTGCCTAGACTTATTGTATTGTCTCTGGAGAGAAAGTCATGTTCTGGAAAGATTCATATGCTGTACCACAGGTGCATAGATGCTGCTCTTCCTTAAGTGCAGAGAAGCAAAAAATTCTAGATCAGATGCCTAAATATTAGATAGCTGAGGTGTAGGCAAGTTGAGTCTATGCTAAACTGTTCAGTGGAATGGAAATTGAAATGGTAATGTCATGGTATCACCTTAATTCTCCCTCTTCAGGTTGTCTTATGTCCACTAAGAAGTAACAACAGAGACTTGTAGTTGCAGTCTATTCTACAAATATATGCAGCTAAAGACATTCAGAGTCAGAACTTAACACGTCTTGCAGGGGTACACAAACAGATCATGCAGAGGCTCTATTTAGTTATCTTCAGAGGAGACAAGGGAGGAGGAAGCTGCTCTGTGTTCACTATCCGTCTTTTCAGCTATTTGGGAAATCAGCTTCGTTTGCTATCTGTGTTGTCATGTTTGTTGCAACACTGGGAGGACAGATGGCGTCACTGTCTCTTCCAGTATTCATGCTTAACAGGCTGTTCCCTGAAGTTCTTGAACTGCTTCTTATCTGTATGTCTCATTTTCCTCCACCAGTTGTAATCATGTGTGCCAGTGGTGACACTATCAGGAACATAATGTTGGCTGCTCATCGGCAAGGAATGACCAACGGGGACTATGCTTTCTTCAACATCGAACTCTTCAACAGCTCATCATATGGTAATGTTTTTCTTGCCCAAGTGTGTTGCAAAGTCCTTTTAAGCTTGGTAGTATTGTTAGCCTCAACATACACAGCAGAGCCCTGGAAAACACCACTGTCTCTCCCTGTTGTTGCAGGTGTCTTCCACTTGGGCTAAGGTATTGCAGGAACTAAAACAGACTTTGTGGCTATAGTTGCTACTGGGTGGGTCACAAGATGCTGGTCATACTACAGGGGTTACTTTTTTTTTTACTTTTCGGTAATGGAGACATTGGTTATGGTGCGGGTATCTCATTCTGCAGTGTGTGTGTGCAGGTCTAGGTGGCTTGCACTATTCCCAGACTTGTGACTGCCAGATCTCGGGGCAGGGGTTTTTCTGGCTGCCTGGTGACCTCTGGTGTGAGCAGATGGCTGGAAGGAGGCATTAGCAACAGACAGCACTGTGGGCAGGGCTTGGGTCTCCAGAAGTCGTCTCTGTGCTGGGGCATCCATGTGTCTACTTTATTTCAGTCTTTTATCAGAAACAATATCTGCAAAAATATTCAGCCATGCTGGGTTAAAGGGAAAGCATGGATAGGACACAGGCAGTCCAGATTTACTAGATTGGATAAAAGTGAGTGGTTCCACCAGTAAGTGAAAAGAATCATATTTCTCAAACTAAAAGCATGACTTCAAAATGTAAATTAAATCAGTTTTCTGGTTAAAATAAACCTAATATACCTATATGCTGTAATATCAAATGTAACTGCATGTTGAATCAGTGCTTGGCAGGGACCAAACCTGCTCTGAGCTGCTGCAGCTGTCTCACTTAAATTACTTATATTGGAGCAATGTGTTTGCTGAGTTCAAACATTAGGTGGCTGAAGCTGGAGGAAGTCAACCTCATGGAACTAGGTTTTGTTGAAGTATCAGCATGGCTTTTGAAAGGAGGAGCTTCTTTTACAGGTACAGAGGAAATAATTTCCCCCCTGCAGACCGCTTTAACTCATCCACTCTTCACTAATTTAACTAATCCACAAATCCATTTCAAATTTAAAACCAAGTGGGTGTTGAGAAGTGAAAACTTTGGGAGTTTTCTTTCTGTAAGCCTTAAAGGCTGACCAACAGGAACAAATTAATTCAGGCAAGGATAATGTATATTTTTTTATTAATCAGTTAATGATAAATTCTTTTGCATAAACTTTTTGTTACCCATCTATACCTCCGAGATTATTCCACAGCAAACAGTGCTGTTTGACATGCTGTATAATGAAGGTATGTAACTGAATTCAGAGCTCTACATATGTACTGAAGTACAGATACTGCTGCATGTCTCATCTAGGTTAGCTAAAGAGTGCCAGATTTTGCCAGGTAATAAGGAAATCACTCAAATAACTGAAAGATAAAGTTGTAGAACAAGATCATAGCCGATGGTTTGAATCAAGGTTTTCTTTTTCAGTTGAGTTCGAAGTGACTTTATCCCTGGTAAAATAAGCAAGACTATATGGCATTTTAGCTTTATTCAGGACCAGAGCAAAGAGCTGAAGTTCTACCCATATCAACAGTCACAGAACCCTGGAGTTTTGGCCTTTCTGTTAGACCATGGGAGCTTTGCAGATTTGACTTTACTAGAAACCAGTGATCAAATAACCCTTCTGGCTGCCAGCATTGACTCAGAGTAGAAATGCATCAGAAATGATTCATCTGGCCATAGGCACAAATCTGTGTGTGAGCTGGGATGATTTTGGGGTGAAGTAGGCACCCCTGGACAGCAATTCACCTCATCCTTATGTTTCCATAGTGGCTCAGATGAACTATCCCTTACAACTGATGGTTTCCTTGCCTTAGCTGAAATGGGCACAGGGTGACTACCTGGGAAGTAGTAATGTAGAGATCACAGCTGGTGTGGGGTGGATATCCCCAGTGATGCACCCCCAGTAGGCAGCACTTTGTCCAGCCATGTACAGGGAAATGCTGGAATTCTGACATGCAACAGTGGTGGGAGCAATTCCTATTTACCCTGTGGTTTGTGGGAGCCTCAGCACAACCCTCTTTTGCATCACAGGCAGTCCTGTCTTCTTGTAGCTTTTCTAAAGGATTCATGAAAACTGTCTGTCTTCTGATGTAGTGTAGTTAGAATGTGGCATTTCCTGATGTTCCTTTTAAATCCATTTTTCTCTTTGTGGATGTGTTTCATATGTAGAGTGAAATGACTGTGCACCAGAAGTTGACTTCTATGCAGGTGGTCATTGCGTGTGGAAAGAAAGTATAAGAGAAGGGTAGAGAAATTCCTTCAAAAGTTGTGCCTAGTGCCTGAAGACACTAGATTTTGTATCTTATAAAATCTGAGTGGGAGTGATTGGGCAATTGGCACTGCCTTTAGGTTCAGATGACTTTATTGCTGTTTGTTGTTGCCCTCTGTTCTGAATATTTTTAATTCTTTAGAAGAACAAACATATTAAATGCTGAGCTGCAATAATTATACACAATTGTACTGTGACAAGATGACCTCCCACAAAATAATCCATGAAGGAATTTAAATATGTAAATTATTCTAGGAACGCTGTTATGCAAGTGTATTGTCCCCACTCTGTGTCAGGACTTTTAAAAAAACCACATGTATAGTGTCCAGAACAGAAACTTACACTAACTTTTTTTTTTCTTTGTATATATAATCTTGCACTTTTTGGCCATCTCATCTCCATTTGTAAGTGCAAAGCCCTCTTTGCTGTAGTCTTTGCTGTACTTCTTGAATACTGCACCTCTAAAATGCAGGCACCCAGCTGGGGGAGAAGCTTTTCAGCTTTGAGGCACCTGCAGGGCTTGTACTCTCCTTTGGGGAATGCAGGAAGATGTGCTAGCATACAGCTGCTGAAGGTGCATTTCTCTCTCTTGGAAAGCAGTAAGGACAGGTGCAGGCACTGAAGGAAAGAGTGGCAAAACCAGACAGTGGGATGTTGTTTACTCTAAAGTGTTCCCACTGAGTTTTGGTGTAAGTTACTTTGACCAGTTAAACTTCATATTGGGAAAAAATCCCTAAAGCAAGGTATATGTATCTAGAGCTTCTTCCTAAAAGAAAGAAATCAATCAGTTTAAAAAGAAAATAATTAGCAAAGTTCATGATATCTCTAAAGATTACAGTCCTAAGTGTACTGGACTGTTGTAAATAAGGCTTTTCTGGGGTGAAAAAGAGAGTTTATGGGGCTTAGGTGCTGCTGTGTCTCCAGCCATGTGCTGGGAATGACAGGAGCTGCCCTGGAACCAAAAAAAAGTACAAAAAAGCTTCAGAAGAAAAGACTTACCCTCCAGAAAAGTGCATGTCCTTTGCTTGTTCCCCTGCGGTCTCTGAGCTAGCAGAGCAGTTCTCCAATTTAGTTCCAGCAGCAGTGCCAGGATACTGAGAGGACAAAATGCAAGCTCTATTCACCTGCTACAGGGGACAAAGGTGGTCTGTGCACAAATTTGCTCTTGCAGCCATGTGATGCAGCTGGTAGCGCTGTGCAAGGAGCACCGTGGGCTTGATGCCCAGACTCCCTCTTCCTTAACATCTCCACTCCCAAACCACTTGCTTCTCTTGGTCCAAATGGCACTATGGTCCTCAACCCAAGTGAAACAGCCACATTCTCTCTCATTTTAGTTTCCCATGTGCTTCCAGGTCACCCTTGGAAGTTTAGCATTAGTCTTTGTTCTTGACTCGTGTAGCCATAATGGGGTTTGCTGCTGCTTTTCAAAAAATAAAATGACTGTATAGCATTTAATTATTTGTAAAGGCACGCTGCCTAGGGCTACCCCTATTCCCTCTAGGCTTTTAGGTTATCATTTATGTAGAAGAGCACAAAGCCTGCTCCAGGACAATGTGAACCTTTCCACTGACATCTGAATGTTTGGATCAGGGTCTCAAGGCCTGCTGTAGCCAGTCTCTGTTCTGCAGAAGGACTCATCTGCTAATAAACAACTAGTCAGATATCCTGCTTTTTAAAAATGTGGTTTCTTTACTGGTGGTCTGAGTTAAATTGTTCCCTTGCAGTGACACAAAACACGTGTAAATACAGTGTAGACGCAGGATTCCATTTTTTTTCTAAGTGTTCCTTTTCCACTGAAAATGGGGCTGCTCTGGCAGCCACAGTGCACATGGTTTTCTCCTTGACCACAGTGGGAGAGCTGCACCATCTGCCTCCCATTCAGGGTCATGCTCATCATATTGACTTCACTGGTGCCTTTCTGACTGTCCAAGAATGTCACTGGTGGAGTGATGTGTAACAAAAACTTTGTGGTTGAATGCTCCTTCACTTCTTCTAGCTTAAATATCTCTGCATTTGAGATCCAGCACATGTGTTTTGTTCCAGGATGTCTTCTCACGCTCAGGCTTCATCCCACCCTTTGAAAATAAGCAACCACAGCAAGGGAATAAAGTTGACTTCAGTTTGCACATTTAGTTCCCACCAGCTATTCCTCATTGCCTGGTTTCCTTCATGTCTGAAGAAGGTCCAGTTCTCCCTTGTAGTCTGCTATCTCCCTAACGTGCAGGAAAAGGGGACTTTTGAGGGGAAAAAAGGAAGACAGTCCAATAATAGTACCTAGTTTGAAATTGGAAATATGCTTGTTTTCTGTTATAGGAAATGGCT
This sequence comes from Thripadectes ignobilis, assembly GCA_035584755.1. Taxonomy (NCBI): domain Eukaryota; kingdom Metazoa; phylum Chordata; class Aves; order Passeriformes; family Furnariidae; genus Thripadectes; species Thripadectes ignobilis. The sequence goes on from JAWMRC010000089.1 coordinate 62,790,026, forward strand.
CTTGGAGAAGAGGAGACAAACATGACCTTGAAGCCAAAAAAGCATACTCGTACCTCCAAACTGTCACTCTGCTGAGGACTGTGAAGCCTGAGTTTGAGAAGTTTTCCCTGGAGGTGAAAAGTTCTGTTCAGAAGCAAGGTCTTCATGAGGATGACTATGTAAGTACTTGATGACAGGCTTCAGAAAAACTTGCTCCTAATTAAAGCAAAAATATCAGTCAGATCTTACCACGACAGAATCACCTGGATTCAGTTGCAAAATCTTCCTGTCGCATATATAATTTTTTTTATTTTTGAAATAACGTGAATAGCAGGAATAGTCTTTGTCTAGGTGCACTGGATCTGTGCACCACTATCCATGACTAGTTGTCCTGTGCTTGCCCCTTAGTTCCTCAGCAGGTAGGCTGGGGAAAGAAAAGTTACCAGGTCTCTACCACCTATTACTTGTCTTTTTTTAATAGGCAAAGAACTATAGTCTTCTTTTTTCTTTTCTCACAATAATTATTTATTTTTTTTAAATCACATCTCAGAAACGTACATTCTCAGTACTGCATCTGATGAAGTTATTCTTGATGTGAATGAGAAAAGGGGTCTTATTTCCCAACAATGTTTTTCATTTTGAACTGTCTAAAATATCAGTATAGCCCTTGCAAGTTGTTTTAAGTCTTGGTGAATACCAGTGTCCTCCAGAGATGGGAAGTTTTTTAATCTCTCAAAATATAGGAGGAAAATGCCTTTGAAAATTGCCTTTGAGGTTCTGCTAAGATAGTTTGTTAGACATTTTCACAGAAAAGTCATCTGTGAAAGCAAGAATGTATAGCACATACTATTGGGATGTCTGCATGCTGATACAAGTACTTCCCCAATGGTCAACCTTCTCCATGGAGCAGAGTAAACTTTCCAAATATAAAGAAAAGGGGCTTGAGAGTTTGGTCAGTCTTTAGCTATAGGAAATGAGAGCAAGGAGTTAATGCTTGAAACTTGTAAATCAACTCCAACCTTTCATTTTCCAGCTCCCACTTAGGCACCTGTGTCACCTCTTTGCTGTAAGTGTTGTGTTCCTCACAGGTGGAGGCATCATCTTGAGTTCATCAGCACAAGCTGATGAACTTGGATGTTGCGTTAAAGAACGAATAACCTTTCCTGCAGTTTATTGTATGACTTAGGCTGCCTTTAGAAAACTTCTGCTTCTTAGAACTTGAATATATCTTATTTAAGTATTAAAATGTGAAATTTGAATCATATCAGTAGTTAGTATTTTTCCTGTGATACTTTCAAAGTCTAGTCACAGTCTTTTGAAGGTGTTTTTTGTCTTGGGTTAGTGGAGAAACCCCAACTACCAATTTCAAGGTGCTGCTCTCTGACAAACCTGCTGAATGAGTTCTGAAGAAGGCATGGGGCTGCAGTTTGTGCTGTTCCTCCCTTTTCTCTCTATGTGCCTTTTTGCAGATGTTGCTTAGCAGGCTACGTACCTTGAAAATCTGCTATGTGCTATGGTTGTGGTTGGTGAGAAATGCAATTTTGAGTATTAAAGATCCATTCACCTGCAGTTTGTGCATTTTTTAATCTGGACAGTCTGACATTTCCACAGATGAGAAAAGCCTTATACAGCCAAGAGTTCAGGATACTGTCGCTGGGTGGTTTGGTGGCAGGAATGGGGATGCTTTGCTGTTCTTTAGGATAGGGACACACTGCAAACTCTGTGCAGTGTTAATTTGGGCTGGATAGGTACAAGCCCTGTTATGTTCAAGCAGAAGTGGATCTGTGGGAGGGAAAATTCCCCTGTGCCAGCATGGAGGAGATTTTACAGGCTAATTTGCTTGTCAGGGAGACACAGCTGCACATCCACTGCCAGAAGTCCTCTTTTTGTGACTCCTCTGTGCTCCACATGCTCTGGACTGTCCCAGGGCAGTGGTGGGGCCCTGACCCCCTATAGTCTCATCCTTGACCTTCTTGTTCCTGGCTCTGAGGGCTACCTCTCCCTGTGTCCCATTTCCACCTCTGATCAGAGTTTTTCACCTTGATCCAAGCACTCCTTCACACATAAACATCAGCCTTTGCTAGCGTCAGGCAGTGGCATGGGCCCCCTGCTCCTGCCACTGCCTCTCATGCTCCTCTTCCTATTCTTTCTTTCCCACCTGGTTTCTGTGCTCTTCCCAGTCTGGGACAGAGGGAGGATCTTGTGAACTATGTACACATACCACAGCTTTCTGCCATCTGAAACATCAATCCTTGACTCACAGGAAGCCTCATGTTGGAGGCCACAGGGATTTGGAACTGTCTGTGAAGGAGCTGCACACTGTGGATCAGGGGGCAAGGAAGTTTGTTTTGAAATGCAGAGTGTCCTGGTATTACACGGATGCTTAGCTTACATAGATCTCAGCAGAGCCTCTTCTTGTTTTCTCACAACTTTCTAACAATGGTAAAATAAAATGTCTTTAAGTGAGTTAGTCTTGGGTTGAGTATAGCAAAAAAAAAAAATTATCTGTGTTTCTTCATTAACAGTGGGTGAATTTTAACTTTCTGGTTTGGTTTTCATAATTTATGATGACTTGTACATTTCCCCACTTTGAGCAGTGGGAAAGAGATATTCTCTTAACTGATTGTTCTACTGCCCTGTTCAGAAGAGAAACATTTTGGGACAGCTTTCGGGGTTCAGAAAAAAATCCATTCTGAAACTAATGGGAAGAAATAAAAAGCTAAACCAAAGGCCAGTTCCTTCCTCTATGAAAGATTTGTGGGTAGTGGGCACAAATTAACAATGCTTCATTTGGCAGCATGGTAAGAAAGGGGCCTGGGTATGCATTAATCAAGGCTGTGACCTCCAAGAGATGATTGGGAGGCAGAAGTCATTGAGCTGAGTGGGTGGGAAGTGGCAGTGATGGATTTTTCTCTGCTGGATTCTGCTCCTGTAAACAAAAACTATGTGGAGAGATAGTCAGTAGTGCAGTCCATCTCAAGTCCTATCCACGGGTGTTGAAATGTAGTCCTCATTCTTTTCTGCAAGCTGTGTCCCAAGAGGATGAACTTAGGGAGGTTTGGTTTTGAAGCATTCAATGTTTCTGCTTTTCTGTGTGGATTTTTCAGTGTCATGGGAAAATGGGGCCCCAGGTCCATGGTCTAAATTATCTTGCAGTGACCCTAACTCAAACAAAAGTCATTAGTGCTGCCATTTTGCCCTGGCCTCTTGCCAGTACTAATCCTAATGGCATTATTATCTAACAAAAAAGAATATCGTAAAAATGGAAAATAAGCAGATGACAGAAGGAAAGATAAGGGAGACAGAAAGGGCAAAGTTCTAAAGCAGCAGCTGTCCAGTTGCCAGATGCAGAGCATATACAGCCCTTGGAGGAGTAACAGGTCAAAGAGTGTTGGGTGTCTTCATCTCCAGCTATGAAACCACACAGAAAAGAGAAAAAATTTGTTCCAGGTACATCTTTCCCAGGTCAGAAGTTACAGTTGTTTCTGCATGGGAAATAGGGAAGGTGGAAGAACCTGTGCCTTAAGAGTGAGCAGGGAAGTTTGCAAAAGGCAATTTCTCTGACTCTTCCAGGAATCTCTCATGTGAAGGAAAAAGCTTTCTTAAGCATCTTTTAACGAGACAACACTGAAAATAAGATTGGTTCTGAGAAAGCATCCTAGGAGTCTTTGGGTAGGGTAGGTATTAGTTGCACAGGATGAGGCTGAAAATTATGATGTTCCCCGTCTGCGATGTCTCATTGCAACATCCCATTGCAAACAGCTGCCTGGGTCTGTTAGGAAATATTATTAGTTTGCTTGTTCACCACTCTCTGTGAAAGCAGTTACTGTCATATTAATGTAACCCAAAGAACTATGGGCTGAAGCATTAAATCTGCTCAGCCATTGTTTCAGCATTTGACAGCGTCATTATGTCTTTTCAAGAAGTGTTCTGTAGTTTTGTGGCTAGCATGACCATTTTACCTGGAGATTGATTTATCTGATAAAATATCCCCAAAAAGGAGGAATTTTTTCAAAAATCTTTTCAAATTTCAGGTGTAAGGACGTTAATGCTTTTATACCAATGACAGCAGTTTTCTCACTTGTGTGATGTTAATGCATTGACAAGACATTAACAGCAGTGTGTCCTGGTCTCTATAAACCTACTGAGATCCTTGCAAGCTCTCCTTGCAGACTATAGCCTATATTCCTATAGTTGAGGCAGACAGCAGTGGGAATTGCATGCAGTTACTTGAAGGAAGAATTTGAAACTGTCTCTAAATTGGTATGTGAACAACTCCCAACACATACTGTAGTTAAAAATGTTTATGAATAAACAGTGTTTCAGTTAAAGTATATACATAAGCCATTTTTATTAAATAATGCTGAACACTTAATGAAGGCTGCAGTTTGGAAGCTCTTAATGCACCTTCTGTTCCTGACTCAGTCCTAGGATTCAATAAATGCTTTTTTTATGTCCAACCCAGTATTCTGAGCTGGGATGATTTTACAACCCAGGGTATTTGCACTTTTGAGGTTACAGACCACCCATGGCTTATTTTTTCTTCTCATATAAGAGCTGAAAATGTAACTAATTAAACAAATATTTCTGCTGTGTTAAGTACATGACAGCATTGTTCATGAGGTGGGTGCATGGGTTTTATCCTACCCACAGCCTTTTTCACCCTGAAAATGAGCATCAGGAAAAGGAAATTGGAGCCTGACTTGCCAGTTAGGTTATCTCCATGAAAGAATGAGAAACATAGATTAATTAGATCAGCAAGATGCTGCTACCTATTGGAAAGGGCAACTCTGTTTTATTTAACATTTTCAGCCCTCTGAAATGAGAAATGGTACACTTAGGAGCAACTGTTCTAGCTCCAACAGATAACTACAAAAGCTACATGGGAGGTAGCTCATAAAGTTTATCATCTCATCCATAACATCAGTACCAGACTTTTCCTTGTGTGTATTCCTTACGTCAGCCTTTTAATTAGGATTGCACACCAGCTAAGATAAGGTTGGGATAAGTGAGCAATTCAGTTGTGTTACTGAGATGCTGAAAATGTAACTTATTCAAGGGTGTCTGGCCCACTTCTCTCTTTTTAGGCACAGGCAGGCAAGATTAATGTCAGGCTTTTGTGTCTTCTGACTACATCAGGATGGGAGAGAGTTTTGTGGAGATTTAAGAAAAAAAAAAAAAAAGAGAGGAAAAACCCCCCAAACCCTGCCAAGGAGTAATTTGTTCAAATGAATGGGTCTATTCAGCTGCTGGAGTGCTTTGCTAATTGTGTTCGAAGGAATAAAAGCAAAGCACAAGCTGCTTTCGGCAGCCGGAAAAAATGGGTTCACATGCCAGCTGATTAAGAAGATGAATTCTATTAGTAAAACATAGTTAGAATTTTCACGACCAGCCCCTCAACCCTTGGAATTAATGAGAGTTTCTTCAATTTCTGTAAGAGCAGCACTGAACTGTGGACTGCTAAATTTGGTGAATACACCAGACATTTTTTTCCTGAAGTTAGTGCTTTCTCAGTGAAAGACTAATGTCATCCACATCAGGGTCTCAGGCAAAACTACAGCATAATAGTATGTTATTTGCCATTAACAGATACCATAAAAGACAGGAAAAGAAAGAAATTATTCTTCTCTCTTTCAGCGGATTTGTTTAATTTTTTTAGCTTACCTAAGCATATTTTAGAAGCTGTCTGAAACCATGGAGGAGATAGTATAAAACTGTGTGTATATCTGAAAATAGTAACATCCGAACTCTTTGGGAATATAAAAGTTTAGAGTTGATCTTCATATATATGTTGTATATTTTCCATAGCCTCATGTTTTTACTTGGGTTTCACAGATATTCACATTCCACTTTACTAAACAGACATTCAGACATTTGTGGGCAAGGCATTCTCCCTTTGAAGTATTTGCTAGAAATACACCTCATTTTCCACTAATAGAGTGTGAAAAATATGTTATTCCTGCAAAGTTCATAACCCGTTTTTGTTTTTAATGCCTCTCCATACCACTTGGGCTGCTAATAATTCAAAAGCTAATTTGTTCCATTAGGGTATTGTTGTTAATTTGTAGGATTTTTGATACTGGTACTTACACGGTCCTCAGTTTTGGCTCTGAGATGTTTGAAAGAAGGAAAAGGTAGACTATAAATCTCATTTAACATAAAATGACGCTTAAAAAATGAAATACCTTTGCTAACTGATTTTGTAGCAGCCAATACCTCTTTCTATTAGTCTTGTTCCTGGGTATCCTATGAAAATAACACTCAGATGAAATTTCATTGTTTATTGAAAAAAGCATCAGCTCAAGAAGGCATGAAGAGGAGGCTTGGGTGAGCCTGTCCTATGTCAGGATGCTGCTTCCAGCCAGCAGCAGGAAGTTGTTTTGTCGTGGGAGTGGTGCTTTTTCAGGATGGCCATGGGATGCTCCAGCCTCAGCACCTTGGGTGCCATGGAGAGTTTGCCTCACCTGTCTGGCAGCCTCACACTGTATTGACATAGATTGGGGTAAGACTTCAGTGGATTCTGGCTGAGCTAAACAGTTCAACTGGAGAGTTTGACTCTCTGAGAGAAGGAGGTGGCAGGGGGTGGGAGGAGGGAGACATTCTTTGTTTTCTTCAGGGACATAAATGAAGGACAGTTTTTCAAGGCCAGAAATGTGTATTCCTTGTTTGAGAGTTCCGGAGAGGAGGAGATGTTGTCTCCCCAGTGGCAGATCCCACAGTGACTTGGTCCGGGGAAGCTTTCCTAAACTCATTTTGGGGTATTGATACGGTGAAAATGCTCCTGAATGACAGCAGGACAAGGTCTTATCTTTTTGGTATTCAAGTGACATGTCTCCTAAAAGAACATAGGTGGCAATTAGTAATACCTCCAATCTGTGACCTTGTGCGGTCTCAGCACATTAATTTCTTATGTCTGAGTGCCCTGAGGTTAAGCAACCTGAACATAGCCCTGAGAAAGACTGGTTCTCCAGAGGGACAAATCTTTTAACATGAGGGCATGAAAGCCCTGTGGGTGAGTCAAGGTACCTTGGTGTATGAGTGCTGGCAGAGCAAAGGCAGGCATAGGAGCCATAGGAACACACAGGAGGATACCCACAACTTTCCTTCTCTCATTAGTAGATACAGTTTTCATTAGGAAGAGAAGCTTGATACAAAAATCAAAAGGCCTAGTCCATTCTGAAAAGAACTAATATATCAAGCCTTATTGAAAAGACAAAGACTGTCTCTGTCCCAGAGCAAATGAATAAGAGGGCCATGAGAAAGGGGAGTGGGACAACGGGGGGAGAGTAGGTGGGGAGCTCTGGGTACCTTTCACTCTGTGGCTGGGAACAAGGTGACATTCACTAGGCAGGAGGACATTTACATTTGGTGGGACACACGTTTGTACAACACATCCAGTTAGCCCATCAGCCTGCTGACTATGATATACCTTACAAATCAAAACCAAGGACTGTCTCAGGGATCAGACAGTCAATAAGGAAGCAGGAAGCTAAGAGAGTGAGGTTTTAGTTTTCTGTAGTGGCTGCAAATTCCCAAATTTGAAGGTGTTAATTATCATGCTGCTGCTGAAGGGTGGCAGGACATGTTTCATATGTGGAGGTGGAACATTACTGCCTACTGACAGGTATACATAAATATCTTCTGACTTAGCTGCTGTACATCTCCTTTCCCATGCTAGTGCAAGTATGCCAGTGAAGGGGTGGTTAATCAGTCAGCTGAACACCTTTCATCAGATATCCACTATCTGAAAGAAAATAACAAAGCCAAGTAATTAATTTTTAAATTATTTGGAATGAAAGCGTGATTAATAGCAGCCTGAGGGTTTGCATTAGTTCCATGCCATTAAAGTTTACAAGTTCATATTCCCATTTACCCTGGTATTTCATAAAAGGATCATTTGTCATGGCAACCTCAGCCTCAGATGGGCTCTTCTGGCAAATGATTGACTCCCAGCCCAGAGCTTCCCCAGGTCTTGACAAGTCATGTCTTCCCCAGCACCTGGGTTTTGGCTCCAGGAGTGTCTGCACCCTGTGATGCCCTGCAGACAGAGCAGGGGGAGGGTGGAGTTCAGATTCCCTGAAAGCAGAGGTTTGATACTGAATTTCTCTCATGCTAGTCAGTAGTAGTAGTAGGAGCCCCAGGGCTTTCAACTGAAAAGGACAGGGAACCTAAAAGGACTGGCACCTTTTGGGTTTTTTTAAAGGTTTGACTGCATGTTCTTGTAGTGGGGTGCTGTTGCCTGGCTGTGTGAGAGTAACAGGGTCACATCTATCCCTATTCTGTATCTTCTGTGCTGGCAAGGGTGAGGTGGGATGATGGTGCTTATGAATTCTGGTTTTGTGTGCCCAATTTTTACCTGGTACTGAATAAGGAGATTAGATGACTAATCAGCTCCAAGCATAGTTTTGAGCTCAGCCGTACTTTTGGCTGTGCCTAAATCATTTGTGTTTAACCAGCCCTTAAGATTATATTTAAAGCAAATGCTCTCTTGGGTAGCCTTTGCTAATCTGCTGCAAAGCAAATGTTACATAGTCCTTTTCATCAGTTGTGGGTTTTGCCCTGTGGAAGATTTCACCAGGCCACCTATGTAGCACAGGCAAATTCAGTTTGAACCCTTGAGTTGTCTCCACAATGATACAGTGATTTTTCTGAGTTTGCCTGAGGACTGATGTGATCTTGAGAGTTTTTAGTATAGAAAATAAAGAATGTGTGTGATTTTTGTGGTTTGGTGTTAATGTTACAAATCCAGAACCCAAAACAATTACACATATTTTGCAAAAAATGTCCTTCCTGTTTGTCCTTGCTCTGCATTTCTTTAAACCAGTTTAACTTATTTTAGCAAGTGGAACTGATTTTTTCAGATGACTGACTATCATCCCAAAAACTGAGATGTGTTCCTGCTTGAAAAACAGTCTTGGTCCCTGACATTAAAAACTTACCTAATGAAAAGACTGGGGTGGGTTTTTTTTGTTACTGGGTGTTTATCTGCAAGTAAAATGTCCCAACTTAAATGTTAACTTAAAATGTAAGCATTCATTACAACTATATAACCAGTTATCAGACTACGAATGGGAATTCTTAGAAAACTCTATTTAAAGCAGGTGTTTTTTATTTTTCTGTGTGTGTGTTTGGCTGAAAATATTTGTTTAATATCTCACTAAAGTGACTAGATGTGTGATTTCTCAACATAGTTTTGTAACTCATCACATGAATGACCATGTAGTTTGTTAGAAAGCAAGAAATCCTGAAAAAGTAGAAAGGTTAATTTTATAAATGACAGCTATACCTTTTATGGTTAAGATTCCTTCAGTGTTTAGGCAGTCATAGTATAGTGCTTTGTGCTAGAGATCCTTTGCATTAGTTGTTTATCTGGAGTTAGACATGTATTGTAAACTTGGGGTATTTCACTTTTACTTCAGGAGCAGGATAATGTGTTCTCTCATGCTGTCCCTTTCCTTGATAGGTGATCTTGAGCCATTTAGAGCTAAATTACCTAAGTGAATATTATGTATGTAAAGAATACATAAAGCAGAAATTCCCCTAAGTGAGTATACTGTAGGTAGTTAACCTCTGGTGCAAAGCAGCACTGCTCCTTAGATAAATCAGTTGCGCTCCTTGGAGGCCAATATTTAAAGGTACTACAGGAACCAAAACCACAGGAGGGTAAAATGGCTGGTAGCAGCTTTCAGAAGAAGTTAGTGAACGTGATGGATAGAGCCAGAAATAAATCCCACACAGGTTTTCGGGGGGAAAATATCCCGGAGGAGCATCCTGTTCCTGGACCAAGGCAGTTTTCACCTCAGCCTGTCCCTGCATTGGCCACACTGTTAGAGGTCTGGGGAGGATTTGAGACCCAGTGATGTCAGGCCATGGGTTGAGTCCAAAATTCATGCAAATGAATGACAGTAAGAGCCCCTTTATGTGGGTAAGGTCCTAACTGCTGAGGTGGCAAGTTCTGTCCATGCTTAAAGGAAGGAACTGATTTTGGCCATATCTGGAAATTTCTGCCCAGCCTGTTGGCAGCAGGCAGTGGGAATTTAAAGCTGTTTTCTAGATAACCATAGAAGATTGTTGCAAGCAATAAACAAACAAAGAATGGGCAGCTTTCAGAGGCAGTGGGATGGAAGGGTTTCTCCATGCCCTTGCATCTCAGTTGTCACTGTGCCCTGACATGTTTTAGCTGATGTTTCACAGCACAGCTACCCTGCAGCTTGGGATTGAATAGGTTTTTGGTTCAGTTCACCACTGAGACAATAGAGCAACTTGTGGCTGCCTCAGCCAGATGACTGTGAGTAAATGTACCAGTTTTTCAAGAATGGAGAATTAAGAAAAACAAGGAAGAAAGCCTGAAGAATGAGGATGAGATACAAGAAGGTGCTGGCTTTGTGGTTAATTTTCTTTTGATAGCAAGAAAATAACGTTCAGTGACAAAATCCCTTATATCCCTGAATTTGGCAGCCTTTTGAAGTAGAACACAGATATTGGTTGCCAATTTATTTTCTTTTTGTTTATTTATTTATTTTATTTCAGCAGACCTTCCTGTGAAACAAAAGGCTTCTGGTCCACAACTGACTTTAAAGTGGCTGAGAATTTGTCACTAGTGGTACTTGAGTCCTGTTGGAGTAAGCATCCTCTAGTCTAGGTCAAGCAAGGGTAGCAGTGCTTTGGCATGCCTGGAGTGCACATCAACTCATGTACCAGCTGGCCAGATACATGGCTGAACAGTCTCAGGCACAGTCTCACCCTCAAGGAAAATGGGCTTAGCTGTGGCACCCTGCCTGCCTGTCCAAATCAAACAGAAACTGCAGAAAGAAAGCAACCATCCTTCAATATATCTTATGTCTCAATGATGCTTGCAGGCTCTTACGTGGTGGAGAAGGGTGGCTGTGAGCAATGCTTACTTCCCAGGCTCTCTCAACCTGCACTTGCATTCTCAAAGTCCTCACACCAGGGCCACACTAGTGTCCAGAGCACTTAGGTGGAGTGTGCACCTCCATCTCTCTACACTCAGCATTACTGCTGTACCAATGGATACAGGCAAGGAGATGGACACAAGCAGGCAGCCTTGTTGGAAGGAACCTCCTTAAAGGGAAGTGATGTCTTGTTCAGCTTCAGTGCTGAATTGTTAAGCTATAAGTGGAGTATGTGCCTCAGTTTGCAGAATTCACATAATAAAATCACACACTCCCCTATGAGAAAAATCTCTTATGGGTTTCCACATAAACAGTCTCCCTGTGAAAGATGAAATTGATATAACAATACTTGAATAAATCTCTCTTAAATATGCAGAAGGTGTTACTGTTACATGATATCACCTTACACTGAGGAATACTCGTCCTCTTTTTCTACAGAGAGATGTGAGTTCCAGCCCCAAATAATAAAGAATGTTTGGAGAGTTGCATGTCCTTTAGAAAACCAAGTCCTGAGCCCTAGTTTTATGTGTTCTTGAGCAGGTGCCCGTTTATGTATTTATAGAGACGGGATATCAGTGAATATAACTAGAGGCTGTCCTTGGCTACAGCTGCATTGCCCAGAATTTGGCATAAGGCCCTATGTTCTCTTCAGTTTTGAATTAAATATTGAGGAAATGGCCTTCTCTGAAGAAAGCATGTGTTTCTATTCTTACTCCCTCTTCCTTTACTGTTTCTTTGAAGCACTAAGATCCATTAAGGGAGCCCAAACAAACAGGCTGTATATTTAGTCTCAGGCATCTAAACATACAGGTTTGAGTAACAGCCTTACGGCTTTATCCTCCTTTCCATTTACTGAACTGGTTCCACAGTGATGTGATCTCTGTGGGAACAGGTCAGGTCATGTGTCAGTGTCTGCAGGTACCCAGAGGAATGCTGTTTTTGACAGCTGGCTGTGAAGGTATCCTGTGGCTTTGCATTTAAACTTAGGAGCCCTTGAAATCCCAATCCTGATGCATGGGAGTAGCTGTTATTCATAGGTGGGATTTAGGAGCTCTGTGAGTTTCTGTTGCATACTGGCATTCAGAAATCATGTGAAGATCTGAGGAAATGGATGGTAATTTGATGAGAGCTGTGATAATCCTGTTGTGGTGGTAACATGCAGAATGATGTGAGTTAGTGTTATGGCTGTAGGACTAATAAATTACTGCAAAGCTGAACCTGGAAATGACGATACTGGTTTGAAATCCACTTCCCCTGTTGTTAGGTAATGGTCAAGTGTAAGGGTGTTCTTCCCTCTGCTTCACATTCTCAATCTACATCTGAGTTCCACCGAGAGTTTCTGACTGAGTTTATATGAAATTAAAGTTTAACAGATAATCAGTTTGTAACTATGATGTTTTATCTTTAAAACAAAAACCAAACCAAAACCAAAACAAAACAAGCTAAAACAAAAAACCCCCAACTGAATCACTTCTGTCAATCATATGTTGTATGCGAATCGTGACTACCTTATTCTGTATTTGTGCAGCCCAGAATGAGGACAGAGCAGGTACTCAAGGAACTTCTGAGAGCGCCTGGGCATCCCAGTACTTAGAAGGACAGTATCGGCAGTGGCAATGTCCTGAATGGGAATGTGCAACGTTAACAAGCTATCAAAGAGAAAAGTCTTTGCTCCAGTTAAGTGAAGAGTATATTGCCAGATAGTGAGTCAGCAGAACACAGCCAAAGATATGTGTCAGGAATGCATCTAAGAAATTAGCTAAGCTGGGGTTTCTTAGAAAAGCTCATAAAGAAAAGACCGTAAGTATAATTGACTTGGTGCAGAAGAATTAAAAAGAGAGCCCTGGCAGTTAAATTGCAACAGCTTAGAAAAATACTTTTATTGAGATACATTGAAGCAGCATGAGATAGTTGGAAACCATCTACAAGAACAGAAAGATGTGTTGCTGTACTGGAGAAATCCATAGTCATTAAGTATGTGAACAAACTCATCACAGAATCAGTCAGGTTGGAAAAGACCTCTGAAATCATCGAGTCCAGCCTTTGAATACCACCTTGTCAACTAGGCATGCCATTAAGTGCCACTTTCAGTCTTTCCTTAAACACCTCTAGGGATGGTGACACCACCACCTCCTTGGGAGATTGTTGTGATACTGATTTGAAGTACATCATAGCATATATATGTATATATTTGAAATATAGCTGCTGTATTTGAACTTTGTTGCCATATTTTTTTCTGTGTTTTATAGTATAACACAGTACTGCTAAAATTTATGGGGGTTCACTGGCAGTATTCATAGTCCTAGTGTTAGATGAGTGTCTTATGTTTATAGGATTGAACTTCCATACTTGACTGCTTAGTTTCATCCCTGTGGAATAATCTGAAATAGGGTGAAATATCAGTGGACTTCAGTGGGCATTATCTCACCTGACCGTCATGTCAAGTATGTAAATTGGTAAGTTTTTTCCAAAAAGTCTAGGTACAGCCCTTTGCAGTTTTCCCCAGGGTCCTCAGTGTTTTTAGCTGGAACTGTGGTTTGACAACTTGAAAATCACAGTGGTTGTACTGATAAGTAGATGCAGTGACCAAGTTTGGGAAATGTTAGTTGTTTGCTTTTGCAATAGAGAAAAAATGATGGTGATGCTCCCCACCTGGCACTGAAGTGGTATGAATTGCTTTAATTGCTGTGATTCAGAGTTGGGCAGTTCCAGATGGGAGAGAATAAACTTACTTAACAGCCAGGAGGAAGAATATGGAAATTATGGGTCCTGCATAGCTGTATTTTGGCTGTCTTCCATGTCAGTAGTATTTTGCATTGCTGTGTATGCTGTTAACACCTTGGTATATATGAATGTGTGGTCACGCTATAGCTGCTTGGGGAACTATAACTTTGAACTGTGTAAAATTTATTGATGTGATTTCCATTGAGAAGGGTTGTTTTTTCGTTGGTTTTTTTTTTTTTTTGGTTGGTTGAGGTTTTTTGTTTGTTTTTGTTTTTTTCTTGGAAGGTGATTATTTAGAGTAGAAAGGCAAGAAAATAAAATGCTTATCTCTTTCAGCTGTGAAGTCAGTTTACCTGCTTTTTAGGTATATTGTATTTGAATAGGATGGGAAAGTAACATGCAGGATATGTTAGAAGGGGGTTTCCACATGCTTGTGTTGTAGCCTTCAAAGCTGTTCAGCAAACCCAGCAGCTTCTCTGCTGCCTGTGCCATTACAGCCACATTGAGAGGTGGCCCTGCTGTGTGGTACAGGCCAGTGACAGCAACTTCTTAGATCATCTGACATGCATGTTGTGATCACAGCATTTGAAGCTCAGCTCATACCTGTAATTAAAAACCAGCATAAATGAAAATGGAAAATACTATAGTAAAAAATTTCTGCTTTTTATTAGACCTCAGCTAAAAGAACTTCTAATTACATACAAGGTTAGTTGACCTTTAATATATTTTACACTCTGTTTAATTTTTATCCTGAGAGTGTCTAAGGTTGAACCACACACATGATTAACTACCATGGACACCTTCAAGCAGTGAAGACATCTTCATATTTATTCTGATTCCTATTTGAAATATTCATGGAATATATACTTCCTTTAGCCCTTTTTATCTCTTTTCCTGCAGCAAGGAACAATCCCTTCAAAATTTTTTGTAGCTGTTGCTTCACATTTTAATATTCCTTTGCCCTGTGCATCGTGCAAACCATGTTCTGTGTGGAATTGTGGCAGCTTCTAAAGGATTGATGAAGATGATATGCAGGAAAACTTTATGCCCTTCATGGTATCCTGTATCCCCTTTCAAGAACTGATGCTTGAACTTGTTCCTGGATTAATGTGAAAAGTCACAGGTGTGCCTGGCATTTGGTTTGGCTGGGGATTGTAGGTGCAATCTCACCTGCAAACAGTAAGTATCACTCTTTTAGAAGTAAATTTTAAATGGCATAGATTACCCACAGTTTCACCTTCCTTGACAACAAAAATGCTGCGGTTTGTGTGTGAACAACTGAGCAGTGGCATAGATGACCTTCTGACACTTTTCTAATGTGATTTTTTCTGTGTGATGTCAGGGGTTTTGGCCAAGAGGGGCTTTGGCAAGAGGCTGTGGCTGTAACCTCCCAAACTGCCAAGTGAATTCTGACAGGGCTTATCTGGCAGATCTGCAGTGTCTGCAGAAGCTTTTTCACTCTGGTGGCATGAGTAGATTTCAGGTTGAGCAAATTAGCTGGCAAAATGGATTTTGAAGGTTGCCACGTTACACTGAGAGGTCTTTGCCATGGACAAAGGAAGTAACAAATAGCTTTCTTTGAAACGAGTGCCAGCCACAAGCTGTAAATCAGCCAGCAGGGATGTAAAGCTACTAGAGAGACTAATTTCTCTCCTGAGAGAAAGAATGTCACATAAAGAAAGCCCATGTTTGATCATCCACAGGCCACTTGGACTCTAACACTGGCACATGAAGCAGTTGTCGAGCTTTGTGGTTTCTTGGTTTGGTTGGGTTTTTTTCAACTCTGAAAAGTTAAACCCCCTGCTGGCAAAGCCTGTCCTAGTATGCACTCCGTCCATCAGCTGTTGTCATTCCACCAAAAGCCTGACTTTCACCTCTTCTTTCATGCTTTCTCCTTAGCTCTAAATAACTGCAGCTGTGCTTTAGTCTATGGCTGTCAGAGTGAGCCGAGCTGTTCTGTGCCTTCTGTAGCACTGTGGGCTTTTCCCCTGTACCAGTGATGCATTTTCTTAATGCAGCGTAGGTTGAAGTTACTAAAAGTCCAATTTTAACGGTCAGAGCAATGTAAACTTTTATAATGTCAGTAAGTAATTCCAAAATTCTCCTTACTGTTGGCAGCTGCTTTAAGAGTGAAGGAATGTCTTGGATGTAATTACATTATCAGGATTTGATTAGTTTGGCTTAGCCAATCAACTATGTAATACTTTTTTATCTATGGAGCAGTTATTTACTTAACCAGCTGCATGTTTTTGTCTTTTAACATCTTTAATGTCCAGCTAAAACTGTGAGAGTTAGTGACACTTTATTTACTAACATTTTAAATTGTTTAGATACACAGAAGTGGAAGATACCCAAAATGTTCTTTCTATCCAGAAGAATATTTGTAGAGGCAAGCTGTTAACTGGAAATGTCAGTAAGATATGTGATAATGTGGTAAAATCCATGCTTACACCTTTGCTGGAATGTCAGGAGCTTTTTTATTGTAGTGACACTCTGAGTGAATGGAAACATCTTAACTGCTGGTGAAATAACAATTTATTCTGAATTACTGTGCACAAAGTGAGTGCCCTGCATCTCTGAGATGTGAGTTGCTGCCTACAGAAGAGGAATACCTGTGCTGCTCAAGTCATGCGTGTCTGCTTCTGCTGATGGATCTCCTGAAATACTTATTGCTTCATCACTGAAGCACACCAGGCTCCTGTGAGCAAACCTGTAATGTTTCTGCAGCACTCACCTTGTAACTGTTGTTGTTACCCAGTGATACAGATCAAAAGCTGTAGGTTGCCTACATAGACTCATGGGACCTGGTTGGTAGCAGTTTTCTTTTGTATTAGGGTTATAAGGCAACATTTCAGTCTTTTCATGTCACTTACTGAAAAAACTATAGAGGACAGGAAGGAAAAGGTTCTGGCAGTGCTGGAGAATGCATTACTGGAGAGGGTAAGTAGTTCTCTCCATTGCTTATTTGCTAGTGGAGAGATGCTTGGCTGAACAAGGGCCAGAAATGGAAGTGGTAATCATTAAACAAGCAAAAACACCAGTAGTGCTCTCCAAAAAAATTCATGACATACTTCCCACTCCTGAGAAGTGCTGAGTCCCTTGTGCAGGGGGAGTGGGACATACTTGCTGCTGGGGGATGAGGAGGCTCAGGACCTTACAGAGTCTCACGTGGTCGAGTGCAGAATTTGTGCATCTGGTCATGGGAACTGTGATCTGCGAATTTCTCCCCTATCAGCAGAGCTATTCAGACACAACATCAAAGTGTGATTTGAATGTTCAGAATAGCAGATAGTGGTTAACTGTTTTTAAAAATGGTTCAAACGTTGCCCTTTTACCCCCTGAGGTTTTTTTGAGACACATTCCTTTGGGTTCCAGCAGTTGAGAAAATAAGTCTCCAAATTAGTCACTTTGGTTAATTTGTAGATTCCCTCTAGTTAATCCATTCCATAGGGAAAAAATTGTTATGTGTCAATTGCCATTACTTTTCTTTTTTCCTTCTTCTCTCTTTTTTAGGTGAACATGTTTGTGGAAGGATTCCATGATGCAATTCTTCTTTATGCTCTAGCTTTACAGGAAGTCCTGAAGTTTGGTTTCACTAAGAAAGATGGGGAAAAAATTGTTCAACAAACACGGAACAGAACATATGAAGGTAAGAGTTAATATGGAATTCCAGCTTTCGAAGTCAAAAAAATTCAGGTCTTTGTTGTATGTAGAGTAAGGACCCATACCTATTCCACTCTTAAATGAGAAGAAAGTAACCATATGAAACCAAGTACATCTTTAAGGCTGGCTCACATACCTCACCAAGTCTGACTTTTTTATGCACCAACTGTCAAGGTCTTGCTCAGTTCAAAAAACTAACAATCTAATGACCCTCACTGATGTTGTAAAGCAATACCAATAATTTTCTCAGGCTCCTTCTTTGTTTTTGAAAGGATTACAGCTGCTTGCTTTACTCACGTTCATCTATTAGCTCTGAGATTGCCTCACTTTTTCCATTTCACTTTTTTATCTGAAAAGCCTGGGAATGGTTAGAAGCGAGCAGGTGCCAGGGTTGAGGTTATTTTGTGTTTCTTGATGGGACTGCTTTGGACCCTAGAAGGATTTCCCCCAGCTTCCTTTCAGGAGCTGTGCATGTTATCTTGGAGGCAGTAGCTGATCAGCACTGTTCCTTTCTATGCCTAATCCTGGAGGCTGCAATTCCACAGTGCAAATGGCACATGGATGTCACAATCCAAAGCAGTGAAAGTGCTTTTGCCAGCATTATACTAAAGAAACTGAGGATCACTGGTTTCATCTCCCAAAATATTTCTTTCCATCTCTTTATAATGTTCTCATCCATCTCATATAATACTCCAGTCATTTGGTGTAGGATTGGCAAGATTTCCTATGGAAATACCTAAGAGAAGGAAACATTTTCCCTAGATAAGAAGCAAATGGTTGCCTTGAATGTGTAAGAAAAACCTCTGTGGACAGTTTCTCAGCCCTAAGAACACACTGGACATAGTGTAGGAAGGCAAGAAGGGCAGCAGTTCCAAACCAATTTTTTGTTCTTGAATTGTGGCCTGAATACAAAGCAAAAGGATACCCAAGGCAGCTTAAGGGAACACAAGGATTGCTTTAAATTATACTGCTTGCAGTCATGCCATAAGCAGCCCTCCACCAGCTGGAGGTTGTGCTTGATGTCCCACTACCTCCTTTCACATCTGGGGTTTCCCCAAATTCTCTGTTTTAACAGAGGGAATCTAGTGTTTAAGGATTTACCTCAGTCTTTGGTTGTTCTGTGTATAAAGAGATGCCCCAGCACAGCCTGTGCTTTCTCTGCTGTTGTTTCTGTGCTCTGGGAAGCCACAAGCTGAAGTGTCCATGCAAGTCTTTTGTAGTACCAAGTGTTCCATGGGGGTTACACAGTTGATTCTCACACCTTGCTTTTAAAACCAGCCAGGAGGAAAAAATGTTCTCTTTCCCTACTTGTGAAAACCAAATTATTGCTGGTTGCTGACCTGTCACACCTATTCTGAAAACATAGCTGTCAAGTTGGGCTGTGAGGGTGCATGTAAGTCATGGCATTTCCTCCCTGTGGCAGTGCTTTGCTGGACATAACACTGATTTTGAAAGAGGCCTGTAACTTGATGTCTTACAGTCCAGTGCTTTTAGGAGGACCACATCCCTTTGTTCTGCCTGTGACCCCTTCTCTGCAGTTTCTGCACATACCAATCAGACTCTGCTGCAGGACTTAACCTTTATAATTCAGCTTTAACAGGCTTCCATGATGGGAACTCCAGTTTCATTCATTACATTAATTTAACTGCTGACATTTAGATATCTAAGTGCCTTGGCACCTTGTTTTACAGCCTGGTCTGACCCACCAGGACTCCCAATGGGATCTGGATGCTGTTTCCTGCAGCATTCCGTCTGCCAGCAGCGACTGCACAGACATCATGTGCTTAGGAAGGGATAAAGCTCAGGTGATCAGAGGATTTCTTACTGCATGGGTTGTTAGAGACACCCTGGTGTGACTGCAGGGCACATTTTATGAAGAATATTTTTCTATTCATTGGAATTTCCTCTAGAGAAGTATCAAAATGTTCTGTATGTAGATATCTCACATAACAGAATAAAAAGAAAGTCCAAATAAAATCCTTCCACCTTCATCCGATGGCAGTCATTAATCAAGGTTGTTTCAAAATTTCCTACCTATGTTTTTAAAGAAAGAACAGTGCAGGAAATGTCAACATTCCAAACTCCTTATTTTGATTGAGATGGAAAAATCAAAAATTAGTATTTCCTACTAAAAAAAAAAAATCCCATAGGAATTCCAAGTTTCAATAATTTTAACACCTACTTCCAAAAACTGATCTTTGGTTTTCTTAGGCCAGAAAAGTGTCTGTTGTAATTAACACCTTCTGTCAGATTCAGAATCCAAATTGCTGTGTAAGCTAGGACATCACAGTTCTTCATAGTGGCCTCCTCTTCCAGTGCTCTCACAGCCAGGTGGTTACACCTGTTCTGTTTTCCTGCAGAGATCAAACTGGCAGTCAAAGTTTGATTACTGTGTGTTATAATGAAACAGATACTTGACAATAATCTTAGATTGCTACTACATATTCTGAAAAATCACAGCAAGCTGAAACAATCCTGACATCACTAAATCTGAACAGAGACAGGATAAATGGAGTTGTGTTAATCTTTTGCATGTTCACTATCATTAGGCAAGTTGAAGGGAATTTATACTCTGACTGAATATCTGACCTCTCTTCTGATTTCTGACTGAGAGCCTGAATTTCCACAGCTTTGTGCCTGGTCATGTTGTTGGTGTAACATGGATTTACAATGATGCGTGTTTGCCTTGCACGTATGTCAATGGCTATGTTTGGTGCAAGGAAGGGGAGAACCATATTTGAGAATATCTGAGGTGATAAAGGCTATCAGTCTGATGATATCTTCATCATAGTTGATTGGTACTGTTCAATGGCTTTTAAGAACCAATTGGATTTACTCTGTAAGAATTTTGAGCCATGCTCTTTGTACACATACATTGGAAGAAGAAGTTCAGACTGAATCCTAGGATGTGTTTATCGCTTATGGCAGCCAGAACAAGTTGTCTAAATGAGATTGTGCAGTTTCCATCCTTGGGGGTTTTGGAGATCAGATAAAACCCTGACCATCCTCCTATTCTGACCTCCTCACTGACCCTGCTCTGAGCAGGAGTTTGGGCTCAACATCTCCTGAAGCCCCTTCAGACTTGAGATATCCCATGAGTCTGTGATTCTCGGTTTCCCTAAAGTTTCCTAGAAGTTGCAAAGGAAGGAACTGAACTGGGGGGTCTAAGAATATAGAACAGAACAGCACTGTATTATATAGTTAATTTCATGTAAATGAATGGAGGGCTTAATGCTTATCTAGTGCACGTGGTGTCCCTTGTCCATACACTCTTCAGTATCCCAGAAGGTGGAAAAAACATTGGTTTGGGTACATGGGTCCAGTTTGTTGGATATAGATCTGTGTCCTCGGCAGCACATGAGCTGGACTCTATTGAGGCATCATTAGATATTTTAGGGTTAGGCTCTCTCTAAACAATTCACATTAAATATGTTTGTGTTTTATTCTTACATGCTGGCTTTTGGATTACATTTTTCTCACGTAGTCACCAAACAGTCTCACTGATTTGATATTTAAAAAGGAGAAATGTTAAGAATTCAGGAATGCAGACACCGAGATGAAATTACAATTTCTTTTGGAATGCCAACAAAAATGCTGGGAGACTGATGAGATTTCCTGTCATATCAGTCTGTAAAAACCTGTCCACTGTTTTCTTGTGTTCCTTGGAAAGGCTCAGTATTTTAACTAATTATTTTTCTGATTCCTCACATGCCATTCTTTAGGCATTGCAGGGCAGGTGTCCATTGATGCCAATGGAGACAGATATGGGGATTTCTCTGTGATTGGAATGACAGACCCGGAGGCAGGCACACAGGAGGTAAGGAAACAAACACCACTGCAATTGGCCACTGATGAATTAGCCAGTGTAAAGTAACATGACATAATCTCTTTACTTGGTGGCTTAACTTTGTTAACTTAAAGATCGAATCCTTTCTGTAAAATAACTATCTTGAATTAGTTATCCAAAGTTTTTTCAAACTTCTTTTCTCTCCCTATACATCTTTCTCTACATGATGCTAGACTGTAACTAAAGTGTGTATTCTCATGAGCCACCTAAGCAGTGATAATTTTGAATGTGAGAAATTGTTTAAAATTAACAAGGCCTTTTATTCATTGGTAAGAATAAAGATTAGTCCTATAACAACAGTGGTGCACAAGTTATTCTGATGTATTAACACAGCAAGTACATGTATTTCAATCTTACACTGTGGTCAACTGCAAGCAGGAGCTTAGACCTTGCCTGGCCTGGTTTATCAGGCCTGGGTATCTTGCTTTTGGTGTTTAAGAGACATTTTAATCAGATGGCTCCATATATACCACCTAGGCTATTCCACTGGATGCAGAAGGAGATAAAAATCCTATGAAAACCAGAACCAGCTGCACACAGAGAATGGCATGTTTGGGCTGAGTTTATTAATACATGCTTTGCCCTAACTCTAGTCTCAGCGTAAAGCTTTTGTTAGTTGCAAGGTCAGTGTCAGCCTAAGCTTTGCTGGTCTCTCTTATTTCATCAAGCTCAAACATAAACCAGTGGTGCATCTAAGCTGGACAATTCTATACGTGGATTTAAATCCAATGAAAATATATTGTTGTCAGTGCTGCAGCAGAGAGAACTCAACAAGCCTTTCTAAAAACATGAGGATTTGTCATGTGTTCTAGTGAGCAAAATTGTTTGAAAAACTATAGCAGTAAACTGCAGACACTCACAAGGGCAGTGGGAGTAGAAGTTGGTTGGGATAACTTTGGTTTGAACAACCAGTATTTATTCTGTTTGTTAGTCCATTAGCTTCTTATCTCATTCGTCTCCCTGTCCTATCATTCTTTCCTTTGCTTTTTCATTTGCAATTTAAACCATATTTTTTTTAGTGTTACATTTCTTTGTTTAATGTATTGTTCAATTTTCCTCTGCTTTATTTTGAATATAAATATACATGCAATTAACATTTAATGTGTGATTAGTTACACTTGTATCTGCTACATCATTTCTACCCTCACTCTAAAAACGTTTGTTCTACAACTTGTTTTATTCATTGGGCAATTTTTTTCTGTGTCTGTACGAGGTATTTCTCAGCTGAGCTACGCCAGATGAGTGGATGTTTGGGCAGAGCTGTTTGCCCAGGTCTATTCACATAGTTAGAAGAAAACACCAGATTACTTAGTTTTACCTCTGCTATACTAGAGACAGGCAGGTTTTTTACCCTTGTATGGAGTCCTGTAGTGACTACGTATATAGAGAGCCATACATGTGACTAAAGCTCACGTTGTAACAGGCATTCATTTTTCTTTTGGAGACACTGAGAGAGCAGGGACTGGCTTGCTTGTTCCCTCAATGTTTGTTCCACTGTTTACCCACTTCTACTCTTCAAAAATCTGTATCCTACTTCTGACCTGAATCCACTTGATTGCTACTTACAGCTTTTTGTTCTTAAGCCATTCTACATACCTTCATGTTTTAGAAGTCCTGCTGATAGAGGACTCTCCAACTCCTGTTTGATAAATTAACCATCATTGAGTAAATAATCTGCTGCTTGCAAACCATCTCTGAGGGTTTTTTCCCTCTACTCTTTCCCATTTACTGAATTTGCCTTTATTTTGGAACAAATGTTACAAAACCTATTTCTTCAAAGAATTTATATCCTATTGGCAATGGGGAGAGAAATGGGCTCCTTTATCTTGTGTAAAATCTACCTTTGTATATCTAACCAGGCCAAATGTTCTTTACTCTTTAGCTTCAAAATGAAAGTTAGGTGAAAGATTTGAACAAGCTCTAAGTGCCTTGAATTCTAAACCCACTGTATTAATATCTGCTTTTTATCCATGATGGGACAAATACATCTTTTGATGTGCTTCTGCCAGTGCTTCTGACTACTTCAGTGTCCCTATATTTGGCCTTGCTTACTCTACATAGATGTTTTTAGAACTGTTTTCAAAATGAGTGATGTACTCCTGTTAGCACAATTTAATCCCACAACTTTGCAGTATATTCAACTTGCTCTCTTGAGAAAAGCCTGGGTTTAACTGGTGAAGACAGAAGTGAAATTCTGAAGTGTCTTGATAAATTTTTTTGAAATAATTGCCCATACTACCAGAATAACAAGCATGAAAGGCCCTTTCTGTGTAAATATCAACAACTGCAGAAATACAAGGAAGAGAAGGAGAAGCTCTGCCATAGTTCTTCAGAAGATTTAAAGATTTTAAGTGACCATGATAAAGTACCTCCAAATTCTGACAAAAGAGGAAACTCCACCCTGGAGTGTGTAGTTGGGAGTCTTAGCACTCAATCTGCTTGAAATGATAAAATCACAGAACCGTAGAATGAATTGGGTTGGAAGGGACTTTAAAAATCATCCAGTTCCAACCCCTCTGCCCCAGGCAGGGACACCTTCCACAAGACCCAAGTTGCTCAGAGCCCCAGCCATCCTGGTCTAGAACACTTCAAGGGATGGGACATACACAGCTTCTCTGGGCAACGCAGTGTCTCACCACCCGCACAGCAAAGAATTTCTTCCTGATGTCTAATATAAATCTCTTCTCTTTTAGTTTAAACCTGTTCCCCCTTGTCCTGTCACTACCTGGCTGTGATAAAGTCACTTTTCCACTATTTTAAAAGCCTGCTATTGACAGGCTGCAATTTGGTCTCCCTGAAGCTGTCTCTTTTCCACGCTGAGCAGCCCAAGTCTCTCAGCCTGTCTTCATAGCAGAGGTGTTTCAGCCCCCTGATAGTCTTAGTGGCATCTTCCGAACTTACTCCACCAGGTCCATATCCTTCTTATTTTGGGGATCCCAAACCTGGATTCAGTGCTCTGGGGCTGGGTCTCACAAGTGCAGAGTGGAGGGGCAGAATCTCCTTCCTTGACCTGCTGGTCATCCTACTTTGGATGCAGCCCAGAACATGTTTGGCTTTCTGGGCTGAGTGCATATTGCTGGCTTATGTTCAGCTTTACATCCCTGAGAACTCACTAGTCTTTCTTGGCAGGGCTGCTCCAGATGAGTTCTTCTCCCAGTCTGGACTCATGTCTAGTTACTGATACTTTCACTTAGCTAGATGAGAGTCCTGAGCACTCAACCCACTATGGAGCAATTGAAGAAAGCCCAGGGAGTGCAGAAGGAATATTCAGAAGGTTAAAAATCTTGAGTAAGCATGATTTATGTAGAAGAGAAGACTGAGGGCAGACCAGATAAGAGCCTGGGAATATGTAAAGCAATGTTTCAGAATGGAAGAGTTTTTATGTCCAATGGCAATTGGGTAAATAGTGATGGGTAATTACAACAAAAGAATTTTAAGTTACATTGTAGGGAAAACAACTGACAGTAAGGCTAGCTAAGTTCCAGAATAATTCTGTGCAGAAATTGTTAAGTCTCCATCTTTGAAGGCTTTTAAGACCAGGTTAGATAAACATCTGTCAGGAATGCCTTTGTTCAGCTGATTCTGCCCTGGGGCATTGCATGCACTACATAACCTGCCACAGGAGTCCAAGTGAGTGATGCTGCCCTCCTGATTGTTTTATTTCTCTTAAGTTGATAGGAAAATATTTTCATTCCTTTCTTGTTTTGCACAGGTGATCGGGGACTACTATGGAAAGCAAGGGCGTTTTGAAATTCGATCAAATGTGAAATATCCTTGGAATCACGGCAGGCTGCGGCTAGATGAAAGCCGAGTTTCAGAGCACACAAACAATACACCCTGTAAATCATGTAAGTTTAGTGACTTAATGCTTCTGCTCCAGGGAGAGGAATCCGTGTGTTGGTGCAACATAACAGGCTGTATTAAATTCCTTAGCACAGTTGTCCAGGTGAGACATGGTGACTGTCTCTCTGTGCTGACTGCTTGGGAACAAAAGGTCTGGCAGCAGTGGGTAGTACATGGTCTGAATCACTTCCCTGAACTTAACCTTGACAGTATCATGATGCTCAGCCTAAAGCCCTGGAGACTTTACCACTTCCCCAGGAGCCTTTTAGCCAGAAAGAGGGATATAACTGAAACCCCAAACAGAGAATAATCACGTTGATAATTAGCAGCTGTGCTGCCAGTGCTGATGGGAGCTGCATTCTCCCAGTGCAGAATGATTTTCAGTGCCATGAGAGGGCACAGTGAGGGGCCCAGTAGGCTGAGGAGAAGTGAACCTGGTTGAATGGGGCGATGTCTGTGAATTCAGAAGGCTGGGTCTATGCTTCACAGAGCAGGTGTCCATGTTTTCCAGCAAACTGACTTCACAGACCATGTTGTGGTGAGCAGGATATTGCAAGAGATCAAGATAGGAGGATACTGGTGCTTTAGTGGCAAAGGGTAGTGTTAGCTTTTCACAGAAAACAAATTGCTAGTCCTGGAGTGAAAAGGTAACTCCAGCCTTACAATTATTCAGTCCTTGAGAAACTTGTGTTTCACATGGTATACACATGATGTAGAGACTGTTTTGAGGCCATACCCTCTATGGTCAGTGTGGTGTACCTATGCACCATCTTCCTTCTGACATACAGACAAAATCCCTTCAAAGGATAAATGAAGAGAAAGGAGCAGTTTAATTTCAGTAATATTTTTTCTATTCTTTTCCACAAAGCCAGGTGAGTGTGGAAATTGGAACAGACTGCATGCACATGAAAATGCCATTGTTCTTGAGCTGCCCTGCACTTCCCAGTGATAGTCCCTGCTTGAGCTCCCCTTCAGCCACTGTGGCCCTGCTCTGCCTCTGCTGAGATTTGGAGCACAGCAAAGCTCATGTGGCTTTAACTTGAAACATACCTTCAGGGAAAAAAATAAAATAAAAAATTGAGATACTGTAGTCATTTTAATAAACCCAGGTGATGGAGCGTTGTGATGCTAAACCAGATGAAATGAGTTTGTTTCTGTTACAATGAGTCAGGGCGTACTCAGAGCTGATTCCCATTATGTGCATCACTGTAATGCCAGTCTGTGTTATGATTCAGACCAAGCTTTACAGAGCAGTTTCCTAACAACGTTCCCTTGTATCCTCTTTCCAGAATTGTGTCTTCCTCTGACACTGATTTTGGAGGCTTGTTTAACCCCAAAGAAACAAGTACAAAAAGTAAAATGCAGACACTGCAACAGATTCCCTTGGAGTCTTGAGCTCTGAAAGGCTTTATTTATTATCTGGTGTTGCTCACTAATTTCCTACTTATGTGTATTTTCCAATACATGAATGAAAATACTCCTCAATATGAGTCCTGATTGTTCATTTTTCCCCTTTTCAAGCAGGTGGTCTAGGAGAATCAGCAGTTACAGGAATAGTTGTGGGCGCCTTGCTCGGAGCAGGATTGCTAATGGCTTTTTACTTTTTCAGGTTAGTCCAATTCAATGAAAGTTCTGTAAACTTTTTATTTGTCATCTAAACCTCTCAGCCTCTGGCAGAACATCCTTGATGGGAGACAGAGAGGCACCATAATAATCTGTGGTAACATTTTCACCAAAAACAGTGAGCACGTTTTTATTGTCCTTTTGTGTTTATCCAAATAATTTTATGGATTTGAGTGTTCATCCTGTAACTACTTACATCTCTAAGTAATGTGGTTCATGGAAGTCACTCCGTCGAGTTCCAGACATTCACAGTTGCTTTAGTAAAATGCCCTGGCCTTGAAAGCCTTCTTTGTTTGGTACTCTTTGCCAGCACAGTTGTGCCGGCTGTGATTGCGCAAGAGATTTATATCATTTGCTGTGTACCATGCTTATTTTTGGAGTATTGAGTGGAATTGTCCTGGAAAACAGAAAGAGAGTTCTGTTTTGGTGTAAGAGAGCATTTGGATACCAAGGCTGTTCATTTAACTTAGCAACCTGAGGTCAATAGAGGGGGATCACTATTTTATTCTCTTTAAGTAAAATAATTCTTACACTGCTAGTCTTAATAGCTGATCCCATATTGACAGAATAAATTATTTTTACATGTTCAGCACCTTATTTATACAATAATTTATCTTCATGATATGGAAAAGACATACGGGAGAATAGAATTAACCTCTGCATATAAGAATTAAATAATTCTATCCAAAAATAACTTTTTATTAAAAAAGATAACAAAATAAAACAAGCAAAAGCTGCTTCAATTCACCAAGATACTTCCAGGGTTTCAAAGGTCCTAGAACCAGGGTTATTCATCAGGTGCTTACAACTGAAATTCTGCAGGGTGATTTTATTCCTGCATGTGTTCAGTGCTTATATAATACATTGTTTGGGTTTGAAACAACATTAAGTTAGCATGGACTGGTTAAAGACTGTCTTTAAGGGAAAAAGAAAATATGTGTTTGTCTTTATATTTTATGTCATCAGAGACTCGTGCATCTTATATAGATTCCCAAACAGAGATGACAAGTGTTAGGTCTGAGTTATAGCATTGCTGGTACTGGAAGAGATTTGGTATGTGAGGGCAACAAATGAGGCAATAGATATCCTGAGCTGGTATAAAGCATTGTGAAGTATTTTTCTAAGAATGAGACTTAAACTCTTAGTCATTTGACACAAAGATTTGGATTGGAAATCCATGTGAGCAAAGGATGGTGGCTGTAAAAGATGTACACACCTGAGCTCAACACTCAGTCTTTATGTGTACTGTCACAGGGGAGAAATGAGCACTCTTTTTCTCTACAGTTCATGTCATCCTCATGTAAGAGGTCAGAATAATGTCTTTCAGAAGTGCCTTTTTCTGTCTATTAACTGAAGGAAGACATGAGTACTGTCAGATGGATCTACACATTGGAGGCATCTAAAGACACATGGGTGAATTTCACCCTGGAGATCTGATTGCAGTTGCTCAAAGCAGGAGTGAGGGACGACCTTCTTATTCCACCTGTAGAATAAATATCTGAAACATAACATATCAGGAAGCATGGGTCAGATTTTCAGAAAATATAGGTTTAGCAATTGCATGCCTGAAAGTAATTTGTACCTTTAAACTGTATGTGTATTTTCTGATTACGTCTCATTTGTGTCTGTAATTGTCACAAATGAGCATGAAAACTCAGTTTTGAGTGTGTGTACAAACTGTTAAAATATCTGGATAGTAGATCTGATATGTAGCTTTGACAGGATTTAAAGCTGAACGCCTGTATATCTAAAAGGTGAACCTGTGTTTGTGCAAGAGCTACTACTCTGCATGCTCTGACCCACATAAAGATCTGACTTGGAAGTAAACAACACAGGTTTTTCAAGTTATTTTGGAGCCTACTGATACAGGCACAAATATCTGGGGAATATTTTCAGAACTTTTAGGTTGCCACTTTCTATTCAGCCACATTACCCAAATTAAAGCCTTGGTGTTTTAAAGGTCACTCTTACACTGCTGCATATGCTCTGACTCCTGCTATATGTGCAACGGAGCAGAGCTTTCCTTGGCATGCGAGGTTTTTTTCATGCATCTCCACAAGCAGTACAAGCACATGGGACTGGATTAAGGGCCTTCTGAAAAATTTGTCCTTAAACTGAGAAGAATAAAGATATAAAACATAGATGTGAATAATTTTTGGACTTCTGGAGCATATTTGGGTACTAAATGGGAAGGTGGAAGGCAGTCAGAGGGCTTGTTTGTCATATAAAGTAACGTAGCAGAATTCTTCAAAAGGCTCTACAGGAAGACACACAGGAAGAGCTGTGTCTGATGCGTGAGCATTTGTGTTTATTTCTTATCTGTCCTCTACATCCCTCTTCTTAATTCATCATACTACCTCATCTGACATGACAAACATAGTATCTTTCTCAGAGGGAAATGGAAAGATTTTAGTTGGTTAGTACATAGTTTCAGCGAGAAACACAACTGAATAGTGAGTTCTGTTGTTTGAACTCTACAGAAAGTGCCCCCCAGCTCCACATACTGAAAAGAAATTTGGCTTTGATCAGTGTAAAGCAGTGATGTGACACAGTTCACATGACACTTCACAAAAACTCCTAGTCACTTAGATGAGAAAATTTCAAAGAAGCAAATGTCTGTGTCTTGGTGCTTTGAGACTGCCATGTAGAAATTAACAGGCATTCCGGAGCCTGGGTAAAAAGTTTTGAGGCAAATGACTTTAATCTTTGACCAGGGTTTCACATTCTGCCACATTTCATTTTTCAGCTGGCACCCAGCTGTCCCCTACAGGCATTCTCTATAAGGGAAGTCTGTTAGCCCATAGCTGGAGCAGGATTTCTCACTCTGTTCTTCTTCTTTCATGCAGAAAGAAATACAGAATAACTATTGAGAGACGAACTCGACAGGAGGACTGTAACATGGGGAAACATCGGCAGTTACGTGAAGACTCCATTAGATCTCATTTTTCTGCTGCATAAAGAAGAAGAATCCCATTCTTCCTAGGGGAAAAAATAAAAAAGAAAAAAAAAAGAAAATAATTAAGGAAAAGGACACAACCAAAGACATCAGTGTAAAAAGAAGAGGCTCTTGAAGAACATACTCTTTTAAGCAGTAATTTTGTCTTAATTTCTTTCAGAAGCTCAGGAATGATTTACTAATCACATTATGCCGCATGGCCTTTCATCTCATGAAAAAAAAGAAAATTATGCAGTTTGAAGTTATAGAGTGTACTTAATATGTAAAGACAGTATTTCTTAAGGCATACATTAAGGGCAGCAGATCTGGGTTTAGTTGATGGGGAGTGCCTCATTCTGCTCCTTTTTTTTTTTTTTTTAGCTTCTACCACCTCCTTCTATAATTGCAGCTCACCCACGGGTATCAAATATGGTTTCACAGGCACAGGTGCTGGTTGCTGTCAAAAGGAAAAAAAGGATTTATTTGGGGTATGAGCCTGCATCACTGAATCACTGCCATTGCTTACAGGGGATATAAGATTTGGTGTACGGAGTTTAGTTCTGGGAGGGAACTGGCACTTGGGTGTGATTAACAACATTGAGAAAGTCAGGCAGGTGGAAACACAGACAATTCTTTCCCTGTTTGTGTAGTATCACAATCAAAAGCACTGTTTCTCCCTCTTAGGTGCTGGGAGTCAGGAAAATCTCCAGTGAAGGATGAAGAGTTTCACTGGTGTGAAATAGGGAGAGAAGACAATCAGGCCTTGGAGAGGACTGTTTAATTCCTCAGTCTTTTATGTGTTTTATCACACTCTTTTCTCTCCACTGCCAAGACTTTTCAGAGTGGCAAATATAGTCCATGTGGAGCCTGCTCCTGTTCCCAGTGAAGTCAATGGCAAAATCCCATTAACTTCAGTGAGCACAGGACTACATCCAAAACTGTAAATATGAAAGTGTTTGTATAGCTGACGTAATTCAAAAGGGGATCTTTTTTTGTGTAAAAATGACATTCCATGCTACCATTTTATTTTTAGGATATTTTTTATCTTGTATTTTTCTATTAAAGTATCTATTTTTGCTTTGGTAGGATTAAAAATAAAGGAAGAGGATGTTTTGAAGACATATTTTTTATGATAGGAGTAGTATGCAGGGAAAGTCTACAGCTGTAAATACATTTTAGAACTAGTATTTAGGGGAGGAGAAGTGACTTTGTTGATAGTAACAGGCTTTCTTCTCCAGGCATGTGCAACATTTAAACAGTTATTTAAACAATACAAATGCAGTTATTGAGTTGTCTGTGTGATGATGGCCCTGATTCTGAAAATAATGATTTTTTCACATGTTAAAGAGTCCTACAGCAGGTGGTGAGATTTAACTATCCATGTGTATACAATTAAGCACCTAAGGAACTACCTTCAGGAATCAGGTGGTAAAACACTGTTCCAGTGCTGACTTTAATCCTGCTGCCATCAGTATCCCTGGGACTTTTGCTGTTGATTTTACCAGGAGCAAAACTGAATCTGTGATGAATTAGCTACTGACAAATTATTTTGTATTAGACAAAGGAAAGCTTTGCACTTTTCTAGTTAACAAATGGAAATAAGCAGTACTTACTGTAAATGTGATGAAGAAGACCCATAAAAATACTGTCTATGGGAAAATCGAGCTATGACTATCGTTCTAGCACATGAAATATTTTGGTTTATCCTGTTCTGATTTTGTAGGAAGAACTTTATGGTCTCAGCAATCATAGTCAGACCTGAAAGTTGATCTCAAAAAAGGCTCTAAAGCCTGACTTCTACAAAACCTCTTGGCCCTGAGAAGCCAGAATACCCACACTGAGAAACTGCTTTGGGGTTGCTGGAAGTGAATGAAAAGCAAAAACTGGCTATGTCTGCTTCCTGCTGCCTTTATTTGTTGATGGACTTTTTGTCCCCTTATATTTCACTCCTTTCTTAGCATATGGAGGGGTTCATTACCTGCACTTGTAAAATAGTGTCCAGTGTCCCAGACAGACAGAGGGTAAGGCTTCCTGATTGTCAGGGTAGCTCCAGTAGAGGAAGTAGATTTCCATCATCCCATTGGCCAGTCTGGGACTGTGTGACTTCTGCAAAGGTGCCCTGGACAGGTTTCTGAAGTAGCCATCTTATCTCATGGGCACTGGAGAAGAATGTGGGCTAGAGGAGCTTTCGTATTGCTATTGAGCTGGGGAGAAAAAAAGACTTTGTGATTAATTTTTGGAATTTTTTCTTTCAAGCAGTTGAGTTTGTCTAGCTCCTGGGCATGCCTAAGGTTTGGGGGATTTTTATAAATATTTTTCAAGGCAGATCTGATCTACTTTTGTTTTGCAAAGATGCCTTTCAGTATTTTTACTTCGTTTACCCATTTGATTACTTTGCCACAGGAAAAAAAAAGGAAGGAAAATTCTGAAACATGTAGAGAAAAGAGGGCGTGATTTGAAGCATAAACTTTTTTTTTAATTTATCTTTGGTGTGACTTTGGAGTGTGAACTAGTACTCAAACAGTCACTAGTTTGGGATCAAGACAGTTGTGTAGACTCTGTTTTTGCTGTACCATGCATAGTTGGGTCAGACAAGAATATGTGAGACAGCAGATCTGGCTGAGACAAGAAATTGTTATGACAGTTTATTTATTGTGTCATTTTATGATAACTATAAAAAAAGTATAGTGACATGTAATTTTTTAATTAAAAATAATAATTCTGACCCTTGCTTGTATGTAGTGTTTTAAATTATGACCTCGAGAAGTGTTTCCATGAGGGGAACTACAGTGTTTCTGTTGGTAGGATGCTTGACAGAGGCTTAGCCAAAACTGTACATCTCAGCGCTGCCCAAGAAAAGTGAATCTTTCTTGCACAATGAAATATTTTGAATCAATGGGCTTTAATCTTTCTAAATTGATGCACAAAAATGTGTGTGTTTTTCCCATGAAAGTGTGGAGATAATTTAAGACATTTCATGTAAGTAGATTCCTGTATAGCATAAACAGCATAAAGGCTCTTCCTAGCTGCCTTTTACAGGCTTCTTGCTAATAGTTCCCAGGTCTTCTATGGACCATAGATCAAAACCTGCCTTGAGTTTAGATTATTCAGCAGAGAGATTCTTTACTGGCTAATGCACTTTTCCTTTCTGGTTCGTCTGCATTAGCTCAATGCCACAATGTTTAAGCTTCAAACTCTAAGGGAATGTTTAATCAAAATAATAATAATTGATTCTCAAAAGAGGTTTCATGACCTACATTTTTGGCTTCAACAAATTGCCCGTATTACAAACATACATCTGTATTACAGAGCAGCACAAGAAGACCCTTGACTCAGCTCAGCAGTTCAGAACATACTTAAAATATGCTCAACTTCAGCTTCTAAGTGCTTTGCTCACTTGGGACCAAAAGGTATGATCCTGGCCATGGCTGAACCAAAGGGAAATTTGAGACATGCTTGAATTGGAGAAAGGTTGGCTCTATAGGCCATATATCTATTGCTAAATCTTACAGCTGTGCCCCTTAAATTGAAATGAAACTATCAGCTTCATGCTTTTGTTTGTTAAAGTTTGAGAAGTTTTATTAATTTTATAGTTTTTTAAATCAGCTTAATGGCTGATTCACCTCAGAATCCTCTTCCTGGGGATTCTGTGAATAGTTTACCTCACTTTCACCCTCTTAATTTCAACACATAGGCTTCCACCACAAGCGACCAAGGTGATGCAAAACATTCAACAGTATCTGTGATTTAGTATCCTGAAACCCACAACTTCAGAGTCAGGTGCCTAGGTGCTTTGTCCTAGGCCACTGGTACTTCTGGAAGTTTTGTTTATGGACAATTTGATCTTCTGAGTTACTTGTGACTACCATCATCACCAATTAATTACCAGTTCCTGCTGTGATGTGCTTCATTGGAGACCCCACCCAGCTAAGCTCTGAAAACATTCAGTCATTGCTAAAACTTGTGAGTGGTCTGCACCTTGCAAGACTGTGGCCATAATTCACTTTATTAAATATTAATTTTCTCTGAAAAGAAATTGTATTGGTCTATATTTTCAATTTGGTTTCAAGAAATGCTTTATTGCAATATTGAGAGTATTTTGTTGGGCTTTTTAGTGGAGAATTATTAAGGTGTAGCTAGTGCTTTGAAAACATTGGTACTGGACAAAATAAGAGTGTTCTCCCTGACAGTGCATTTTACTGGGAGGTTCATCTCTGATTCATGTTTTGGCTTAGAAATGCAATCACACTCTCCTGAAGCTGACAAAAAAACTCTCTCATTGATTCAGTGGAAGTAAACTCAGACCCTCAGTGCAGTGTCTTCAGTCTTCAAGCAGTTCAGGGTGAGTTTCTCAGCTTTGCAGTAGAACAGTCTGCATCAGCCTTAGCTGACCTTGGCTCCAGTGCTATTTTCACCTCATGAATGCCATAATGCTCCTGGAAAGCCAAGAATAGACATCAAAGACAGGAAGCTAATAGTCCTGGTCATAAATTTCTCTGGCAATTCAGTCCACCTTTTCCGGAGCTCAAGACAGTTCCACATCCTTCACTGCCGTCCTCTGTGCTTCAGAGTGTAGCCTTGTAGCAGTTCTAGTTCTTTCGATAAAGAAGTTGAGGTTATTTTTCCTCATTTTCGCCAGGATAGAGTGAAGGGTCTTAAATTCCCCCATTTCTTTCCATGGTCTTTTGTCTAGTACTTTGAAAAGAGACAGCGATTTTCTATAGTTTAATCAGAAATACTCCTTCTTCACTGAGAGTGATGGCTTTTATGTAATTTCAGTCATGGTTCATTGGTCTGTGCTGCTCAGCTGCCAGCACACCTTGTGTTGGCCCATGGCCACACCAGCTGCTATCTGAGAGCTAGACCCAGAATTGTCTATAGGATTTTTTTAATCCAGATTTTTTCTGCTATAAAATTATGTCAAATCTAGCCACCTCCTTCCCCAAAGGAGGGCATATGGGAACAGAAATACAGGTTTCTAATGGGACATTACTTTTTCTGTTGGTTAGCAATGTGGCCTAATAATTCACCTCACAACAGTGAGCGATAAAGGGGCAAATTTCAGCAAAGTGCATGTTTTGTAGGAGTCAGTTTTAACCCTGTTTAGAAACAAAGAAATACTGGACTTAGTTTTTGGAATTTATCTTTAGGGACATGCTGGAAAAAGTTTTGCCTTCAGATATGTTTGTGTGTCACCTCTCCTCCCCCCCTTTTCTTCTCGCTGTTGAAAGCACAAAAAGATTTGTGTGTGTGTGAAACCTTTCAAGTGGAAGAATGGAAGAGTTTGCACTGTGCATATCCCTTCTTAGAGGCGGAAATTAATTCAAATGGCTTGAGGCCTGAATTCTTTTCCCTTCTCAGATACCTTCTAACATCTGAGCCCTGAGACTGATGAAAAATGATTGTTGAAATTAAAACAAATAGCTGTTTGTGAGAGACCTCAGACCTGGCTGTCTATGGGGGTCAGCAAGCTGTACAGCAGACATTGATGGTGTCTGTTCTCTTCTAGAGAATAACAGCCTAAGCACTGGGGTTGGCCCCAGTGAAGCCTTAAGTCTGTCATAAATGCAGCAATCCCTTTATGTCCCCCATAGAGGAAGAAAGGATTAAGGTCAGTGTTGGTGTTTTTATGAGGTTACTGCTGGTTTTGATTGAGAAGGTAACACTGCCATGGTTTTGAGGCTTTCTTGGGCTGGTGTTTGTTTGTGTCCAGTGTATCCTTACATAGACTGTTTTATTATGCTGTCACTTCTTCCAGAATTTACCTTCTAGAAAGCCCTAACTGACGTGTACCAAGTCTACCAAGTACAAAACTAGCTTTCAAAAGGAGAGACTCAGAGATCCTTCAAAATCTCTCACTAACCTCTAAGTTAATATTCAGCATCAAAGGCAAAATATTTTAAATAACCTGACACTGTTAAAGATTACATGTTAAGCTATATTTCTTCAGAAATCCTAGATAGATTCATTAGATGTTGAATCTTTGAAAGGTTAAAATCCACTCTGTCTGAACTGTTGCTTGGTGTTTCTGTCATGTGAATGTTTCTAGAGGACACTTGAGCAAGAAAAGAAAATGTACCAAAATGGGTATTTAAGAGAATAATCTCATTTTAGTAGCTTCTTTTGTAATGTTGAGTGGTATGCACTGGGAACACACAATTCTCCCCTCTGACCCCCCAACTCTGAACAGAGGTTTTAATAATTAGTTGTTCATTGGCAGCGGGTATAATGAGCATAGGTATGTTGGTTCAGTTGGGGATGACCTGGACTTCTCTTTCCCTGAGGAGAGTGTATGAAGTGTGGCAAAGGAGCAAGCCATCACTGAAAAGCCTGTATCACAGTTCTCATCAGTGGTCATTTGTGGGGATTCCATGTGAGAAGGTAAACATTTCCTCACACATTTAGTAGCTGCCTGATATAGCATTGTGATGACTTCTGCAGAATGTGATCCATAGGATTAAAAAACTTTTTGAAAATACAGCTCTTTGGGTTTGGGACCTTAAGCATCATGCAGTTCCAACCCCTCTGCCAAGATATCTGCAGCTGAGTCAGGGTGAGAGAAGAGGGAAAATTCTCAGGGACTGATTATACTCCCATGATGATGCTATGGACCTTACAGAGGATGGCATCGAGTTCCTTCTGCACAGGATAGTCTTTATTGTTCAATATCTGCTCTCTTAGAGACTCATCAGAAGGCTTTTGAAGCTCACATATCCCCCTGCCTAAAGTTCAAACAGGATTTCAGTGGTACATAGGGCCTGCTCAGGATGTACCTTAGGTTCCCTTATGTTGGGTATTTAACCAGTAACAATGTTGTCTTTTCTGTGCAGGTCTAAAACCGCTGAGAACACTTGGGTAGAATAGCACTACAAAGGCAGTGGGTAGAATTTGCTGTTTCCTGTGCATAGGGTGTAACTATCAAAAACTAAGAGGACTCAGGATAGACACTGTGGACATTCAGTTTGTCCCCCCTTTTTTTTCTTTCTTTTTGTGTTGCTAATCTAAAAATACTGGACAACAGAGAAACCTAGTACCATCTAGTAGAAAACAAATGGAAAGCTGCACAGTATATTGTACTGATGTAAGTAGCACTATTTGCATATAATGTGATTTTATTTATTGTTGGTTTTGTGTAGAGGAGAGTGGGTATTCATGACTGTGGATATAACCTTTTTTATTTGTGTAATGTATTTTATTTCTTTTATGACTAGGTCATTTAAAATATCTACATTCACTGGTGTCCTTGGACTTTTTATTCTGTGCATTTTCTTTCACACATTTTAAAAATGCAAGAATATCACATAACCTAAACTGTAACAAAATGTTTCCATTAAAGACATAGGAATATGTTATCACATGTTTCTGTGGTATCTTTTGTCGCCTATTCACTACATCTTTGGTCTGTTTCATATAGATGGTACTGTCAGACGGTACAGAGTTAATAACAGGAGGGTTATTCTGGGTCTAAGACACTGTATAAACCCCTGATTTTAATTATGTTTAGCAACTGATTAAATCAGGAATCAATCTAACCTTTCTCTGGGAAGAAAATTCCCCCTGGTATTTTAAGGTCTGGGAAAGGTTTTAATCAGTAAACTTCAAATAAACTTTGGATGTTTTTGTATTTGTTCTCTAGAAATGCAATTAATTATGAACCAAATTATTTAGATGCATTGGAACCTTAACTAGTAAACATTAATTTTTATAGCCTGTAGAGGGGCAAAACTTACACACTTTACTAAGCTACAAGTTCATTTCCTTGCAGCAGTCTTATCAAATTGGGGTGATTTGATTCTGTTTCTTTCCTGTGTTATTAAATACAGTCTTCACATTATCCTGTTTTGTCTAGCCTTCTGCTTTCTGTATGCATGTGTCTGTTGGAGCGGTGTTGCCAAGTTTGTGCTTGAGAGGATGCCAGACCTTTATATTCTAAAATAAGCTGGAAATGAGTGTGAGGTAGAAGTATCCGATCACACTAATATCAAAACTACAAATACTAAAAACTTACTAGGGAGTTGATGGAGAGAGAGAAATGTCCTCTGGGTTAACTATGGACTTAAAGCCTTTCTACAGCCCAGGAAAGAAAAAAAGCAAACAGTAAAAATACAGATTTGGAGAGTCCCATTCAGTTAGGGGAAGGTTGAAGTACTTTCCTAGCCACAGTGCTTTTCAATGGTCAGTCTTTAAATTAAAGGTCACTACATTTAATTTACTTAATACTGCCAATAGTAAAATTAATGTTACCAGTTTGTACAGCTGATTAGAAGTCCGAAGATATTGATTTTCTTGCAGAAGATATTCTCAATATTTGTTGGAATTGATACAATCTTTAATCTGCCTCTTCACAGCTACACTTATGTGCAAGTGTACAAATAGAAATAAGTAATTCTCCTGCATTTGCTTGATGATTATGCTCTTATGTCTTTGTCCCATAGCAAACAGGAATTCTCTGGAAGTACCTAGCAATTTTGTAGTGTTTCTGTAAAAAGCATTTTAGAAAAAATTGTACAAATAGTCTTCTGTGTTCCTGATAACTGCAGTAACCTTTAAAGGTGTTTTGTGAACAAAAGTGCACATTTTACCTGACTCATCTACAGTCTCTTCTAGCCATTTAAGATTCTAGTAATCCAGCTAAAGATTAGTTTAATAATGTTTGTTAATATTCTAAATTTTATAAAACTGAAATCAGTAATGATTAATGCTTTACCCCTCCTTTATTGTACATCTTCAAGGAAGAGACCAGGAAGACAAATATCCAACACCTGGCCTTCATTGGCAGCAATGGAAAAAATCTCATCAACTTCCCTGAAATAAGGTTTTCACTTAGGCTTGGGATTATGAGAGATCATTGATTGAATTTATGTCCAGTATATAGCCCTCAGGCTGTTAATGCATGTCCAACATGTCATTATCTTCACAGTGACAGGACTTTCTTCTACTGTCACTAGATTGATTTTTTTTAAAAAATATACTACAAAATAAATGCTTGAGATATGTGTGATGAATTGTGTACCTGTATACCTACATCAACATTTATGAAAAAGTTCATTCAAATGTGTTGGGTATCCTTTTGTCAGAGACCATCATCAAGTCTGACAGATAAAAATTTCATTTGGTGAAATTACTGAAGGCAATTGATCTTCCATGTTAGCAGCCTTTGGATATCATTTTAGATATCCTGAAGCCTAGCTGGTTACATTTTTGTGGCTTTCTTAGGAAACTATTTCTTGAGGAACATTCATCACATTTCTGAAAAATTGTGGTGGCCTTTGAGCCAAATCTTGGTCTTGAACTTCAGCCAATGTTTTCTTGAGTTGAAAGAGCACTGCCAATAAAAAGTAATTGTACAACTGACAGAACCTCTTTTCTTGCCTCCTACTAATAACCATAATTTATAGTCTGTCATGCCAAAAGGGTCTCCCTGTGTACGTATGCTACTCTTGGTAAATCTTCCTGAGTCATTTTAGGGTTGCTTTGATGGTCTTTAGTCCTTTGGCTCACAAAAAAAAATAGTCATATTCCCCTTTCTATAGGTAAGTACTCTGCTCAGCTATTTGTTCCAGCAGTTCAATGATTTATTATCAGTGCCTACTACTTCTTGACATTGCCATGTAATTTAGATAATAAATCCCTGCTTTCAAATGTTTGATACATGCATATATAGTTCAGAAATAAGCTAATGGCAAAGATTTTAACCCGTGAATTTATAATTGTCCAGGACAGGGGACATAGGAAGCTTGTCTGTGTAAGCCCTGTTCTTCTACCAAATGTATTTCTGCAGGACGACAATAGTGCCCCAACCTATTCGATTCCTACTGCCCACTATGTGAACAACACACAGTTGTCCAAAGACCAACAACTACTATTGTGCTGCCTGTAAGCCAGATAACTTCCCCTTTTGGGGCCTAGCAGGCTGATAGCACACCTAAACCATATAAAGCATACAGGAGAAGTGGTGCTTGTGATTCTTCCTCCCACATCTTGACTGGTGTTACAGTAGTAGTGACATGAGTTGGGGAAAACCAGCATCCTGGATTTGGATGAGGTATGGAACTGCAGGGTTTTTTTCTGCCTCCCAAGAGAAAAAATTAATTCTATTTGTAGACCAGTGTTTTGCTCCAGTCATTCACTGTTGTATAAAAAATGAAAATGCCTCAAGTAAAGGCATTTAAAAATAACAATTAAGTAACAATTAAGTTGACTGTTGCTTGGGCAGCCTTAGGGCAGAGAGCACACTGAGACTGCTCTGCAGTACTTACCTCCATGGGCAGGAAGGAGGATCTAGAGGAAGAATTCACAGCCCCTGACTAAATCCTTTCTGCAGTATTTCTTCAGAACAAATGAAGGGATCCCACTTGCTCCCATTTGATTACTGCAATGTTTCATAGGGTATCAACTGGAATAACAGCTTATGACATATCTTTCTTTTTTAAGAAACAAATGCTTAAAGAAATACCTTAGACATCAAAAGAACCAATAAAAATGGATTAATACACCCCCTCAGTTAGGTAAGGGAGAAAAAAAGCACAGCAACAGCCTGATGAGTACAGGAAATTAAACTGGAGGACTTAGGCTACTGGGTAATGACTTGTAAAAGGCATTTTGTAAGCTGAGAAGATGAGGGCTTTACTCTTTGTTCACAGGATAGGTTTACCAGAGCAGAAAACTGGCCAGTATCCAACCTCCTACCCTTCTGGGATAGAGGGAAATGAGACTTTCTACTGTGTCCTGGGCAATTTCACGGAAGAAATAATGGAGCCTGTCAGGAAGGCACCAAAAGGTTTAAAGAATGTGGACTAGTCCCTGCCTTTTCACATGCCCTCTTAAACAGAAATAAGCCTCAGAACCACCTGGGATTCACCCAGCACTACTTATAAATATGAATAATGGAGTAAAGTCATCAAACAAAGGAAAATGCAGGCTATGTATCAGGAAAAATTGCATAAGAGTGTGATCTATTATCCCTCATGTGCTCCTCCCAAAAGGGGGTGGAGATGGAATTTCTGTTGCTCAAAGCATTAAAACCCCAGGCCCTTGGGAGTCTGCTGTAGGAACAATCTCACAATGACTGGAGGGAGGATGAGGTGATTTAACTGGTGGTCATTTCCACCTCCAAATCCCTTTAATGTACATGCCAGGGTGTCTTTAGTGACAAGCTACAGTTCAACGCCAGAGCTGAAAGCAGCCTGGACACAGCTTGAGAGAGTGATTCAGAAGAAGTAGACAGGAAAGGAGGTATAGAAAGAGGGGTGGGGGTGTTAATTTAACTGAGACAAGCCAAAGTGCATAAAAAATTTTCCAGTTCAGCTTGGGATGGGAACTGAGGCTGAAATGAAGAAAGAGTGGTTAACTGATCCCATCATTCCTTAAATATTTATAGACATATGTCACATGCCAGTGGCAAGTATGTTAAAGCCTCATTAACATTACTTTCCTTAGTCAAGGCCTGACAAATTAATGTAGATTTTAAGGGCTTCTGCCTCTGACACAGATACCACTTCTCTGTGAGCCCTCACCTGGATCCCACCAGGGGAAATTGTTCCCCTGTCTGAGCTGCAACAAAAATTTCCATCAGCACCAGCACCAAACACTTAATTTCCTCCTCCCTACAGCTCCCCCTTTTCTGCCAAGGAAATAAAAATGAAGGAGAAATAACCTTTCCCAATTGTGAATGTCTGCATAAGAGATTATATTCTGCTTCACCCCTTTACATTGTCAGTCATTTCTATAGTCACTCCTTCTATCCCTTGTTTTCACTTTGTCATTTTTTCCCTTTGTTTCCTCCATAATCCTCTCCAGTCCCTCTCCTCCATACCTAACCTTTGTCCTCCCCTCTGCCTGTCAGTTTTCCTTAGTGCTTTCTTTTTCTTTGTTTAAAGCAATTTTTAAAATTGTTGTCTTGTTTTAAAGAGTCCACCTGGATTACATACTCCTGGAGAAAAAGTATCAGCCATGTTGGCAGCCTGATACCACAAATCTCTGGCCCAGGGATTTTTCCATTGTGTCCTCCAGGCTGTGCTGAGTGGATCTGCCTTCTTCTCCCTTGTTCCTAACCTGCTTTGTACCCCCTTATTTCTGTAGGGACTCATATTGAGGGAGAAAGTATCTTTCTCTACTCCTTTCAGGCTCTGATTTTATTTCTGGCTCACAGTAGAAATATAAATAACTAGAATCAACTACAGTCCTTCAGAAGACATGATTTTTATTTTTTTTTCCACAAAAGACAACACACAACACAACTTCCTTTAAGATATTTTGAAGCGACTTTTTGTTGTTGTTTTGGTTTGGGGTTTTTTGTTTTGTTTTGTTTTAAACTGGGTATACCTAGTTTCTCTCTGGTTTCTCAGATTCTAATCTCCCAGACTGGAAGAATGATCAAAATCGAATTCCAATATTGCAGCCCTCAATCCCATAGAGACCACCTGTTGAAAAAAGGGTTATTGTCTGTCAAACAAACGTTATTAGGAGGCAGTGTTCTGCTAGAACATGATGTACCTAACTTGGCAGACTAATGTTAACAGGATAGTGCCATCATAGAGGGAGGAGGCAAAGACACACCCATACATATCCCATGATGCCAGCACAATTCTTCCTATTCCTAGAGTTCTGTAAAATATGAAGCTGACTGTGTTATCTGCAGACCTACACCCCTGTGTTTAAGCAACAAAGAGAACTGCATTGCAGGAGAAAATCTTCAAATGCTGATAGTAACTACATCTTACACAAAGTATCACAGGGACAAGAAAGTTCTACGGAAACACCAACCAACGCGCCCCACATGGCACTGACAATGAGCAGAGCTGCATCTCAAGGAATGTTTTAATATCCTGGCTGAATGCCAGCTTAGTTTCCCCCGTGGAATAAATTCTTCAACTAAAACTCCCCATAAATTGATCCCTCCTGTGACAGATCAGGCATCTTGCACGTCTGTCATTGATTAGGCTTAAATGTTGAACCTGTCTATGGGGCAAACATCTCAACTGACTTGCATCAGAATGGAGTGGTTGTGTTCAAATGCCTCCAGATGCCGCAGCCAAGGCTTTGAAACAGGACTGGTGATTTTAAATCTCTCAGTTAGGAGGATGCCTTATTTGAGATATTGTATATAATTTGACTTTGTCAAAGCCTTACTCTGAGAAAATCACATCTTCTCTAGATGCCCATGTACAAACAATGTGTTCAAAATCACTAATACTATGGAAAACAGAAGTAATAAAAAAAAGTCCTCAACCCCCAAATCCTCTTCAGCCCCCAAAATCCTTAGTTGCTACACAAAAAATCTGATTAGTGTGTTCTTCTTTTGGTAGCTGGTTACTTCTCACTAGTAGTTTTGCAAATGCATATATGGGGGAAACACTGAAATAGCAAGAAAAGTTTACAGGAAACTTTGAAACACTGGTGAAAAACAAAGAACCACTATCCCCGTGGATGTGACAAACCTAAAGTCTTGACTAACACCTGCATTCCAAATGCAATCTGAAGCAGGGCTTTCAATCCAAAACATCACTTTTTGAGTCTGTATCTCTGGTAACTCTTTACGTTACATTTAGACTGCTCCACTGCTCCGTGTTTTATTAGTTACTTGAACTTCCTTGTGGTTGCAAGGCTAACTGGATTAATTTATGATTCCCAAGAAGGCTAATGTCTTGGGTGGGAGACAGAAAGCTGGGCAGTGTTGAAAAATAATTGTTCTCCATCATAGTTCCAGTCTAAGAATCAAGGAGGTAATGCTATACTATGCTATTTATTAATAACTAATGCTATTAACTGCAGCTTAATAAGTTCAGTCAAATTGTATCAAATGCATTCTTATGTACAACACACTGCCTTCTGTACGATCATGCCAGAGACAGAAACACAGAGAGACAGAGAGACAGACAGATAGATACATGGATAGATAGATAGATAAAGATAGACAGACAGATAGATGAAATACTAAAATCATACATTAACTGCATAGTGGAAACAGACCTAGGTTGTGTATCTATGTGCTATTTTCAAAAGGTCAGGCCTAAATGCTTTGCGTACCATAAAAATCACGCCTGCTCATAGGTATACACATTTCTCTCCAAAGGTTGGAGAGAAATTTAATAACTGATGAGCAACAATTTTTAATGGGAATGAGGACTCTTGTCTCTTCTTTGCATAACTTTCTTCAGGGTTTGTACTGTTCAGAAAAGGAAAACACAGCTCTTAAGAATAAAGGACAAGCTTAGAAATTGTTCAAGGCATGATCTACCAAAACAAATCTGGTAGAATTATTTCCACTGTCCCACCCTTAAGAAATGTAGTTCTATGAAAGGAAAATATGTTCAAGGTTGAAAAGCGAATTTCATGTTTTATTTTCTGTTTGTTACAATTCTTACTCAAGAATTGATGATCAAATCTAAAAAGCTTTATATGTGACAGTGATTGAAAAACATGCATCCACACTTTGAAAAAGAAAACATTGTTGAGCTGTGCTCATAATCCTTTTTCTTGCAAAACCTTGGAAAGGCTGTTACATCTTCTTAAATTTAAAAAAAAAAAAATTCTTTTCTGTCAGCCCTTTTTAAAAAAAGTATTTTCTGTAACAGAAAGAGTCCTTTTATCCTGTCCTTTAAACAGTTCTATTGCCAAGCATGAAACACAAAGAGAATACTAAAAGGTAAGGTAAATACATGTTACCTTCAACATTTTTTGCTGAAAAAGAATTAAACTTTTGCAGCAAGGTAGAACTTAAAAGAAGGTGTCCTGTAATTAAGGGCCTCATTGTGCCTTCACCTCTGCCTACCTGGTTTACTAAAGGAATGGGATTATGAACTCCAGTAGTTTCAACATCAGTGGCAGTTCTGAAGCAATTGTTTGGTTTTAGCTGTTTGACAGAGGTGTGGATGAGTCTGAAAGATACTTGGGGTTCAGAGATTTTGTTGAAATGGATGGCCAAGTACAAGGAGGTGATAAGAATTGGAGAGAAACATCCCAAGGTCTCTGCTAATGGAAGGAGTCAAAGCTGGGTTCATCATTTATCATCTCTGTTGGGCTGGTGCTAGCCAGTACAAATCCTTACACTGAGCTGGTGGTCCAGCATGCTGTCCCAAGCTCATCTCACAGTAA
The DNA here is from genome assembly GCA_035584755.1 of Thripadectes ignobilis. Lineage (NCBI taxonomy): Eukaryota > Metazoa > Chordata > Aves > Passeriformes > Furnariidae > Thripadectes > Thripadectes ignobilis. The sequence continues at coordinate 62,834,649 of JAWMRC010000089.1, forward strand.
CAGTTCTGAATGGCAGTGTAACTTGCAGTTACATTATGCATTTCATTTGGCATTGAAATAAACAGAGGAGAAAGACAAGGAAAGGGAAGGATAAATATTTTTGCAAAACACATCTAAAACACTAATAAACATTAAATCTTTTCTACAGGAGTTTGCAAATCAAAGGAAACCAGGAAGAAACCCTCCTAAGTTTGTTAAACTGGGAACAACTACTCTTATTTTTGGTTTTATGCTGTTATCAGGAATTGTCCTTCTTCCTAACTTTATCATTTTTATCTTACATTGAATCCTATGCTAAGTGTGATTATTAACACTGGAGACATTAAACCAGAGAGGCCTGGTTTTTGGTATCAGGGGTGTCTGTGTTGTGGAAAGTTGTCAGCTCCCAAATGTTGTCTATACTGCATAGATCTGTGTACTTTGGCAGGTTTATAGCTCAGAATTAACTCCCCAGAGACTTGCTGCAACTTGTAAACCCATAAGGAATTTTTCAGTCCAGTTCTACATCCTAATTTGTTTACTTATGAGAACAGTTCCATTATAAGATTTTTAAGAGGCATTTTCAAATACTTGTTTTCCTTTGTAATTCTTGCCATAACAGTGATGTGAAACATTGAAAAAGGTGTCAGGTTAGAGTTCTGGATGAGATTTGGATTTCAAGGTGGAATTGCTAAAGTTTTGGGTTTGTTATCTGAGACACAGAAATACAGACAGGACAAAAATATATTGCAGCATTTGTTCTTGGCTTTTTACTTAGATTTATTTCAAAATGTACTGCTTGCCCTCTAGGTCAAATGCCTCTATCAGCTGTGCAGCTGGATAAAATACTTCCAGCTGTAAAAGGTGAAAAAAAGCAAATTAAATAATCATCAAATTAAACATTTTATTTTATGTTTAGCAGCAGAATCCAGGTAACCTGACACATTCTGGTGTTTTTATTTGTTCTCTTGTTGGGAAAACAATCTGGGTTCATTTAATTGTGGTCTGAATCTGTTACTCTCTACAGATATTTTCAGCTCACTTAATCACTAATAAAGCAAAAATGTGAGTAGAAGATAATTTGATCCTACTCTTTCGTTATACACCTAAAATATTCCATTTTTTTTTTTTTCAGGGGAAGAAGTATCGGCTTGCTTTTTTTATTTTTTTTTTTTTTTTTACTAGAAGTTGTTCAGGAACCTCCAGCACTATCATAAATTAGCTCAGTAATTACATTTTGTCCATGGATTATAGCTTCTTTGGATGACTGAATTGCTTGGCTTGAATATTTTATCTTTTTTTCACATCAATGCTTCCAGTCTTCCACTCTTTTCCTTTCATGTTCTCTCCTCTCTCTCCCTCCATCCTGTATGATGTTTTATTTGTACTATTAAAGCCACAGACACAAACTAGTTTTTTGAATCACACTAAACATTGACTCATTCCTGAATGCCAAGAGTAAATTGCAAGTGATTTCCACCACCATTCCAGCAGGCCCATTCGGCACAGAGCTCGGTCCTGCATTCACAATGGAAAATGTTCTTCATGGCAGAAAGGGGATGGCCAAAGCTTTGCTGCATTCCAGCAATTCCTGCCTAAGCAATGGCCCAGAGAGAGTCTGCTGCAACTAGAAACACCTTGAAGCCCTTCAAGACCCTCCAATGTGCCTCTGTTCCTGCTCAAGCTGGGAGAAGCTGGGGGTGACTTACTGATGCAGCTGATCCTTCCACTTCGCTGCAGAGCTCCGGCACACCTGGAACTCTGTCCCACTGGGACCAGCAGAGACGATGAAATCAGCCTCTGGAGGACTGACTGCCAAATGATTCAAACAGCATTGTACAAAAGCACATTTCTGATAAAGTATTTACATACCAGTTAATGGTGTTTTCATGTAACCCATACTTCCTCCTATTCAGTTCTCGTTCATTTACCCAGTACACAACCACAGTATGTAAGAGTGTCCAGAGACAGAGTGATTACATCTGTTTTATCAATACACACCACTCTGTGGAAATGGGACCAGCAATTAAAATTAAATTATGCTGCTTTTCCCCTTTGAAATCATTGATGAAAAAAAATCTAAAAATATTATCTTAACCTTTTGCTAATATCACTGTGACCCTTTGGTTTAAGGTCTCTTTATTTAACTGTTTGAAAGAGGAAATGATAACAAATGTTTCAAGGAACATTGTTCCCAAAGACGTAGGAACTCTGTCTCCAAGCAAAACACTTAACCACTTCTTGTTTGCAGGAGGTGTTTTCTGATGTTCTTGTCTCATCTGAAAAGTTCCAAAGCTCACACCAAAAAAAAAAAAAAAGGGAAGCAACTTTATTGAATTCACAAACAAAATCCCCCACTTGCACTGCAGCTGGTTTGATACAGAGATGTAACAGAAGATATGACAAGTACCCAACAATGAGTTTTCTCATAGGGCTACACTGTGGAGTGCATAAACACAAATGAAGTTAGTAACACCTAGCCAAGTCAAATTGCAGCTAAATTAGAGCCTTCTCTTATTGAAAAATACTTGATTTAGCTGATGTTTTTTAAATTGAATTGAAATAAATAATTTAATGCTGCAAAATGTTTGGGACATTATTTACTAAATTATCTTCTTTAATTAGGGGGAAAAACCCTACAATATTACTAAATGATTTTTGCACAGGGCTTCACATTATTTTTGTCCCCATTCTCTCCATGAAATTGGTGGAGCTGAGTGGGAGTAAGGAGACACGTGAGAGGAATCATCACTTCTTTAATTTTATTTACTTATCAAGGCATATCTAGAAACCTTTAGATTTGACAGATTTTGATCACCAATCTTTAGGTAAACAAATAGCAATCAGAGAAGAAGCAAGTGCCTCATGGACTTTTCAGGCCCTTTGGAGTGCATATTAAAAGCACTTCTGAAAGGCACAGAGCTTTTGAAGCCTCTAAGCATTAGCAGTTCTAACAATTCTAACAATTTTTAGGATTTATGTTGCTCCATTAAGTTGTTATGGACATGGAGACCCTAACCTGGCCTGCAAAATTCAGTGGCTTCTTCAGCTTTCTGCAGCTGCCCTGGACAGTGGCTGGATCTGGTCTCTCGTGGGAGTTCTCTGTTGAATACTTTCTGACAATTGGAGAGAAAGACCCTTGTTTCCTTGTTTTCCTCTTTGCAATGGAAAGAAAACTCATTCTGCCAGCTACAAGAGGAATTCTTGAGATGGAGGGGGGAAGAACACTTTTAAAGAGGGTGATATTTATGATTTTTGAAGGCGAGGAAAACATGCCAGCCAAACTGTCAGACCACTGGTAGTCAGCATCAAAGACAAAACTGACCAGTTTTAATTATTCTGGTGTTTTCAGTTCTTTTCTTGTACTAGACAGTAAGAGCAATCATAGTGAAGTAAAAAAGGTCACTCAACTGACTGAATACAAGTTTTTATTTTTAAGCTTGGATGTGGATGTTCAGTTAATATCAAAGAAGTTCTATTGCTATAGCTGGGAGAAGAAATGAGGGGAGGGTAATTTTTTCTGGTGAGGGACATTATGTTTTTTATCATTATTAGTGAGAGATGTATGCATTACTCCAGAAAATAATAATAATAATGAGAAAGAACTCAGATTTTCCAAGGGATCTTTTTATTTCATTGCATTTACTCTGTTTGGCAGTGGTTGGATAGTTTAAAGAAAGCTGAGAAAAATCTCATCAGATAAAGCCTTCCCAGAGGAAGAATTTCTCCCAATCTGTGTTACTTAGTGATTATTTTTTATCCTGAAGCAAAGGATTTATACATAAACATAAGCCACAATTCCTATGTGAATTCATGCAGTTATGTGTCTGTGCAAAAGCAGCATTTTCTATTATGGGTTTCCAGAATCTTTCTGTCAGATATTCCTGCGCCTTGGGTACTTCTGAAAAGCAAATTAAAACCCATTATAAAGTGAATCTGTGAAAATGGAATGTGACACAATTGAAAAATTGGCTCTCTGGACACTTTTCCTATGCCAAAACACCACAGTTGGTCTAGGTGAAGGCTGCATGGCACAGTGATCACCCAACATGAAGAAGAACTAAGGGAAAATTAACATGAAGAATAAATGAAGGAAAATTGCAGGCTGTACAGACCTCTTACAGCTTTCCTGAGAGATACACCTGAACCCTGTAACAACCATAACATCAAACAGGCAATGGCCACACAGTAACTCTGTCTCAGGGCAGGTCAGTGTCATCTTCCTAATGCTCCAACTCATTTGTGACTCCGCACAGCTCTGAGGAGTTGTGTTTGAAGGCTGGAATACTGAAGGACTCTGGCTTACTGGATTTGTATTGCTGGAATATCTATGTGACTTGCATAATCTCCTGCAACTTCTTTTTCCTCATACTGCTTTATCTCAGCACTGTGAGAACCCCTCCTGCAATTTCATTAGGTGAACGTGAGGTGAATACATAATGCAAAGTCTGACTGGTAAAGGATGTTTTCCTCACTCAGAAGAAAATATTTGGTCTTAAGCCAGATTTAGAACTTTCACAAGAGTAAATGGACATGAAGCAAGGCATTTTGACTTTTGCCAGCACCTTGTGTCACAAGAAATCTGTCTAGCTATTCCAGGAGGAGTTTTGGACGTGATTATTTCTCACATAATTTTACAGGTTTTAAATACTTCTCACTTCCACACGAGTAGAAGGACAATGATAGTCAGGACAGCAAGCCACGCAACAGAAGGTTGATGCGAAAACTACTACCCTTAATCAAGCTGAAGTGCTAACCATTTCTCATAGAAATGATTTCCTGTCTGCTGGATGTATTCCCACAGCACTAATAGAGAGCTGGTATATTGCTGCAATTGAAAAAGCTTAAGTTGTCCAGGAGGCTAGCTTTCTATAAAATGCAACACAGAACATTTACTACCAGATAGCAGAAAATACAGAAATTAATCCAAACATGCCTATGTTGCTTTTGGCTTAAAAAAAAAAACAAACCCACAAACCAAAATTCATAAATGAAAGAACTAATGCTATGATATCCTCTTAATAACTCTGACTCCCTGATCCTTTCACAAAATCACTCTTTGCTCTCTCAAATTTACCTTAAAGGATTTTGTCAGTCATTCTAATCTCCTCTCATTCATTTTCCACAGTATTTCCCCTCTATCCCACCATGTCTATTACCTACTTATGCAGAGCTTAATGTCAGTTTCATTCCACATATAAATACCTGCATCTGCATACATATGAATTACTTTCATATTCAGGGAAACTACACACAAATTATCCAGTCTCCACTTATGGTACCCAGGCTTCAATGTACAGTTATTTATCAGATCTGCTGTGTTTTCATTCATGAGTGTTTGAAATGCATTCTTCAGCAATTAGGCAGGCCTGTTCATACCAGTACTGATCTATATCAAACATAAAGCAAACTTTATTTAAAAAAACCCTATGTCCTCCCCATGCAGAGATTTACAGAGTACTGATCAAAAGCTATTATACTATTTTGCAACCAGAAAATTTCTATTTCAGGTAATGCAACTCAGACAACACATTTACATAGCTGCATCCTTTCCATTTCATTTGAAAAAAAACAAAACTGGAGAAGAAAATTGGAAGTGTTCATGCTAAGAGAGAGGATTTCTGAAAAGTGTCTGTCCTTAGGAAAATGGTCAAGCTACCACTTTTGGACATTATTGATGTTACTGAGAATAGCAAAATGACCATTCTGTTCTTCCCACTGATTTTGATGCCTAACAACCCATTTCTGAGACCTGGAAGCCTGTGGTCCCTGAGTTCAGACACCATGATTAGTACAGCAGCCACAGACTCCCCAGTGTCTGAGCATAACCTTTCAGAGAATTCCCTTTCATGGGCAATTTGACTTATAGTTCATGTCTTCTGGGATGCACGATCATGGAAGCAGACAGACATAGGCCTTGAAAAAGATCCAAATCTATTAATCTTTACTTCTGATAGCATAACTGATCTCCAAATCCAGACAAAAAAATAAGTCATCTGTATATATTTGCCTGCTTCACCTTCCTCATACTTAAGCGTTTTTGGGGGTTAAGTTACTCTACTAAAGAGTTCATCAGCATTTTCTTCTTTCCACTGTACTTTGAATTTTCCTTCAAAGCAGAGAATTGAAATAAGTTCTTCTCTAAACTTTTCAAAAATGTTCATTAGAAAAAGAGTTTTCTTTTGTAACTTACTTTATCACAAGAAGATGACTAACTTTGATTCATTTCTCTGTCTTGGGGCACTCAGACATGAAGAACTAATTTGTCTTGAGCAAGAGTTCTCCTCAATGACATTTGAGTTCACAATCATTAAAGAGTTTAATATATTATCATTATCTTCCATTAATATCCCTGTAACCAGTGCAAGATTCTTGACATTGCTGCTGAGGTTTAACTTGGTAGGAAGGCAAAAGAAGGCAGTGAAAGAAGCCAAGCTTCACCTCCAAAATAGATGTTGCAAGCTGACAAAGTCATGTGCATATGGAAATCTCATTTCACGTGAACATTTTCAGTGACCTTTTTTGCTAACCTATTGCAGAAGTGATATTCTGCAATAACTGTGTCCACATGGCCAGCTGTTTCCTACTTAATTTCCATAACAATGGCATAAAAACAGCAGGGGCCTATTTCTGGGCAGGAATCCTGTGGTGTTTTTTCCAGATGGTGAGCTAGCTGTTTGTGTTCTGGATTTTGTGTTGTGTTGTGATTGCATAGCAGAGCCAGCTGGAATCAGCCAGAATTGCAGGACTTGTGGTCAAACTACACATTTCCAGGGGTTCACCTCCTTTTGGTGATTCAAAACATTTTCAGATCACTTTCAGTGCCCATGAAGGGAACTCTTCTGTCTCCCATTCCCCCAAGAGCCTTTCATTCAAAGGGACTGAGATCTCCACACTGAAGGGATTAGCCTATAGAAATCACACACCATTTTAACAGGTCATTTAGCAGCTCTAATGAGGTGATGGCATCAGGAAGATGACAATACTAGGTAGAAACAAACTGTTTCTGAAATAATTTTATCTTCTGAGCACAGGTGAAAGACTGAACATGCTGGGGAAAGCACAGTGCTGCAGATCTGTTGTGCTTAGTGGGAACAATAACAATGTAAGTACTACAATGATCTCTGCCATGCCAATCCTACAGACATGGGAACACCACAGCAGCATGGGACATAAAACATAGAAGGCATGGGAGATTCCTGGTAGCATTACTTGCTTGTTCCCCTGTGATTTTAATGTATTAATGGAACCCCTGTGCCCATATTTTGCCTACTGCAACAAGATGAGGCATTCTAAAGAAATGTGGTTAAAGAGATGTTTCTCAATAGATTTTGATGGCCTGGTTGCTTGGTGTGAAGGTTTCTCCAACACTAGAGCCCAAAACTCTGTTTTCATTGAAAAAACTGCATTACTCCAAAACCCACAGGGGATACTCACAGTGTTTAAATCTTGCTATTGTTTTGGAAAAAAAAGGACAACTTACCTACCTTGCTCACGAAGTCTTCAAGCAAGAGTCCTGCAGAAACTAATACAGGAAGATGTACTAGCTTTTCCTGAGAAGCTACAGATGGACAGTAGAATGTGCATTTAACAGCCTGAGAAGAAAAAGAGAGCAATTAAGTGAATGAATGTAAACACCACTCCTCTGTTAGTGTCTGATTGCTTGCTCTAGGTTGATAAGAACAAAGGAGAGCATTTTTTTCGTAGAGGCAAAGAAAATAAGTGTTTTCAGATGGCAACTGGAGATGACAAGAAATTCAGCAAGGATCTGTTTTCCTATATGGAACATCAAAATAAAGAGACTTTACTCATCATCTCTTTTGAACATGGGAACTATGCTTTTATGGAGAAGAGAATGACTTTTCACAGAATGGCATGTGTTAAATATACTGCTTTGTCAGGAGAGACCCCTGTACACACTGTTTTTTGCTGATGTGCGTGAAGACCAGTGTTTTTATCAGCCATTCATTGTGTGTTCAGCCTGAGGTGCATTGCTTTACAAGAATCAAAACAGACATTATTGGAAGTATTCTTGCCTATCAAGCATAGCATCATCAGATGTGTAAGCTCTATAATCACTGAAGAAAAGAAAAGATCTGGGGAGAGTCTGACTTTCTGCCAATCTCTTGGTTAGTTCAGCAGCATACTGAAAACTTCACTTTCAAGCAGAAGGTCATGTCCCATTCCCAGCATCTCGTTCTGCCCTGAACCTGCCCTGAAGGTGGCTGGGGATACACAGAGGAAGGTGCTGCAGAGAGAATTTCTCCCCTGAGCAGGCAGCATTCTCAAATAGTCATGCTTATAACTGGATTGTTGTATTGCCAAAGGACATTGTGGTCTCTGAGAAAAAAACAGTAGTAATGTGCATTCATGCAGTCATTCATCTCTTCTGTGGTTGCTGCCTCTGGTTGCCTCTGTCTTCTGGATATGGTTGTGGGGTAGGTAAATGCTCTCTCATGAAAGAACTGTGCTGCACAAAGTCATCAGATAGATACTTAACTTTCCTTCCTTCCTCCTGAACAACATATTATCTGCTTTCACTTTCTTCTGTGATTTTGATAGATTTCTGTCCCATATTCTTTTTTCTTACTCCTTCCCATTTAGGCCAGCAGTTGGTATATAATAAGGAGCCCACCTTGGATGTCTTGGGACTTTGTTTTTGTTGGTTGTAGAAAAAGGAAAGAAAAAGAAGACCCTGTGTCTGTGTTAACATGGTAACATTTCCTTACTTAGGCTCCCTCAGTTTGCACAAGATGACAAACTGCATTTTCTGAAGGCCAAACTGTGAATCTTCCCACAATAAACTACTACTGGCTGTGTGAAGCAATGGTCTGGACCTGTGAACAACAGCATCTGGCTTTACAGTGTGAAGTGGGACATATTTGGCACTCAAAAAATGAAGCAGCCACAGGCCTTGATTTTGAGGCAAGGGGAGAGTGGATTGGGTGGGATCAGTAATTACATCTGCATGTCTGCAGGCAGCCCTTACAGTGTTGGATATTAATTTTTGGATTTGATGTTGTTAGAAGAGGCTGTTCACAAGATGATAAAGATTGGAGTGATAAAATGATAAACCAGGTAGGCTCCTCCAAAATCTTACTGGAGGGGAAGTGCCTGCTTATATATCATTGCCATAGAGTTCTGCCATGCTGTTCATCTTCTGCACTGAAACAGAACATCCTTCTGGTTCCAGAAGGCTCAAGATTCACTCATCTTCAACAGGTTTCTACACAGATATCCTAAATGTTTGGGACAGTTGTTGTCTCAACAAGAAATCCTGGCTTTCAAGGAGGACCTCCTCATCAGTAATATCTAGGCCACATCTCATTAGTCTTTTTATTGTTGTCCTCCACAATCCTAGATGCTGAAATTGCCACCTAGACATGGAAAAGTAGAAGAATAATTGGGATGCATGAAGTTAGCCAGTCAGGAAGACAGCATGGAATGGAAATGCATTGAAAGACTTCTGTGAAGTACAGATACACAAATGCAAAGATTAGTCAGCAAACCCTAGTCAGCAGAACACAAGGAACTGGAATATTTTTCGATGGAGTCAACAGAAGTCACACCAGCTGGCAAGTAAATTCATGAAGAAAGATGACGAAAAGAGTAAATGCAGAGAAAGTCTAAGTCAGGTACGCTCACAGATACTGAAATAAAGCTCCCATTGCCAAAGTTTCATGAACCATGCAAAAACTTCTCTTAGCATCAGTATGAACATATTTGTCCAATTTCTGTGTATAAGCACTGCACAGATTAGAGCTCAGGTTCATAGCCTTTTGAAAATGCATGCAATTAAGCTTGCTAATCAGGTGCAAAAAATTCAATTTTAGATATTAGCATATAGCCCCATGTAAATAATTGATTTTCCAGTTGACTGGGCCAACGTTTCTGATTGATTTTACTTGAGTGCCCAGAGGAGATACAGACTCCTCATTAACATGGAAAGAAGAAGCCTTTATTAGAATTTGTACCTCAAAGACTACTATGAAAATCACAGAATATATCTATAACCAAATACAGTAAGAGTAGGAGGTAAGGTTTAGTTAGTCATTTAAGATTGTATTTCTCTCTAGTTTTAAATATACAAATATGCTTTCAATTTTGAAAATGGTTGTATTGTTGCTGTTCAATGTAAAGTATCTGTAGAGAGGCATGACAAACAGCAAATGCAGGTAGTCTTGGCCTTAGTATGTCCAGACGAGGTCCGTTTTTTAATAGTCAAAATTTTTCAAGAAATTGTTCATTCATGTTTAGGTTAATAGGTCCATGGCATTGTGTTCCAGAGCAAAAACAACTACAGGGATAAAAACAGTTTCATCAACATACAGAGTTACACCAAGACATACACAGATTCTACATTACTGATGTCTCTTGCAATAATAACCCACAATTTCTGTTATGGAAATTTGTAACAACACAACGAAAATGTGGCAAGGCCCCCCCAAAACACACTTATCCTTTAAATAGAACAATGCTACCCAGGCTGGCAAATGTAAATACGCAGATGTGCACCAGGAGAGGAAGTGAAAAAGAGCACACTGCTCATCTTTAGCTATGAGGAAATAATTTTTATGCATAAGGTGATAACAGTTCTCAGAGATGATCTCAGTATCAAGATCATGCTGACTTTTGAGAAAAGGATCATGCTTGACTTTAGATTGAGTAAATCTTACTGGCTTGGTAAAAAAAAAAAATCATATTTCTTTGATTTTCATTTTGCATCTATACAAAATAAAGCATCTCACAAAAGGGTTTTGAGTTGAGATTTGTAAGTAGTTGACTTGGGTGGAAATTTTCAGCCTGAAATTTGCTTAATAGAAATCATGTTGAGGTGACCATTGGGATATGCACCAGGGGAATCCAAGACTCATGCTGAATGCAAGACAGAAGGGATTAAGTTCTTGCCAGTCCCAGCACTGTCCCAGCAGTCATCTGCACTGCAGTTTCATGTGTCTGGGGATGGAGCTCACATACACATCAAATCTCTATAGTGTCTAGAAATGTTACCCAAGATCAAGTCACATCGACACATGCACGACAATTAATTATAACAAATGTTGACTTGAACTGTAGATTCATAGGTGCTGCAGTCAGAAAGGATTGCTGTGAGCCTCAGCCTGACACCTGGACAACATAGGATCATCAGGTTGCAATTGTCTGACTCATGTGAGAAAGAAAAGTAAGAGAAAAGGGCCTCTGAGTTTAGTCAGCTGGTATATTTTTAGCAAATACAGTTTCTTTTTATTGTAAAATTTTCATGCAACATACCCTCATTGATGAGGAGCACTTGATTTTCCAGGGTTGTTTGCTGAATTTTGGCCAGGGACAGCCCTAGCACAGTCAGGAGTTAATCAGGGCAGCAAATTGCTGTTATGAACAAATGGCCATGGCCTCATGATTTACCTTTCTATGCTGTAGGATCTGCTAAGCATCCCTGCTGCCAGAGGTGAGCGCCACAGCTCATGGGACAGCAGCTATGGCTGGGAATGCCACCGCACCTCTAAGAAATGACAACTATTCTGTACCCTCTTCACTTCATGGTAGGAGTCTCCAACTTTCTGCCTTCTTCCCTCTCACCATTCCGTTTCCACAATGTGAACAGCTTGATCCAAGTCATGAACATGCTCCTCACCTACAATGCAGAAAAACACAATACAGCCTCTGCTGCTGAAAAGCCTTCAGTCAGCTCCAAGTCAGGAATATTATACTGGAATCCTTGAAATTAATTAAATTTGTCTTCAGATTGCTGACTAGAGTCACTAGACCTTGTATTAATCTTTATTTAAGAATAATACCAAACTAAAATCTATAGGAACAAAAATTCCCCTTGGAATTAATGACAGGCATTCAGATTTTGAGTATACTTGAAATTTTGCTTCCTGTTGCCCTCAGGTGAAGCGTGAAAGGACTAGGATCACTCATGCCACCAACCAAAGGACCCACAGGACCTCTTACCTCATTTTTATTGCATACAGTAAGCCAGAGATTTATAATACTATATGTACAGGGCCTTTGAATTTATACCGTGCTGTAAAGAATATTCAGACACCAATTTAAATATATGAAGATTCTACCGTGCAATTTTGTGAGATATTTCCCTCATGGAAAGATTTCTATCTTTTGAAAACAAGTGAAACCTTGGACACATGGGGACTTTTTGTTTGGCTTCATTCCTTGTTGGGGTTTTATTCAAAGTGGCCCAAAGTGGCCTGTGGGTCATGGTGCCTCCTATTTCTGTATATAGTTCTTTTAAATAAATGTATGTTCTGATGCATATAGCATAGAACTCGAATTTTCACTTGAGGCATGTGTTTCTAGGCACAGTCTGGGGTTTGGAAATGCTTTGGGCTACATGCTGGAAGGGAGGCTGTTCTGTGGCATGCTGCCACATCTCTTTTGATTAGGAAGCTCATGGCTGGATAACTTCTGAAAACAGGAAGGTATGACAGCAAAACTTTATTTCGATTAAATAGCTCCTATATAAACACAGGAATTCCACTGTCATTCCTGCTCCTTATCCTCAGCAGGTTTTGCAAGGACAGACTGGCTGGGTGACAGGTCTGCTGGCTCTGTGCTGGCCGCAGGTCACTGCAAGCAGGTTTCTTACCTAGCTCAGCTGGCAGCTGAAAGAAATCACCTGAAAAGTCACAACACAGCCAGTGTTAGCAGAATTTACTGTTCCTCTATAGGTCTAGTGATTTTATAAAATTTTAGCAGAGACCTAAAGGAAAATTTTTGATGCTTCCAATCATCTTATACACAAAATGCCTGCTGCTTCCCCTTTCTGCCAGTGGTTTAGAAGCCAACAAAATGGGCCTGGCTGAGGTCAGGAGTCATGAGCATCACCATTTTGAACACAGGCAGATGCCGAGTAGCAAAGCACTATTTCTCTGAGTTATTTTTGATGTATTTCAAACACTACGTTAAAAAAAAAAAAAAAGTCAAAGGTGTCTTTGACATGAAAACGAAGTATGTTCTTTTCTGGTTTCTGGTGAAAGAAATCACCTGTCTCAGATACATTGCTTCTCTTCTCACAGGGAAGTGACCACTGTTTTGGTGAAGGAATTTGGAAGGCTGAGGATACCAAGATGGCAGGGAAGTCAGGTGGAGGGAGGTGGAAAGTGATTTGAAGACTACAGAATGGAGCAGGAGGAGGCTGAAAATGATGGCACCATTCCCACTGAAACCAAAGGGCACTGTTGGAGACCTTAAGGAGGGTTGAGTTCAGCTCCTGGTCTGCAGTCACTGGGAAGAAAATGGATCTCTTGGAGGCAGCTTAGGCTTGGGGAATTGCAACGGGGCATGGAGGGCAAAGTTCATAGGGTAGAAGGTGAGAGGCACAAGGAGTTTTCAAACATTCAGTAGAAAAGCATCCTTACAGGACTGTAGTGCTGTGCCTGCAAAACAGCATGCAAAGCAGTAGGGAACAAAGGCATCCTCCCCACATCACAGCCCCCTGGGCTATACAGACTTCAGTCCTGTGCTCAGTAGCATTATGAACACTACAGTTAAACATGTTAAACATGAATTGAGCTATCTACTAACTACACAGCACACATGTAAAAATCACTCATTCATATGTATTGGCAGAAAACAAGCTGGAGAAAAGATGCAGTGATTATTTGATGAAATACAGGTGGTAATGAAAAGGTTGCAATAGTAATGGTATGAGCTGCTAATAATTTGCTCTGTTTATAGCTCAGTTTCCTCAAAAGTTCTCAATGAGGTTTAATATAAGGTATGAAGGATTACTAAAAATATTTGTTAAATAAACAAAATGAATCTTATATATTAAATTTCTTTGAAGGCTGGTAAAATTAATTTTAACTTAAATAATCTGCTCCAAAACACCATAAAATTCAATCTCACAAAAAAAAAAAAAAAAAAAAAAGAAAAAAGGGTGAATTTTTAATTGATCTTTGGTGTTCATGAAAGAGTGCTACCTCTTTTAATTCCCACATTTAACTCACCTTTTAACAGTAGAGTTACGCTTTCAGTGTTTGTATACTGACAGTATTGCAGTTTCAACAAATCCCTCATTAGAAGTTGCAAATATTCAGGTGAGAATCAGGTAGAAGAAAATCAAAGCCATAATTGAGAATTATTATTTAAGTTCTATTCTCTCTTGAACAAAGTTTAAGAATATTAGAACATCTGGTATCTTAACAATTTAATTCATAATGTCTACCATTAACTCTTTCCTATGCAGCTTGTAAATGACTCGGTGTTTGACTAGGCTTGTCATTGCTTCCACAAATTCACCTGGGATTTCAGAATAGACAAGCCTGTAGATTTTCTGTATGTACACTGTTGTGGACCTAACACTTCTGATAAACTCTGAAAAGTACCTTGCACTGATGAATTAAAACTCAGTCCTCAAAGTTGCCCTTAATAGTCATATGTTGTTTAAACATACTGTGCAAACTGTGACTCCTTAGAACAATTACACAGATCAGTGGCCTATATTTCTTTATAAACAATACTGAGATTAATTAGTTGGAATGGCTTCCTTTGCTTCGCCTCTGATGTCATGAAAATGCTATTGCTAGCTCTTCCTTGGACAGAATAAACAAGCGTATCTGATATGCAAGCTAATATAATATCCTTTATTTACATGATTGTAAATCCTGTTAGCTTTAAAACAATTTTGAATTTAGGAGAGAGCCAAAAAGGAGAATAACAAAGGAGAGAAGTGACCTCAGTGATTCCATGCTGACGTATCTTCAGCCTCAGAACTGTAATGGGAAGCTTGTGTTATCAGTTGGCTTGGGAAACCTGAGTGATGGCTCTGCCATTCTGCCCAGACCAGGACATAAACAACTACTAATTGTTTCAGAACTTCATATCTATTACCTGTATCTCAGTTAAACTTTCTGTGTAGCATGCATAGGGTTGAAGACATGTTGAATGGAGCTAATCCTTTAAAAAGAGCCAAATTGGGATTTTAGGGCTTCATATACAAAATAACTTTGTATTCAATATTCAAGTGTTTTAGGTTTCTACTATAAAATCTAAGAGTATTTTTTTCCTGTGGCTGCGCATCATATTGAGCAACTTGTTAATATAAGTATCTAAAAGGGAAATCTAACCCCTTTCAAAAATGTACATCATATTCCCTCTGAAAATATTGCTTTATGATACAGAAATGTCATGAAAGGGCAGCCAGTATTTGTGAGGGAGTGCTACTCAAGTTTAAGCTCATGCTAGTTATCTAAGTTCTCTTACAAGTATATTTTGAAAAGTCTAAGTGTTATCCATGCTTCCTCATGACATTTACTCAAGAATGAAGATATTGTAAAAATAATGAGCATTTAATATGCTTTGTCTATTTAAACGTGTCTTTTCAGCTACATTCCCCATTTTGAGCTTTTTTTGTAAGACCAACAGTTAAAGATCACAAAAGAAGAACCAGGGTAGATGACAGATCCATAGTATGAATGGCAAGACTCCTAGTTATTTCACTGG
This sequence comes from Thripadectes ignobilis, assembly GCA_035584755.1. Classification (NCBI taxonomy): domain Eukaryota; kingdom Metazoa; phylum Chordata; class Aves; order Passeriformes; family Furnariidae; genus Thripadectes; species Thripadectes ignobilis. The sequence continues at coordinate 62,850,096 of JAWMRC010000089.1, forward strand.
AAATAAATTTTCAATCCAACCTTTGTCAAGGCAGGACTCACAGAGAACTAGCTAGAACTTGTTCTAGTAAGATGCTGGTTTTGCCTCACTAGTAATTGGTCGAGATCAGGTCTTCACATACACCCACATAAAAGATTATTTTTATCATATTGTGGCATTTTGTTTAAGTTTACAGAATAACACAAATCATACAAGGCTGGGAAATTGAAATTGTGTCCAAAGATATCCATACAGTTTAATATTTTTTTAGAGCTGGTTTACTGTAACTAAACTCGTAGTGGCCTTGCATTATCAGATATCCACAGGCACAGAATAGCCACCTCACCCAAGACCTACCCAAGCTACCTGTCATGGTAAGTGAATGCCAGAAAACAGTGGAAGCATGACAAACATTTTACAAGACATCAAATATTTTGATTGCAGGAAATTCATATATCATCCTGTCCCCAAAGGGAATGATTCCCTAATGCAATGCATAGTCTATGAAAATAACAATAGAAAAAGTAACTGGCTACTTAATCTTAAAAAAAATTAGCCTGATTTTTGTGTTTTCTTTATTTCCCTTCATTTTCAACTTGGCAGAAATAGATAAAGTAACCATAGACCACGTATAACCAAGAAATCAGAAGTTGTTCAGAAACTTAAGCTCTTAACAAAAACCTGAAGCAATGTTTATACATTTAAGAGCTTGCAGTATTTCATTCTGTGTGATAAATATTCTTCAATTTAGAAAAAACACTAGGAATTTCCAAGTAGAAAACTGAGCCTGACCTGGAATGTATTAGACTTGTGAGTAATCAGAAGCTTCAGATTTAGCAGAGTGTAAAAATTAAAATTGGATTCAGTATTTGTAACTTTACTGTGAATTTGCATTTTCCTTCTGTACTCCAGGTCACTCAAGTGTGCCTTAAAATAATATAATTTTCAATACACAATATAATTTTGATAGAATTACTAAAGTCTATGTTATCAGTAAGAATTAATACAAGAATATGTGATTTTATTTGATGTTATTAATGTGCCTAGCGTGCATTAAAACACTGAGAATTCTTAATTTCTGCACTGTTCTAAAAAAGACAACTCACAGGACATCCAAGTGCACTTATTCCCATTTTGCTGTGGCTTTTCTAGAGAAATTATTATTGTATAAATAGTTCCTTTACTATTTCACCTACCCTGGACTCTACAGGCTCATCCGTGTGACTCCACTCTTAGCAGCTGGTCAAGTGAAACCACTACTGAGAAAGTGTCAGCTCTACATTCCCTCATTACAGTTCACATTAAATCCATGGGCACACCCTCCTCCCCTCCTGCCTCAGGCCGCTTGCCATAAGGCAATTCTATCTTTCTACTTTGTTTCCTGCTTTCTGCCCCAAAGATTTAGGTAATTTGTAAGCTTTTTCAGCTACAAGAAAAAATGGATGATAGATTCAAGTGGATTTTATTTGCAAAGAGTGTTTTTCTGAATGAGAGAGGAGCTTTATTTACTCTAGTGAGCCCCATTCCAAACTGCTTTAATTTCCCAAACTTGTTTGTGTATTTTGCTGTTACTTTTCGTGTTGTGTTCTTGAGGGAATTTTTTGAGTGGGTTTGTATTCAATTCCATCGAGTTGCTGTTTGTGTTTGCTTTGTTTCTGTTTTCTGGTGGAGTCTTTTAGAGTTGTAGTATTCCTTCAGCAGAAAAGCATAATTTATCTTTACAGATTTGTTGAAGAAAATGTGCCTGCTGCAGTTGTTATCTTTATAAGGTTTAGCTCAACGCAGGGTCACTTATTCTGGGATGTGAAGGAGATGATGAAGTACAGGCAGAAAGCAGTAAGGGGGTTGCTAGAAAGTCTTGAAACTTAAAGATATACTGCCATTCAAAATGGTGTTCAGTTTCATGTGCAAAGCAGGTACTTTTGACAGGATTAAGTTCCCTAAGATTTTCAGAAAGCATTTGCAATAAGAAATGGAAAGTTTACCTGTCTGAAAATTTTACCATTTTATTTTTCTTTGGTTTTTTTTTTTTTTTTAATGTATGTAAAACTTGCTGTGTTTCATTCTGAATTTTTCGAACTCATTTTTTTTTGTGTGTTTGGTTTAGTATTTGCCTTTATATATATTGTATATTCTTTATGAAATGGTGAACTGCATTCTGAGTTATGTGTACTGTTCACTATTCTGACCCAATAGCAGCCCTGAAGATGACAGGTTTTAGCAGACAAGCACTCTGTCCTAAGGGCTCATAATTAGTGTAGCACATTAGTTCAGGATGCCACAGTTCCACTGGCCTGCTGTATGACCAACCCAGGACAAACTTTTTAACATCTCTCCTTAAGTCTGAGCTCAGAAGGTACAATGCTGCAGACCTAGCAATTTCCATGTGAAAAACCTCTCACCGATTTCTGGGTTTCTTGGTGGTATGTCAAAGACAATTTTGTCTCCAAAAACATTAATAGAACAATTTCGGTTTTGTACATTCAAGACTCTTGAGTGGCTAAAGCAGAGGCCAAAATCTAGGGTTTAGTTGTTTGGGTAAGATCCTTAATCTGTTTAATCCTCCAACTGTGGAGTAGAGATAATGTAGTTTTCCTTTCCTCTTTTTCTTTTTGTTGGTGGTTATTTATACTGTAAGGTTTTTTCCATCTGTTCTACTACATGCATACATAATTTCACGGATTCCACACTACACAAAGCTTTGAGGTTTGTTTGTTTGGGGTTTTTTTCCCTGCAAAATCCACTGTAAAATCTGTCTTTACTTGGTTGTTAGCTTTTTTAGGACCATTAGCTCTTCTATCCAGAGTAAGTCACTATAACGTCTGGTAACTTCTGGTGAAAATAGGTGCCCTGCTACTCCAGCTGTTTCAAAGTGTGAATAAATGACTATTTGCATCCAACACATGACTTCTCTGTATTACTAATATCAAATGCATGATTTTCGATATTTTAAGCTACTGGTATTGCAAGTACTGTCTAACTGCAGAGTGTTCAGTATCAAAACTAAATGGCACCACAGAAATATAAAATATTATTTAATTGCTATTTATACTTTATTGTTAGAGTAAATAGAGCAGTGGTATCAGGAGAGATACCAGGAGAGATCAGGTCTGACACAGCTTTTGGAAAGTTGGTTGTGTTCTGGTAGAGCATAAAATCCTTTCCCTCTGTTTTGTCTTCCACTGAGGCTAGCAAAAGCAGCTAGCAGGACAGGAAAAAACCTGGGACAAGGTGAATTATGACTTTTTCAGTGACATTCATTGCCAGAGAGAGATGAAGAGTAAGATTTTTAATTCTGAAACAGGAGGCTGTTAGGTTGGGCTGAATGAAAAAAAGGAATTTACATATCATTCTACATCTTTGAACTGTAAATTTCTAAGTTGTATTTTAAACATATTTCTCTACTCCACAACCTATTTTAAATGTTACTTGAATTGTACTTTGTCACTTTCCTGTAAAGATGCTGGTAGCTGAGTTATTCATTACTATTTAAGGAATATTATTTGGCTCCTTTCTCTTTCTTCATCCATCTTCACATCTTCTTCCTTCTGAAATCCACTTGTGCCTTAGGTTTTTATTTGCATGGTTTTAGAGAGAGGCGATGTAATTTCAGAAAACTTGGTGTATGGGACAGGAATACCATCTGCTCGAGACCTGACCTTTAAAGATGCAAGTCATTTGAAGGGAAGGTGAAAAGGATTATTGCATCTCAAATTTGGGCCTCGAGGAGGTTGAGGGACAGATTGTGTGCAGCCACAAATCACAGAACTGAAAGTTGATTTGCAAATGATTGTCTCTGACATACACTGAGAGCAGTGAGACAGTCCAGTAAATGCCATGACATTCACATTCAGTTCACTCTGAGACGAGAAGTGAAAAACGATGACCAGGATATCACTACTTACAAGATTTCAGGGACAAAATTAAGAGCTTAGACCAGGGATTGCTGCATATATACACAGGTTATTAGTGCTGATACCAGCTGCTGAAAGTAACTTGCACTGTTTTTGGAAATCATCCTTGGTATTCCCTTGTGATCCCTACATGGTAACTTCTTTTGTTGCTTTCAGGACATATCTATATATGTGTGTTTATGAACTCTGTAAATAGCCATCCTAATTTTCTACACTGAAGTAAAAATTGATTCTTCTTTATTATTGCTTTATTTAATCACACCCATAAAACCTCTGAGCCATTTCACAAAATTCGTCAAGGAACAGCTGCTACCTCATGGTGTTTCTGAACACATCATTAGGCTGGGGAGGACAGACCTGAAAGCTTTCTCCTGTAAGAATAACCTGGCTCAGAGTCTTGACCTTCCTCCAGGGGGAAAGGCTGTACAGCTAGTGTAATTACTTGGTCAAGTTAACCCTGAAGGTGGTGGATTCCTGCTAGCAATTTTTCAATGATCAGGGGAAGCCTTTTGTGAAGGAAAGGACTGAACTGCAGGGAACACACTGTCTTTTTCCTTCCTACCATTTCTTCTTTTGCTCACTGTCCCCTTTTTGACTAATGTCCCTATTTTTTTCAGATGAAATATAAAAGCAGTTGAAAGAAGAGAAAGGATAAATGTTTTCTGAAAGTGTTAGTGTGAATAAGGATTCACTTAGGACTGTGCAGCACCAAAGTAAAGAAAGGAGACTGTCACTAGGTGAACCCAGTGGAATCTGTTTTGACTTCCACATTATGAGAAACCTTTCCCCTGACTTCTATAAATGCTGAATCAGATGCCAGATAAAGCCAGGATAACCCTGAAAAGATGTCTTAGATAGTATTTGTTGTTCTTGTATTCAATCTCATCCTGGTGCTCACTACTTTAGGAAAAAATTTTTTTTTTAAACTCATTCTCAGAGGTCACTTCAGGCCTTGGGAGGTATTGAACTTCCAAGTACTTGCATTGTTTCTGAAAAGGGGCAGGAAATGGTTTGTAAAATATCATTCTTCCTCACAGAATTTGTGCCTGGAATTGGGAAGACAGCTGCAATTCTTCCGGTGTTTCCTTCATCATCATTGTAGCAGCTTAGATATCTCAAAGAAACTCAAATGAAACTGATCTTTCTATACTTATCTATATGAAATTCTTGTTATTATTCTCTGCATTCCTGTTTTGTGTTTAAAACATTATCTACACATTTTTATGGATTGCAAGCTTAGTGTGTGAGAGTTCATTTATTAGAAAAGCAGTAAACCTGTGTAAAATATTTTTTTAAAATGTTTGCTTAGAGACTGGTGCAGTTCTTTGCGAACTACCTTTCATCCTTTGCCATTGAAGATCCTCTAACATGTTTGATAACTGGCAAGCTGCCACCCCCTCACATAGACCACCCACCCTCCACAATGACGTCAAGGAAGTCCCCAAGTTTGCATTATTCAATGGCAAGGAAACCTTTGCTATCTTTGACTACACAGATGGTGAGCAAAGGGATGGGAATCTTTGGACTGGACTGCATCCCTTGACTCTGATTTGTTTTCTCTTCTCAACAGAGCCCTGCTGTAACAAAGAAACCTTCTGTTTTGTACACTTGCAATGGAAAAAAATGTTCCAATCGATGACAGGTGCTTTAGCTTCCAGCTGATTTCAAAGTGCGTCACACCGCTAGAAAAAAAACCAGCTGAAAAATTCATGGAACTTTAAAAAGCCTTTCACAACTCCTGCTGTGTGATCCCCAGGAATGTGCTTTACTCAGCTGAGTTCAGTGCAGGGCTGTTTACTTCATATCTTACCTTTTTACCCTGCTTCTCCTTCCCAGTGTCACTGCAGTGTCCCAGCCTGTGCCCCCGCAAACAAGGGGCAAAGAATCACAGGACAGTTTGGGTCAGAAGGGACCTATATAGGGTCATCTAGCCCAGCCCCCCTGCAGTGAGCAGCAGCATCCTTAACTGGATCAGATTACTCAGAACCGTGTCCAATCTGACCTCGAATGTTACCTTCTGTGACATCTCATGGCAGGAGAAGCCACTAGTATTCTGATTTCCTCCTTCGTACTCTGCATCCTCTGCCATCTGCTCTTGGACTCTTCCTGATGTTTTTTTGTTGCAAAATTCTCAGAGACAGGATGTTTTCCTTTTTATTTGTTAAGGACCTAGTGTAGAGTAGTGATAAACAGGAATCTGAGGCTATGATGAATATCAACTTGCTCTACTTTCCTGGCATTGTGGAATGTGTCAGTCACTCAGGTGTATGAAACTAATGCAGAAAAGGAGGAGAGAGACTCCTGTTAGCCAAATATCAGCCAATACTTAAGAGTGGGAATGATACTAAAATTACTAAATTTTTATGATTTTGCATGCGGATGTCTCTCCCTCTATTTTCACTTAAGAAAAGACAAGACCTGTAAATTCAGATTAAAAGACTCCTGATAAGTCTGAATATTCAGGTAGGGGGAAAATGAAGGGTGGAAAGAATTTGATTTTCATCTACTAAGCCACAGTGAAAGGCTGTGATTGCATCAAAATTTGCTTTCATTCAAACTGGCAAGCACTTTTTCCTTTGCCTTCTTCTCCAACTCAAATATGGAAGATGTGGGAGTCCCAGTGATCAGGAGTGGATCAGGCTTCCCTACAAAACCCTTCTGTGCAAACCAAAAAGGCAGGTAAGGAGTGTCACCTTATCACATGCACCTGTTAAATGAGCCTGTCTGTCATCTGATACCAGAGGCTTCCCCCTTGAAATGTATGGTGGGGAACAAAGGCAGGGGGACTGTTTGGTAAACCACAGATTCTGTCACTACCACTCCTCAGCTGAGACACAAGCCTGTATACCCACAGCTGGGAGGAATAAGTTTGATCAATAGGCCAGAAGTCAGGGGCTTAGGACAGAACTTAACATGCAAGGTGTTCAGTACCTGCAATAGAGATGGCTGATGAAATTTTCTGAGTTTGCCAGGCAAGCCTTACTCCCCTCTAATGGTTAGAAAGATTCTAGGAGAAAGTAGATCTTTGCTTGATATTATGTTTCAGCTTTCTGTTTAGAAAATTCTTCTCTGTTTAGAGAGGATTCCCTTTCTGTTTAGAGAGCTGCCTGGTCATTTCATACTCCTGTTCAATGGCACGAAAAGCTGCAGATTAGATCTGCAGAACACCAAGCAGTTAGCACTCAGTGCAAAAGGCATAGAACAAGAAAATGGCAAATTTTACCTTAAAATACTTTGAAATATAAAGTTAGAGTCGTGGAAATATGAGGGGGAAAAACAGGTGGGGACCTAAGGCAAAGTTTAGGTCCTCAGAATACTTCAGAATGAGGTGGCTTTTTGAAGGAAGGTAATAAAGTACAAGAACTCCACTGACTGGTTGGACAGACATCTCTCTTTTGAACCCTCTTTATAAAAAATTGAATTGTAAAAGCTTAATTTATAGAGTTCACCTTTAGCAATATAACACATTTTGAAGTAATTTGCTTCAGATGACAGAAATTTTATGAGACACTAGGGAGCAGAATGAAAGAACCATGATTTACTTTTTATGTTCCACCCATTAACACATGCTTTATCTTTCTGGACAAAACAGGAAGAATTATTGAAGCCTGTTAAATCAATTAGGCATACATTTGGGGGGGGGGGGGGGGGGAAGTG
>JAWMRC010000089.1:62857655-62924865 GCA_035584755.1 Thripadectes ignobilis
CGCCGCGCCCCCCCCCCCCCCCCCGCAAGTCCCTCTAAGCCTATTACATGGACATAATCCACTTCAAAATCTCTTTCACAGCTTTTGTGCAATAAAAATATGTTGGCGCTACTACTAATACGGTTTATAATGGGAAGTCAAATTTACATATGTACCTTGGACAGATCTAAGTTTTAATACACATGGTTGCATTAGGAAATATGAGTTACATATATAGGTTTTGCTTACAAAGATGTGTGTACAAATTTTGAGCATCCTACTGAAAATGTGAACTTACAGTTCAAATGTCACTGCCCAAAGGAACACCAAGAAAATCAAAAGCTACAGTCAAATAAATAGGCAGTGAGATTTAAGTCTGGTACTCCTAAAACCAGTATCATTACCAATTTGAGTTTCAACCAGGAATTGTATACAGAAAAAAAAGTGTGGGGAAATAGGGCCAGTGGTAAACAAAGCCCAGTAGGTCTGGATTAATTCTGCTTAACTTTAAGAGCTTATTTAAGAGACTCCTCTTTCCTCGGTCTGTTTTCTGTTCAATGGAGAGTAAGGTACTGCAAATTAGTTAGATACCTCTAAGCAAAAGTCATCCTTGGAAGTCATCTACCTACACAAAATATAGGCAGAATCTAGAGCAAATGAGCTGGTAACTTAGGCCCCTTATGGATAACCCAAAAGTCAGAGGAATGACCCCACATCTAGGTGGATATCTTAACAAACCTGGACAAGAAATTTGCTTTTCCTTTTTCTAGATTGAAAAGCAAGTACAAAGCACCAAATAAGTTGATTATCATCCTCTAAAAATCTTTCAGTTTCTCTCTTTAAGCCTTAACAGCTTGTTGAGTTCTGCAGGAATCAATACGTGGTTTTAAATTACAGACTGTGTTGACAAAAGTGATTGTGATGTTAGGTACTATCTTTCTATTTGATATCTAGTTAAATACCTGTTAATTAAAAAAAAAAAAATCTGAAAAAGAGCTAAGTGGGAAAAAAGTTCTAAAAAATGCCATAAGTATATTTCTACAGTCCTTGTAAGAGGTATTTCAAGTTCTGCATGAAACTCAGACATTTCCATTAATTTTAAATTCTTTTTCTCAACCCCCACTCAAAAAAAAAAAAATCCTATCTCTCAAGGAATTGCTATTTTGGATTTATTCTATTTTATGAATAAAATATGTGGAAGGAGATCCAACACTGACATTTTAGAACTGATTTATTTCCACTGGATTGAGCTAAAAATCAGATACGACATACATCATGTGCTTCTTCCAAAGAATTAGCAATTCCTTCCAAACTGAGAACTAAGGCAATTATTGTACCTCACCTAGAAAACAGACAGAAATATTTCTGAATCCCAGCTGAACAGCACTTTCCATCACTTGAAACAATAGATCAACCTGTCCATTGAGTTACTTTCAAGCAACAATTTCTGTTCTTGAAGCTCAATGGTTGCATTTCAAATCTTGCCTTTTGTCTTGTCCTAGGACCTTCGTGGCTGCAGTAGCAATGCTCTAACTTGTCTGATAAGCAGTAACAAGGATTTTTCCCTGTACTTATCACTCAATCAGGTAAATGCAGCATAAAGCACATGAGCTGGAAGTAGCTCAGCAGTGGTTCTTGATAAATCCATAGGAAACATTTTGGTTTAAAAGCAGCCTTGATCCAGATTGCCTAATTTCTAATGTGCTTTGATCAGATTGTGAAAGTGTATTTGCTGATTATTAGCTGAAGGGTGGGAGCTGGGAGGTCTAGCTAGAAAGAATTTCTTGGGCCCTGTCTCGGGTCCCTTAGGCTTCTTCCTCTTAGCCCTCCACAATTCTGTCCCAGGACCACAGATACCAGTGGCCCAGGGGGTACAAGTGTACAATCCAGTGTTTGTGACCGATGCTCTCAGAGAAGAACCTGTTTCCCAGCCAAAGGAAGTCCATATCCAATGAATAGGCATCAAGACTGCTCTTGGGCTTCAACAGAAGAGTAAAAGAATCTCAAGAAACTGAAACTTAGATTTCCATTTTAAGAACCAAATCAATCATTGCCATAGCAAAAGGAGGACATGCTTAAAGTAGCAGGATGTCCCTTTCACAGATCCTGTTTTCACATGGAACTGGCATCAGCTGCTACAAAATGGGGAGCAAATTTCATTCCTTTCTGTTTTGGAATTCAAAAACCGTCAAACATATCCTTTTGCTCCAAAATGTGTTGCTGGTTCATTTCTCCTTGAGTCATCTCTTGCATTTGTGCCGGTTAAGGATAAACTCCTGGTGTTCTGATTTGGTTGAAATTACATTTAGACTGCCAGAGGCTGTAGCAAACCAAATGGATCAGGTTTGTATTTCACTTATCCCCAGGCAACCCTAGTGGGTTCAGCAGGTTCACAGGGAGGTGATTGAAAACCAGATTCAATCTGAGTCTTTTTTACAGGGTTATGTGCAATCTGTCACACATGCTTCTCTATTTTCACACAGTTACTCTTTGTATTGCACTTCTGCATTGCATTCATTTCAGCTTAGCCGCAAACAGCAGCTGAGAAGGAGAGTTCTCTATGAAGTTTGTTGCTCACTCTCTCCTGATACGATCTATACCATGCTCAGGTTGAATGTTTGTTTAGATATGCCCTACTTGTTTCTGAGAAGTATAAACAAATTGCTATTCACATACTCATGAAGCTGATTAAAAGAAAAGCCTGTTAACGAGGTACTCTAGGTTGCATTTAATAGTTCTTCAAAATGTGTGCTTGTCTTGCTTTTCCAGCCATTGCCTTGCTGCTCTAATGGGAGGAGTTTATCAGCTTAGTTTTCCAAAGACATGAATTTGGGCTGTACAACTTGGATAGATATTTTCTTAACCTTAAATAGCAGGACAGCATAAGTCAGAAGACTCAGAACCTCAGATGACAAAAATAGATGAATTTGATAAGAGTGATTTATAATAGCCAAGGATCTGGCACAGTATAAGAGCAGACATAACAGCACCATTTGATGCAAAGGATTGTTAGGTAACATACCAAGCAAGGAAAGTTCAGTTATTCATCTCTGAGGAGCTGGCATGCAAAGTTTCTTCTAAATCAAACAACCCCTATCACTGGGCTGAAAAACCAAGGCTCAGCCTTGAGGGCAAGTCTGACAGCCTTGTTTGCTGAAATTTAGCCTTAATTTTGAAAATGTCCTCCCCTTACATGATGGATTTGATTCTTCATTGGAAAATCTTCTGCCAGAAAGATTGCTTGAGATTCCATGAGAGTTCATCTGAAACACATCCAAGATGGAGCTCAGAGTCTGTACACACATATGGTACACTGGGCTGTGCTAACTGGAGTGAACTTTGAGGGGAAAATGACCAGGCATCTTTTATCCTGAAGCTGACTGTGCCAAAGCCTTCATGGCCCATTTTCTGTGTGTGAAGACTGAAGTTTTAGATGGCTTAGGGAAACATGCTGCTCCTGGAAACAGTACATAACAAAAGCATATTTGAAAGAGTTTGAAGGCAAAATATTCTAACAGCAATTGGAGGTGGTCAGAATTCCCATTTATAATCTAACAGAGACAAGCAGGCAGAGTGAATTACTGTAAGGTCTAAATCCAAATCTGGATCTACCCATCTTTCAGGGAGGACACGATATTTACACAGGTTTTCACAGGGTATTTTGAGCTAGAAGAGACACACAAGAGTCATCGAGTCCAACTCTTAAGTGAACGGTTGATGTGGGGATCAAACCCTTAGTGACCTTGGTGTTATTACCACTGTGATATAACAAACAAAGACAGTATCCTATCTCCACAAATAAATTACTGGGAATAAATTGCTTTTAAATCTTCATAAATTAATTTTGAGAAAACAAATATAAATAGCATTAGCATGTTTCCATCTGTTTATTTTATATCTTTCTATAACTGTGACCTGGAGAAAAATAATCTCTTATATGACATAATATCAAGTAATACAGGTCTAGATTTTTGCAGATACCAGTGCTCCAGATGCACAGAGAACATCCTGAAAGGAGCCAGTTTATTCAGATAATTTTAATATTTGGCTTAAGGTATGCTTGAATAAAGCAATACTGCTATGAAATGACTGTGGCAGTTAACAGATAATAAGGGCTGAAAATTACCTACTTTCAAAGTTGCCCCTGCAGATCCCCTTTCTAGGTAAGACATGTATCTCTCCTGCTCCATCATGTTCTTTATTTTAAACTGCTGTTTCTTGAATTCCATCACCTGATCCTGATGCAAATGAGGATTTACACTGATGGTAACTCAGTGTGTGGAAATCAGAGGAGGCTCTTCATTACAAAAAGATGCACATTTTCCCAAATGTGTATTCTGATTGGATAGGAATCACAGCAGAAGCACAAGCTCATCCTTACCTGTGGTTGTTCCCTGCAGAAGTTCTTCTCGTCTCCTGTATTAGATATATCTTTGGTGTAATTATACTTCCAATGAAAAGCAGTGACCAAACCTTTCCTTGCTCTATTTCTCCTTGGTAGATGGTGCTGATTTTTTGAAGATTCTTTTCATTTAAGGAGTACTTAGCTAAGTATTGTACTAAATCTATTGGAAGATTTAGATGGTTAAAGCAGGACTTCAGGTGACAGGATTTAGATGCCTAAATGGCAAAATCCCACTTTACTACAACTTCTGGAGGATTGTGAAGTAGACAGTTCAGACTTTTAGAAGAAATTTCTAGAAGCATCCTTGTCCTCCTAGGTACTTGTGAATAGCTCCTGCTTAACTTATGACCACAGCCTTCTGGGATCTACCAGCAACAACTTCAACATCCCTACTGGAAGATCAGTCCAAGAGCATTCTGAGGATGAGCCTGTCGAGATTGGTCCCACTCAAAATCCATCAGAAGAAGCTACGTTTTTTCAAAATGTAGGTGAAGGTGGTGTTTCCTCAACCCATTTATGCCTAAAATTTACAGATGGACAGCTTGGTTTGTGAGAGACCTGTTGACAACCTTAATCTGATGGTCTAGGTGCAAACCCTCTTCCTACTTTACAGGGAAAAACCCTCTCCTGCAGGTTTAGACTACCAGCCACGGAGTACTCAGGGTGCAGCTGGGTAGTCTGAAGTGGCTACTGGCAGGGCTGGGAAGCTGGGTGTCAGACCACTATTCTGTATTACACTTTGCAGATACTTCCTAGGCCAAACACCAAATTTCCCCAGAAAGGCAAAGAAAAACTTTGCATTTCATTTAGATTCATAATTGTCGTTGTCTCTGTGTAAATTCTCCTACAGTGCCCTACTCAAATGACTCCCAGACACTGATAGTTGCATTCCAAACAAATGCTAAATATTTTCTGGAACAATAATGCTGCATGTGACCATTCTAGTGCAAACTTTTCTTGCTCAATGTCCTATATAATTTCCAAATTTGCATCTGATTTAGTACTGGTTTAGAAGTTCCTCATAGTTTCTCTCCAAGGTTTAGTGAGACCCTCCAGTCAAGAGTCAATAATACTTTGCAGCAGTGTGTTCAATGAGTTGCATAAAACAACTCAAATATCTTTGACACTCTGCGAACAACATAATAATTTATTATATAATTTATTCAATAAAAGTCCAAAAATATAAAAATACCAGAATTATATTGACTATAAATTATTTCAGAGTCACATCCCAGGAGAAAATCTTGACTAATGGCTATTTCCAGTAGTTATTTCCTCTCTGGTCTGACCTTTTTAAAACTAGATATTCCAAAGGAGTGGAAATGTTATCCAAAAATATATAACAAAAACTGATGGGTGTACACAGATTTAAAATCAAATTTTGTAACAAAAATACAGATGTTAATAACATGCATAAATACCAAGATCGTTCTTATAAGGTTTGATAAACAGGAGTAAAATATTACCTAGTTCTTATCTTGCATTCTATAAGAATTATTGTACTATCAGGTGAAATCTTTTCCATCCCAGAAGTCTATAGTCCTAAGAAAAACGCCCAAGAAAAGTGTCCTTCAGCAAGAGTTATACTCAGAATAGTAAAAACACGCAGAGAATAAAGTAGAGGTAACAGTGAACACATAGACAGACTTCAGTAGGTTAGAAACGTAAATATTTTACAACAACAGTACACTAGGGGGACAAGTTTTACTCTTCCTTCAATCCTAGACATATGTCTTAGTCACAGAAGACAGTGCAGCTCCAGGAAACAAGTACTTTGGGCACTGCTAGTAGAGGATCCTGCTCATAGCAGGCCAAAAATCATTACTCTTACACTTCTAAAATCAGAAAGTAGTTAATATCTAAAAGCTTTCTGATCTATCTTTTTCTCCTTCAGCTCAGATGGATGATCCTCTGGCAGAGGACTGTAATTGCTAAATATGAATGTGGCAAGAAAGAAAAAATGAATGCTCATAATACAGAAATTGGTAACTTCAGATATCATTAATAACAACAAACTGAACACTTTTCTGTGTAAATCAAGTGTAAATCTGCAGCATTTTCACTGCATAAAATGGACTCTCTTCAGAACAAATGCTATTGAGCTCCTAGCTTATTTTATATGGTACAATTAAGAAAATTTTCATTCCACAGAGCATATTTAAATTTGGATTTAATAGGAAACTTAGTTGGTTAAATAAACTCCTTTTATTTCTTTGAATAAGTTAATAGAATTAAATAATAAAGTAAATAAAGTGTTTTCTTACTCAGATAGTTTGTGGTTAGCAGAGAATTGGTAAAAGTTAGGAACTTGTGATTTCTCTGGTAATGTCTTGTCTCTTTCAAAAAATCATGAAATTTCTCACCTTAATTTCCCCCCATCCTTTCGTTTAATCTTTCATGCGCTGGCAGCTCTAAAGGCCAGTGTATCCTTAAGACACTCTCGTGGGAGTTTTCTGCATGGGTAAGACTTTCAAGAATTCATCCCCTGAATGTTCCTGTTCGACTGTAAACACAACTAATATAAAACTGGACCTGGATTTTTTCACTGAGCTGTCATTCTCAGCAGGGTGTGTAGTGTGATGAACAAATCTTTTCTTAGGTATGCTGCATTCTAAAATTTGCTTCAATTTTAAATATCCTTTTGTCTCATTAATAAAGTTGTAGAGAAGGAAAGGTTATATAAAAGGTAATGATTGCCTAGTATTCTAGTTCTACCAGACTGTGTTTTTTATAGTGTTTCTCCAGAGTGTTTCACCTACAAAGTTACTGGAAATCTCCCATGATGCTGTCTCAAAAAACTTCTTTAGGAGTCCAGGGCTATTTGAGTTAAGAACTTCTTACTACAGCGTAACCTAAACTTTCCCTTCCTTAGTTCCAGGCCATTGTTCCAATGTGATTGTAAATATTTCCCTTCCGTCACTTAAGATAAACCTTTAAGAAAAATAACAAGCAAACACACATACACACACGCACTCAAAAAAAAAAATAAAATAAAAACAAATTAATCTTCTCTTCTTCTTTATAAGCAGTGAAATACCACAGTGTTGTTCAAAATTTTCCTGGATTTAATATTTGTGCAAGAAAGCAGTCAATCTAGAAATTCAAAATTGGACAATAATCTTACATGTCATTATAGAGGCTACAGGCCTGAGCAACTGAAAAATTCCCAGGGACAAACACTCTTCTAATCACAGGCTTTCAAATAAAAGTTCACACTGCACATACTGGTAGTAAGTGGAGAGATGGTTATTGCCTCAACTCTGACATTTACACCTGGCCACCAAATTAATATCAATGCAATACAGTTCAATTTTTGTAAAACATTTCATTTGTACCTTCGGGTATTTTGACTGAAGAAAGAGAAAAATTGAAATACCAATGTTGCACACAATAATTATAATAATATGTTCTTAAAGGAAAATGCAGTTTTGCTGATTGTATCAGTTCTTAAAGTAAAAATGCAAATAGAGAATCATCAATGATCTAGTATTTAGTGAGACCCTGAAAAACCTTTTCCTGGTGCTGAGGTAATAACCCCATTTTATGAGTGGTCTGGAAACAACATCAGATCTCTACCGCTTGATTTTGCAGATGTCACAAAGAATGTATAATAAATGTAACTATGAGTGAAGAGGGCTATTTAGTGTAGATGAATAATTTTGCAAGAAAGTCACAAATAAATTCTACAGGAAATAAAAACTACAGGATCAGTATTTTCTAGATGGGCAGTTCTATACCTAGAGGCATTCTGACAAGATATGGAGGCTTTCCTGGAGAAGAGTAAATTTGGGTTCATGGCAGACAGCTAACTGAGGTATGAACTAACATCAAGACGCTGTTTCCAAAAGTGCTGTTATAATCCTTGGATAAATAAATAGGGGGATATTGAGTGTAGATAGCAAAGGTATACATTAGCTCTGTTTTTGGTGCTGTGACTATGCATATTCTGTCCAGCTCTCTTGACAGAGACTGGACAGTTGTTCTTGTTATCTATGTGTTGATAATTCAAAGAAAGCTCAGAGCAGAGTTGCAAAAGCAATTGAAACATGAAAAACATAATACAGTCACAAATTCATGAAGGTAAATCTGGTTCAAAAAAGTTACATGATGACAGCAACTATCAGGCAGTATCTAAATAACAAATCAGAGTAAAAAGAGAGGAAGCTAAAGCTAGTCAATTAAGGGCTAAAAATGAGCCCTTGGGGAAAATATAAGCAACAACCAACAGAAACAGCAACAACTCGTGTGGCAACTGGTTACAGAAAGAGTAGTGGATTCATAGTGGTTTCTCAATTCCTGGACTTTTTAAAGTCAATTAATTTCCACTGACATGGAAATTAATCCATGATGTTCTGTGCAACTTAATCTAAACTGGTCCTGTTTTGAACAGGGGGTTGCATAAGATGACCTCCTGAGGTTTCTTCCAGCCTTGGAACATAAATTACTCTGCAATTCTATGGTTTCTGCTTTTTGGGAGATCTGATTAGATAACCCTTTCTGTCCCTAAGGTAAGTTTCTGCTTGTCTGTGGTATAGTGTAGAAATAGCACCAGCACTGTAGCTGCAGGGAGCATAGCTCGGTAGAGCTAATTTATCTCAGGATCAGTGCACCTTGTCCTCCAGTAACCTAAGACAGATCAGATTTGCAGTATTCCAGTACTGAAGTGTGCATGTGTGCCAGTGGAATCCAGATGCTTTCCTTGTTTTATGTTAGACTTTAGTTTTGATATTTGTTTGCTGGTAACAAACTACAACCGACTCAGAGTCAAGTTAGCACTGGCATAGAATTGGGTAAAGGAAATACCTTTGTGCCTTTAGTTCCCATTAGAAGGGGAGAAATAAAACGGAGCACAGTATCAACACACCGTTACCAACACAGGCAAATATATTTTCCCTGCCCCAGGAGGAGAAGTTAAGGAGTTGGTTATAATTAGGGTGTGAAAGAGCTATAACAAATGCTGGGGATCTAGAGGAACTGCATTCAGACCCACACAAACACGCAGGAAAGAGTTGCTTGGTGAGATATTTATGATCCTCCTAACATCCACTTGCAGCAGTAGTGGTTTGTTTTGATAGTGTTTACTCAGTTACCAGTATTCTGTTGATTTCTGCAGCCATTATGACTAAAGGTAAGGGAGGAGATGACTTTAGAATTAGTGTAATGCTCTTGTAGATTTTGTGGGTGAATTTGTATGGGATTATCCAGAATAAAGGCATGCTTCAAGGCATGGGACTATGTGGAATAAAGCCAAGCACAGACTCACCTGTGGACTAGGAGAGGATAGAGAAACACAGGCTAAAGAAAATAAGAGGACCTGTATTTTTTACACTGTTTCTTGTGCTTTCTGACTTTATTTTCTTGTATAGTTAATACATGGCATCTTGATGTTGTATTAATATCAGTTTTGCATATCAGATATCCATATTCAGCAAATATTTATCTATCTGTTTGATGATGATGGCTAATCTCAGTGCTCTTCTTTTGAAATTTTCTCTTCTTAAACCCATAAAAATTATGGTCAGTGAGTAAATCTAAACCAAACAGAGTAGACAAAGAACTCAACTTTCCAACTAAATATGTTAGCTGATGTAGCCCAAATACTAATAGGGCACAGAAGGTTATTAGTTAAAACATTTACTCTGTTTATTCCACTTGGCCAAAATATCTGCTCTTTCTATATGTGAAAATCAGTCTGCTTGAGAAAGTTAAAAACAAGTGAGATAAACTAAACCTTCCACACCAAAAATGTGCATTCAAGGACCTATGTATCTGTTACTGGGTCTCAGAGTGTTGGATGTCTCTAGGCCTTAGCCTCAACTCTATACCTGGACAGCAGCATGGGAAGGGAAGCAAGTTAAACATCTATTTCACTCAGATCACTTGTCGTTCATTTTAAAATAAAGCAGAAGTATTTGAGATCACTGTGTACAAGTCTGACAAATAGTTTTTTTAATTTATGTCACTGCACTAGAAAAACAGCAGGTATTTACTGGCCACATAAGTACATGCATTGAATGGAAACCTGAATGCTGACTGAGGAGATTATGGGACCAGCAGCAAAAACAGCAAGGGAACAGTTTCCTGAAGCACCACACTGAGGTAAAACTGCTTTTCCTTTGCCTGCTTTGTTGTTGTTGTTGTTTCTGCTGCTGCTGCAGCAACAACTGCTGAGAATCACCAACCTGAACTGATATTTCTGTAAGAAATCTAGGAGGCTATTTTATATAGTGTCTTTTCTGTTGTTGAGACAGCTTCTGCATGTCCAGGTTATCAGAGAGGTTCCTGTACTCAGACTGTTTGAAAAAAAATTGGTTAAGATTGATTCTTGTGGTGAAGTGCAATAATAAAATTATCAAAGAAAAGCCAAAAATATACTACTTTTTGTGCTTGTGTGGGAAAGAGTAGTGCTAATGAGAAAAAACAGAAGGAAAAAACGTAAGAACACCGTGTTTCTGTCAGCCTAAGGA
This sequence comes from Thripadectes ignobilis, assembly GCA_035584755.1. NCBI lineage: Eukaryota > Metazoa > Chordata > Aves > Passeriformes > Furnariidae > Thripadectes > Thripadectes ignobilis. Next base: position 62,868,507 of record JAWMRC010000089.1, read on the forward strand.
GGGAGAACAACCTGTTCTTATCAGTTGTCCTGGCTGATTGAAATGTAAGAGCTCCAGAACCTGTTTCTGGAGCTCATATGCAGCAAACCAGCTGGAAGACAGAACAGACTGCAAGTAGGTCTCCATTAAGGAGTTCTATAGAAAAGATAGCACGAGTTTTGCCCTTCAGCAGGGAGAAGGGGGTCTTACTGTAAAGAATGAAACAGCTGCATTAGCATGAAGTCAAAAGATACAATGCAGGAAATCCAACCAATGGTCTGTGGTCTCAGTTTCCCTTTTTCTAGAATAGGACATTACTGTTGCCCTTCCTCCCAAGAATCCTGGTAGATAAGTAATCATAGTAATGCACTATTCAGACCTTCTAAAAATAGAAATTTGATAAGAATGAAGGATATGCCAGAGAATGACTGAATTTCCAAATTCCAAGTTAATTAAAATCTCCCAGTAAACACATTAATCAAGATCTTAATGTTATGGAAGAATCTGCGATTACAGACTAAAACTGGGTCCTTTGAGGAGAACACAAACATTTGTCTAGTGGAAAGGACAACATGCAGGGTACATTGTGTACTTGTTTTTAAGTGCAGTCACCCTGTATCTCAAATGAGGACAAAAAGCATGTGAGAATGCACATGTTTCTTTGGCACACAAGCTATAACCCCCGTCTCAACACAAGTTGCACCAAGTGATTTTTGTTTATTGCCACAAATGCATTTTTGCCCTCACCTCTTTGTATCTCTCTTGTGTTCATCACATTTACAGAGCTGGATCTTGCTCGATGCTGGCTGTTCCAGCAATGTCCACTGCAGGCCCTCCTTCCCTTCCTATCCTGCTTTCACACCCTGGAGTCCTTCACCCCAAGAAGAAATGCAGGAGGGCTTGCAAAAGCACTCCTTGTGTCTCCATCCTTGGCTGGACAGCCCATTTATTTTGGATAATTCTACTGCTTCAGATGAAGGAAATGGAGGGGGTCAAAGTCTTTCATGGTGCTTATGTCTTCATAAGCATAAGATTTGCTGACTGCATATAAATAGAAGATGAAGTCCTGCATCATAAAAATGAGAATTAAAATAATTACAAATACAAATGTTCATATTTCTTGCCAAAACCAGAAAAATTACTTTTTTGCCCAAAAGCTTGGCTGGTTTTTTTTTTCCAGCTACCCTGGTTAGTCTAATGAGAGATACTACTTTATTTGCAAATAATCTCCTTTTTGCCTTTGTCCCAGGAAGCATTTTCTTCATAGACAGGTACAAATACACTATTTGAATAAATGTTCATTAAGGTTTTGTGAACAACTTTTTCCCCACATATCAAAAGACACCTCCTATTATAAAAAAAAAAAATAATATTTTATATTACTTATGCAAAAGTCCCTGCCTTTTTCTGCTCTTCCTACAGGATTATGTCCCAAAACCTTTCTCCTGCAGTCAGTATGTGTTCAGTGGGATCAAGTTGTCTGCACTTTGAGAGTGTTGGGAAAAATTAATACTTATGAGGATGATTTGAACTGCCTAACGAGAACTGTCAGCTCTAAAGAGGAAAGTCTATGAAATTTTCCACTCTAAGACCTGGACTGTGCAGTCTGAATTGCTTAATTTTAATGTAACTTGGGAATCTCTGTAGTCTGTAGAAGTGTAGCTGTGCTACCACATGGAAAGACGTGGTATTTATTTTCTACTTTTAAAAACTGCATAATTATTTTCTTGAGTTTTTTCAGGAAAGCAATTCTGATCTTGTAGGCTTTTCTAGATAGCACACTTTAATATCGAACCTGCTTTTTTGTAACTTGTTATCTCGAATTTATTTATAATTAGTTCATGAGTTACAAAGACCAAGCAATACTGTGCCACAAGAACATATAAGCTGTTCATCCTCACTTGTGTGAGCACTCTGTGAATATCTAATGTATTTGTAGAAATTTCGGCTTATCAGGAATGACTGTGATCAAGAGAAATGTTAACCCAAACAGCATACAAGTGTATAGTCTAAATAAGTTTATGAATACAATTTCCAGACTATTTATCAACACTGTCTATGTAAAGTTTCTTGTATATGTACATCTGACAGAAACTGTTGAAACAATAATGGTTTCCAAATGTAAATCTATACTGAGCTGTGGGAGTTGATGCATATTGCCCAGTGAATCTGAAGCAATGAGTTTCTGTCGTCAGGGAAACTCTGCAAGGATTAGAGAAATATTCCAGCAGTGGCATGGCCAAAACAAACAAATACAAATATTTACTCCTTTTTTTAATTTGGTCTGACAGTTAATTACTGTTAGCAGTAACTGCAGATGTGGAGGTGACAAATTTTCCCACTGGAAGAGCAATGAGGACTGCATGGAATTATTACTAGTCTGAGTTTAATCTTTTAAAGAGATGCAAAAGTTTCCCATGGGTGAGAGACACAGATAAAAGAAAAGGCTGTACTTATTCTGTGGGATCACTGTATATCTAGCCAGAGCACCAACAGCCAGGTAGGAAGATGCACATGTCTTAGGTGCAAAGTAGCCATGGACCAAAAAGCCCAGGCAGTCACTGTGTTTCAGAAGAAAAGTAAGCTATGAAGCAGAGGAAAAGGCTTTTGTATTGAATGTTAAAGAAGTTAACAGAACATTTATGTTGCATTTGTATAGCATCACACCAGAAACAACAGGTATTTTCTCCTGAATTAGAGAAGAAAATGAGCCAATGTGCTATGCACAAGAGTGTTAAGGAGATGGTTACCATAGGAGCAGTGACTGCATGTAATCATTCATGCCTTTCAATCTCCAGCAACTAAAAGAAAAAAAGTGTGATATAGAAGCTCATATTCAGATCAGGTATAAAAATGGGCAGCTTCCTAAACTTAAGGGGGTTGCATCAACCTGCACCAGATCTCAGACTGACCAGTGTGCCAGAAGATACAAGGGAGAACACCACACAGAGTGCCCACCAACTGTCCAGTGGCAATGTCTTTTATTTTTCTCTTTCTAGAGAATGTGAGACATATATAGTCAATTAAGAAAAATTAAATGTAATTATTCCTTCAGAAAACCATTTAATTTCTATCATTTCCACAAAATCTGAACTGTTTTGCATTTGTTGCCTGGCATACAGAGACAGACACTTGGCACTTCCACTGTTTCCCATGTTATGACCTGAACATCATTTGAAGTCCCTCTGAAATACCATCCCAGCTTAATCCCACACTAAGTAAATTTCACCACATCCAATTTTGGGAGTCTTCAGTGAAAACACTGCAATCTGACCTGTCTGTCTGGTTTCCCTTCTTATCCAACACACAGAAACAGGCACTTAGGAGAGCTGGCTGTCTAACCTTCATGGTCATCCTCCTGCATGTGGGTCCAGCAGTAGAACTACCCACTCCATCATCTCTAAAGGAAACCTGTACAACTGGCTGAGGTGTATCTCGCTGCACAGTAGAAGATTCTGTATCCTGGTATCCTACCTCAGATACCAGAAACTGATCCTTCAGTCTTTTTCATGGATATCACTGCCACACTTTCCTTTGTGTGGATTCTCAGGTCCTCCATGGAACCTTCCCCTCTAGAGCATCCGCAGCACCCAGCACTGTGTGAGGGTTCACTGCCAAACATTCTGCACAGATAATACTGTTTCTGTGTCTGCCTCTGCTTTTCTGCCAGCATTCCTAATTTCCACTGCCCATCATCAAACAGATTTTTTTTTAAATGCTTGAGCTGAGCAGTCTTGACTCCAGTTTTAACTTCACAGTTCTTGAAGTGTTTCAGTCTCAAGGTGAAATTGTCCACCTTGACACCCCTTCAAATCCACAGCAATCTTGAATAAAAATTCAAAAAGCAGAACATTCTGTTTACACATAACAATCTCCAAGGAGGCATGCATTGAACTGATAATGTCTCACCAAAACCAAAACCAGTATCCCTTATGTTTTAAAATTGTTCTAAATTCTCTTGGATCCCATAGCTCTTAGCCAAGTTTCTTTGAACTACTCTTGGATGATGGTATTTGTAACAGTCCAAATCAGTAAGTTTGGTCTCTGTGAGGACTGCAACTTGCTAAGGAGCATAAAACTGTCCTTATGGAATGAATTCGTCTGAGCTCTGTGGGATTAGATTGGTCTAAATCAGAAGAATATTGCCTCTTGTGTTTGTAATAATTGTTTGCTTAGAGCACATACCCTAATAAATGGATAGATCAGCTCTATTCTTCTGGTTATAGAAAGAAAATTTACTTACTTCCTAGCTGGCCCAGGAATATACTACCTTAATTCTTTCTTTTTCTTTATGATTTATTTTAGTATTTTCATTCTTAATTAATTCCATGGTGATTTCAAATTTTCCCGGACACTGAAATTTTTCTATAGCATGTTAACATTAAAAATCTCAAAGTAAATTCTCAAAAATATTTGGTGACGTAAGTATTCCAGTCAAAAGATCTGGCCAGCATTTGAGGTTATCTATCCTAAAGGACACACAGAAGAAGAATTATATAATAAGAACTTAGGAAGGAATGCACAATTCTCAGTAATCTGTTTTCAAAACAGTACACGTTGATCTTTACTTGGCAAAACAGTCTTCCTTCTTCTTTATTTCAACTTAATAAAGGGGTTTTATACTATAAAAGAGAACATTTCATTCAGAAAAAATAATTATTAGATGAAATTACCATTTTTTGGTTTTTGTGTTCTTTTCCAGACTTTCAAAGGGTGACTGCCTTGGCACTTCCATGAGAAGGGCAAAACCCCATAGAACTACAGAAGACACATTTATTGAAGAACAAAGAAGTCTCATGAATTAATTCATATGTAACTGAAAGGAAAAAGTACTCTGGATTAAGTATATCTTTGTTCAATGTGATTGAATATCTTGAAGGTATAAAATGTAAATCCAAAGGCCTTTCTGCCCAAATATATCACATCCAAGGCAGTTTTTGCCATAGTTTTCAAAGCTCCTTATACTTCTGATGCACATTTTCTGACAGTAGCCTAGAAGTGTTTTCTTTTTAACTCCAGCTATGTTTGGTCTGAGATATGAGGGCAAATTTATTCAAAAACTCATGTTGTAAGGATTTCATTTTATCTTCAAAGAATGTCAGTAGGATTTAAATTTGCAAGTCTGAATTATGTCAAGCAGTAGACAGAAAACAGAAGGTGGGTCAGCAATATGCCATTTCCACAGGAGAATAAACAGCATAGTATGACTGACGGAATGATAGTTACTATTTGCCATGCAAGAAAATGCAGTTTCTTTAGGCTTGATTATTTTTCTGGGAATGTCGAAGGCCAAAGTAGCACTTAGTTCTTGGTAGAGACTGGCTTTAAACCACATTCCAACGCTGCCTTTATAATAATATTGACTAACTTTCTGAATTCCTACCTACCTTACCCATACTGTCTAAAACCAATTAATAAAGGTATGGTAGCTCAGCCAGTCTGTTATGATCACTCACAGACTGTTTGCCATAGCAGCAGTCCCCTTGCTCTTTCTGCTTGGAATACAACTAGAGAAATTGCTTTTACTATGTAGGATTAGTTTTGAGGTAGTTTTGAAGTTTTTTAAGTGTGCATAGTTAGTTATAGTGCAAACTCCTCCTGTTTATTTTAGTAAGAACTTGGTCCTATTGAGCTCAGTGTGTGCAGCTGAGTATGATAAGCTATAATTTTTAAAGTGTATTTATGGGCTCATAGCTAGGGAAAATATAGACATTCAGATAGTCAAGATAGAGTCTCAAGGTCTGCTCTTTTAGTTTTATTGCTTTTAATAGGTACTCCAATGTCAGGGCAATTGAGTAAGTGGATAAAAGAAGTGTTGTAACTTCAGCTATGAATTTTAAACTATGAAAAAGTTTAGAGTCAGGGGAGGCATATGAAAATAACAAAAGAAAACAAGTAACTTGCACTGTTACTGACTAAAATGACTGTGTTTTCAAGAAGTTTAAATACACAGAGATAAATGGAAAAATCTGAGATGGTAAAACAGATTACAAAGGCAAATTCAGATTGCCTTCTGATAGGAACCTAGCAAGCAAGAACAATATTTTTTTTTCAAAAATATTGTATTTAATTTAGGTCATTGCAGGGCTGATCCAGTTCTCTATCATTACTTAGGTTTAAAAAAGTGGCCTTCAGCTTCAGTGGGCTAGAGATCAAATCCCTTATGGACATAACCCTTTCAATAAGTCAAAACCCAAATGCATGCCCAAAGCCTTGACTGTTTCTTCTGCTCATGGAAGCTGCTCTTAAAAAAGATGTTATGTTCTTCTGCAGCCTGTCATTCACCAGAGCATAGTGGATAAAGAAAGATAAACAAGTAGAAATTCTTTCCAGACATGATAATTATTCTAGAATATTATGGTAATTTCTGGTCAGTAAAGGTTGTATATTATTTGCATTGTCAAAACTGGATGTTAAAATTCAAAGCTATTATTTTGTTCTCTTAGTGAGAGTACTGCAGTTCTTTATAAAATGAAAAATAGAAGAACAGAGCAATGGTCTGTAATAAATGTACAATCCTCCAATCCCTTAAAAAGAAGTTGTATTTTCTTTGTGGTTCCTATTGATTCAAACAAAACAGCTCTCTACCTAAATGATTACCACTGTGGCTATCAATCACATCTTGCTGTTCATAAATAATGCAGATTATACCCCAATGGATTGTAAACTTTATTAGGAAGAACGTCATAACAGAACTAGAAGCTTTTGGTGGTTTAGTAGGCATTTCAAATAACAACTCTTCATGTCCTCTTGAAAAATCAACTTTTAGTGCACTTTGTGTAGTGTCTTGTACATTTTAACAAACCTCTTTGATCCTTTAATTGGCTCCTGTAGCTATTTTCTCTCTCTAACAAGGAAAGTTTAGCTTTCTGTTAACAGATTTCTAAAATCTGCCATGTGAAGTGACATACTTGGGGCGTAAAATAACACTAGTCTCATGTAATTTTCTTCCTCTGACATGCACACCTGGCAAAGGCACAGAGTGAAAATATTCTGGTTGTAATCACTCCCATTTAGGCAGCATGAAGGATAGAAACTCTTGCTACTGTTCTGGCAAAGATATGAATATTGCTACATTCATACTTAACATGACTTCACCAACAAACAACAAGAAATAACTGCCACAACTTTCAGAATTCTATTTTGTTTTCTGTTTTTAGGATTTACACCATATATTACAAGTGAGGTAGAATGAATCAATTCAGAAAGGTGGATAGCTGTAAACTGAAATTTCTCCTCACTTAAGCTGCAAAGTCAAAACAAATATTTAGCTTTTGGATTGTTTCTACTATTTTTCTTACTTAAGCAAGAAAAAGACAGACAGAGGCACTCACTTTCTTGCATAGTTCACTAAAGATAAAGAAATACGGATATTGTGGTCTTTCATGCAGACTTTGCACTGTTCCTTGTTTTGTTGTTTTAATCAAAAAGCAAAACAACGTTAATTGAAGTCATATGGTGTCTCTTTATATGTAACTGTTCTTTATATATAAAAACTTACTGGATGTTTTGCAGATAAAAGAAAAACTTTCTTAGAAGATTTGGGGCTGTTCCGCAGACTTACAGTAGTTTGTGCTTTTAAGAAGTTTGGAGAACAATTTGGAATTTTCTGTTTCCTCCACAGCTGAATTTGACTGCAATTCTTTGAAATTCCACCCCCACCCCCAAAAGTCAAACTCAGTTCCAGAACACTGCTCTGTCCTTCCTCAGTGCCATGGAAATCAGGGAGTAGCATACAGCAGGTATATGTCAACATCCATGGAGCAGAAGAAAGTAGTACGTTGTGTAATTTAAAGTGGAACTTTTACACTGACTAGTAATTGCCATTTGCATATAGGCCACTTCAGAAAAGGAGAAGGCATGTGGTTCTGCATAACCCAGCTCAGGAAATGGACAGAAACAGCTCTCTTAAGAAAGAGGACTACAACTCAAAATGCAGTCAGTCATTTTACATATTAAAGAATAAATCTGCCCTAGTCTTTCTAGGGCATATGTATGAGTCATGCATATCCCCCATATTTAAGTTGGTGTACTCATATTGAGGACTGCTTCATGAAGGTAGGATGAAAAGAGATAGAAAAGCTTTTCCCTTTCCTCTGCGCAGTCATCCTGACCACAAGGAACATCTATCATAGGCCTGCTCATGGTTACCAACACAATTGCTGAGACAGCAAAGGGTTGGAAAAATTAATCAACCATTAAAAATAAATAAAGAAGTACTTACCATAATCTTCAGAAATACACCAGGAGCTGCTTCTCTGAAATAAAAGCCGTACTAGATGCTCTCTCTGTCTCTTTGTTACTTTGCAGAATTTAGGAAATACTTCTCACCTTGAAGGCCAAACTAAGCATATTCAATCATGATTTCCTTTTGTGAAGTTTTACAAAAACACACAAAATATTCTAGGTAAAAATAAGACTGATGTAATGGTAATACTAATATTTATATATATTTTTAGTGAAGTATTTGCAAGATTTTTTTTTCAGAAACTTTATTGAACTAAGAGATTGATTTTCTCAGGGAAGTCAAGACCTTCTTCCCCTGAAATCAGGGCTTTGTATGGGCCACACTTTAACACTTTAGTGACATTATTTATTTCCTAAATAAAATGTTTTAGTACCAAAAATGAGTATGTAATGTATCTATTGGTATAAAGTTATATTGTATGCTAATAATTTCTCCATAGTACTTTACTATTAGCTACTACAAGCACATTTCTCTGGCTGTGGAAATCTGCTTAGTGTTCAAGGCTTCTCTCATGATTTGTTGAACAACAAAATCAAAGAAGTAAGTTCCCTGATGGCTTCTTCAGTTAGAGTAAAACCTGCATTGGATTTGATCTTAGTGATTGAATTTAAAAAAAAAGAAAGAAATTTTAAAGAATAATTGATGGTGTTCTATATCTGATATCAAAGAACCTATAGTAAAGTCAATGCATGGTCTAAACTTCAAAGTTTAGACATATTTAGGCATATTGAACTGGCTGCAGAGTAAAATTACATGCTGGTTAAAATCCAGACTGAGGTTTGAATGTCTCGGTTTCAGTTTGTAATGCCTTATCAGCTGGAGCCATAAAAATACAGCAACAAAGACCCAGGCAGAGATGCAACCAGATCCATACAAGCAAGCTTAAGCAGCTTCCAGCACAGCTTGGAGAGGAAAAACATCAGGGGAATACTGCCTCCTTATGCTGACCCAGCACCACAATCTGTGCACTATCAAACAGCAGCACAGGGGATCATGGATCTGCCTTAACACTTGCACATCAAAAGAGGATGCAGGTAAAGCCACTTTCTTTCTGTTATAGTCCTAAGATACTGGCATCTTTAAAAGAAGTGTTTGAGACCTATGCAGTAAGAAAAGTCATATAAAGTTTGTACATATCATCCATCTCTCATGTGAAATGGTACAATCTTAGAACAACAACCCAAATGTTTTAAATAGAGCAACCAATTTTTTATGCAGAGGGAAGGAACATAGAAAAATAAAAAGCAATAATGGTTTGAAGCTTAAGGAATCAATTCTTGGGAAGTCAGGCTGCCCAAACACAACTGAGGATAGTAACCTGCTGGGGAGAATTCAAACTGAGTTTTGAATGCCTGATCACCTGGCTGATACCTCTGGAGGTTCCCTTCAACAGTCAGAGTTGGCACTCCAGAGTAAGACAAATACTAGTGTGTGAATTTTCATAAATACTAAACCCTTGACAAAACACTACTAGAATTGTGCCAGAAACATTCAGAGTCTTTCTTGTATTTGTTTCCTGTGTTTCATTATCAGGGAGCTGTAATCGTAATTCTGAATTTTGTACTCATTAGTAAAAGTTTTGATCACTGTTATTTGCTTTCTCCTCTTCAAATTCTTTTAATCTTGTCATCCCTAGAGAAAGGACAATATCTTCAGAGGTATTAATCAGCAGTACCAACAACAGTGCTCTAACAGCGTCATGTCTCACAGTAGTCATTAACGTGGAAAAATAACAACCTCTAACAAGGCATGAAACACCATGATGCACATGAATCTGTGCCAACAAGAGGGGTTATTCACAGAGGAGATGTACCCTGACATATGAAAATGTCTTTGAGACAAAATGATGCTGCATGTCACCAGCAGCACCACTGAATAAACCTATTCTATGGTTCCATGGTTCTGTGTTTATGCAAGTGACGAGATACCTAAGTCCTCAAATAGTATGGAGAAGAAACTCCACTTATCATGATTAACAGGAGAAGATTCAGTTCCTTGGATTTTATTTATTTGGAGTAGTCGGTGTCTTCTCAGCTTTGCGCAACAATGTCTGCACCCTTGACTGCTTGAGAGTGGCACAACCACTGATTTTAGACATTGTTGTGAGTGGATTATTTTGGTTTGTGTGCTGTTCCCAGTTCAGAGCATGTCAACCCAGCAGTGCAAATGAAGGTCAATAATGCTAACAGAGTAACATTTCCAAGCAAAAAAGCTCAAGATCACTCCAACTGGAGTGATTCAGACCAGAAGACCCTCTATCCAATAGCTCCTCTCTGACCAGTAACATACAGCCAAGTGGAAGACTGTTATAAAGAGGTGAGGTGTTAACAAGTTTCTTCTGTAACACACCCTGTTTGCTGCTGGCAGCTGGGAGTTCATGGACTTTCTGAGCCAGGATTTGCAACTGAACTACTGAATTAATTTAATGTCTGCTTGGCTGGAGGAACAACTAATGTATTTTTGAGTACTGTTTGTACATTAGAATAGTACCATCATATTTCTGTACAGAAACCTATGCCAAACATGCTCTGTCTTGAGTCTCCTTGTACATAACCTATAGGATGTTTCATTCACTTGAAGCATTTAATCAAAAATGAGGTGTGTTGATAAAATCTTTAATAACACCCAACCAAACCCTCACTCGAATTCTAGACACCGTCAAAATTCTGCAGTAGAAAACCAGCAATTTCAAGCTCAAGTGGAAAACAAACTGAAAGCATTTCCTGAAAATATGTATAAGTATGAAGGATTAAAAAGTAGCTTAAGAGATGGTTAGAACCAGGTACTTCTTCAAAGCAGAGCTGCAAAAGAGAGAGAATTATAATCAAAATTTTGAGGGAAGCAATTCTACTAAAGAGGCAGCAGTACTCTGAAGGTGCAAGTACAGTTCTGTTAGATATTGATTAATAACAGTTGACATAACAGGAAATATTTTCTTTTTTTCATGTTTTTCTTCATGCAAAACAAAAATGTATGGAATTTGAAAACTATGCTATCTTAAAAGGATATATATATGTATGTATAAATGTATATATATGTATAAAGTTTGTTCTATTTAATTTCTGGATGAAAGTAAACAAAGGAAAAGAACCCATACTAGGAAAATGTGTGGTGTTTAATTTACTTTCTTCCATAGTGTTTTCAGTGTGACTATTTGTTATCAGTATGATTGCAAAGTCTATCCCAGGTTTTCATGTCCTTTCTTTGCTCCCCATGGAGACTTGGATAGATTCACTCAATGCAAAACAAACTTGTTCCTCCACCCATCAGAGATAACTTTTGTAATTGTACAAACATCACAGTGTAAATCCTGTTCTGATAAATTTGAAATGTCAATTCTGTGAATGAAGCTTCACAGTATGTTCTTCTGAGAAGTTATAAACAAGATATGAATATTGTATCTGACATAACAAAATCTGTACCTCATTCACAGCTTTCACAAGGAAAATAAAACCTTCACATCATTACACAGGGGACTTCTTGGAATTGCAGTTAGAGATGATGATTATGCGGAAACTGAGACTTATAAATGCTTTTTTGTTTTGATGGAAATCAGCCAAGAAGGCAGATAAAAGACTAAAGAAGAGCTAGCTAGGAAACAAATCAGAGACCTAAATGACCCTACTGGAAAAATAAATTGTAGAACTTAACATCTGGTTCTTGCAGTTGTCAAGTCACTCAGCAAAGGGTCAGACTGATTAGCTGTTTGCATGCAGAATATGGGGAAGGGAGTAAAGACACATCATATCAACAGTAGCAGGCAGTGCCAAGTGACTGCTCTTAATCTACAGTGATATTGCCATAGGTGGCAGATAGCAGTGTCTAGATATATAGAGTTTGTGTCTGTGCTTTAGTGTGACCCATCTTTACTGGTGCAGCCATGCAAACAATAAGTGTTGATTAGCTGGTTTTTAAGAAGGTGGACATTCGATCTCAAGCACCACACAAAATATTCAGTAGCAAATTACCTTGGACTTTGTTGAAAACTTTTAACTGGGGCCAGGTTTATTTAGGTCAGGAACAGTTCATCCAAAAGTTTCCAATCAGCTTAGACTTGTTTACAGACAGTGGCTTAATGACTTAGCTCAGAACAATATTTGATGCAAAGCCACAATCAAGACAATGGGTTTGAAGAAGATTTTTGCTTGAAACAAAGCTTTAAAATTAAGAATGTGGGAAATCCTCTCAGAGGTGGCAGGACAATGCTCAGAAACCCAGCATTTACAGAAATGCTCAACATGCTCAGACTGCTTAGAAAGCCAGCATTTATCATTCAAGCTTACAATAGTAGTGAGAATCAGGAAGAATTCTGAAGTGGAATTTAAGTGAGTTGCATTTTAAAAGCTATCACAGAGCCCATAAAAGAACACCTCAGGATATTTGAGCTTGAATATTAAGTATTAAAGTACAACTTTACTTGGCTCTGATGAGGCTGCATCCCATGCCCTGATTTGGGTCCCTCACTACAGGAAAAACACTGAGATGCTGAAGCCTGTCCAGAGAGGGGCAACAGACCAGTAAAAGGGTCTGGAGCCCTGGGGGTGTTTAGCCTGAAGAAAATGAGGCTCAGGGTGACCTTGTCACTCTCTACAACCACCCGGAAGGAGAGTGTTGCCAAGTGAGGGTCAGTCTCTTCTCCCAGGTAACAAGGGACAGGATGAGACAAAATGGCCTCAAGTTGCACCATGGAAGGTTTAGATTGGATATTGGAAAAAATTGCTTCATGAAAATGGGTGTCAGACATTGGAACAGGTGGCCCAGGGAAGTCGGGGAGTCACCATCCCCAGAATGATTTGAAAGATGTATAGATGTGGAACTCTGGGACACGGCTTAGTGGTGGAGTTAGCAGTGTTGGGCTAACAGTTCAACTCACTGATCTAGAAGGTTTTTATCACCTAAATAATTCTATGATTCTATAACTTTATGTTCATTCATTGTGATTACTGAAATTGATGCATCTTTGACTTGGATGGAACACTTGAAACCTTTTCATTTTCTTGGTCTGTTTCACAGCTTGATCTGGGCATTGAAAATGGAAAAAAGCTGATTTAGTGAGGCACTGCCATGTTTCAGGGTCTTGCACTCTCCCCATTGAAATTCCTTTGTAAAACAAAAGAACACCATTTCATTAAACCAAATAGCTACATAGATTTCTTCATATATTATTTTCTCTCAAGGTCAATGCATGTAAAAAAAATCTGTATTGCATTAAATAGGAAGTGAGTGTAAATATGGCATATGGAAATCTTCCAGATGACTGAACTGTAAAAAATTATTTAATGCTGCAAAATATTTCTCCACTCACTTAGCAAGCAGCATGCATTTCTATATGGAGACAATAAAAAACTTCTCATGTGTTTATTTTAAAGAAATTTAACCATCCCTTTTATCAGGAAAAAAAATCTCATTCTATTTTTGCATAGCTGTATTGGGATTCTTACAAAAGGCAAAAGAAAAATAGAAAGTCTAACTCTGAACTCATTCAATCAGTGCATATCAAAATCAACTTCACTGAAGTAAGTGAAATTCAATGGGTACAGAAGTTACGAGGTTGGTGTCAGTTCCACTGACATCAGTACAATTAGTTTTGATCTGCCCCAGTGTGAGATCATTCAGTTCAATGTGGATAGACTTGCACATTAAATTTAACTCCAGGAATGGGTTTGAGAGTTTAAATACACATCCATACTTCCCAAAAGATAGAGTGCTGATTTGAGGCTTGATGGTGAGAAAAATAGAAGTCGGCTTCAAGTTCAGAATACTTGGATATAGATGAATTTCTAATGAACTTATTTTAAAACTGAATGCCTGCAAATCACTACCCTTGTTTATATCATCAGGACCTAACTGCATGTCTGGACTCAGTTCTTGGCAGATAAATACCTTTTGATTCATCTGTATACCAAACCCTGATATTGACATTAAAAAAGGAATAAAATTTGTTTTTCTAACTCTTCTGAGTGTTCTGCATGAAGTAAGATGAAAAAGCTTGTTAAAGTGGTGAAAGGATTTGCTGTACAGAGGTTTGAACTGGATGGTAACACACAGAAATATTTTTCTATTTCCTGTAACACTTGAACCTTCACCATTCCTACAACTACCTCTGAAGTTCACTGCTTTTTGAAGTTTTGAACAGTGTCAATAAGTCTTTCCCACTTTTGATTTCTAATTGCATCCAAAGTGCCAAGTATCTTGAGAAAGACTTCTCTCACAATTTATTCAAGATGTTTGAATAAGTTTTAAATCCATATGGAAACCCAAGTACAAAGCCTTTGGATATGTCACATCATTGCACCCCTACAGGTTCAAAAAAACCCTGTGCCAACCCACCTACCAAAGCTGTGAACATGTTTACCTCACATTGCACACTTTTGCTATACAAGGGAGCAAGCTGTTAATAAAGATCATGTTGTCAATAGAGCATTATAGACATTTACTTAAGAATGTGTATTCTCTTGTTCCATTTCTTATTTTTAAAGCACATCAGCAAAATCAGGAGGGTGTCAAGATTTCCTCTCAGTGTTGGTGTTAAGGACTCTTGCTAGAATCACATGGAATGAAAAGAACTAAACACAACACATCTGCCTTTTTAACCTGACCCAGCAACAGCCAGACACTGAAGGGGATTCAGACCTTTTCTCTCTTCTCATTCTCTTATGGAGCAAACTTCCAAACAGACAAAATGAAGAACAAAGTGTTTGTTAGGTGATGATCTGGTCATGACCATATGATCATAGGAAGACAGGATAGGAAGCATGCTGCAGTCTTCAAGAGGTATTACAGTATGACACAAACAGCATTTTACCTGGAGACACTTACTTAATATATTGAAATGGCAGGAAAATTTTGAAACCCGTTAAAACTTAGACGTGAGTATTTAAATTCCTGGAAATCCATCTAGCTGGCGAGATTAAAGACCTAAATACAGGAAAAAAAGCTGCATACAGGTTAGAAGTTGAGTAATAGGCCAGCAACTTATCCCTTAAAAATGTAGTAACATGATAAGAATTCCATTCTGACAAACAGGATGATAAATACAGACAGCAGAGTTTTGTTCAAAGTCTCTAGCCTATATTTGATGGTACAAAACAACTGTAAGAGTGTATACAGTAACTATAGACTCAGTCCTGTGTGTTGTTTTTTGGGGTTTTTTGTTGGTTTTTTTTTTAAATTAGCTTACTTTCATATTGTAGCAGTAGGATATATAATTTGAAATAAAATAAATAGGTGATTAAGATGTAATATTAGCTTGATTATTGGTTGTTCCTTTTTTTTTTTTTTTTATCCCAAGCTTTCACATAAAAAATTTACAGATAGAACAAAATGCAAAAATAAAATATTATTCCAACTGAGGTCTTTGGTGAATGTAGATTGTTTGCATCTGTTATGCTGCATGAAACTTCACAGAACAGCAGGTCACTGAGAAGATCAAGAGTCAGCAACTGATCCCAACAGGAACTCCAGAAGTGTAATGGAAGGGTCCTCTGAGGCTGTCTCACCCTGCTGCAATTATCTCCTGTTACTAGACAAATGCCAAAGTGCATTCGAATCACTATCAAAACGAAATGTCAGGAGAAAGCTGAAATGTTTATTTTCAAAGCTGGATACTCTGCCCCAGGAAAGCAACCTTCTGAATGACCCTGTTCTTCCTGACTGCATCAAATGACAGATGGAGGTGTAGGGTCATGTCATCTGATAGGCATCAGAGCAAGGGGGTGACATTTCTCCACCATGAAATGGGATTCACAATAGTTAACTATTTAAAAAGTCATCTGCATCTACTAGGATTCTGATCATACTCATGATTTTAAAAAGGTTCCTGGGAGTTCAAGATGCCCAGTGGATGTGAAAATAAGTCGTTGAGGAGCCCCCCACAGAAGAGCATGCCCCCACTGAGCTCATAAGACAGACCCACATCAGCCTGGCCAGTCCATCAGGAACATGACAGATATTTGAGACATGGCAGCCAAAAGTTATGAGCATCATCCCTGCACAGTGGCACCTGTCAGTAGACTGCATTTCAGCAGGGCTTTTCCCTCAGTTTCCCTTGTGCTGGTTCTGCTTCCCTTTAGAATCTGAGGGCAAGAGCTGATTCTCTCTCCAGTCATATGGACCTGTTACAGGTAACTTTTTTGTCAATCTGTTTTGGCTTATGCAATCAAAATTAGGAAACACAATACAGCTTTTCATGAGGAATGTTTTGCTTTGTGGGGTTTTTTGTGGGTTTTTTGTTTGTTTTGGCTTCTTTTGGTTTTTTTAAACAGTTTTATTTTAATGGATTTTAATTGAATTTTGGAGTTTTCTATTGTGAACTATCCTAAATTCAGCACGAATCTGAGAAGAGTCAATGAGGGTTTAAATTATTTCTTTTTGGATTTTATTAGAAGGAGGTTCAGGAGATGATGTTCCATCAGTATTAAAAGAGGAGAGTGAACAGCATTTACATGTGGAGAGGGGATGGGGGACCAGTATGACTATGTAACCTGCATAAGCACCAAGATAAGGAGCTCAGGCTCCAGATGTGCATTTATAACTCATTCAGCCTAGGCAGCTGCTGATCAACAGAAAATCCATGAAATTTGCAGAGCGAATATACAGAAGTGACAAGATAGTTGAACAAATTCTTATGTCACATTTTGGTTTAACTCTTTCAAAACAGTGTGTTTAAATGAAAGGTGAAAAAATTTATTTGCTTGGTTTTCCCTGGTGTTTTATCATTTCCCAGTAACACAGTTGGAGAAAACCAATTTTTCTGGGATGATGAAATTAGTACTGAGAAACAGAACTGTTTGGCTTTAAATCACTGAGCTGAACTGGAAGGGACAAAGCATGTCAAGATTTAGTGACTGTTTAGTGACAGGCTGCATATAGAATTAATTAGTAGCTTCAGTTTTATTCTCAGTTGTACAAAGTTAAAAAATACTACTACCATGACTTAAGCCTTTTTTGGCAATCCCAGCAGAACAAGATAGGTCAAGCTTGAAAGAAAATGAGTGGGGTGGGGTGGGATGGGGGAAATTCCCTCTCAATCCTACAGGTGCACTATCTAAGCCAGCACTGGAGCACATGGAGGAGGCAATATGAGGAAATTTGTGCTGCCAGAACACCAGCTGGATCTCCTCTGAGCTTAACCAAAAGACCTGGATACACAAATTCAGGTTGGACTTGCCTGAAAACACTTCATTTAAAGATAACAGATCTCCAGCATCTGTCACTAGAACTTGTGAGTCTTCCCAGGCCTCCAATGGGTCCTAGGAAGTTAAAATAGAATGTACTGTAAATGGAGTAATCCTGTCTAGCTCTAAACAGACCACTAAGCACAGTGCACCTTCACTGTGTTTGACAAAAGGAACACTTTCAGCACATTTTAATCAGTGCCTGGCTTTTATTTCCTCGTTTGTAAAGTTCTTGATACTAAGTTCATCTTAAGGCAAACATTCACTGTGCACTGATAACAAACTGGAGACACTCTGCATTTGATAGTGATAGAGAAACCACTTTCTTCCACAAAGTACAAAAACATATTTATTTTAGCTGAGTTTGCCTAGGAATTAATGCTATTTGTTTTACAGTGTACAAGGAAGAAAAAAATAAGTAAGCTACAACAAAGAAAAATCTATATGAATCTTGTGCGTGTGACCTTAGGAAATAATCACTTCTATCAATTCTATCTAGACAGAAAAGTAAATGCTGAATGTTTTTCAAGTGAAAGCACTACAATTTTACACTTAATAAATATCTCAATATATTACTGCTTCATTTAAAAAGAAGTGGTCCTTTAATACTTACAGTAAAATGTTTTATTTTTGGTTATTGAAATGAAGGAAAGGAAATTGCAGTGAACAACTCACTAGTTGAATTTTATAATTTATTTTGTTTTTTATCAGATTGTTGTGAACAGACTGCTATTTCCGGGAATACATCCATTGAAAATTAGGCCAAAACTGTGAAACTATTCAGATACTTTTTGAATCCAGGGGAATTTTTCAATGAGGATGGTATAAGAAGTATCCCATACTAATACTTGAGTGATCTTACATACCTATTTATAAATAACTATCAGAAATACTTTTTTATGCACACTTTAAATCTGAGATTGTTTATGTTTAAATGAAGTTAGAAAACAAGAGTTAAGGTCCAATCTTGATGCAGCATACACAGGAATTCGTTTTCCTTAAACGTTACTTCATATGTGCTCTAAGTATTACTCCTGAAAATATGCTTCCTTGAGAGAAAAGTCAGAAGAAACAAAGAAATATAAACTGATTGAGTTCAAAATTTGAAGAAAATGTTCCTTCTTTTAATGAAAAAAAGAGAGTTTTACCTAACTTTTATTTAAAAGATGTCTTTGACAGATGTATTTTATCTAATCCTACTTATTAAAGAAAATAAAGGTGTTTTATGGCAGCTCTATTTGCAGCTCTCTAGCATTAGACTGCTTGCCAAGTTTTTCTTGGCTAACACTATGGATAATTATTTTTCAACTATGTGCATTTTAGCACTTAAACCACAATATTTACCTACATAACAACTATGGAGAGAGTGAAAGTTCCTCAAATCAGTATGGCTGAGCAACTTTTGTGATCAAAAGCCACAAGGATAAGAAACCAATATAAATGATAACTATTTCAAATGTACAGATATTGAAAACTGTTGTAAGCACAGTTATGCTTTGAGATAATGTGCACTGGTGTTACAAAGTTAAAAATATTACTTTTATTCTTCTTGTTTTGATACGTTGCCTATAAACCAATAAACAATCCGTGCTATTAGCAATCTGTGTTCTACCGTGAAGTATATTTTTGACTTCTAGGAAACAAGCAAGAGACTGATTCATTTTTCACAGACCCGTGCATGGCTTTGTGCAGTGTTCTTTGGCTAATACAAGCCATACCAGCAGTCTGAAGTTTATAGACTTTCCCTTTCCATCCCTTCATCCTGAGGAATGAGGAAGAGCACTGCTCTGAATGACCCTATTTGCCTGCTGGTTCCAGGCTATGGATGATCTCCGACCGTTATGGTACCTACACATGCAGAGGCAGTGATAATTATACAGCTTTTTAAGGAAGAGGCACTGGCTTGTTCCCAGCAGCTCTCAAGTACTTAGATTAAGTAGTCTCCTACAGGACTCCCATAGGGCACAAAACTCTTATTTAGTGTTTGCATCATTTAGTTTATTTAAGAGCCACTGACCCATCTTTTCATAGTCTGTATCCCAGGAACATGTTCAAGTGAGATCTGAAACCTTGTGTTTTCCTCTGTTATTAATCCTCGGAGCAGTAAATAATGGAATTAAAAAACCCCCACAAAACCACAAAAAAAAACCAAAAAAAACCAAACAAACCAAACAACTCCAAAACAACCTATTAAACCTTGCAAAGTTTCTGTTCCTCTAGTTGCTACCTCATATAGCTGGAGGGGTAAATATTGAAATGAGCTGGCATTCAGTTGCTAAACTGATGATGCCCAGATGGAATGAGCTGTTTCAAAAACTATTTAGATTTTATTTACTTTTAAGGTAGATGTTAAGCTCCTCCACCCATCCCAAAAGGTAAATCCAATGGGAGAAGCTGTGATATGTGAACACGACAGTTTGGAGTGATTCTTGATTGAGTCTTGGCTAAGGGGCAAATAATTATGTTTGGATAATGTTTGTTGCTATAAAAACCAAGACTGATCTTGATGGGTGGAATACTTCTTGATGTGGAGGCTGGGGAAAGAAGCTGTAGTAGAGGGGTGCTCCTGTGCTCCATATTAGTTATCACCAGCTGCACTGCTGCTTGTGTATGAAGATTGCCAAGATACCAGTCTGTGTGACCCATCAGAAACAGATCCTAACTCCCTTTGAACATTCCCATTACTTTTCAGAGGATTGCCAAGGGCTT
Source organism: Thripadectes ignobilis (assembly GCA_035584755.1). NCBI lineage: Eukaryota > Metazoa > Chordata > Aves > Passeriformes > Furnariidae > Thripadectes > Thripadectes ignobilis. The sequence continues at coordinate 62,888,619 of JAWMRC010000089.1, forward strand.
TGCTAAAAAATTTTTAGAGAATCTTTGTGAAGCTTTGTCCATAGAGCTTTCTTTTTCATTTTCTGTTTGGTTGCCTGTAACTTGTGTTGGAAACAGGAAGGAAATTTAACCCACAAGGAGGGGCAGTGCATGGTTTCACTATTGTGGCCATACCTCAAGGTAAATCTTATGACTCTTTCCCTACCTCTGATAGGGGAGTGGTCTGTTCCTTGTCCACTCAGCATCAGAAAACCTCTCTACTTACACAGACCCCCTCCAGCTGTCAGTACATTTTGAATCCCAGCAGCCTTGGGTAGCCCAATTACTGTCCATGGTAGATTACAGGAGATCAGATTTCTGCTATCATTAGTCATTTGTGCTAAAATCCACAACTCTTCTATGATTTACTAGGATTCTCTGAAGGAGTGGAAAGTTGTCCGAATAATCATGATTCAATAATGTTTTAATTCCCTACTAGTCACTCTTCAAACTGAACTTGGATTTTATATTTGTGTAGGGATTCACATAACAGGTTTATACAATTTCATTAGCCAGATAGTTCTGTCCTTATGAAGAGCAATGGAAACAAACAAACAAACAAACAAACAAACAAACAAACATAGCCCAACCTTTATTGCTCTGTTTGCTTTTTGATGTGTTGGCAGCCTGGGACATTTTTACACCACACGTAAGCACTTCCTAGAGGGAGATCTCAGACTGGTTCAGCCTACGAAAACTAGGGTAAAGGTTCAGGTTCTGATACAAGTTTCTTGGTACTTCTATTTTACAATATTTGAGAAAGACAAAATCAAAATGGAGAGGTAGAAATCTGCCTGCTTGCTCAGGCCTCTTCTGTTATCTGCTTTGGATGCTCAGGCTGACAGGTCCTTAGAGCTGTGTGGAAGGGTGACCAATTCCTGTAGCAACCAGGCCCAATGATTTATTCATAATAGTGCAGAAAAGCAGAATAATTTCCATGAACTGGAGTTCTTATGGACAAATATTCACAAGGAACTGAAGTCTTTGGTCAGAAATGGCCCATTTGTTTTTGAAGTCCAGTAGTCACAGTTTGAAGAAGAAATGGTTTTGTACAGTCATCAACCAAGTACAAAGCTAATGGCTCAACTCCAGTCCTGTTATTGTCCATCTGATGGGGTCAGCTGTCCTGATGAGACGACCCTGGAACTGTGATACCTAAATGGGCAAATCCTATCAAAAGTGCATGGTTGGCATGTGTGATGGTGGCAGAGGTGCAAAGAGCTCTTCATGTGTATGAAATGGGTGTGTCCAGCCTAATGAATATTGTGATATTAATTAATTAGAAAAGGTAATATTATTTCCTGAGCCAATGGTTTCTCTTTTGCTCTGTTGATATTATAACAGTGTTGCAAGGGGATTTATCCAGGAGACAATAATTAGACTAGCATTCCAACTTCTGGTGACTTGGAACACCAGGACATACTGGAGATAAGATGGATGTTTCTGATCTGTTCCTGGCTTTCACTTCTGAAGTGTGGAACAGTCGTCACTGCAGGTGTAATTGCATGAGGCCTTTTCTCACTAGCAGCAATGGGCAATCATGTTGTCCTCTTGCACTTTACTCTCATGGTTTTGGGCTGATGTCCTGAACAAAATATAGCTTGCTGAGTTGTCCTGGGATAGCCTACAGATAAAATATTTTGTGGACAAATGTTGGGTTTGAGACTATCAGCTGCAAAGTGATTTTTGACATGGGTTTTCTCCAGAACACTACTATCCTGAAGGGCTGACAGCAAATCATTGCTCTTTGGGACAAAACCACTCACCCCACCCAAAACATCACAGGACCTGTTCTCTAAGCTTGATGATGCCAGGGGATTTGAAGTTCTCTTCCTGACCGGGTCCCCCTTTGTCTTTGCTTTCAGTTCTGGACTCTTCAATGTCTCTGCCAGAATGCATTCTCCAAGACATCTGACAGCCAGGCTCCTCTTGCAGCCACTACTCTGTCCCTTGCTGGCCACTCCCTTCCTCAACAGGCATCTACATCTGCTCCTGCAAATCTCAGTGATGCTGAGATTTTGGAGCAGGTGGAAACATCAGGCCTGTACCTCTGAGGCCATGCGTTTGGCTCACAGGTGAGGCAATGGGCACAGACAGCTAGGAGAGGTGCTGCTGCACTCAGGGAGCAGCAGAGCATCCTCGCCAGCAGAGCTGAGGAGCTGGCAGGGCCCGCTGTGAGCCATAGAAAGAAAACCCACCCCAGCCAAAGCTTGACTCTTGGCACATCTGTAACTGCAGAAAGAGTTACAAATTTGAAGCAAGAAAGCATTTTTAAGACCCGTTGGGAAGAGGAGGCTTGTGCTTACATAAAACATGTCATGGACTGTGTGTGCAGGCATTTATGTTTTAGTGGCATTGGTGATACTTTTCTTTTTCAAAGTAAGTCCATGTGCACTAACAAGAGAGAGTTACCAGGAATGAATAACTGGCTGGAAAAATGTGGTCAAGGTAAAGCCTTTCAGGTCCATTCATGCCTGTGAATTAATTTAGCTTTCCATTTTATGATCTTGAGTTATGAAATATTCGTGCAAAACATTAGCAGCGAAAGAAATCCAAGAGACAGTCTATTATGCCAAACTCTAATCACTAGACAATAATTAGGCTGTCAGTTACAAAATATAGCATTTGTGATATTTCCAAATGAAGCAACAGCCAGTGGCATGTGACAAAATCAGGGATTAGTTCAGACACGTAAGACGCTCTTCATTTGGCAGTTGCCAGCTCAACTTCTGAGCAAATTAAAACCCTGTGCCATTGTGCCAGTGAATCCAGGTTTGACAGAAGAGCTTACAGAGACATTCTCAGTGCAAGGCCACAGATAAAGAAAGAAAAATTTGCTAAGAATACAGTAAAGATTTTCCCCCTGATTTTCAACACAATGACAGATTACTCATCCCATTATCTAAAACCTCAAGGCACTCCTTTAGCACACGCATGAATAGAAGTTAAATATCACATCCTGAAGAGTTTAATGAAGCCTGTTTTATGTCTGTGAGATGTGAAGTGCATATTCAGCCCAGCATTTCTGAATAGCCACCGTGAAACTCACATCCATTTTCAGGGTTAAAAGATTAAATCAATAGTTTGCTAGATTAGGGGCCCAAAGTACACTTAGCTGTCAATGTGCTTGTACGTTTTACTCCAAGGCTCTTTTTACTCACATTTACCTATTGACAGCTCCTCAGGGGCTGCTTGCTGGAAGAGGTAGATAATTAAGATGTACTGAAATCATTGCAGTTACGTAAATTGTTTTACTAGCATAAACACAGATAAAGAAAACTTTTAAGTTCAAATGCAGAAATATTAACTGAAGCTGACTTCACATCCATGGTGACATAAGCAAAACTAGTGATATTTCACATTCAATAATGCCATTTGGGGCTCATGCAGCAGCTTGTTTGTGGATGAACTGTCCGGCTTGACAGAAGGAATAATGTCTCACTACCTGCAGCATTTGACACACTGATGATGAAACCTTTGCATTTACAAGAATAGTTATTTATAGAGGGCATGGCTGCAACATTCTCAGTGGTGGAAAACTGGTTCTATAATGGGTAAAAAAACTCCATCATCCTTCCTCAGTGCAAAGAACTGCTGCCTTTTTCCTGAGAACATCCATGTGCACCTGTAGGTTTCATTTCAGGTAGCAGCAAAACTCACATTGACAAGGATTAACGTTTAATACTAGAAAAGGAAAGACTTACTAGAGATCAGTATAATCTCTTTTCATGATTTTATTATAACAATATTTAATTTTTCTTACAAGGTCACAGAGCCATATAATGGTTTGGGTTGGAAGGATTTTCTCATTCCAGCTCTCCTGCCATGGACAGGGGCACTTTCCTCTACACCAGGTTGCTCAAAGCAACCCCCATCCAGCCTGGCCTTGAACACTTAAGAGGGATGGGGCATTCACAGCTTCTCTGGGCTACCAGTGCCAGGACCTCGCCCCATATATCTCTGGGAGTCTTTAAGTCTGAAGCCATTTTCCCTTGTCTTAGCGCTATATGCTCATATAAAAAGTTCCTCTTTAGTTCTCTTGTAGCCCCTTTATCTACCGGAAGATGGTAGAAGGTCACCCTGGAGCCTCCTCTTCTCCAGGCTGAACAGTCCCAACTCTCTCAGCCTGTCCTCATAGGATAGGTGCTCCAAATCTCTGATCATCTTCCTGGCCCTACTCTGGACCTGCTCCAAAAGGTCCAAGTCCTTTCTGTACTGGATACAGAACCCCAGGCCAGGTCTCATGAGAGCAGATCCTTGACCTATTAGCTACACTCCTCTAGATGCAGCCCAGAAGTCCGAGCTTTAAGTGCAATATTGCTGGCTCATGGCAGCTTCTCATCCACCAGCACCAGATCCTTCATGCTGCTCTTGATTTGTTCATCCCGCAGCAGGCACTTGTGCTTGGAATTGTACTAATCCAGGCACACAGGACCCTGCACTGGGTCTTGTTGAACTTCACAAAGTTCACACAGACCCACCTCTCAAGCCTGTCCTGGTGCCTCTGGACGGCATCCCTTTCCTCCAGTGTGTTGACCACACCACACAGCTTGGTGTCACCATTGAACTTGCTGAGGGTGCCCTGATCCCATTGCCCATGTCACTGAAAAAAAGGTCAAGCAGCGTCTGTCCCAGTACCAACTCCTGGGGGACACCACTTGTCACTGGTCTCTACTTGGACATTGAGTTATTGATCCTGCCAATTCCTTATCCACTGAGTGGACTATTCAGCAAATTCACATCTTTCCAGTTTGGAGACAAGGATATTGTATACGAAAAGTGTCAAATGCTTTGCACAGGTCCAGGTAGATGATGTCAGTCCCTCTTCCCTTATTCACCAGTGCTTCAACCCTGTTGTAGAAGGTTACATTTGCCCTTATTGAAGCCATGGTTGTCACTAATCAACTCTGTATTTTCCATGTGTGTTAGCACAGTTTCCATGAGGATCTGATCCATGATCTTTCTGGGTACCTCATCAGGTCCCATGAATCTGTGCAAGTTCATGTTCCCTAGATGTTCTTGAACCTGCTCTTCTACAATAGGTGATTCTTCGTTCTTCCAATCCCTGCCGCTGTCTTCTCAGGTGGTGTGTTTGGAGTTTTTGCTTGTGGAGGCTGAGACAAAAGAGTCATTGAGTACCTGATCCTTCTCCATATCCCAGGTAACCAGGTCCCCCTTCCAGAGAAGGCCCACATTGTCCCTAGTCTCCCTTTTATCACCAATGTATCTTTTTCTTTTTGCCCTTGATATCCCTGGCCAGATTTAATTCTATCAGGGCTTTAGCTTTCCTACGTTGCTTGGCCAACATTTCTGTATTCCTCCTAGGTTACCTGTCCCTGCTTCCACCCTCTGTGGGCTTCCTTTTGGTGTTTAACTTTGTCCAGAAGCTCCTTGTTCATCCACACAGGCCTTCTGAGATTTTTGCCTGACTTTCTCTTTGTTGGAATGCATCACTCATGAGATTGGAGGAAATGATTCTTGAATATCAACCAGCTTTCTTGGGCCCCTCTTCCCTCCAGGGTTCTGTCCGATGGGACTCTACCAAGCAGATCACTGAAGAGACCAAAGCCTATTCTTCTGATATCCAGGGAAGTGAGTTTGCTGTGTGCCCTTCTTCCTGCCCTGAGGATCTTCAACTCCACAATTTCATGGTCACTGCAGCCAAGCCTGCCCTTGAGCTTCACATCCCTCAGCAGCCTCTCCTTATTGGTGAGAACAAGATCCACCACAGCACATCTTCTCATTGTTTTCTCCTGGATTGTCTGTGCCCTGTTGTGCTGTCTGTCTGACAGGTATCAGGGTGGTTGGGGTCTCCCACAAAGACACAGGACTTGTGAAGGTCTGACCACTCCCATCTCCCTCCATGGGGCCTCATCCACTTGTTATTCCTGGTCAGGCAGCCTGTACCAGATCCTCACTCTAACAATAGATGTCCCTGTCTTCCCTTTAAGCCTGACCTGTATGCCCTCAGTTGTCTCCTCATCCGTCCCCAGGCAGGATTCCAAGGACTCCAGCTGGTCATGACACAGAGGGTGGCACTCCCTCCTTGTCTGCCCCACCTGTGCTTCTCAAAAGCCTGCATCCATCCATTCCAGCACTCCAGTCAGAGGAGCCAGCCCACCATGTACCTCTGATGACAATAAGATCACAGCCCTGAAGGCAGGCCCATGTCTCTATCTTCTGTTTGTTTCCCATCCTGTCTGCCTTTGCATAGAGGGATTTGAGTTGGGCCCCGATTAAGCTGACCTGCTGGTGGGAAATCACTCCTGGAAGTATGCATGTGAGCTTTTATTTAAAGAAATGAAGTAGACACTCAGAAAACTAGAGCTCCTGCCTGCAGATGGGCTTGAATGTCTAACCAAAAATCCCTCAAAATATCAGAAAACATTTTTTCTTAAAATGGTTTTTGAATTCTGACATCCAGTTCTCAACCTCACAGCCCTGTGCACAGATGCACATCCACCCATGCAGACATGAGTTCACCTGCTAAATAAATAGCAGGAGTTTTTTCCAGTTTGATAGAAGCTGGCATTAAGGCTTTGGCAATTGCTGCCAAGAACAACCAGCTCACTCAGCACAACCATTTTTAAGGGTAACAGATCCAGCTCTACATACAAGCAGTCTGTAAGACAGTCTGTGCAATTTTACTGCCTTGCACGAGACCAGCACCAGTTGCTAATGAGTCTGTGCTTCTCATAAACATTTATTCAGAGAAGCAATGGCTCAGACATTCAGATATCATAGACATTTATGAATTTATTTTCTTTTGTCAACATGCCTTTTTAAAAAATATATCAACCTATCTATAGTCATGCTAAACTTAGGCAGGTATTTGGCAGCTACTTGTGAGTAGATGCTGTGAAATTCCAGATAAATTGGGAGGGGTAGATACTGCAGAGGACAGAAAATACTATTCAAATATTTACTGAAATTGAAAACATGACAAAAGAGAAGGACTTTTTCTATAGCATTTAAACCACCCCAATATCAGCACATGTAACTGTTTTGCAGTGGTGAAATGCACTTATGCTCACTGCACCATTTAATGACATAGAGTTATATTGTCTCATTTTCTATAGAGCCCTAAAGCAAACACAGATTTCTCAAATTTTTTACTAGTATGGCATCACCCTGCTATTACAACTAGAAACATACAATGAAAGCATTTCTGGAGAATGACTTACTGCTGAATGAGGACAAAAGCAGAAATGTGTAGAAAGAAAAAAAGATGTCATAAAAAAGATCTTGAAAGGGACAGAGATAAGATATTTAACATGAATTTTCTGTGCAATATGGTAGCAAGAAATAATTAATTAGGAACTGAGGGGCATTAGATCATGGGGAAGAGAGGTTGTATAACCCTGTCCCTGTGATTCTGGTGAGACAATACTATATGTTTGGTTTTGAGCAACTTACTGTAAGGACGATTGTGCAAACTGGAATGGATTCATAGAACAGCAAAACAATTATTAAAAGGCTGAATATATGAGGAAAGATAAAGCAGCTAAATATATATGCAACTTGGCTATGAGATATCTAAAGGGAGACATTAACTGTTTGTTAGTATAGTATTCAAAGACTTGAATGCCAAATAGGCTGAAAAATCATGTGAATTATTTAGTGAGATATTAAGAGGGTGTAGTTAAGGCTAATGAAATAGTCTCCAGTGAGAATGCTTGAGAAAGGGCTGGCCCTCAACCATGTTATACAAGAACAGTCTCTGGTCTATCTGCCATGTTATCTGTCTGTAGGTTTATTGAGAGAACATATGTGTAGGCCAGGGAGCAGAAAGCAAGGCAGTAGAGGTAATTTAACTCCAAAATTAATTTGTGACTAATAATGAGCAATTTATGTTCTGGGTGAACAAAGAGCATGACTTATATATGTAAACTCTCCAAATCCTTGTGGAAACAAAGTGATTGGTATAAGGACTACAGCACTTAGCTATCAAAAATTGGAAGTTTCTGTGCTGTAATTCATGTGTGGGTTACACATTCATTGCAAACTCTGAAATTAGCCATTTTGTTACTGATTTACATCTGCAGAAAGTACATATGCAGTGCAACCAGATAATTTTAAACTGTTCCGTGGATTTAAAAGAATGCACCATACTGCCTACTGGGTTTTCCAGCATGAGAAAGAAACCTCCAGAGGTTTTTCTTTTCTTTCCACTTGAGATGGATGAAACTACACAAACACAGAGACCCCAGACTCTTTTAATATCCCCTCATTCCCTGGCAAAGAGTGTATAAAACTTTGGAGATCTTTGTTCTGCTGAAAAAATAGACTTCTTCCATTTCCGCTGTGCTGTTACGGTTTTTATCTATGGTGTTTTGTACAGGAGCTGCCAAACAACATCTGTCTTGCTCATGAAAAAAAAAAAAAAAAGAAAATGTTTTCAGTTTGTTTAGATCAGCACAAAAAATATATTTTCACTTTAAATAGTTCTTGTTCAAGCAGCTATCTGATGAAGAATTGAATCACAAACACATGAGTCAGAATTGCTCTTAGCAATTTGCTGCCTTCGGTTAAATACCTACCCAAATACCCATTCAATTTTTTATTATGCTTGACAAGTTAATTTAAGAGTCAGAATTCTGTGAGATAATTTGTCTCTTTTGATTTTGCTGTGCTTTCTGCTCTATTGTCCTCAATCAGCTTCATGCTTCAGCATGTCTCTTTCTTCCTGTTATACTTATTTCCTGAGGATGTTATAATTACTTTTACCATCCAGCCTTTCTTCATGCATTTCTTCTCTTTTCCTTCCCTCATACTCTTTTACTGGAGTCCCATCTCTTCTGATCCTAGCCATCACTGTCATCACATGTTGTTTTCTAATGAGCCCTAAGGCTAATGAATGCACTTACCCTTGAAGAAAAAGTGCTCTTCACCTTGGCACTTTTAAAGCCGACGGTGGACAATAAAAGAGAAAATGTTTCTAAAGAGGAAGAAAATGCAATAGTTTCAACTACAAAAACTCATTTATCTTGTTTACATGTAACTTTAATGATTTTTATTCATGTATTTTTGTATCTGCGGTTTTTGCTTCCTATCTTTGAAGTTCTGCCTCTCTGTATCTGAAAGCAGAGACCTTGTAATCCAGCCTGCTGGTGCTGGGGCAGATGAGCACTCCTTCTCTGTTCTTCACTTATAAATAGGCAGGAAGGACCATCCAGATAAGAGTTTCCTGACCGTATTTGTTCTGCAGTATGAAATGAGACAAGACTGATAAAGGTCCTTAACATACAAATGTCATCTTTTGGAACAGCTTTGTAGTAGTTGCTGGCAGAAAAGTTCTGTCTGGTCCCAAGGGATTTTGTTTTGGCAAAAGCTCCAAAGGTTCATGATCTAGAGGGTGAAATGGGTGTCACAGCACGGAGTCCTGCTTTAAACTTCAGGTATGAGGGCCTGAAACTTGTGTGTTCTTCAGACAGATGACCTCGCCAAGCCCATTCAGAAAGTTGCAGATCCTGCAATTCCTGCAGAAGGGCCAGAAGGAGAAAAATTTCACCAAGAATTTGTCCAAAGAAAATTCCTTCCCTGTCCCTTTCTGGGAAGTTTGCCTTGGTGAAACCTATCAAGCTGAAGTAACCCATTTGGAGTAGATCACCACTAAGAGTTCACATTTGCAGTGAGATTCAAGAACATTTTAAAGAATAGAAGGTGAGATACACCTATAGTATACATTTATGCGTACATATATGAATGTATGAGATACATTTATTAAATCTTTTGATTATTCATGTTATTAAAAGAATGTAGTTTAAAATTTAAGAAGGTAGTGCATCCAGTCAAGGTTCTTCTCTCATGTTTTTCCCTGCTTGTTTCCAAATATAATTTCTCCCAGTCTACTTTCTACTGTTTTCAGCAAGTGCTTTTAGGAAGAAGCCTTGTGTGAAATATGAGACCTTAAAATTGCCAGTTAACCATATTCAGACTGTCTATGGAAACTGTGAAACCTGATGCATGAGAAATAGGATGCAAACAGGTTACAGAGGAACTAGAAAAGTATCCAGGAGTTTGGAAGTGCAGGTATATTTTCCAAGCACCATAGAGGCACTTAGCCATGGTTTAAATGGAATGTGTTACTCCTTGATTTAGTTTTAGAAAAATACTCAAGAAAATTTGAGGCCTCTTTGGGACACACTAATTTTTGGTTTTGCAGTTGCAGCTGTCCACAGAGATTAAGGAAACTGGATCAGTTCCAGCCTTCATTAACATGTGTTGAAATAACAAAATTCTGTTTGCCGTGCCACATAGTGGTTCCTTTAATTAAATGCATGAATTTGTGTCCTAACCATTGACACTGAGATGAAGATGGAAATAATATAGGAAGGCGAGCATTGTTAAGCTTCCTTCCTGTTTCTAATTTAACTGTTACAGCAAACCTTGAATAAGAAAGTGTATATATGACTTTCATTTGAGTTTGAGACCTTGACCCTAAACATTGCTTCAGCTGAGCAGGTTCCTGCAGCCTCCAGAAACACATGTAAGTGACATGCACACAGTCCAGAGTGTAATCTTGCACTGTTCTTAACAGGACAGAAAATGAGATGTTGCGATTTGAAACATTCATAAGAAACAGTTCAGCATACAACTCATAATATATCCAAAAGCAAAACAATGCAGCAAGGGACTGTTGATTTTGCCAATCAATCGACTTCCCTCATGGGAATAACCCTGTTGTCCTCGCCAGGAGGGAAGTACCCCGCAGAGGCTGAAGAATGCAAGAAGCATTCCAGAAGTCATGCTCCTTGTTAGCAGTGTTCAAGTTGTATTTGAATGAGCATATAATAAAAAGCAAATAAATGTCCCAACTAGAACTTCACCAGGCAAAAATCTTTGTTGAATCTGTTATCAAAATGACTAATTAAAAGTCAGCTGTGGAAAGACACAGTTTTTTACTACTGCTCCCAAACATGCCTGCAACAAAACAAGGCATGTATGAAACCTTTTATTGCCTACCAGCAGGTTCCATGAACTATTACATTCTAGGCACTGTTAATGACATCACCAGGGACCATGACTTAGGTCAACAGCTTGGCAGGAGGTGCTGGCAACTGTTAAATCAACAGCAATCAAAACTGGAAAACCAACATACTTGCTACCATCAAATTTAAAAGAGAACTTACTGTGCCTCAAACACAGCAGCAGGTTTAATAGAAAAGTAGACATGTTTATGGTTTCAGATTTACAACAAGACTTATAAAAACCTTATTACTCAGAATCCTGTCTGCCGTCCTAGAAACTAAGAATGTTACTTTGTTGAGAACGATGTGTTGACACAAATGTCTTGCCTAAGTTTGCCATTGTGGTTAACCAAAATACATTCACTAGTGAGAAGGTAAATAAAAGCAAACAAGATGCCTCTTATACCACAATACAGTAAGGCTCAAATTGACCAAACTTAATGCTATGGCATAAATATGCTTAATGTTTATGGATTTCTTCTAGAAGCTATTTTCCCTGTTGGGCTTAGCATCTTATATGAGACCTACTGAATGGGAATGTGTTTTCAGTATTACACATACTTAAAGACCTCATCAAAAATATTCAGAGGAGCTGCCATGAATGCCACAGTTAACCACACTGCAAATAAAATGGGTCATGATTTACTCTTATGTGAATAAATCAATCTTGTCCCATACAGCATATGTATGCAAAAAATTAACTGACAATTAAAATTATAACAATATTGAAATGAGTGCTGTATAAACATGTCAACTGCACAGACTGTGCTGAGAAAACACAGTAGTTTTTCAAACTGCAGGAGAAAAGGAAAGTGGGAAACCCAGCTCTGGTGTTTGAGCTTCTGTTCAGGGATGCAGGGTCTTGGACAACAGCTGGACTGCTTCTCCAGTAAGGAATCAAAAGCATGCTCAGCATCATGTGACGCTAATGGAGAGGCTCCAGGTCACAAAGAGATGGATGTCTGGTCTTGGATTGCTCTGGTGCATTGCAGTAGACTCCTTATTTTTGTCGTTGTCCTATATGGAAGAGAAGAAAGACAAAAAGAGGGAGAGGGAAACTACTGAGATGAAAATGAGGCCACAGGCTATCCATTTCAGTACACAGCCTTGGACTGAATCAGGTTGGTTTGCAAGCCAAGAAATCTTAAAAGACAATTCCCTTTCATCTGAGTCTGTTTTGTGAAATTCGTGCTACAATACTCCCTTAATTCTATTTTCACTATTAAGCTTAAAGCCATAAAAAATAAAGTATAAGACGAGTCTCTAGTAGCCTTAAAAACAACTATTACTAAGCCTTGCTCTATAAGATGTCTATTTAAGTAGAGATTTGACATTAAAATGAGCTTGTTTTCTCAGCAGAAATTCTTTCTTACCTCTCATGAATATCTATGAGCAAGACTGAAGCCTCACATCAGGAGTGTTAAAATTAATATAAAAACACAAAGCAGCAGTTGTTGAAGGAGCGAGAAAAGAGAAAAGTCAAAGCATTAAGATCACATGATGGTGCAGTAAGGCTATGGTTTACACTGAGCCACAAATCAGCTTGAACAGGGCAAATTTTGCTCAGAGATCACAGATTCCTTCCGAGAAGTTCCCTGGTGCAGTTGAAATTTGTGATAGTGCAGCAAAATCACTCAATGGAATAATACCATCAACCAGTAAAACTTTTCCACCTCCATAGAAAAGGCCTCAGGCTCTGAGTTTTGAAACTTCTCCCTTCTTTTTCTGATATTTTTCTTTCTTGGTGGTGGTAAAGGGAACACAGTATTTCCAGTCACTCTATATTTAACAATGTTATGGAAAACCTTGTGAAACCTTTCTTACATTACATCCTGATAGAATGAGTGCTCAGGAGTTGGTTAGTCACACAGTTCACTTGTGGAAGATCAGCACTGCCCAGAGATGTCCGTGTCCTGTAACTCATGTTTAGATGAAGCACTTTAAACAGTCCTTGTCCATACCATTACAAAATAAACTGGATTGAGTTCTGTTAGAAATGCTCACATGACTGGGTATTGTACAGGAGCTAAAGCACAGTAGTTTATGGAAAGACTCCAAGAAGGAATGAAATAGTTGGCTGACCATGCCTGAGCATCCTAATTGCCAGTGGTACCTTTCCACGCTGAAAACCTTTCCATTTGGTTTGCAGAGTTTCTCTGCCATTTATTGTAAAAAATGAGGTAAACTAAAAGAAGGGAGGTAGAGGCAACATTTACAGTAGTTAAACAGTGTGTCCCTGGAGGCTTTCCAAAGGACTGGTATCAGCTATGCTTTGGAACTGTATCCAGCATTACACAGGCTTTCCAGCTTCCAAAATGCTGCTGCCATAACATCTTCATCAGCTTCTCATCTACAGACCACAGGCAGGTGAAGCCCTCTCTAACTTCCCTGAGTTTATTAGCTGGTCAATGTCATTTTAAGGCCACTTTCAGTAGTTTTGAAAAGTCATGGTGATCTGGGAAGGTTCTTGAAACACAGAAATAAAAAAAATACCACTTCTGTCTTCAAGAAGAGCAATGCAGAGAACTCCAGTGCAGAGCCTGGAGGACTACAGGCTACTCACCCTCAACTGAGTCTGTGAGAAGTGAAGGAACAAGAACTTACCACTTTTTCTATGAAGATCAGAATCCTGAGCCAATTAAGGTATCAAAATATGTATCAGATAAATTGTAGCGGGTAGGTTCACTTATACAGTCTTCAACTCAAGAAGTCCCTAGCCACTAACTTCTAAAATGCAGAGCAAGCTGTAGGGAAGATCAGTCTATACAGATCATTCCTGCACTCTCATGACAAGCATTCACAGAATCAATTAGTTTTAAAAAAACCTCTGAGGTCGTCAGGTCCAATCTCTGACTGAACACCACCACGTCACCTAGACCATGGCACTAAGTCTCACAGCCAGTCTTTCCTCAAACACCTCCAGGGACAGTGACCCCACCATCTCCCTGGGCAGTCCATTCCAATGTCTAACCACCCTTTCTGTGGCAAAGTTCTTACAAATTCACTGCTCCTTTCTGTCCCAGACATGACAGCATGGCAATTCTTAAATAATTTATCCCTTTTTACAAGTCTTTAGGCCGATATACTAGCCATATCTCAACTGTAATAGAAAATTTATCATAAAGTTAATGCTGTGAGTTAGTTTCTTGAAAAATAACATGGGAAAATGATAAATAAAGATGAGAGCTTTAAAATACAATAAGTAAATTATAGTTTAAATTGATAACATATCAAAAAGAGAAAATACAGGCATTTGTATATGGACTTTGGAAAACAAATAGTTTAAACACTCTCTTTCAAATTTTGGCAACAGAATTTATCTTTGAGAGTTAACAGAACTCTTCAAAAGAAAAGGATGGCATGTAAATTTTTCTGTAGTGTTCATATGTCACAATAAACACTATCTTCTAAAAATGTTTCCTCCAAGACTTTAATTTTCTCTGAATCCAGAAGTTAAAATACAAACATCAGCTTCTGTGTACATATATTTAAATAGCTCTGCATGCTTTTAGGTACTTCCAGGATTTTTATGGTAAGCAAGAATTATCCCTTGTATGGGAAGCAGAGATGTGGATTGTGGTCAATGGTACATGGGTATAAAACTTAATTTACTGCGTGGGTGACATGTTTGTGTAGGTGTTTGGGTAATATGATTATGATTAATAAGACCCATGATCTGCATAGAGTACAGTTACTAACGATACATTTTAAATGATTGCAGTATGTACATTTCTAAAGTACATATAGATACAGAATGTATATTCCAGGGAAAGGCACCTCTAGGATATTGTTCAGGCCATCTCCTGCTTACAGAGGGGACAGAATGAGTTTTAGGGGGAAAGACTGAATATTTGTAGAGGTAGTAGACTGCAAAGGCAAGGCCACCTAGAACAATGAGCATATTCCATAAAAAAGAAAGGAAATGCCTGTGCACAACCTGTAACTCTAAATACCAGAGAACTAGGAGGGTACCAGCCAGTCAAATGCTGGAAGGAGGGGCCTTTCTTATGAAAAAAATTTGTAGATCAATTATAAATTTTCTTCCGTTTCTTCACCTGTGTCTTTAAAAACACTTTTAACTATGTTGGCTATTTTAAATACCATGTGTGATGCTTTGATTTTCATTTTGTGTTGATTTGGTTTGAGATTATTATGATTTAAAATAGTTAGGGAATGAAAACAATTGCATACATCAATAAGGCAAGACTCTGGGACATGTTAGTGAGTGTCCTAATTCCTCTGCTCATAATATAGGTAACACTGAATTTCCCGTTTGGGCTTTGATAGGTAAGGTGAAAAGCAAATAAGACAGAGAAGTTGGTGGTGGGAGCAGAAGTATCTTTCATCAATTGCTGGTAACACTCAAGACACATTGAGAGTGCCAGACAGAGTATCCCAGTTGTCAGCTTAATTTTTTGTTCCTTCTCTATAAAAATGGGAAATCCAAATTAATATTATTTCATCAATAGAAAAAATGGGAAATCCAAATTAATATTATTTCATCGATAGAAAAATAAGATTTTTTTCATAACAAGAGGGACTCTACCCAGCCACAGACTGCACATGACTCAGATTAACCGAGCTGCCACCCCTTAAAATAAATCTGTACCTAGTCTGAAAAACTTCCTTTTCAGCTTGAGTCAGAGCAAATAAGTTTCAAGCCATGGCAGCATTACTGTTCCATAGCCATGAAACCCATTAACTCATTTACCAGCCTTCATTTTCTACTGTTCATTAACATTCACAAAAAATAACATTCTTTTTCATGAATAGCATAATTTTTTTTTCATAAAACTGGTCCTAGCAGTGAAGTGTTATCTACCAAGGAGAAGGTGCTTGCACCATTAACTACTTCATGCCTGTGCTCTGAAGACTGCAAAAGGTTACAATTTGTTTCTTGGTATAATTGGAACTGGATTGATATGGATGATTACGAAAATAATTCGTTGACTTTAGCACTGTTCTCCTTTTTGTTATTAAATTACTCACTCCTACTTAAAAACTTGCAGCAAGATCTGTTTTTCCTTATTATTTTGAGAGTCACAAAAACAATAAAAATATTAAAATAATTTAATATTTTAAAAAAGTTATTCGGTGTTGGAGTGAAGACTGCTTCAATTTTCACATGACTTTTTACTGATTTAAGACCTATGCTTCCTGCACAGGGAGATAAGAGCACCATGAGTCAAATCAAATACATGAATCAAGATGGTAAGGCTCAGCTCCAAGGCCCAAATGAATGCTGGTACTTTATCCTGCTCTCCTGCTTTACCGGCAGATGTCTCTGTATCAACTTCTCCCTGTTTTTCCTCTGATAAAAAATCCACATTTGAACACTGTGCAATAAAAGGATGCCTAACATTTTTCATTGCACCTGCTAATCTATGTCTATATCCATGTGATTTTGAAAGAAATTCAAAGAATCTGGCACGTCTGGATTATTTTGAAATGTAAAACAATATTTTTTTTAACAGTCAAACTACTAGCAATTAAATCAACATTAGTTGTTGCATCTTCATCTTGAATGTTATTTATGAACTAACATAATAGATTAAATGCTAATTTATTAGAAGCACATCACAACTACTGATATAAGGAAAAACAGAGTTAACACAAAAGAAGAAAAACCCTACAATGTGAGTGGCTCTCAATTTCACATTAACTCAACATATTTTCACATTCAAATTAAAATAGAAGGGCAAAAGTAGCACCAGTTTGCAAATATCTTCGCCTCTGAATGCTAATTACCCTTACAAAAATTGTTTGAGATAAAGGCTGCTATTAAACAATAGCAGGAATTGAGACTTGCAGATCACACTTATACGTGGCAGTTTGTAAAATATACATAGCTAAGAATTTTTTCTGGTGTTGATAAAGTTAAAATTATTAGCCCCTAATAAAGTGCCTGATACTGGAATGTCATCCCAGGCCCATCATGTTCCTCCCAGTCCAGAATCTAATCAAAATGTTATAGGACAATAGTGCAGAATAGCATGAGATTAGGAAGCAATAATGTATATGCACTACACACTTTAGAACCATAAGAATACCAGATACCTCCTTTAATCTTCAGTTAGAATGCAAATGTTTTTTTCAAATTCTCTGTAGCTGCAGGCAAAAAAAATCATCAAACCACATAATGGTTTGGGTTGGAAGAAACCTCAAAGAACACAAAAGTACTGAATATGGTGAGTTGGAAGGCACCCAAAAGGACCATCGAGTCCAACCATTAGCCCTGCACAGGACTATCCCCAAGAACTACACCAAGTGCCTAAGCGTATCATACAAATGCTTCTAGTTCCAACTCCCCTGCCACAGGCAGGGGTGAAATCCACTAGATCAGGTTGCTAAAGGGCTCATCCAACCTGGCCTTGAACACTCCCAGGGGTGGGGCATTCGCAGCTTCTCTGGGCAACCTGTGCACCACTACCCACTCAGTATGTACTTTTTTTCTAACATCTAATCTACATCCCTTCTCTTGTTAGTTTAAAAGTATTCCCCTTTGACCTGTCACTATCTGCTCATGTAAAAAGTCACTCTCCCTCTTTTTTATAAGTCCCCTGTAAGAACTGGATGGCCAAAATGAGGTTTCCCTGGAGCTTTCTATACTATATCCTGAATAATCCTGTCTCTCTCAACCTGTCTTCATAGAAGAGTTGTTCCAGCTCTCAGATCATTTTTATGGATGTCCTCTGGAGCCCCTTCTAACAGGTCAACACATTTCTTGTCTGAGGACCCCAGAGATGGAATCACAAAATCATTTAGGTTGGAAAAGACCTCCAAGACCATAAACTCCAACTGTTGACTGTTGTGATCACCAAAAACTGATATTAAGTGCCACATCCACATGTTTTTTGAACACACTCAGGAACTGTGATTCCACCCTTGCCTCGGGTAGCCTGTTCTAATGCTTAACCACCCTTTCAGTGAAGAAATTCTTCCTAATATCCAATCTAAACCTTCCATGATGCAACTTGAGTCCATTTCCTCTTGTTGCTTTTTACCTAGGAGAAAAGACCAATCCCCATCTGGCTACAACCTCCTTTCAGTTGATTGTAGAGAATGACAAGATCTCTCCTCAACATCCTTTTCTCCTGGTCAAAAAATTCCAGCTCCCCCAGCTGCTTCTCATAGGACTTATTCTGCAGACCCTTCCCCCATTCCATTGTCCCTCTCTGGACATGCTCCAGCACCTCAAGGTATTCCTTGTAGTGAGGGGCCCAGACCTGGACATGGGAGTAGAGGTGCAGCTCACCAGTGCCCAGTACAGGGGGATGGTCTCTTCCCTGGTCCTACTGGTCCTGTATTTTTTATACAAGCCAGGTGTGCCATTGGCCTTCTTGGCCACCTGGGCACACTCTGGCTCATGTTCAGTCACTCCCAACCAACACCCCCAGGTCCGTTTCCACTGAGCAGCTTTCCAGCCACACTTCCCCAACCTCTAGTACACAAAGAGTAACCTTGTGACTGCCATCAGTGCTATTGAGGAATGCAGATATCAACAGTCCTGGCTGTGCTTTGTAAAGGTGTGACTGACAGTCACCCATCACTGTCAGAGATGAAGGTGTATCACAGGAAGGCTGCAAAGGGAAGATTGTGACCTTTCTTGAGTTGTTTTGTTTCTGTCATTCCTCAGACAACAGCAACTGGGAGAGCCCTCCATCGATAGGGAAACAGAGGGCAAGGAAATCTGGAGATGATGAACACAAGGAAAAGAGGAGTTAGCAGTGGAGATAAGTAAAAAAATAAGTTGAAAAAGGGGTTAGTACAGGATCAGATACATTGCTCTATTCTAGGGGGTTAGAAAGATGTCTGAGGGGGAATGTGAGTGAGAGGGAATGTGAGTGAGCAGGAATGTGAGTTTAGTCTTTCCTGAAGGAGGATACCTGACAGCCTGCAGGAGTTGAAGGCCATAGACTTGGAGTATTGCCTGATACTGAAGAGATTCCAGGGACAGGATGTTGAAATCGTCCATGGGGGAAAAGTTTAGAGCAGAAGAGGTCATTTGCCAGAATATGGAAGGTAAACCTAGAGTTTCATACATGTTAATATGTATATAAAGAGGCAAATTACAAGCCAAATATCTTTTTGATTAAAAAGGTAAGAGAAAGAAAAAAAGAGAACAGAAAGAAAAAAAAAAGTCATGACAGAAAGAAAAAAGAAGTCATGACAATAAATTAGCTGCAGCTTGGAGAAGAATGCAGTTCTAGTAAATGCTCTATGAGCTAAGAATAACATACTGTGTGCTGTGACAACTCTAACCTAATATCAGTA
This sequence comes from Thripadectes ignobilis, assembly GCA_035584755.1. NCBI lineage: Eukaryota > Metazoa > Chordata > Aves > Passeriformes > Furnariidae > Thripadectes > Thripadectes ignobilis. Next base: position 62,907,881 of record JAWMRC010000089.1, read on the forward strand.
AGGACATGCCTCCCCACATTCAAAGTTTAGTGCCATTGTTGAAAAGTAGTCAAGTCCCTACCACACCCAAAATCTGAATGGACACATCAACTATTGCTCTAAGTGTTAACTCTGAGACAGCTCCAAAACAACTAAGTGTCTCTGGAACAACTCCAAAAAGGTAGCTAATCTAAACGACAATAATAGGACCTACAGGTCTCATTTAACTTCAGAATAGTCATGCAGATGAGTAAAAAACAGATCTTCAAGGAATTCCAGAAAGAATTCTGTCAATTCTCCATGGTATGCTGCAAACTACTAGAAAGACCACTACAGAAATAATCCAGGGAATTTCTCTGCCGAAGCTTTGTTTTCAAAGACAGTACATGAACATTTTAAAAATTGGCTTCAGATCATGAAAGAATTAGGTGTAGAAATTAAAGCTTCCTGGCACAACACTTTGATGGAATGCACTCATTGTTTATGGAACAACTGACCCACATATACCAGATTTTTGAAAACACAGAGTTTGAAAACACATTAACCCTTATCTGTCTGAACTAGGGCTATTCCCCAGACTGCTCTACCAAGCTGGCACATCTTTTTCTTCCAGGCACATGTGAACAAAATCAGCTTTTTTCAGCCCACCTCTGTCTCAGAAACAGAAAACAGAACTCCAGCTACAAGTTGCAGGCTATTAGGAAACCTTATCCTGAAAGACAGCTATGCAACAGAGGGTTTCAATTTTAAACACCTAGAGAAGGTGATCGTACAGTTCCACTTCAGATAGCCTTCAAGGAATAGCTATATTGAAAACCTTCTTCCTTCCACTGTTTACCAGAGGAAAAGTTTGGACTCTTTAACTGGCATAGCTCGAGTAGATGTGAGTGTACTGGCACTTATGTGAGGTTAATATCCCCTCCAACAAGGTTTGTGCCAAACAGCATGTTCACGTTTCCCACATGAGCAAACTCTAAAAAAAGAAAAAAGTAAGTGCCTAATTGGAAGTGGGTCAAATAGCAGAAAGATTTGTTTGTAAACAGGGCATATTAGGGAACTCAGAAGTAGACTACACAGACATAGTTAAACTTACTAGATTTCAGTGTGTAATAACTAAGGAATTCAACAAGGTACAAAGAACAAAGAAGCTTAGCATCTGAGAAAAATGATTTAGCATGGTACAGGAAAGAGGCAAGTTGCCAGTTACTGGACATTATACATTGTTACATTTTTCTCCTCCAGAAAAACACCTCAGATTTAATTTCATATTAGTTCTGAGTGGATCAGCTAAGTAATAATCAGTCCAAGCTCTTTGCTCAAATGGAAATCACATTTATGAGTATAAGTACATTCATTAAAGGAGTAGGTCCATTTGTCTATTCTTTCCAAGTATCAGGACTCAGCTCCACCACTATTCTTTACAGCCTTGTACCATTAGGGTTCCTCCCGCCTCTTGCTTAACAACTTTGCAGACACTTACTTCCCAAAGGTACTCAGTTCTGTCCAACCCTTGTCATCTCCACGCACTCATTGCCTACCCTTCTTCCCTTTTTCTTCTTGATTTGCAGCCTTGTCTTCTGACAAGTTCTAAGCTCACACCTCATATGCTGGGTAACTTCTCACAGTGCATTACTTACAGACCACTCCAGCTGGCAAAACTGTATGTAAGCACTTGTGTAATCTCACTGAAGCTGACTTCCATCATACAGCTATTTTTAAAGAATGGCCTCGAGTACTTCCCAGTAACAAGTGGCTTCAGGACAAAAAAGCATTGTTCACAGGAGAAGCTGTGATGTGAACAGGCTTTAGACCACCTCATTCCCATCCAAAGCATATGGAGTTTGACCAGCTGTGATAAGGTGAGCACTTCCAGAGGAAAAAGGACAATTCAGCCTTTAAACACTTCTCAAAAGGTGAACAAAAATTGAAAAAAGCACATAAATACATATCTGCGTGAAGGCCATGGCAAGGAGTTTTAATTTTTTGTATTTGGAAGTGAACAATTGAAGAAAATTGTTTAAATTAACCTTATGTGGGTCATTTAGTTGTGGTGAAAAATGACAGTGGTTTAGCACTGTTCTCCTGTATGGCAGTTGTTATGTTACTTGTCAGTGAAGTGTACAGAGCAGGATAGCAATGAAACAAATGTAAGAGATTTAGAATTTCTGCATGTCAGTGGGAGCCAAACAAACACAAAGACCTTCTAAAGAAAGTAACCAATTCTGAAATCTAAAGACATTAATGTTTAATTTCATTATAAATTTTCATAGGCCTCCTAAGTCTAGAATCATAGAATGGTCAGGGTAGGAAGGGACCTTAAAGATCATCTAGTTCCAGTCCCCTGCCATGGACAGGCAAACATTCCACAGACCAGGTTGCTCAGAGCCCTATTCAGCCTGGCCTTGAACACCTGTAGGGTTGGGGCATCCACAACTTCTGAGGCAACACACTTCAGTGTCTTACCAACCTCAGAGAAAAGCATTTCTTTCTAATATCTAATCTAGACCTACTTCTAGTTTGAAGCCATTTCTCCCTGTCTTGTCCCTAAGTGCTGTTGTAAAATGTCTCTTTCCATCTTTCTTGTAGGCTTCTTTCATGTATAGGAATGCCTCAGTTAGGTCACACAAAGCCTTCTCTTTTCTAGGGAGAACAATCCCAGCTGTTTCAGCCTTTCCTTACAGGAGAAGTGCTCCACCCTGCTGGTAGCCTTCTCTGGACTTGCTCCTACAGGTCCATGTCCTTCCTGCGCTGGAGACCCCAGAGCTGGATGCAGAGCTCCAGGTGTATTCTCACCAGAGCAGAGCAGAGGGACAGAATTCCCTCCCTCACCTGCTGCCCACCCTGCTTTGGATACAGCCCAGGATGTGGTTGGCTTTAGAAAACTCAGAATGGACAATGCAGTTAGAAAGCTTTTCATGGCAGTTCTGAATTGCAATAAAAACCACAAAGATAAAAAGTAATAGGCACTCTGAGGAATCTCCTCTAAGAAAAAGAAATCTAACTTATCATTGTCAGTTCAAGAACTCCCTCATCAACACTGCTTGATGACAAAATAAGGAAATCATGGTTTTATTCTCCTTCGTTACTGTTGTCCTTTGATGAACAAACCATAATACTGCTCCTCTGCACTACTTAGAGGTTTAAAGTACTCAAAGAGATTTTCCTTCTTTCAGTACTGTGTAGCTTGTTCTGGTAGAAGATAGATATTTCTATATTATGTTTTCTCATTGTTTTCTTTCTGCATCTTGTTCAAATTCCCCACCCTCTTCACCCCTGCCTTGCTCTCTCTTTCTTCCCCACCAATATTGCTACCACGTGTACAACCTTCTCACACAAGCGGTTGGTTTTTTTTTTTCTGGCCCTCCACACTGAGGACAAAAATGTAAAACCTGCAGTCCTGGGTATGTTACCAAAGGAAACAGTTTTACTTAAAATCTTGTTTTTGCCAAAATATTTTCAAAGTATCTGGAGAGGAGTCAAACCACAGTGGCTCTCAGTTGTATTTCCTTTTACTATTTCCTCAGGTACTCCCAGCACAGCACTAAGTAATTGGATAGTCCTTCAGGAAAAAAAAAAAAAAAAAAAAAAAAAGAGAGGCTGCACGAGACAGTTTAAGAATTATCTTTCTGGGGCCTGTGGGGAGGAATACAGGGCACACAGTTGCCAAACTTGAAATCCTTGCTTGGGTTAGTTATTCCTGAAGACAGGAATTGAATATGACATTTTGTACTCAATACACTGATTATGTTCAGCCTTTGTAATGCTTTTTCAAGTATGCTTAAGTTCTGAAAATTAGGAATAAGAGATTGATATTATCTGAGATTTTACTTGATTTGGGGATCTGGTCCTGCCTCTGTTTCAGATTCCCCTTTTCCCATAATATAGATACTGCATTATAAGTATAGATACACATTACTTGCAGAGGACAGTGAGGAAAAAAGTTTCTCATGCAGTTAGGTTTGCGGAATTAAACATATAACTATATGCTATAACTGTTGTCATTCCATTTTACATGCCATCTAACTAAATCTTGTTACATCCCAGACTTCAGCTTATATTGAAAACACAGCTGCAATGCTTCTCGGTATAAGCCAAACACATATTCCTTGTGTACTGGGGGTCTTCCCACAGGCCACCTGTAGTCTATTATTTTTAAATTTTACTTAATTCTTCTCAAACTATTTGTGGTCTTGCTGACATCTCCAGAAGACTTATTCCACATCTCTCTTCAAGAGTGTTAAGATCTTGAGAACACATCCACTTCACTTTGGCACTAATGATCCTGTCTGCTTCTCTTGATGGTTGTTGAATTCTCTCCCACTAAAACTGGAAAAAATCTTTTAAAGCTGAAGTAGGAAAAGTCTTTTTGTTCTGTGCCTCCATAATCATCACAGGAAGCTTGATGTGAATGAATTCTCATTATGTTTTTCTTTCTTTGCAGAATCACAATATCAGGGGGGGAAGAGGGTTATCAAACATTGTTTGGTGAAGAGCACATGAGAGATTGGCTGAGGCAGCACCAAAATAAACACAATTCAAATATCACAGCCCACATGATACAGAGTTCATGGCTAGCCCCAGAAGGATGTCTGTTGTATGCAGTGCGTGCAGCTATGGGTTTGTTGGAGAGACCTTTCAGTGAGTCAATTGTTCCCTTACATCTTGGAGGAGCCAGTGTTAGCAGATGGACTGTAATGGGTTTGTAAAGAGGAGATGACAGTTCCCTGGAGTACACAACGCTGTTATTCAGTGTATGGGCCCTACTGCAGTAATGTCTTACAGCCCTCAATATGCCTTCTCAAACATTATTCACTTGAAAATGTGCAAACCTAAACAACATATATACAGCTGGAACAATGCCCAAAACACAGAACCTTTCACCTCAAGCTGGGATTCTCTCATCACCCAATGTTATAACAGCACCACTTTCCAAAAAGTGTTAAGAAGAATTACAAATTCTGCAGTCTGAGTTGAAAGTCTATGTATTTATGCTTGGTGGGATGGAAACTGATATGATTCTGTTCCATTGCTGTGCTGTTTTTGGCTGAATAGTATTAATTTTCTTCATAGTAGCAGGTATGGAGCTGTGTTTTGGATTTGTGCTGAAAACAGTGTTGATAACAGAGGGATGGTTTAGTTTTTGCTGAGCAGTGCTCATGGAGAGAATCAAGGCCTTTTCTGCTTCTCACCCCACCCCATCACTGAATGGGCTAGGGTGCACAAGAACTTCAGAAGGGACAGAGATGGGACAGCTGACCCCAGCTGACCAAAGGAACATTCCGTACCATGTGGCACCATGCTCAGCATAAAAATTTGGGGCAAGAAGGAAAGGAGGGATATTCAGAATTATGCCGTTTGTCTTCTCAAGTCACTGTTACATTTGTTATGGAGCCCTGCTTCCCTGAGGATGGCTGAACACCTATCTGCCCATGAAGATTAGTGCATGAATGGTTTTTGTTTTACTTAGTAGGCAGTTTTTTATCTCAACCCTCAAGTTTTCTCAGTTTTAGCCTTTCAAATCTCTCCCCCATCCCACCAGGATGACTGTGTGGGTTGGAATTGCTCACTGGGGTTAAACCACAATTGCCCTGAGGTGAATAACCAAAGATGAATCAGGCAGGAATATGTTCTCAGCTACAAGTACTGTATAGCTATGTACTACTGACATCCTAATATGTCACAAAATCTTGCTGCTTTGGTCAGGTCTGTAAAGTCGGGTTTGGTTGCATTACTGAGAGTAGTCTACAAAGGCTTTTTGGATATATACATGCAATAGGAGGTAAAAGTCCATCATAACATTTCAGTTTCAAATCCTTGTTCCTGGGATCATATGGCAGAATATTTCACTTCAAATCATCTTTTCTTGTTACTAGGCTCACTACCACTACATTGCCCTTCTTGGATAAGATTTTCAAATGGCAAAATGTCACAAGACTTGCAGTAGGGATGTCAAATCAGATTGACATTTTTGCTTTGCTGCTTTCTATTTTGAAGGAGTTACAGAGACAGTGGAGTTCAACTCTGATGTAGTGACAGGTTACAAAACAAAGATGTCAGCCATAGTTAAATTCAGATGGAACATTAGAAAAACTGTTCCACTGGGATCACATTACAGTACTGCAACAGACTACTTGATGAGAAGGTGCAATGTCCATCCTGGGAGGTTTTCAACAATTTACCATGCAAAGCAATTGCTGATTTGATCTAATATCGGCAAAAGTCCTGCTCCACATGTGATAGTGGACTGCACAACCTGCACAGTTTCTTCAAGACAAAATTTCTATTATTTTGTCATGGACAAGAGGTACAACAAGTGCTAAAAACAATAAGAAAGGAAAACAGAATAAAAATCAAGTCAATCGTGCTATGCAGGGAAGATCTTAGAATGAAAAGTTGTCTGTGAATACCTATGTTTACTTTTCTTCAACACCAGTGAGCCAAAGAAACCTCTGACAAGGGTGTTCAGAAGTATCCCTAGAAAAAGAATAAAGAATATTTGGAAGGATCCTCCATCCAGTCTTCCCTCTAATTCACTCCCACCGTTCTCTGACTTTATCATGGGAATGCCAGTATAGGTGGTCAAAGATTTTATTGCTCTACCTGAGCACGGTAAATCAGGCACATCACTTTGATAGCTTTTATGTGGAGATGGTATTGGAAGATAACTGTTGGTGGCAGCAGAAGTGGAAAAGCAGTGTTCATTTTAACACAGATCTGACTGTGCTGCATTCCCTTCCAAGACGTTTGGCAAATGCCTACAATGAATGGTGTCTTATGGTTTGAATTGTGCTTTGTCTTTCTGTAGAGAAAGCAGGCTCATAATGCAGGCTTAATAATCCCCATAACAATTCAATTTCCTGTGTTTTACCCACTCACACAGGCACTTTTCTTTTTCCCAAGGATGAAAGGGCTTGCAATCCTTTAAAAGTATTTATTTAAAAATATTCCCACTGCTACCTTCCTATTGGCTGTTAAGTTTAAGAAGAAAGATTTCACTTAATATCATCCTCCAGTCAGACTCCAAAATGAAATAAAACCTTTTTTTAAACATAATTGTTTTTCTTGAAGTCACCCCAACTTATAATTGGTCCCAAGTTATTTCTTAATTTCCCCATATTTGTTCTTATTCTGCTTTATTATCATGAGGATAGGAAATATGAGTCAGTAACCCTAAGATCATCTATTTCACTCACTTACAGGGGGTTGAAGCCCAAGGCTAACAAAAAGTGTCAAATATTTCAAATAAACTGAAAAAACCTCTACCATTTACCACCCACAGATGTGTTCACATTTGCAGCAGCATCATAGCTGGTCTAAAACATATTTAAAGAATTAAGCATAGTACCCCCACAGAAAGGAATGTTTAGACTCCCAACAGTTATACCTGAAAAGGAATGTATTATGAGGTGTTCTTTTAAATGGAGCATTTCATGTCTGTAGATAAATTTTATGCATTCTTTGATGTGTAAATTAGAAATTTGTATTTGCCTTGAACTGCTGAAAATGTGACCAGTCCCCATACTTTCTTGATTAAAAAATGTTACTGCTTTCTTTCAATTTTTAATTTTCCTGACATTATCATCTTGTTTTCAGCTGAATCATAAATAATCACTGTTAGAGAAAGTTCATTCTTTCAATAATTCATGTTAGATAAAAAGCACTATTAGATGGACTTCTCTAGTAGTCATCTATTCTCCAGACACTCTCAAATATGTATTTAAAGTCAGAGGTTAAGGGCATTTAGAGAAGTCTACATGTGTTTCTCTAGACCCATCTCAGAACAGTTAATAGGCCCCAGTCATCCAGAATAGCTTGGATACAGCTTGACATTTCCCTGGAAATGGCGACTGAAGGAATCTTCCACCATCAAAAGCCACAAATCTTTAGCCAAAAGTTAGTGGTGACTGCTGGGCCTTTACTTTATTCACTAACAGTTAGTTTATGGTTGAGGTGACTTGACTGAGTGGAATCAGACTTTGAAGTCTTTAATTGCAGAGTAGAGCAAAACATCTGGGAGTTACACCCTTGATAACGCCATTCAGCAGACGTCAATACATAGAAGACAAGGACATCCACACCGGCAAACAGACGTGGCAATGGAGAAAAACATCTTAACAACCACTTTACTTCTAGACTTAGGCACTCTCTGCAACACTACACCAGAAGCTTAAATAAAAATGTGGGTAACAGCCTCAAACCTATCATTTGGTGTGGGGGCCTGGTTACTCTTTTCTTCTAAAAGATGGGGAAAGATCTTCATAGTGCCACATTTTTTGTAATAACCTAGTGGTGAGAGCATTTGTGCAGGAAGTGTGAGTCCTAGTATAAGTGCTACACTACATATCCTGAAAATCTCCATAAATAACTTACTGCAATTCACTACATTCCCTGGAATTGTTAATGCATTTAGAAGAAAATTAATTTGCGTTTTGGCACCACAAATTCTGTTTCTCATGGGAAATAGGCAGTACATACAGAGCATTGCTAAGCCACAGGGTACCACTCCTGAATGAGTGTTTTGAGTTGAAGTTTTACTGTACAGAGATTAGTGGAGTCAAACCCATGAGTTGCATGTTTTCACTTAAGCTGGGTGGAGTTGCCATGGGTGAGCTGTAGATAGGCAGGAGCTCTTATCACAGCCTAGTGCTGCAGTTAGATCACTCATAAAACTTGCACGTGGTATAACCTACTTTGGGAAATTCAAGTGTGCACTTCTGAGTGTCATTTAGGCACTACTAACCAAAGACATCTTAGGGTAAGTCAAGGAATTATATTCTAGATGACTAGAATATAGATGACTTACTTACTGGTGGTAACATGTGATCCTTCTGTTTAATTAGGGAGCTAGGAGTTTTATATTGCTCATTCAGTTTGGATAGCTAAGGCACACTTGACTCCTAAATATTTTTCCAGACTTAACTTTTAGATGTCTGAAAACAACACCTTCCCTCTTAATTGACAGATTTTTTTTCCTTCACAGCTTTCAAAAGTTTTATCTTGCCTCTCATGTCTGATATGAAGAAATATAAATTTTGGGTTACCACATACCTTTCTAAAACCATTATATAAGCTCACCTGGGATAGCTGCACAGTAACAAGGCAGAGGGAAATAGTTTGACTTTGTTTCTGTGCCTTCTCATCAGGGTTTCATGCCCTGGGAAGGGCAATGTGTACCACTGGGTGGTTTTCAACTTTCTAACGAAAGTTTTTACTGTTCATACAAACAAATTAATCCAAACTTTAAAAAGTACTTTCAGTAATATTGTCCCAGAGTCATTCTGCTGATTAGGTGGAGACACTGCAGAGGGAGCTTTGGCTCTGCTTTCCCTCTGAAGCTCTGTATTTCATTTGTTTGGGAATTCAGTCAACTCAAGGTAAAAGTTCTTTGTGGGAGGTTTGTAGGGTATCCACTGCATGGTTATACATTTCTTTGTTATGGCATTGACTGATTTGTATCATGTTCTTGTGGTGCTCAGCAAGCCTGGGAGCTGAGCCAAGTCTCTTGTTACACATTTGACTACAGAAATGTGTACGTTTGGGAAGACAAGAGTGTTATTAAACTGAATTAAGTTATGTCTTCATTTTTCTACTTTGGAGCAGCATGACATAGAATGAATTAAGCAGGGCTTGGGGCCTTTGCATGAATGCAGTGAATTAAACATGAACCTGGTAGAGACTGGGCAGCGATTTCTACCAGATTTCAAAGATATTCATTAATCTTACAGTAGCCATAATTTCCTCTTAGTCCATCTGTCAGAAAAAAACCCAAAACCCTCAAAAACACCCAAAAAACCCAAGCCAAAATTTCTTTAGTGTGACTGCCTCTTCATCTTTAACGCAGTTTTATACATTTATCTTAGTTTGGCTCAGAGTCACCTATCAGGCTAATGCAAAAACATGACTTCTCCAAGTATTAGTCCTTCAAATACAATCTTATATAAAGGTCAAGCTAACATCTTACTTGTAACTCATCAAGAAAGAAAATGTTTCTTATGTTTCTTCAATCCCAATTGTGGCCTTAAATTCATAGTCTCCCATTCACCTGTATAAATAACTAAATACAGAGTTTGATCCACAAAGAAATCACTTAGGAAAGTGTATTGTCTTCCACAGGGTTCTGCAGAGATTCTCTGAGGTTAAGACCTCCTCAACATATGTCTTTCTCGATATTTTCTCATATTTTTTCTCTGTAAGAGAATAGAAATACTTTTGTTTCCAAGGTATCCAGAGAATTCCATTGCACATAATTTTTTCTAAACCTCTCAACAGTCTAGTCACAGGCTAGAATTGGGCATTTGTTGTAATACAACTTGGAACTGCTGCACTGACCAATTTTCTAAATGTTTTGATATGTTGCTTCAATTCAGATTCATTTCTGAGTATCTGGAAGATGAAAAATCTCAGTCAGAGTAGTCCAAAATAACAATTTTTTCTTAAACTTTTTTCTTCAAAACTGAGAAAGAAGTATGTTTGAGTTTCTTGTTTTACAAGCTAAAAACTCACAAAGTATGTAAGCAATTTTGAAAACAATACATAATGAATACAAGCTAATAAAATATTAAAAAAGTAGAGAATTTATTAAACTAGCTGGTAAAAGTGTCAGAACAAAAAATGAGTAGAATAATTCTACTGGGAAAGCGACGTAAATTGGGGCAGGTTATGTTGGCAGGTGTGAAAAATAAGGCAAATTGTTTGTAACAAGAAATATGGTTGAACAATGAGAATATAATTTATGATGAGTAGCTAATGCAAAAGAAAAATAAAGAAAAGCATTTGGTCATGAGCCTGGAGGAAAGGTGATCCACCCATAAGCTTTTCTAACTTCTCTATCATCAATGCTAGTCTAATAAAACATTTTATGTTCCCCTATAAGTCCTTCTTTTTACTTTAAAAAAAAAAAAAAGAAAAAAGAAGAGTATATTTGTACTGAAGACTTTGCACAAATGAAGATTTTAAGACATCTCGTAAACGCAACCAAATGGTGTACTTGCCTGAAACTTGAAGGGGGGTCTTCCAACGAGGATATCACAGAACATTTGTTCACAATCTCATAAGCTTCCTCCTCAGTTCTGTGGTCTGCATTCCTTTAAAAGAAGCAGCTGCTGCAGTGGTTGAGACCCCACAACTCAAGATCTAAGGCTTCATCTGTTGCGACTCAAATCAGAACCAAAAGCTTGAACTGGCATCACAAGTGAAGGAGGAACCAGCTGTCAGATGAGGGGCTCACAGAGCAGCCGAAGTCACAGGTCAGGAGCCACCTTACCTTTGAACCTGGGAGCGAACAGCACAGCTGGATGCAGAGAAACAGATCACCACAGTGAGTGAGCCAAAGACATGCACTGCTGTGTCCAGGCCTGCACCTCAAATGAAGTCTCCTAGCAAGTCACAAGGTAAAAGAAAGGCAGCCACTCAGACTCGCTGTGAAGAGTATTGCAGAAGTTTTGGACTGTTGTGGGTTGAATGCCTACAGGGACATGTGGAAACATCATCATGCATTTTTCCTTTCCCAAGCATTGCTTTGATCTTGCTTGTTTCAGCTTGAGCCAGTGGGTCGTCATCTGAAAGGTTATTTCCTGACCTTTGCTGATGCATTGCACATACTGACAGCTGCATGAACAAGGAACAAGATAAACAGTTGGGTGTTATTTTTCTATTATTGGTAGCTAAACTGATTGTGTTTCTCTTTTCCCTTTTTCAAGAAGTTTCTCTTTTCCCTTTTTCAAGAAGTTACAAGGATTTTGAAAATGAAGTTAAAAAACCCCACCAACATTAGCACTGATCTCTGCAAGATGTTCACAGAAAGAGAAGTTTCACTTTACTACTTGGATGAAATCTAGTAGACCATGTCTATGTATTCCTGCTATATGACAAAGATGCTGGTGCAGGTACTAGTGTACTTTGCTGTGTCAAGGCTACAGAACAGTGCAGTAGTTTGATCACGAGTGTTTAATGCTTCCTTAAGGGTTGGAGGAAGTTTTTAAGTAGCCTCAGCACTTGAAAATCCAGCTCACACACTTCTGCTGAGGTTTTCTTTAAGGCTTTGCAATAGCAGGAAGTCCAAAAGGAATTCATGTTAATATGACACTCCCCAAAATGCCAGGATGAAAAGGTTTACTGTGTTTTGGTTGCAAATAGACTAACCATTTGAAAAAGGATAAAAAGTTGTTTGTTCTGGTTTGGTTCTTTCTTTTTTTAAGTATTATTTTTAAAAGACCAAACCCCTAAAGATTAATATTTCAGAAATTAAAATTAATGTTATGGAGTCTAGCTTCAGCAGCAACAAAACACCCTGACACCAACCCCAAATGCCACTATAATATATATATATATATAACAATTTTATAGGGACATGAAATGAATTTGGATTTGAATATTGTTACAAGGAGCCAAATAGTCAAGTAGAAAGGCTATTTTTTTGCAATGGAGACATTAACAATGTTAACAATGGCAGTTCTGCTTCAAAGTTCTAATGAAAACCTTAAATCCTTGTAAAATGTTAATAACTACTAAGACCATTTGTTCTTGACTGGAAAAAATCATTTCATTTTCATGTTTTCTCCTCAGATCATTTAGATTGGGCTATACTTGAAGTGCTGACCACAGTAAGAACCCCAGACACATAAAAGAGCCTAAGCAGTTATGCAACCTGCCAAAGACAACTGTTAGTTTAAGAAGTAGTATGGTGAAAGCACATCACACCACTTGCAGGGGTCAGACAAATGCACACAATTTAAAGAAAGAGAGAAACCAAGCATAGCTTAACTAAAATTTTGAAGACCTGGCATGAGTCTCCTATCTTTTTACTCTCCAGTTGAAGAGATAGCTAATATTTCTCCTTCCACTCTCAGACCTACTAAAAATAGGATTGAAGTGAAATCAGACTGGTGTTTTTCTTCTAGGTGGGCAAATAACAGACCAGTGTATAGAGCAAGCAGGACCTGAAGAGCCGCTTTACACGCTGTCAGTTCTGCTTCAGGTTCAGGTAAAAATCACTCAGGATGCAAAGCAATTACTCCTCTGGCACACAAGTGAAAGGGGCGTATGATTAAACATCACAGTAAGCAGGACATCTATCTATAAGAGTTTTCTTCTTAGTCATTCAAGTAATGTATCACTGTCTTTGGCAAAGTTTCTACCTGAGGAAGGATTACAAATCAAAAGAGGACCTCTTTCTGTGTCTGAAAATGACGTGAATGAGTCTGATGCACGCATCACAGGTAAACCTGTTGCTGTGAGTATATATATTCTCTTATCTCTCAGTGTAAAACTCCCTTCGTGTCTGGGACTGCCTTAACATCTGGTTTTCAACTGCTTGAAAAACAACTGAACTGGCTCGTTTTGAAGTCACATTGTGAAAAGTATTTTCTAGGGAGCACCCTTCTGCAGATGAGAAGAAGGTCTTAGAAGAGTTTTTTTTCTACCATGCCGTGCATTTTCATGTTCAGGGTCTTTTGCTCTCAGACACTAGAAATCACAGAGCCAGTAAACAGAGACCAGCCAGCCAGCCCACGAAGTGATACAGGGGGAAAGAACAGGGTCTCACACAGTTTGCAACTCCAGTGCCCAGACTGACGAAGGCAGTACAGAGCTAATCAAAGAGGTTGTAAGAAAGAGAAACAGATTAACAAAAACTGAGGGAGATTCTCTTTGAGCAAGAGAGGAGAGGTGGGACGTATCAGAGAGGCCTGTTTATTCAGAGAGAGATGGCACGAAGAACTGCTATTAGCCTTGAAGTTTATTGTTGCATAAAGATGAGAGGAAAATAAGGTTATCTAGATAGACATGCAATGCTCCTGGTTATCCTAGCCCTTTCTGGAGGAAAAATATTTGTTGACATTAATAAATAAATAAATGTAATCAGAATTTGTAAAAAGTGTGTGCTAGGAAGGTGAACAAGACTAAGGAAACATGAAACATTCTCATATTTTAGCTACTATCTCTTCAATTTGAGCAGTGGTTCTTTCCACATGATCTAGTTTTTCTATATTAGCTCCAGTTTGCCATCACTTCCCTTTCATGTGGATTTATAGCAGTTCATTACTTCAGTTAAATATTTTGTGTGCTGGATTTCTTTTGTCATCAAAAAATTCAGGGTACGCTAGTCATTCTCATGCCCTTTTTTAAGGAGAATTTACATATTTTCCCTGTCAAAACTAACTACATGACAGAGGTGAGGTTGTCCAGGATGCAGAAGAGAAGCTCCCGAAGGACCTTAGAACAGCCTTCCAGTACCTGAAGGGGGCTACAAGGAAGCTGGAGAGGGACTTTTTCCCCCTTTTCCTAGTGACAGGACAAGGAGGAATGGGTTTAAGCTGACAGAGGGCAGGTTTAGATTAGATATTGGGAAGAAGTTATTTACTGTGAAGGTGGTGAGACCCTGGAACTGGTTGCCCAGAGGAGCCGTGGATGCCCCATCCCTGAAAATATTCAAGACCAGGTTGGCTGGGGCTCTGAGCAACCTGGTCCTGTGGAAGGTATCCCTGGCCTGGGGCAGGGGCATTGGAACAAGAGGATCTCTTTCAGCCCAAATGATTGCAGGATTCTATAATACATCACAATGATATGCAACAATTTTGGGCTTCACCCTAAAGTCTGGGCTAAACCAAGAGATTTTTCCCTTTCTGTTTCTGTGGCTGCTGCAGATATGGTTGTCCTATATGGGACACATGCATGAGCTAGAGTTGCTATTAATTTCAGGATTAGTCAAATGCTATCTCTGTGACACTGGATTATTATATTAATTATTACCCTTTAACTTTTGCTAAGTACCCTTATTTCCTAAAGTTTACCAGCAAAAGTACCCTGTGAGAAAATGTGTGCAGTTTTTCTCATATGCACTCTCTCTTAAATTATTTAAAGAACTGAGGTCTCTTCTAAAAAATTCAGCAGGCAAACTTCTGTGGCCTTGTGCATTTTTAAAGTAAAAATGCTTTGTTGATCTTGTATCTCAAGACTTGGGGTCTTACACCATCTTCCTTCTAAAGTCCTAAATGAAGAACAAGATACTGCTTACAAATTAAACAAAAAGCATAATCAAGTTGCCACTGGGAAAACATTGTAATACAGTAGAAACTAGAAGCAGAAGGCAGAGGCTAAAGGACAAGGGTGTGAATGATCTTAACTGGAACCTGAATTTTTACCGAGGCCTAGTTTCATTAGTTCAAAACACATCACAACTGGATGACTCACTTGAGGACATGGAATATATATTGAGATTTGTATTTGGAATTTTGTGACCTTCCTGGGGAAATGGTCTCCATAATGTTACAGATATCTCAGACCAAGCAATTAAATTCCCATTATTAAGCTGACACGGATGTGTTCCACTGGTTTGTACTTAATAATGCCCAGCTGCAGAAGTCAAGTAGAAAGGTGAGCAATAAACGAAGCTGTGTCTGTTCAGTCTTCACCACAATTTGGGCTTATTTTTTTCAGGCTTTATACACCAACTTTGCCAATAGAGGTGGCTGAATTGCTGCTTCCAGTGTGTTGATATCTGTATTTCTGTTTTCTTTTTGTATAGATCTGTTGCCTTTGACAGCCCTGTGCTTGAATGAAACCAGAACACAGTGTGAAACATGGATAAACTGTCTATTTCTGAACTGTTCGAGGTCATCAAGCAAAACCAAAAAACGTCTCACGAAATTTCCATCTGGAAGCATGAATTGGCTGAGCTGGATGCACAAACTCTGTCAAGCCTTCCCTTAAGTCTTGCCAGGATATTAACTTTGAAATAAAGCCTAGTTTTTCTGAGTTCTGTTTTGAAGATTTCTGCCCTATTCAGAATGTCTGTCTTGCCATTATTTTAAGAAAGAGGAAGAAGCCAAAGAGTGGAATTTGGAAATACATCAGCTCAATTATATTGTTGTCTAGAAGAGAGTCATGCTGGCACATAAAAGTAATTTATGGTTATAATTACTTGCATGGGACAGACACAATACATTTGCTTGATTCATTGAGTAGCTATAGCCACCAGAAGTATATCCATCCCACACAAAGTCTGATATTGGTGATACTCTGTAAACCCCATTTCTGCACCCTGCCTTAATACAATAAAAAAGAAGGAGATTTGAAGGGCCATTAGGAACATTTCAGAGAGCTCTCCTTGTGATATAAGTGTCTAAAAACTCATTCCAAGTTTCTAGGTACAGGGTCAGATTCCTGTCATATCAAAAATTTATGACCAGGTTGCAAACCACTAGAAATTAGGGAATTGATTCAGATCCAATATCAACAGTGCTCAACCCTTGCCAACAGTACTATCATACAACAGGAATCACCAAATGGCTTGATCCACTCTCTACCTAACTGACCAGGAAACTTTCTGTGGGTTTGAAGGGGAGCAGGTTGGGAAATGGAAGAGGTGTCCAACACTGATTTAGATATTAACAGGGCTAGGTAATTTTTCAAACTTCAAGTCACAAGACTTCATGGTTTTGTAGAGAAGATGTGTGACTTAGTGACTAAACAGCTTCATTTCTTTTAAATTCCTAATAGCATCAAAACACTTGTTGGATGAGGATAAAAAACATGCACAAACACAGACAAGAAAACATGTCACAACATTTGGGCAAAAATTTTCATGTGCATATGCTAGACAGTTCTTTGAAAATACTAATTTTTAGAAATATTATTTTTTGATTGGTTTTGCAATGCTCTTTGGGAAATGAGGTCTTAAATGACTCAAATTTTGCACTATGATTCATCACTTTGAAACATCAGTCATGTCTGGATTGTTGAAAACCATGGTGTTTAAAAAAATTTTGCCTGAGAATTTCAAACTGGGTGTTCTGTCCACATATTGATGGATACATTTTTTTATACTCAGTGCTAAAATAATATTTAACCAACCCCTTCACTCAACTAAGCTCATCTTAGTGGTAGTGAAGTCATTTACTCCTATCTCTTGTTCATTTCAAGGATGTTATGTGTTGCCTGAGAATCCTGTAAAACAGAACAGACACTCTGCACACGGTTAGGAGATAAGATATTACCTTTAATGAAGA
>JAWMRC010000089.1:62924965-62966542 GCA_035584755.1 Thripadectes ignobilis
AAGAAATCCCTTACTTTATAATTCTAAAAATCCATAAAATACATACTAAAAATCCATAAAATCCTTAGGCATCATATGTATCAGCTGTATTCAGATTAAACTATCAAGTGGAAAAAGCTATGACTTTATCTAGTGAGAAACAAAAGAAATGAGATGTAGGCTAGAAACATGACAAGAAAGCGCTTGTAAAAGTATTAATGACTGGTGAGAAGGGATGAGTAACAGGGACTATATACTTAAGTGATTGTCAAGAATCTGTCATGAGGTGCCATCACCTTCCTAGTAGCTGCTGTTAGTAAGCCTTGGCTCCAGGGCAGCAGCAAGCCCTGGATGAGGAGGCTGAACTGTTGTGCTGCTTTGTTTCCAGCTGCTTCTACATCCAGACTTTCTCTGTAAGTAGTCAAGTACTCATACAATCAGCTGGCAAAAAAGGAGAGCCAAAGATTTTCTACACAGACCACAAGCAAGTAGGCCATCATTGCTTCATCCACTAACAACAGCATGGGAAGCTCTGAGAAAGTGTGTAAACAAGCAGTCCAAATAGGGAATCCAAAGCAGTGCAGCTCCATGATAGCTCTGTGTGTGAAAGCAAGCATGTGTGGGTCCCTGCTAATGGAAGAGTGCAATCCTCAATAGTCCCTCTGAAAAACTCATGCTGACAGTTTTGTGCAGTACAACATAATTAAGTGCATCAAAATGATAATGTAGTGTATCCCCTAGTACGTAAATTGTTTGTATGGGATGAGAGCAAAACAAATCTGCATAGATAAACCCTCAGAGCACACTCCCTATCTCTGTATCAGAAGAAATCATTGAACCAAGAGATTGTTCAGAATTTGCCCGAGTCATACAGCCTACACAGTGAAAGTTACAGCAAACAGTGCCTTTCAGACCTTCATGTTCACGTAATCACAGAACATGCTGAGCTGGAAGGGACCCACAAGGACCATAGAGTCCAACCTTTAGCCCTGCACAGGGCCATCCCGAAGAGTCACACCATGTGCCTGGGAGTGTGTTATAGACAACAGACATAACCTACAGAGTAGAAACATGAAGTTTTGTCTTTCATCTGTCCAGTTTAGTAACTATTTTCATGTTTCTCCTCTCAGCAGCATATCTGACCTGAACGATGGTCTGGAGGAACTGTTTGAGTCTGACATGAATTCATACACCTTCAAGACTTGTCCTGTATTCTAGGCCCATGTTTCTTCTTTGAGGCTGCCTTATTCATTCAGCCCTTGGAAGTCCCTTGGAAGAGTGTGAAATATGTTCATACATTGTTACTCCAATAGTTTCTTACTCCTTTGCTTTCAGATTACAATGTCTTTGCAAATTCCAAAAGTTCAAAGTAAATACTGTTTATGAGCTCTTAGACTATGGCACCTATTTTTAGTTCTAAAAGTGGAGCAGCTTTTCTAAGCTGGCCATCCATATTCTTCCTTCAGGGAGGGGCAAGGGCATCCAAAAGACAACTCAATCCAGCCACAAGTGGATGCCTAAAATAAGTGGGATGAATCACCATCCTGAAGCTTCTGTTGTTCTGATAGTAGGGGAAACATGTGAAACTGGTTCAGACCACAAGCCTAATTCTCTCTGAAGTTAGCTGGGATGCATAGAAACACTTTGCCATGTTTTAAACTGTCCATTATGATTATCTTGGAACTTTGAAAAACTCTCACAGGCAAATTAAAAAGCCTCTGGATGAGGTGTACAACTGCTCCAGCTGTATTTACAACAGAAATCACCTTTATTGTTAGAAATTATTCCAGAGACAAACAGCAAACAGACCAGCCAAAAGGAAGTAGAACATGACAGGTTACAGATTTTCTACTACAGCATATTGTAAACACTAAAAGTTTACATAAACCCAATGGAAGACTGAAAAGGTTTGAGCCAGAGAAATCAATGAAAGTTACATATATACCACACACTGCCAAGAAACCACATGTTGTGACAGGTTGTCACACCTAGGAATGATCTATAAATGCTTTGTTGAAGTCCTATACCTTGTCCTACACATCTTCTTTCAGCCACTGTTGAAGTGGGAATGTAAGAGTCAGATGACTTTGTCCTGATTGAATGTGCTGCTCACACCACAGAATCTCATGCATCTACGAGTTTTTGATTCACAGATTTGCTGGCTAGGATTTATCATATTTGAAGAGTCATCTAAACTAAAATTTAAAAAAATTTCCCAGTTAGCATCAATAGAGTTTCATCTCTGGTAATTATTTAGACTGAAGCTCTTCCTGAGACTATTCCCATGATACTGACAATGATAATTAGCTATTTTGTTGACTATACATATTATTTTGGGATCCTATATGCTCCTGCTTATGCTTAGAAAATCATAAAAAAAGCTCAGCTTAACATTTCTTTATTCTCAGTCTTTTTTTTTATCATCCATCCTTTTACTTTTTAATGAACTACTCTAAGTTCAGATGCACTATTCAGCCTCATTCTACTATTTCTGTTGTCCAACCTACTAAAAAGCCACATGAAACAAGGAAAAACTTATAGCTTTAATGTGGTCACCACCACCCTAAGCCAAACCAACTTTTTGGTATCCTTGGACTCTAAGCATCTGGGTTTCAGCTTTACATCCTGTAAAGGAGAGAGGTAATATCACAGGGTGCAGACAGGAAAAATAGGAGCAAAACAAAGCTTTAAAGTTAAAAATTCTGATTCAGAATTCTCAGACTGTAATGACCCTGTTACGTGATTGTTTGGTTTAGTTTTCAGTAGCAGTTGTGGGATGTTGCAACAATTCTGAGCTGTATTTCTGGGGCTTGTGGGATGTTTCACTTTCCCCCTTTGGACTGAGAGTGCATCACAAATACATTCACAAAGATTTTAAGTAGCTGTGAGTATCAAGGGTTCCCATCAGTTTGGGCTAGGAAGGTATCCTGCCTGTCACTTCACACCATGATTCTGCAATACCGCAATACCACGCCTGTTATATCACTGACATCAAGTTCTCCCAAGTAACTTGATATACCTCCAAATATAACCAGAAACGTCAGAAATAAAAAGGGGAAAAAATGGCAATAGATCGTGTCTGGATCTGATTTTTGTGCAAAGACGAATACATCTGAACAGGCCAGGAAAGGTTGATTTTTTTAAAGTGTTTGCTCACTTCCGTAATACAGGATCAAGGGCACATCTGACAAAATTGAAAGGCCAGGCAATTAAAACTATTGAAAGCAAGAAATACATAAATATAAGCATTTTTTGAATAATAACCTCTTACGTATTACCAACCTGTTATACAAAAAACTGAAGGAGAAGGCTATTATAGAATCCACAGAAAGGTTAAGTATTCTGTGTAGTGTACAAATACCCTGTCTTGCATAAAACATGATTAAATTTTGGGACCTACTTCTTCAGTGAATCACTAAGAAATAGGTTTAGGAAGGAATTTCTCTTTGGGTACATTTTACTGTAATTTTCTCTTTCATGGTTTTCTTGTAGATTCTCCCCAAGATACTGCTCATGGACACCACTGGAGTTAAGATCCTGGATTACACTAATTTTTTATGTGTTTTAAGACTGTGCAAAAATCCATAACAAATTGTTCAGGTTCTTATCAACTATGAATTCCATTGAACACTAGAAAGACTGTAAAAAATGTTGTGGCAGTCTTCCAAATATACCTGAATTTAATTAAAAAAAAAAAAAAAATCCTACTAAAGTAAATAGAAGAACCTATGTGAAAAATGAACCGAGAGCTTTTTCACTTGCTTTTCTGTATCATTCCCACCTGTATTAGAAATTATCTAAATAGACTTTTTCATTAGTGTGTTTAATTTGGTCTTTAAGAAATATTTCTATACAAGGAAAGATCTTGCATGCAGCTAACCAGTAAGACAAGAGAGAATTTTACAATTCTATTTGGTATTAAACTAGGATAGGTCTAAACTAAGGATAGGGAGAAGTGCATCCAAGGGAACATGAGGTAAACTAAGTACAAGAAGCAGTACATTCTAAACAACATGGAGCTGAATGGTGGCTAACCCACCTTCTTTAAGGAGATCAAGAGACTTGAGATTGTGTTCTGCATCCTATTTTAAAAAATATGTTTTTGAAGGATGTGGAGAATTGAATATAATTTACTTAAAAAAGAGTCATAAAAAGTCTTACAGATCTAATTTTCTTAAGAAGAAAAGAGACCAAGAAGGACACGATTATACGCCTCTGATATATAGGAGACTGTAAATAGAATCATGGCATCATAGAACTACAGAATGATTTGGGTTGGAAGGGATCTTAAATATCATCTAGCTCCAACTCCCATGGCATGGGCAGGGACACCTTTCACTAGACCAGTCATGCAGAGCCCCATTCAACCTGGCCTTGAACGCTGCCAGGGATAGGGCACCCACAACTTCTTTTGGCAACCTCTGCCAGGCCCTCACCACCTTCACAATAAAGAATTCCTTCCTAATATCTAATCTAAATCTACCCTCTCTAATAAAATTATGCCTCATTGTTCCCTATAGCCCTCCATTTTTGTCATTCTGTGGTACACTCTTAGACAGATGAATCTCAAGGGAAGATTCCTTGTGCTTAGTGGGAAATCCCAATAGGCTATGCCAAGAAGCACAACAGTGAATTTAAGACATGGAAAGATCAAGTACTTGTAGATGCACTGGAAAAATTGTAGCATACCACACAAGCAGCTTTTGTAATTCCCAAACCTGGTATGTATTTTTCATTCAAAACTAACATGACACAGATGCCAAAACCTACATTGTTTTCTGTGCTGATTTATATTGTGGTTAAAATAGAGAAAGTGCCTACATTTTCATACAAAATATTGAATTCATGTACAAAACCTCATTTTTTTTGTCTTTTGAGTTAGCAAAAAGTGAGGTCTTTTGAGACATTTTAAGATCGTAATCCAGCCACCTTTAAGTCTGGCAGCAAGGGGCATTCAGCTGTCTTAGTTGAGAGAGCTGAAAAGACCTAAAAAATGAAGGATGAAGATTCAGTGGCAGAAGCTGGGGCGTTATCATAGGCCAACTTTGAAGTCCAGGGCAGTCTTTCTGTTTCTTTTCAAAATACTAACATTTAAATAATTTTCTATTATTGAGACAATTTAGTTTAACCATCAGGTCTTAGTTGATTTAACTCTCAATCCTGGCACTTTTTCGAATATGCATCTGCTTAAATTGCATTAAAAGCAGATACATCTCAACTTCTTTAACAAAAGTATTCTAAATCTTACTGAGTTAAGCAAGAAGCTCTTCTATTTCATGACAGTGTGTAAGGAAGGACAGATGAGAAGAAAATGTTTCATCTCATTCACCTTTAATTCAGATTCTTTTAATAGTCCCAGGGAGGATGAGGTTCCCTTTGACCATTACAGAAATAATAATGAAATAAATTCTTTCCATTTAGAATTAGTTATTATTAAGATAACGATTTTTCAGGAAAGTCACAATGCTGTCAGGCACCACATTAAAGCAAGACAAGCCACTCTTCTGAGAAGTAAGCTGTTTATTTGTTCTTTGAAAGCTCCTGCTCTATCAGTTTTAGAGAGTTCAATTCCTTGATCATGAACTTCAGGTAAGTTTTCAACTGGTAGCAACTTCACAAACCACTGTAGAAAATTATATACACAGAGGTGATATAATAAAAGACACTGCAGACAGTAAAAGTGGTGGAGTCTGGCAATAGTTTCACATAGCAGGAACAAATACAATTACAAAATGTCATACAGGCAGATAAGAAATGGTCAGACAGAAGTGTGAAAGGTATATACAACAGTTATATTTATACATCAAGTTGAAAACTGTTGCAAAATCTAAGAATGGACTCTTTCGGTTGAAAGAGTTCTACAGTGGTCACCTAGTCCAACTGCCTGAACCACTTTAAATACAAGTTAAAGCTACTAATTCAGGGCATTGTCCAAATGCCTTTGAACACTGACAGACTGGGAGCATTGGCCATGCCTCTAGGAATCCTCTTCTGTTTTCGGTGACACTGCTTTGTTTGCCAGTATCTGTATTTGTCGGTGCCAGCAGATTGCCATGACTTCAGTTGTCCTTGATGCATTTCATCAACTTCCCAACTGATTCATTTTACATATATGCCACTAATAAACAGTCCATAAATAAATTAGTACTTGCAGGATGTGTAACTAAGACGAATTTAAAAAAACAACGAGGCTATCTGTTTTGATATTTGACTGAAATCCTCAAACCTCACACATCATTAATTGTCCCTTCCCTGATCACATTGTAACACTGAGTACCTTGAAATTTGGCAAACCTGAAGGGACCCTGGGAAATAATGTGGTCCTGGGGATTTGTAGGGTACATTCAACTCTCTGAGCTTTCTGCTTCAGTGTACAGCCAAGTCAGGGGCAGATTACATCCTGGTTTTGCTCTAAAATATATGTTTTAGAGTTTTTGTAATAGCATGCCCCTTTTCTGTATAGACTTAAAAACAATAGAACTAAGAGGAGGCCATACCTTGTAATACCATGATTTCTAAATGTGGCTGTATGATAAAGGAGTTTAATTTGGAAAGGAAAAAAAAAACCACAAAAAACCAAAAAAACCCCAAAACAAACAAACAAACAAAAAACAACCAAACAAACAAAAAACCCAGTATTATCTCCAGAGGTGAAGCAAATGAATTAATTATTTTGCAATACTTCTCCAGGGCTGCCCATAATTCTATCAGTTCTCTCTTCTATTGATATGGTAAGGGCATTCAACTCTCTTCAAAGTCAACAGCCAAAGAAGGCACTAAGGGCTTGTTCTTGCAAAAGCTAAGTTATAAAATTATGCATGTTTTTGGAATCCCAGGAATGTGCAAAGATTTAGAATTTATTCTTCTAGGATTACATATTTTAACCCAATTAAATCTGACTGTGCCAGATGCAGTAGCTGAAATTATAGATTTGGAACCGTTATTTGGAGAATGTTCCAAAGTAGATGTAAATCAAGCACCATGATTATTTTTAAATGAACCAAGAAGAAATTTGGCTTTTTTAACAAAAGTTTTTCAATACCACAAATTCTTGTATGTTTGCATGTGTGTTAGCTAGGGTCTGGATTACATCTACTTTGCAAAATAAGGCACCCAGGAAGGACCAAAGTCTGAAGAGATTGGGAGGGATCAAATGCTGTTTCCCAATTACAGGATAAATGAAGAAGGCAGTATAAATTGTACAGCATGTGCAGATGTGCAGCTGAAGTTCATCCAGACCATTAAAAATCTCTGGAGACTTGAGGCTGAAAACATATTTTGAACAGCTCTACTTCTGCAAGACCTATTGTACTTCCTTAGGCTCAGTACTGGTACCTAACCTGAGCAGATGAATTCACTAATCCCATGAACGTCAGAAGGCAAGAGTGCATATGTTAAAATTATTTTGATATTTACTGTTGTTGACAAAACTAGGTCATACTGTCACTGTAACCAACAACTCTCCTGACAGAACTACACTAAATTCATGCACAGCCTTCAGCAACTATATGTGTGGAAAACACATGTCCCTATCTATATTATCTCCAGCTTCATAATAGCAGAGAACATGTTAAAAAATGCTGACAGACATTTTAAATGCACTGCAAATTCTTTTCCTATCAGCTCAGGTGCTATTTTCATTGCCGTTTCAGGTAGGAGATGGCTCACTAGGAAGAAAAGTCATGAGCAAATTCCTCAGTTCTCTTCGTCAAGTTTGTGTTTTTCTTTGAGCAGTAAAATAAAAAATTCCAGTAACAAGGGTATAAAAGCTGTCTCTGTCGATGTACCAATCCTTCTGTGTCACTATGGGAGAAAGAGCAAGAGGATCATCAGACTCTGAACAGCCTGCTCACTGAACTGATAGTTTGGATATGGATGGATAGGAGATCAGAACTTCCAAAGGTCCCCCAAGGAAACCATGATGCATGGTTTTAATTTCCAGCTAATAATCCTATGAAATAGTCTTTATGGCTGACAGAACTTGTTCTCAGACAGATATGCCCATTGCTATGCGTCTGTGTTTGTCACAAATATAAAACACTGACAGCACTGTATCTCCCCATGCCTTCTCTGTGGACTTCTTTCTGCACATGCCCCTAATAATAATAAATGGCATTTTTAAAAAAAACCTCAAGCACCCAAGCAACCAATGAAAAAATTCCAATCAAACCAACTAAAAGAAACAAAGAAATCAATACATAACAAACAGAAGCAAAAAGATTAAAAACAAATAAAACAAACTACCAAAAAAAAAAAAAAAAAAAGAGAGAGAGAGAAAAGAGAAAAAGAAAAAAAAAGCAAGAATCAAACAGGAAGGAACAAGTCAATTTCTCCCCTCTCTAAAGCCAGTATTATTACTACAGTGATGCTGAAGATGGAAGATGGAGGTCTTGGGGCATACGTATTATCAAATGTCTTGGAATTTTTTCCGCTGGGGAGAAAACAAATAAAATAAAGTACAGAACCTTTCCAGTTGCCCTAAAGTTTGCACAAATGGGAATACTTTGAGGGATAGATTTCTTTATGAATTTATCTGGCTTTTAGAGGGAATGCTCCTGCTTTTTCCAAACTGTCTGAGGTAGATCATAGTGGGAAAGACAAATAATTATTTAATTCCTGTTATGAGCTTTTTTGTTAGTTCTAAGAGCAGAAATTGGACAGATCTTTTTTCTAAAACACTGCATCCAACAACTCCTTTAATCTGATCTCTAGGTTATCTATTTGTTCCCAAATAGAAAAAACCCTGACGTAAATTAACAGATAAGGCTGTCCAAGAGAACTGTAGAAATTGAGAAGACAGAGGGCAATGAATTACTCTTCTTGATGTAGCTACAACTTGCAAAAAATTATTTTGCTTAGTCACAGAATCCTTGAGGATCAAAATCATCAGAGCTCATATCATAGATAATTCATCAAAAGCACTTACAGAGTCACAATTCCAGAAAATCCCTTGGGGTCACCTATCCAACACAGACATATGCAAGTAGAAGTTTTCTCAGGACCTAACCAAAAGTAGATATAGCAGGAAACAGCTGACTCTGATTACTCTACCTGCTGAGTCATGCATGAGTCTTTCTGTAGAGACTTGCATGAACCAAAAGGTCCACAAAGTCTTCAAGCTCTTCATAAAATCCATGAAATGGCTTGCAATCCCCATCCCCCCTGCCATCAGTAGGGTATCTTCAACTAGATCAGGTTGCTCAAAACCTCATCCAACCTGGCCTTGAATGCTCCAAAGAGATGGGACATACACAGCTTCTCTGGACAGCCTGTGCCACAGCCTCACCACTCTCATTGTAAAAAAAATGTCAGGTCCATGTCCTTCCTATGCTGGGAACCCCAGAGATGGATGCAGAGCTCCAGGTGGGGTCTCACCAGAGCAGAGTAGAGCAGAGGGGCAGAATCCCCTCCCTCACCTGCTGCCCACCCTGCTCTGGATGCAGCCCAGGACATGTTTGGTGTCTGGGCTGTGAGTGCACATGGCCGGGTCATGTCCAGCCTCTCACCCACCAGCACCCCAAGTCCTTCTCAGCAGGGCTGCTCTTGGTCTGTTCATCCCCAGCCTGTGCTGATACTGGGGTTGCCCTGACCCAGACTTTGCACTGGGTCTTGTTAAACCTCATGAGGTTCCCATGGGCCCACTTTTTGAGCTTGTCCAGACCTCTCTGAGTGGCATCCTGTCCTTCAGAATTCTCAGCCACATCACTCAGCTTGGTGTCATTTGCAAACTTGGTGGAGGTGCATCAATCCCACTGTCATTAATCAGTACTGACCCCCATGGGTATTTCTGAGGGACATCCCTCTCCACCTGGACATTGAGTAACTGACCACTACTGCCTGGATGCAACCAATCAACCAGTTCCTCCTCCACCAAGCAGTCCATACATCACATCCACATGTCCCCAGTTTGGAAAGAAAGATTTACAAGGAAGCTGTGTCTTGTTCCTACATGGAAGGTTCTGCGTAATGTTTCAAACCCAGCATTTCTGGAACTGGTGGAGCTCAGCCCAAACTGAAAATACCATCTGTGAAACAGTGCTGAACAGCCATATTGTCACAATGATTTGCACCCAGCAAATACTCGTTCTGGTACAGAGGTAGAGGGTTTTCTTTATAGGGCTCTTGTATTGCTGCAGAACTGGCATTTAAGATGTAGCTGGACTCATATGCTTGTTACCTCCTATATTGGTTTTGTCAAGGAATCAAAAATTGAAGGAAAGGGAAATAGAACTTGGACCTCACCTCTCGACCGTGTGGTTGGCAACTAGGACCTTCATCATGTGGCAGCCTTCCACATTTGTGCTCTCATAGGGAAGAGAAGAGAGAGGCTTCTTGTCTAGAACCAGTTTCATCCACAGTTTGCTTTACTACAAGGAAGCTGATCTAGTGCAACTAATGCAGAAATTGACAAAAAATAAATAACTCTTTGGAATGACTGATAAATCTCTGAATTGATTGTGCTATCCACTTTTTTGTTTGTTTGCTTGTTTGGGGGTTTTTTGCAGCTGGCTATTGAAAGAAATGAAATATCAACATCACAATCCGGCTGTGAGAGTTGGCAACAATGAAGACATTCCAGCATAATAGGGACAAAAGTGCATAAAGTACAATTTCTTATTTAATTTACTGAGATTTTTGCTGTCAGTGGGATGGTAGGATTCAGAACTGAGTTCACTAGTATTTCAGGAGTAAGGCAGAAAACTGAGACAAAATGTCAATTTTTTTCATTGGAGCTTGAAATGTGCAAAGACATTGGACTTTATTCAGATGCCTGTGAGACTAGTTTTCTGATATTCAGTGGCATTCTGGATGACCACGAAAAATGTTCCTTTCATCCATTAGTATGCATTCACACCATCCTCAGGAACCAGAGATTGTCACATTCATATCAGAACATGGACTCACTCTGTGCTTAAAACTTAATTGGAATGTTTTGCAGGCACTGGGGATAAGCCAGTAAAGAAATTAATTTGGTCACTCATTCAATCATTCCTTTCTTAGACTTTTGTCAATACCAGCCTAGAAGGAGGGTGGTAATATGTGGCTCTAAATCTCAGCAGCCAGTTATGTGCAAAGGTAAAGAAAACATGAAAAGAAGGCTAAAAACACAGCAATTCACTATTGTATTGTATCACTGGATCATATTTTACCTAAATGCGCACAAAATATTTCAGATTCTGAAGTTTAAAAAAATACTCCAGGAATCCCAGTAGGTGGAGGCCGGGGGGGGTGGTTTGGGGAATGTGTATTATCATAAGCTTAGGTAAGTGCCGCTTTCTAATTTTGCAGCAGTTTACCCACTGACCTCTGTGATTTCTTCCATGTTGCCTAGAATGCTCTTGAAACACCTCTCTCTGCAAACTTTACCTGTGCTCTGAAAACTAAAAACACCCAGCTGCATGGTATGAGCTTACTTATATGTGTTACTACAGGAAGAAGAGAATCTCTAAGCTTCTTATGCACTACTGCAGGAGACAGTTTCAAGCATCTCATGTACCCAGTTTTACTGACAGCTGACTATTGGTTAGTCTTATTTTCTCTTTTTCTTGTTCTTTGCTAATGGTAGCTTCGTTTGGTCCTATGACATGACTCTGTACTGTTAAATTAATTTAAATTGGTCTGAATGTGATAAAGAGGAAATTGCTGTGACCCTAACAAATCTAGATTTTAAATATATTTG
The DNA here is from genome assembly GCA_035584755.1 of Thripadectes ignobilis. Taxonomy (NCBI): domain Eukaryota; kingdom Metazoa; phylum Chordata; class Aves; order Passeriformes; family Furnariidae; genus Thripadectes; species Thripadectes ignobilis. The sequence continues at coordinate 62,936,625 of JAWMRC010000089.1, forward strand.
TTAAAGTGAGCTGTGAGCTGAGTTTAACATTCCTCTTGACTTTTGGTGTCACTTAATTTTAACTATCTCACAGTACAGAACTACTCTTTATAACACCTTGTATATTATCAGGGACTTTTTACTATCAGACAGTACCAACAACTGGAGAAAAATGACTCCTTGATACAAGGGAATATCCCAGGCAGTTTCATTCGAGAGACATTGAATCACAGAACACTCTGAGTTGAAAGGGACCCACAAAGGGCATGGAGTCTAACTCTGAAGTAAATGGGCCATACAGGGAATGAACCCACAAGAACCCTTGGTGTTATTAGAACCATGTTCTAACCAACTGAACTAAGAAAGACTGGGCATGTTTTGTGTCAAAGCACAGTAAAAAATTCATTTTAAGTACCCTGTGCAATTTTTATCTCCCATGTCTGATCAGATGAACTGATGCCAGAATAAGTTCAGTGAATTGCTAACAGGAGGAACGTAAAGGACAGCGGGGTATAAAAAAGAAATTTGCTCTCTGCAAACACACAAATAGACATCAGTGATGGAGAAAAGGTATTTAAACAAAAAGACTATTTCTGCAGTATTTATACTATGACATATCAAAAGAACCAGCTGGTAAGAACCAGTAGTGAATGACTAAATCTAAACATTCTTCTTTAAAAAGCTTTTGGGGAAGACTTTCAGAAGAAAGAATCAGACAAAAAAATTTAAGTAGTTTCCAGGCAGAGTTTGATTACGTGTTTTTTCTGCCTTTCTCTTCATAGCAAGGGAACTAGATTTCATGGTTCCTTCCTACAGTGTCTTCCTACACAACATGGTTATGATTCACCCATTTAAAACCTTAGAATAGATTTAACATTTTCAGATAGGTTTGAATATGTATTTGATTTGATATTACAAGTTGGAACTTGAAAAAGATTTCTTTCCATATTTTAATTCAAAGGATCTCTTTATTATTTTAAGCATCAGAAGAAATTATTTCTTATGAATTTACAGTAAGTATTCTCACCTTTCCATATACATTAATGATATACAGGAAATTATATAATGGATTCCTGTCTTCATACAAAGCCAAATAAAAAGTACATTACTAGATCGGGAGATTGTTAACAAAAGTCCAGCGATATAACAAATCTTCTCTAGAGACCATTCACATCTGTCAAGGTAGAAACCACAACTGGTTCCTTGTAAGTTCACGTACAACTCTTCAGCTCAAATTTGATCTGTTCCAGAGTAGTCTCTCCATTAAAATTCCAAGTGAAATGATCAATTCAAACCCTACATCTTGTTTTTAAAACAAATGCCTCACATCCAGCTGACAGTGAAAATGGAGATCCTAGCAGAAACTTGTCCCTGCCTCCTATGTTTTATTTTCACAAACACTGTGTTGCCAGTTCTCAGTAATACAATGCTTTTAAAACAAAGTTCTCCTGGAGGATGTATTTAGGCAATAATTAGTCCTCCCAAGACTGATAGACACAGGTATTACACAAATTACCTAATGTTGTTGTTGTGTAATGGAGAGCTTGTGTCCCACTTTGACCTGAATAGCAACAATGGAATCAAGGTGAAAATGAAACCCTGAAAATTGTTCAGCTGTAGTGCTTTCCTTCACTTGGTACAGTTTTCAAAAGCTTGATTACTTGGAAGAGTGTTCTAGCTGCAGATTTTAAACTTTAGGAAAAAAAATACAATCGGATACTCAGACACTTCTGTAGCAGAAAATAAAAAACTTCACTTACTAATTCATGCCTTAAGACATCAATTTGTTATGAATCTGAGCCACTTGTTCCAGAAAGGATTCCCATCTCAGTTTCAAGGGTCAGGAATTCAGAATATCACAGTTAGTTGCCTTCACAGAGAAAATAAGACTGAATCACTGCATCTCGCCATGTCTGTATTAATGTTTATTTTGTGAAGACTTGCTTTACTTTTGAAATTCCTTTGTGAGTTATGCATTCTGCAAAGAGCTGTAGAGCAGTAACTTCCCTCTTTGACATAACACCACTTTTTTGTTTGTTTGTTTTACTATTAGGGACTGTAAGAAAAATAAATTAGAATAAATTAATTTAGGTAGTATACTTCATTTGGGAAGAGAGGGACAATATGACAGGGTTTGTGGTGGTTTTTCACCTGCATGGACTTTATTACCCCCTTTTATTTGTGTCTTAAACCAGACTGAACTTTCCCTCATGTAACTTTGGTGAATAACTGGGTATAATAGAGTATCTCAGAGTCTTTGGCTGTTTCTGAAAAAATTCTTGGGACTGGAGAAGACAAAATCGGGTTAATTAGTGTGGCCTCTGCATGACATGATGTGAATGACCAGTCAAATGGTGCCATGAGGAATGAGAGATTCACAACTACTGAAAAGTTAACTGGAAAGGTAACTCAAACACCAGTCCACACCCATATCTCAAAAGATAGTCCTGTGTGATATGATTTTCCTTCCAGCATTAAGCATCACAGAGTCATTGGGACTGAGAAAATCAAATGTTTAATATACAGATACCTGACCTCCAAGAAAAGGAAAAAAAAAAAAATATCCTGTGAGGGCCAGCTAAGCATGCGCAAAAATATTCACAGGACAAGCTGTGAACTCAGGCAGAGATATCCCTGCTGGTCAGTTCAAAAGACATTCCTCTTGGGAACTTCTATAATAGCATTCTGGAATCTTGCAGATCCAGGGACTACAGTGACTACACTTTAGCAGTGAAAACCAAGAAAACATGAATCTCATCCCCTTTCCCTGAAAGCTGGCCTTATGTTGTTTAGATTACTGGATATTTATTTATTTTTTTTGTAATAGCTAAAAAGAAAAAGGTGTGACCTCTGTGGAATCTGTTAGTTCCCTGCAGCACAAAATATAGGCTTTCTTTTACCAAATTGAGGGCACTTATGTTGGGGATGACAAGCCAAGCAGAATTAATTTGCAGAAACAGGATTCAAAAGAAGGTATCAGTCCAGAAGAAGAGTTCCCAATGGGAACATTTGCAACTTGATACTTTTCCACATGAGAAAATTTAACTTAGGTACCAGTGAATCCACTACCAGTTCTCAGCCTTGCAGAGGAGTTAAAAAAATATCTTCCTCTCCAGACACTTTTCCTAGAGATCCAAGAAAAGCATGTTGGAAATGCACAGGAACACCAACATGCCTCATCAACACCATTCCCTGAAACCTCAGCTCTCATGCTAATGTGAATGAATCCAAAGCACTTTGAAGGTTTTTATACAGATTACTGACATAGGATAATGTATAGGATAGGCAGCTCTAAAAAAAGGGGCCACAAATTCCCTGGTGCCTTCTTTACTGCTAGTCCTGCCAGTACTGCTTAAACAATGGACAGGTTGACCTAGAGAAATGGACACCATTAGCCACTGTTTTCTGAATTTACATACTCAGAAACTAGTAGGATTTGTTTTGTGTTATTGGGCAGTACAAGGGAACTTCAGGTGGGTTGATCACAAGGTCACATTCACATCCCCAACAGACAGCCTGCTATGGCATGTACAAGTGTAAGATGCAAGACTTGCACTGGCAAAACCATAAAGACAAACCTTTTCCATTTCTTTCCCCAAAGTGCACAAAAAATGAGAAGGCTTATCACTGGTTTTGCCTCTGACTAAGCTAAGCTGATTCAATTGAGTGAAGTAAATGCTGCTAACACCAGCGAGGCTCTGAGCAGCGTATTTGGTCCTTTGGTCACCATGAATACCATACTGAGTGAAAATATGTGATCAAAAATCACTGTGAAGAGTGAGGGAGAACAACTAACACAGTCACTGTTAAATAAAGATACATAGTCTATTAACTTGAAAAAAATTGCAATTGTAGACTTGTAACAAGAGTGAGCAGTTGAAGTGATCCTGTGAAATATCGACATGCAAGCAAATTTAACAAACCCTTCAAATTAATGTATTCACATACCAAACAAAACAGTCCCTTCCAGCATAGTCAGCTTATATGATACAAACTGACCTTTTGGGCATTTTTGTATTTACAAGAGGGAGGACAAAAGTGGAAGATTTATTTCATTTTAAATAAAGGCAATACTACGTAATTTATTTTTATTATTTATGGATTTAAAGGATGCTTTTAACTAATAAGCAAAAGTTACGCTTTGCCTTGGTGTCCATATTATTGTTTTACAATGAGCTCTATATAATGTAGTCTCTGGGGGCACTACAGGGCTTCACTTGGGAAAAATTAACAGTGAAAGAATATTCAGTGATGCTGGGAACAGTGGTTCAAAAGGCAGAGATGGGTTATAGTGATAGCCATGGATTCAATTTCCATGATTATGAATCCATACTAGATGATGGGACAAACATATTCTGCAATATGATCCAAAGAAGAAAAATCTTGGCTTCAATTCAATTCTAGATAAAGCAAACTGCAGAGAAAAGCATTTTCAATGAAAAGCTCCCTGCCTCCAGCTTCTCAGAAACAGCACAAAATGTCTTCTGCTCCCATGGAGAGCTTGCACAATGCAATTAAAAATACACCAAGGATCCTTGAAGACACTGTGACAATAAAGTGGTACTAGCCATTAATGAGCACTGTGAAAAGTCATCCACTGGCATTTCACTGATTGGCAAAGAGACAGAAGGTAAAATTGCCCACGTTAGAACTCAAAATTACAGTCCAGTAATGTCTGCAATCCCCACTCAAAATCTTATTAAAGCCAATCTACAAAGTAGAAACTTTATAAAAATAAATGCTATTTTATAAAAGAAGAAAAAAAGGAAGTGGGATTTCTGTATATTATGTATGTAAGTCTACTGAATTTTTCCTGGAAGACTATGGATGGCTGGAGAACAGGTGGGATTATCACCCCACTAGTGTATAAGGAAAACCTAAGTAATACAGAGCAGAAGTGATTTATTATTTGAACTGTTTAATACTTTGAATTATTTTTATTAACACCTATTTAACTCAAACACTGAGAGACACCTGGAAGAAATATTGAATCCACTTGCTTTTCAGTGGAGGACTGAGAAAGCTTATAAAACACCTGTGGGACTTTCAAAGGGCCTTTTAGGGAAAACAGGAGAGATCATATTTAATACAGCTAGCTGATACTTTTAAAAGGAAAAGAATCCATGACTATAACACCCTAAAGGCATATAAAAGACATCACAGCTTCTTTTTCCTTATTTTTCAGTGCTCTGGCAGGAGGTTTTATAAAGCAGGAAGAACACATGTCCTCTGATGTTATCTCACAAGGTAGGGACAGAGCAGACTGCTACAGCACCACACCTGCACACCGACAACTTCAGTACTTCATTTTGCACAAAGAAATTTTTATTCTATTTTATTTCTTGGAAGTGGAAGAACTCTACCATAACTAACAGTAGCTGGAGGTTGTCAACCTCTCACATTTCCCCTAATGGTTTCCAAACTGACATGGATATTTTGGTTGTAGTTTGACAGCCTCTTCTGCCAGGCCAGAGTCAGGAGATGACCGACAGCAGAGAGGAGAGAGGGGAGAAGAAGGTACTGAAAAGAGAGTGTAACTCACAGTGAAAAGAGTTAAAACTAAATATAATTAAATTGTTCTTAGTTGTAAATAAATACAGTTAAAGGAGTTTAACTCAGAGTTGGCATTGGAAGAGAAATCTTTTAGTAGGATAACATTGATCTAACTTGGCAAAAATAGATACATGAGACAACAGTTTAAATAACACAATGGAAATATTTAACAATACTCAAAGGCACTGGGGTAAAGGTTAAATCCAGGACAAAAAAAAAAGGGAAAAATACATAATTAAAATATCTTTCAACACCTAGAAAAATACCACATCATAAGCACATTCTCACTTGAAGGCACCTTCAGATATGAGATTAAATCAAGTTAATGTGGTATCTTTTCTCTTTGGTTGTAAGTATCTGCTGGAAACAACAGGTTTTCTAATAGAGGCACACAAGACACTAAATAAAATAACCTCTCAGGCTATTAGGACCGTTCCTTCAAATCAAAGATTAAGACAGCATGAGGTATAAAAGTAGAAAAAAGACCATATGGCATTACTGCCATCAGTACTATTTTGCAGTTTAAACACTGCATCCTTGCATGAACTTGCATTACATTGAGTTTTATTGGCACTGCAAATGTCTCAGGTCAAGAGTTCAGAGTATCTAGTGAAAAACATGGAGAATCAAAATCAAGTGTTCAAAACAATCCCAATAACAAACCAAAGATAGAGATTTATTTACCAGTTGCCTCAACAGGACTTCCAAGCAAGTGTTTTGGGTTTTTTTCCCCCAAAGCGCCCAAGCTGTTTTGGTAACAAAGATCCAAACTTCTCTTGTTATTCATGTCCAGTTTATGTGAAGCCTGCTGCCTACCAATATTCATTTTTCTCAAGCTTTGTTTTATACCAAAATCCTTGAATTAATCTCAGAAAGATCGGAGTTCATAGGCTAAAACAGTCACAGAACATTTCAGTTCCCTTTGTCAGAGGAACAGCATTTCCTAATCAATGCCTACCATCAAGGTAGATACGCCAACAAACATTGCCAAATGTCACATCTTCCAAATTTTTTACTTCGAACTCAGGATCTGAAAACACTCAGTGAAAGAAACATAACAGTTTTATCATGTTGTAAGAACCTTCAAGGATTTACCTTTCACAAAGAAGGCATAAGGGTAAATGCATTGGCTTATTGTTAGCATCAATATCTTCAAAATCATAATTAGACCTTGCCTTTCTTACCTTACCAGCATTCACCTTCCTGAAATCCTATGTCTTTATAAGGGCTTTGCCAATAACCTCACCCAGCAGAAGGGAATGGGACAGAGAAGCTTCTTTTTGTTTTGTCAATATACGTTACTGCTCTTTGAGGTCTAAAGCAGGTGGAGTTTATGTGACAACTGTAGTTGAACAGTGAATGAGAGGGATGTGTTCTGAAAGAGGCTGTGAATATATTTCAGTGTAGGATAGCTTTGGGGATACCTTGTCTGTGGAGAACATGTACCATCCTATCCTACAGCATTCTGAAAATAAAAAAGCTAACAATGGTTGCCCAAGAATCACAGAATTGTTAAGGCTGAAAGGGACCTCTGGAGAACATCTAGTCCGACACCACTGCCAAGAGCAGGGTCAACCTACTTCAGGTGACACACTAGCATGCCCAGTTGGGTTTTAAGTGTCTCCAGAGATGAAGGCTCCGCGACCTCCCTGGGCAATGTTCCAGTGCTCTGCCACTCTCAATGTAGAGAAGTTCTCCATCATGCTGAGGTGGAACTTCTTGTGTTTTAGTTAATGTTTTAGTTACTTCTTGCCCTGTCACTGGGCACCACTGAAAAGAATCTGGGACCATCCTCTTGGCAACTGTCTTTGAGATATTTATCTACATTAATGACATCCCCTCTCAGTCTTCAGTTCTCCAGACTAACCAGGCCCAGCTCCCGTGACCTCAATTCTTAAGAGAGATGCTCCAGTCCCTTTATCATTTTTGTGGCCTCCACTGAACTATGTTCGATAACACCTTGTCTTTATTATACTGAGGAGCCCAAAGTTGGACACAGCGCTCCAGATGTGGCCTCACTGAGGACTGAGTAGAGGGGGAGGATCTCCTCACTCAACCTGATGGCCACTGTCTTCCCAGTGTACCCAAGGATGCCATTGACCCTCCTGGCAGCAAGGGCACACTGCCAGGTTATAGTCAACATGTCATCCACCAAGACTTCCTGGTCCTTCTTGGCAGAATTGTTCTCTATTAGGTCAGACTTCTACCTATACTGGTGCTTGGGGAAATTCCTCCCCAGGTATAGGACCCTATGCTTGACCTTGTTGAACTTCACTAGTTTTCTCTCCACCCAGTTTTCCAGCCTGCAAAGGTCCCCCTGAATGGTAGCACAACTTCAGGTGTATCAGCCATTCTACCTGGCCTACAGGAAACACCACAGCAGTGTCACCTTATTATTACCTGTCATCCTATATTAGCCTGTCCCTTAATATTCATCTATAAACTCTCCACTAGTTCATCTGCCCCTGGGTAGAGCTCAATATATTCTAGTTGCTCTCTCACTTAAAAGTCAACTCCAGCCCCTCACCTCTCTGACCTGCACTTTCTAAAAAGTACATAGTCATCCACGACAACCTTCCAGTCATGTGGGCTCTCCCACCATGTCTCGGTCATTGCAGTGAGATCATGGCCCTGTGACTGCACACAGATTTCCAGTTCTTTTTTATTCCCCATGTTGTTTGTCTTTGTATACAGGCACTTCAGGGAGGTAATCAAGCAGCTAGGTTCCCTAGAAGGGGTGTAAGAGGATTGACCATAACCATAAACCCTTGATGTGATGAGCCCTACAATTCTCATCTTGAGAGGCAGTCAAGGAACTTCTGTCAGTGTACTGGTTGTTATGATCTTCTACCCAGCAGGAAGCAATGGCACGAGCATTGCCACTTTGTACCCCACCCCTGAGTCCTCTAGTTTAAAGCCTGTCTCACAAAAATGGCCAGCCTGCTGCCAAAGATTCTCTGACCCTTTTGGGATAGATGGATCCCATCCCTCCCTAACAGGCTATAGTCATTAAAGCACAGCCCACTGTCACAGAAGCCAAAACCTTCTCGATGGCACCAGCCATGAAGGCAGACGTGGATCTGCAATGAGCATCTGCTTCAGGCTGTCGCTGTTTCTCTGACCAGTAGGATAGATGAGGAAATGGCTTGAAGGAGATGTTTTTCACCTGACTTGCCAGGCCTTAATAGTCTTCCTCGATCCTACCTATTTTTTGGCTTCTGGCATCATTTGTACCCACATGAAAGAGTAACAGCAGGGAGCTGGGGTACTCTCTGGGCAACATCACAGGTCTCAGCCCATAGTAGGCAGCAAACTTCTTGCGACTCTCCATCAGGCTGGCAGATGGGCACCTCAGTGCTCCTTCACAGAGCCACCCACAACAACCACTCGATGACCTTTTTACAGTGACCATTGTGTGCTGCTGGTGCAGGTTATCCTTATTGGCCTTGCTGACAGACATCTAAGACCTTTAAAGCATCCTGTCTGGTTTTGGTCTGGAAGTTGTGGGGTGGAGGTTGAATTGGAGATCTGCTTTTGTGGGTCACCAGGGACTCAGGTGCCTCTGGCTCAGTGGTATCCATTGTAAGGGTAGGGCTCTGAAGTCACATATCTAACTCTGTTTTAGCCCATCTAGTGCTGCACAGCCTCCCACAGGAGCATCTAAGGCCTCTTGTGGATCTAGGCCTTGTTCCAAAAGCATCTATTGCTGGGAAAGAGAGAAATATCCTTTGTTAGTAATAACAGTAAGGAGAATTATTACAAAGCAAAAAATAATTTTTTTACCTACACAAGTTGTAAAGAGAAACAAATGTACTTTTCAATCAGGCTAATAGAGATTAATCACAATCTTTAGATCATCTGTAGTGCATAGTTTGTAATTTTCTGAGGCCAACTAAAACAGAATGGAGAAGTCCTCCAATCGGTTTCGCAATCAAGTTAACAGAATAGTCTTTATTCTTCAGGTTAGCAAAATTTTACAACCTCTGTTAAAACTAGTTTGTTGTTTCTTTGATTTTGTATGAGTCAGGAACACAAAAAATCAGTCTCTAAATAACTCTCCAAAACTACTGAAAACAAAGGAAGCCCAGAAGGCAAAGCACTCATAAAACAACGAGACAGAACAAACAGGTAGAATTATTTTTTGCATAAAGTAAGCCAGCTGGAAAGTTCTCAAAACTTAGCCATATATTATGGAGACATTCCCCTTAAATTAATTTTTAGTGAAATGAAGTAGAGGAGAAACAGACAAGCATCTTCATATGACAAACTGCTATCAATTGTATTTACTATAAATTTCTTGTGTTCTGTCTTAGAAGAGTCCTCCATCCATTTACTGTTTACCAGCATCTGAGCAATTAAAAGGAGTAGGTAAATTTAGTAAAAGTAGAGGTCCAAAAAGATTATGACTATTAGGGCAAACCCTCTTCTTGGCTTTGATCTGAATTCCCCAGCCTCCAAGACCTGCTGTTTAACTGTTTCCAGGGCACTTGGAAAAGTGTTCATTAGAGCTCACACAAAACAGTTTCTTTCCAGGCATTAATGACCTGGGATCTAAAAGAACTTCAGCACTCAGATAACTTTTGAAAATAAAATCATTTTATTTAGGTGCCTAAAAAAACCGCTGCAATCTTTTACTTAAGCAGGGACCCTTTAGAAAGTCTGAGATGGCACTATAAAGAGATTCTAGAGAGACGCCCCCTAAAATTAAATAAGCCTGTCACAACATGGGACACTACACCAGACAGCTGAAGTTCAGTGAGAGTCATCCTTTTCGCTTGTTTCTGGTTTCAGTGTACAGAGGTTACAAAAGTTGTAGAGTTTTTCTTATGCTCCTCTGAATGACAGAAACACTTCTCTACCAAATCTACTAAAATATTTTTACAGATATTTCTTTAGACCCCTCTTATTTCCAAGTAAAAGATCCTTTTTGAGGTTTCAAAGTCATCAAATTTCTCAAAAATATTTGCAATTTCAAGATAGAACTGTTCCTTGGGAAATAAATTGCTTCTGTACATGCTTGCAATTTTTTGCCCTGAAGAAATGCATTTATTGCACGAATAGAGCAAAAGGAGTACAGACTCTTTCTATGAACATCACCTCACATCACATCTAAAATGCTTCTCCTGTATTTTTAAGTATTTTGATGAATTATTTCTTCAAGAGGCTCTTTTCTGAAAACTTCTGCAGAAGTTCTGCCCTGAAGATCTTTATTTCTTCAGTTTTAATATATTTTAGATAAGCAGAAAAAAATGTAGGGCTAGATTAGTCAAATGGCATAAATTGTTTAAATAAAATCATAGAGTAAATTGTTTTTAAACAGTTGTGTTAGTTGACAAACTTCACGGACATTGTTCTGTTGCACTTGTCCTACCCAGAACTCCCCTTCTGCAAATTATACTGTGATCTTTTTTTCTGTGAGTTTAAAGTGCACCTCTCATTTAAAAGGGAAAAAAAAAAAAAAAAAAAGACCAAAACAAAACAAACCAGAAACAAACAAAAAACCAACCAACCAACAAACAAACAAAACCACAGAAAAACCACCAGAATTTTATCCTGGAAATGTTTGACATATATATATTTGTGAGCACATTCCTGATATTTGCCCCCAGGTACTTGCGAAGTCTATTAAACAGTCAAATAGTGCCTTTTGATACTTCTGGAATTTGCAAACAGTAGGCATTTGTCATGTCTTATAACCCTCCACCTCCACTGAACAGTCATGCTGGAAAAGAAAACATATTAAAAGATGCATCTGTGCAAGTTAACTTTAAAACAACTTCTAAGCCCACAGTTACAAAAATGGAAAATATATTTCTCTGCAAGTTAGCTCATCAAACTTTAGCCTCAGGGTCTCAGGCAGGTGTCACAGAGGGCTTTTAACATTGCACCCATGAAGTCAGCCTGTAAAAATAACAGAGACTTAAGCCATAAACGATAGAGTGACTCCTCTACACCTTGCCCAGCTGCATGTTCAGGGTAGTACTCCACACTCCAGTATAGCACAGAAATACCCAGGCCAGCTTGTAAAGACACTGACTCAGGCATCCAAATCATACTAGGATCAGCAACACTGTGCTTGGCAAAATCTAACTTACACAGGTAGCAGTAAGGCAGCCAGGGAGATCTTAACAGTTCCAGACTCTTCCCTTTCTAATCCTATCATCACTTATTGTTTTTTGGAGGAGACATTAGTAAAACTAAGAAGTGGTATCTTCTTCATCCACTGGAGAGCTACAAAAAAAATACCCTAAAAATGCTTCTGAAATTTTAGTCCTGTTTTTTCATATCTTAAGGCTGTTGCTGGTTTTCAATTTTTGAGTCAAACTACTGAAACAGAACCATGCCCAATTTCAAAATGAGGATAGAGGACCTAGTTTCATTGCTCATGCAGTGAACCTTCTCCCATCAATTTAGGCAGCTCAGGGTTACGCCACCAACTCTGGGCTTGTTGCCAAAGGTGCCTCTTACAATCTGTCATAGAAGTGCTGGTACTTCTGGGCTGTTCATCACTGGTGTCTAATACAGGAGGAGGTAAATCATCATCTGAAGCTGATGAGAAAATAGGCCTGGAGCAGTCATTTCAGACGAAGATCCTGTGCTGTAGATGACCATTTTGCAGAGGATGTAGCTTTCCCTTGAATGCAGGCAGTGTGGCAGTAGGCTGCTTCACCTCGAGGAAAGCACTGGCTGGCACACAGCAGAAGTGAGGAGCTTTTGAGAAGGAATGAAAAACAAAGAATCCTTAAAGCTGCAAGATGGATTGAGATTGTAAAATCAAAGCATCACTGTTGGCTTTGCATACTTATCCAGCAGTTATGACCTTGGCACATTTTGGCTGCAATTTACTTTTCCTTTGCAATGAAACCAGATGCTGCTTCCTCAATGAACAAAGCAGATTTAACAGAAAAAAAATAAAAGATAAAAAGAAATAAAACCCCACAAAAAAACCTACTTAGCAAAAGGATCTTCATTTCCCTTCCACACTCCCAATTCACCACCTGACCATGTGTTTTAAATGTTTAGAAGCATGAAACAGTAAATGTCAAGGATCAGGCATTTCATGTTTATATTATAGGTAAATCCAAGCACTTCCTAATAACATGGCCAAATTCAGGTTGTAAGTTGCTTTGCCTACTTCTTATTTATTGCCAGCTGTGAAAGAGATTCACGTATCAGATTTGCTCTTCTGCTAGGACTCTGACACAATTTGTATGTGCATACATTTTAATGGGCTGCACACTGTGTCAATGCTATTGATTCTCATGCTATTTGCCAAAAATCTTTAGGCTAAATTCTCATTCAGCAGCTAATATAACACGGAGCACATTTATTTACCTCATTTTTTATCATTAAACCATTCAGATTGTTATGATTATTTAAAATAGTCTAAACAAGTTTCCAAATGGATTCTTAGAAATCATAAAGATAGGTGGATATCAATTTCTCGTAAAGAATTGCAAGAATAATTTTAGCTTCAGGATAAAATACACACGAATTAGATGACTCACAGTAAACTAGGAGTTAATAATATTAGCTCCTAAAATATCTGAATGGCATGAATGTGATGTGTGTTAGTCGAATTGTATACACCATGATTTTTCATCAAGTCATTACCTGGCAATTGCTCACACCATTTAACATGCAGATACAGGCAGAACAAGTATATGAATATAGTTGCCTTCTGATGGAATACTGTTGTTATAACATTGGTAAAGAAGTCACTATTTAGAGAGAGAAATCATCTTTCTATTGTGTACATTTATTGTGTTTAGACCAAAAAGGCTTAAATTATGTCTGTGGATTCCAGGTATCATCACAGAAATACAAAAAAGTATCACAGTTTTGGCTCTGTGTGTGCAAGATGCAATTCTTGTGGCCTAACAGGGAAGAAAATTTACTTGCAAAATGCTTGCAACATGTTTTTTCTTTATCTGCTATGAGAAAGTCCTATCTGTCAGGGAGGTTGTTCCTACATTTCTGAGTTAAAAAAAAAAACAAAAAAACCCCTCTCTCTTTAAGAACCCAAACTGCAATAGTTATCATTCATCCCTGCTACAAAGATTGTATTTCTGACAGAACACAAGTAAATTTCCTGAAGATCATTTCAACCAAGTCCCTTGTTTTCTAATTTATGGTTAAACTCCCAGATGGAGTGGTTTGCCCATGGCTGTCCATGTGTAAGCACTACACTAAGAGTTTTAACACCCAGACCTATCAGAGGTGTGAGCAACAGTCTACAGGAATGAAAGTAAGGTTCACATTCACTTCTGCCATCTTATGAGCCCATTTTTTAGAAACACATTACAAACAGTTGAATGGCACCACTGCTGACATGCCAGACATGATGTTGCAGAACAGGAGACGAGACCAAGCTCCACATGCCCCACCAGCCCTTTGCTCACACAGAGCAGCTGCTCCTTTTCATGGGACACCAGAAAGGATGAAACTGGAGACGAGTTTTTTGTGCACCCTCCAGACAGAGACAATGCTATGTTGTATGGCCAGCACTGCTCCAAGGTCAAAGAATATTTGTGCTGCGCTCCGTGTAAGAACATACTGTGTTCCTTCAATCCAGCTCTTTCAGCCTTAAGCAGAGGGTTTAGGGGTTAGATCTAAATGACTTATTTACACGAAGGGATAACGTGTGGGTCAGGTTCAACAAGAGGCATTAGAATATGCAGTACAAGGCTACCACAAGATTGAATAAATTCAAATATGACCATATTTTCTGGGAAGAAAATAAACACCACCCAAGAGAAAAAGTGGTCAGAAATCAGAGACGTGTCTGACCTGAGCTGTACATACCACAGGTCAACATTCCCACTGAATCACTAGCCAGAACAACACGGCTCCTGAGTTCAGTTGTTGCACCACGAACCCAAATGTTAAATACTGGGAACTCAAACAATAACCTTTCTAATGCACTGAGTTAGTTTTATTCCCACCCAACTTTCCTATCTCCCCTTTCACTTTATTATTTAAGGATCTATTACCACGGGTTTGTACAGCAATTTAATCATACAAGGCCTGATCTTGTGTGGTGCTGAATACCTTCAGCTAGCACCACACATCACTGGAGGAATGTTTTGTCTTTGGCAACGTTTTCAGCCTGGCTGTTTCCCCTGTCTTTTCCACATAGTGGTGCTACATGATCCATTTAAAGGACACCGTCACTGTTGTTTGTATTCCTGATATGCAGAATTTTTGAAGTAAATTGCTGTGAAAAGTAACTACTTTTAGAGGTAATTAAGCATGTTTCTAAGTTTAAAACCAGACAGTGTTTCCACAGACCTCAAGGGAACTATTCATACTTTTAATATTGTTAATTAAATTAAATTCCAGCCAAAATGAGCTGTTATTTTACTTCCTGTTTATGTCATTCTGGTCCCAAGGACGTGGCTAGCTCTACAGATTCACAGAACTGTAAAAGGAGCCTGTGACTTCCAGTATGTCACACAGAACCTATGCAGCCAAATAAACATCACCGAAGCCATTAAAACAAATCATCATCTTATACTAATAAGACACTTCACAAGGGCTTTCCAAAATGCTCTACAAGACAGATATATTAAACTATGGTATATTGTTTTCAGATCCACAGATACACGTAATTTAGATGAAGGTTTGTTGGGAAAGGACACGTACCCATCCCAGTCCTGCCAGTCGGATGCTGACACCTGTAATGGATGTGCAGAACACTGCAAAGGCATTCCAGATACTCCAGCCAGTAAGTCAGCTTTATCCAGGGCCCAGCTCAGACATCTACACACAAACACAGAAACAAGAGGAGCTACAGACATGAGCAAACCTGCGTGGGTGTGGTGTAAGTGGCATCACAGAAACAGGGTGGGATGGCTCCTGTGACTGGAGCATTGGAATGGAAGGTTTTAAGTGTTTTTGGAAAGGGAGACAAGGAAGAAGTGTAGGAATCCATGTAAATGACCATCTGGAGAGTATGGAACTCTGCCCTGGAAAGGATGGGGAGCCAGCCCAGACCTAGGGAGTGAAGATTAAGGGAAGGGCAGGGACAGGAGATGTGGGAATGGGGGTCTGCTACAGGCCACCCAATTGGGAGGATGCTGTGAAGGAAGCCAAATCAGCCCGTTATCAGTTGGAGAAAGAACAGGGCAGGGCACCAGAAATCCCAGGGGTTCCTGGAATGTGTAAATGGCAACTTTCTTACGAAAGTGATTGAAGAGCCTACAAGGACCTTGAGGAGCAATGCTGGACCTTGGGCTCACCAACAAGGTGGGGAATGCAGTGCTCCAAGGCAGCCTTGGCTGCAGGGACCACAAGACGTCATACAAGAAAGCAACTTTCTAAGATCTTACAAAAAGTTGTAAAATTATTAGCTGGGCACACACATTAAATACTATGAATGTGGAAGAGTGTTTGCACCTAGTTTTTATCTCCCACTAGGAACATGAAGAACCCAAACCAATCATTATTCATATAGTCAATGGGAGATTGTCTGTATTTTAGAGTTTTCTGGTCTCAGGTACAGGGAAATGTTGAGCTAACTTTTTAATAAACATAAATTTATTATGTTTTTTTTAGTCTGTTTGAAATAGCGAAATGCTCATATGGGTAGCACAGCAGTGTTTAATCAGGAACCAATTACAATGGCTGAAATTTGAGGGGGACAAAAAGTCATTGGAAAAATCTTCCAAATTAATTTCTGAAGTGGACACTAATTTCCCTCCCTACAGTTAAGAAAGCAAAATTTAACATTTAGCAAAGTCACTGATAAAATACAGCTCAGCACAAAATCAGATTTTCATTAATATTTGTGATAAGTGATTGATGGTTTATATTATTGCCTTACACAGTAATTAACTATTTGAAAAAATAAAACTTACAAGGAAAGTGATCTATATGTGAAGTAAGTAGATCCCATCAACATGATTTGCATGACTGTAACCAAGTGATTTTTTAAAGCTTCCAAAAATTTTGGATGAAATTTGGATTCTACACAAGCTTAGTTCAGTTTAGTTCAGTTCAAAAACTATAGGAAAAATTCTGTTAGATTAAAGTTTAGCCTTCAAAACAGCAGGTAATCACAGTACAGCTCCACATTTTTGTGGTCTAAGTTCAAATGGGGAGGGATGGACACCCAATGATTCACACTCTTACGAGAATCTTGTTTTGGTTGTGCATAGGCATTCAACATTTCCTTCATAAGGAGGAAATATTTGAACATAATGAAGACCTACTCCTCCCGTGTCTCTTCCATCCAGTGCCCCATTTGCATATAAAGGTATGAAACATTTATTACAACTAGAGGAGAAGCTGGCCTAGTACACTTGCATGAGATGGAATAACCACACAGTTCTAGTTTTAGTCTTCATGAAAAAGGTTCAAAATATGCCCGGACTATGACCTGATGTTAGAACTCAACTCAACAATGTGGAAAGAGAAATGTCAAATCTTCTAACAGTCATACACCACTGGTGTTGCAAACCATGCTCCAGTGAAAACAGAGCATCATTTTAGAGTAGCACATAGCTTAACTTCAGCTGTCACTCTTCTTAGCTTACTCTATTCAGGAATGTTTTCATCTGAATAACTTAGTCCAGTAGCTTTATTCTTTTCAATGTACTACTAAGGGCACAGGGGGCTATAAATTTAGTGGGATTGCTGCTGAACACTGTCTTTTTTTGTTGACTTCATGAAGATGTTTCAGAGAAAAATAATAAACATTTTTAAAAACTCCTTTGTGCTGGGAAGTGTTCTTTTCCAACAAGACATTATTTCATAGGGTACTTTATATTCTCTCTCAGCGATACCTGAGTTTACACAGAGAAGCCAAGACTATCAAAGGTGAAATCTTGATTTGAATTGGACAGAATCGTATGTATACACTCTTTCCTTGGAACTAAATACTTCTTTAGGATATAAAGATGTCTTTATCTTTCTTTCAACACTGGAGTGATGAGAGCACCGATGCTGGTAAGCACTGTGGAGCTGAGAGAGAGCTGTTGAAACGACAAAATCAAATCAGTGAAACTAGTTTTGCAGCCATAGCCATAAAGTTTTGCAGCCCAGTGCCATTTTCCCTGAAGACAGTAATACAAAAAGACCCTGTTCTCTTCTACAAAGAAAACAGAAATCATAGAGATGCAATGCACTTTTGGAAAAACAGCTTGGTGCTAGGCTTAGCCAAATTGTTGTCTGGGCCAATGGTGTCACATTTGTAGAGATGAAGCTGGCAACTGGAAAGAAAAATCACTTAATCACTTCTATATCTTTTATACTGACCTGGAAATTGATTTCTTTCGGTTTCGATATTCTGCATTAATATTCCAATCTCAAATAAAAGTTTCCAAATACGTATATATTGGAAAACCCACTGGCTAATCCCTCCGTGAGTGAAGCCAAGTTAAATGTTGCCCAAGCAAAGACAAAACCCTGGAGGTTTTGTCTGGGTTTGGTTTCATGGCCTGATCCAAAGCTAATCACAGCCACTGGAAGCAGCACCACTGTATTGCTCCAGTCTTCAATCTGCTCAATGCTCCTGATCACTTTGTCATCCAACACGTCCTCTGCTGGAAGAAAGTGGACAGAAGTTTGGACAGTGACACAATCACCACTGTTTTTCCTGGAAAGGAAGAGGTTCCTGCTTTAGGAGGAGCAATGACCTAAGGAAAGCTTCACAAAGCAAGGTTTTAGCATAGGTGTTGTGAACTGCCAGCTGAAAGAACTCCTCTCCTGAGGACATGCTGACCCTGGGAAAGCAGCTTGTAACATTAGCATGGAAGGTAAATGCTGCCCGCAACTTCCTATATTTGCATTTTCAATACTTTTTAACACAGGCAGGAGTGTTTCAAGGAAACTCCTTTTCACTCTGAGGTGACAGCATTTCAGCAGCAGTCAGCAGGGAACCGGAGAAAAAGAAAGAAGATTTAACTTAGTGTCACTGCCACTTCTTAGTTTCTTTTT
Source organism: Thripadectes ignobilis (assembly GCA_035584755.1). NCBI lineage: Eukaryota > Metazoa > Chordata > Aves > Passeriformes > Furnariidae > Thripadectes > Thripadectes ignobilis. The sequence goes on from JAWMRC010000089.1 coordinate 62,955,096, forward strand.
TAGAGTTGATCCTAAGTATATGAGTATCACTGGAAACAATGGAAACAAACCCAGCAGAAGAAAGAATTGTCTAATCTGCCCTAAGAGGTAGCATTTGAATTCCTGTGTAAAACCTCTGAGATCTTCGTAAAAATTAAGCCTACTACAAAAGACATGTTTGTGAAAATTATTGCAATTTCTGTCCACAGTTAAACAAACTATATAATCACAAGACAAGACAGAAATTTGAGGGACACATTTTATATTATGTGGACAAGGAATAAGATGCAATTTTCCCTACTGAACGAGATAGGGAATGCATTTGTGTCCCTTGCTTTCTATAGACTGTATATTTGAACTCCTGCTATTGAGAAATTTAAAAAGCTCTAGGACTCTTTTATGTGTCACTTCTGCATTGTACTGTGCAATTAGTAAACTAAAATCTGCTACCACAGAATAGCCTAGATCTCACAAGGAACTGAGGTCTCTATGCACATACCTCACCAATAATACAATCTCTGATCTGAGTATGTCTTGTGAATTATTTATAACATTTCTTATGATGCTTAAGTGTATCTTTTATGTCATGTCTCATGGACATGTGTAAACCTCTTTATCAATGATATTTAAAAGACAAACCCTGTCTTTAGCCATATCTTGTATGTAGGTTTAAAGGAATTGTGTTGTGAGGGTAGGGAACATCAAGTGGGACTTCCATGCAGGTGGAAAATTTGCACAGCTGGTCATAAAAAAAGTTGGCTTGACAGAGGTAATGACATTTCCTGCTGTCAAAGCTGAACTCTGATCCAAAAAGGCGCTCAATTACAGGTTTAACAATCTTGAGTATACTCACAGGTCTTGAATTAGGTATATCACCAGGAGTGTTGTTGGGGTGAAATGAAAGGTTAACAAGAATTTTAAAATTTTATTTCCTTTGTTTATACATTAACAAATAATAATTATACAATCACACTATACTTATTTCAAAGTAAATTTCTTCCTACAGACATTCAGCATACAGCCCTGCATACCAGTACAATGACTATCAGATACTTCAAAAAATTTCTCAGAAGAAACAGAATATTGTACAAGAGAAAACTGCAAAGAGACTAGGATTTGTAGACCTTAAAATAAAGCAATGTCATAAATTAAGTGCTCTTTACCAACCACTCATAACTGAGGCTCCTCAGCACTTATTTTTTATGGAACAGAACCAAACACTTCTCAGCACTCAAAACTAGCTTGAACCCAAATTGCACCTTTCAAACCCCACCTTTTCTTCTATAGATCACTTAAAAAAATAGTTTCAACAGTGTGATGAGTGTGATTTACAGAACACATCTCCAGAACTTCTGCCAGTTTCAGCATCTCAAAAAAAATTCAGACTATTTTGAAATCAACTATTTCATGCAGTAACTCAAAGCTTCCCTTGAGAATACCTCCACAATATCCATGTAAACGAGGTGTATTTCTGTAAGAAATTGCTGGTGAAGGTAGTTTTACTGCCAGTTTCTCGTCTTTCAGGACCCTTTCCTTAAACTTCAGTTCACTTTTGAACTGAAGGTGAGAAATGAGTATTTGAATGCAAAGAGCAAATTTTGCCAATTCTAGTAATCTGATCCAATCTTTGCAAGGAAATTGCTTTGTGATCTCACAGTATTAGATTAATTACTGCTGCTTTTGAGAGAAAATTCTATGTAGAATTGTGAAACTTGCATGTCAATCTACAAAATAGTTTGAAATCACAGTGTCAATCTGTTTTTTTTTTTTAATGTATATATTTCTGCCTGATTTTCTTTATAAAGCCAGGTCAACTAAAATGGGCCTTATTTTGAGATATATTGAAAATCATCCCAAAACAATAAAGCATCCTCTCCCAAAAGGTTTCAACTATAATCAGCAGTGTAGTGTCTCAAGGCTGCTGAAAAGTATGCTGGTTATTAAAAAGCCTGTTGAGTTTTAAATCATTGCCATAATGGATGGGCTTCAGAAAATGCAGTAAATTATTCTGATTCCACTTATGTCCTATTACAGATCACTCTACTCTCACTTTCCTAGTAAACAGGCAATGAAGGAAGCCTGCTCAAACTGATCTTTGTCTTTGCAAACTATTATACCATACTTCAAAACCTCAAGAAGGTGATTTCAAAACTTTTCAGCTGTTCAGGAACCCAAACTAACCCACTGAAATTTACTGACCTCACATACGGAAAATAACCAAGTAGAAACTAATGTGTATATCTTCTATGAACTTCCTCTTAAGATTTCAGACTTGAGAAAAAGGCCAAGAAGGAAAAGCATTCTTTCCTACAAACATTAAGCTTTACAATACCATTTGGTTTCCATTCTCAAATTAAACCGGAGCTCATATATTGTTATGGTCTTAAATTGTCTTCAATAATAACACCTTCCCCCCTTCTGAAATGTAGGAGGCAAGGCATATCCAGATTTATAATATTTGGGGTTGTTTTAAACCACTTAGGAAGTCTGCAGAAACTGTACTCCCACAACTGCTTTGCATTGAGAGAAGAATAGGTTCACAAAAGAAACAAGAAGTCTTTGTTTTGGGTTGTTTAAGATGCAGAACAAAGGAAACTCTGACAACAAATAACCCTTAACAGACCTTAGAAACAACCAGAGTCAACAACAAAAAGAAAGCTTCTCTTACAGGATATGAAAGAAACAATTTTCACTGCATTCCTCAGGCTTCCTATGTTTTTTTCCCAGGCACTACCTGACACGTTCCCAAAGCCATAGAGGACTCCATCCTAAAAGATGTGTGCAGTCAAGCTCCTGCCAGCTCCACCATATCTCTTAGGAAGCGTTTAGAGAATTGCACACTCATTTCCAAAGTTCAGCTTCCTGGATACTGGTGTTCTGCTAACTCTCAGCAGGCAGTTTTTCCTCCATAAGTGCTCAGCTTTCTCCTGTTAAGTGAGATATCTTTGGCTGAATGCATCCTTTTCCAAACAGACTCTCTTTCCTGAAAGATCGAGCTTTCATTTGTTGTTTTTGTTCCATTCACTAAGAGACCGGCTGAGTGTCCTGATATTTCTCTTCATTGTATTTCCATTGTTTTGTAAAAGACTTTTGCTGCTCTCTTGCCTCTGGGATTGGTCCTACATGACTGAAATGTGTGAGAGTTTTTCTACAGAAATGCGTGGAGGCCAAAAGAGATCCTCAAAGCAAGGTGAGCTGGTCAAAGCCCAATTCAGGCTCTTTTCTGACCAAATAATGCATTTACTCTTCATATGAACTGATTTTGTTTACAGCATACATTCTGATTTCTAGTGATATAGTAGTGAAATGTGACAAAACAGAAAAAATAGCAGCTGTATAGACTTTTCAAACTTAGTATCTTTTTCTGTCAGCTAAACTCACAAACTACAATAAGGAATTTTATATTACTCTTTGTGGCTTTCACCTCCAGAACAGTATTTCAAGCAAGTGAAGTAACATGACATTCACATTTGAAGTGTGTTTGAACTGACAGAAAGGTTTCTTCCATAAATTCATGCACCATAATGCAAAATTCATCACTGCATCACCTTTGCCTTCTCTCTCTTCCTATAGGGATGAAAAAAATATTTTATGACTAGATGAAACTGAGATGTTAAATGCACTGGAGCATGAAGGGAGCCTTTCCCTTGTGGCACTCCCCACATCAGCCAGCACAAATGTATGTGCTCAATTTCTCAGGTGACTGGAAGTGTTAGCAAGGCTCTGCAGTCCCCAGGAAAAGCTGGCATTCTGCTTTGTCTCCTCACCTCCTCTGCAACAAAAGATCTTCCTTTCAGCATATGATCGAAAAGGCAAATTAAGGGTTTTTCTCCAAAATCTGAGGAGGCAGCTCCAAGGCTTAAGGCCCGGTTAGGATCAAGCTCTCACACAAGCCTCTTTTTCCATTCATAATGATACATAATTAAATATTTATTTATGTGTCTCTTTTGAAGGATCTGTGGCATTGATGGAGTCACGAGATGAATCCATCATTAAAAAGGGAAATCTTGTGTGAATTGGAGGTACAAAATGTGAAGATCATGGGTTGTGACAAGAACAATTTACTGAAAACAATTAGATAAGAAAATGAACAGTAACAGCAACAATACTAATGGCAGAGGGTACAAGAAAAGAAACTGCTCTCCACAGGAATCCCCAGCCATAGACAGTGCCCTGCTGCTCCCTTCGGCTCAGAGCCTGGGCTGCCCCACCACTCACTCCGCCACACTTACTCAACCAGAACGAACACCTTCTTGGAAGGGACTCCTTTCCCCCTGCCCCCAGCAATGATGTGAGATGTTATAGAACAATCTCTGGGTCCCAGCCGTGAGCCCTCCTGGCTAGTGCAACAATTAACCCTGTCCTAGCCAGAACCAGGGCAGCTGCATAGTGCAAAGTACAGGGCAGTGGCTTGAATTTACAAGGCAATGACTGAAGGGAGTGTAAGAGGAATGGCACCACAACTGCACGTTCTGTCTCCTGTATTATCAAAGTGTCGTGAGGTGTCTTCATTAACAACTGAAGATATGATAGAACTATCAATGACAGACTGATAATACATTTTGGTTTTATGCACTTTGGGTGAAATGAAGCCATAAAACATTTTGACACAAAAGACATGAATCAAAAAGGCTGCATCAGATAATGTAATCAGCTTTCTCAGGATGAAAAGGCAGCACCTGAGAAACCTTTGTAACCCTCAACCCAACACAAGAAAAAAGCAGTAGATGGATAAAATTTGTTAGTCAGAAAGCCATATATTTCTGAACATACATGTGTTTTTTCAATGACAGAAATTGTTTGCTTGGAAATGTCACCATCTGCATAGCATTTTATGGTCATCTGATCATATTATCATGTATGAGACAGTAACTAGACTTGGCAGTCTAGTTATTATCTAACTGGTAGGTTTATATGATCTCACATAACCATTTGCACAGACTGCTTTAAGACACTTGCTAATAATGAGAAACTTCAAACTACCTTTCCTGCTCTGGGACAGAACAGGAACTTTGGTGATACAAGAAATGAAAGACTGGCCATGTTCATGACTTACTGAGACAAAATTTCTAAAATAATGCAAGCATTGGCAAATTTAATTGTTTCAAAAGTGATGGGAAGTCCTGTTTTTTGGGATAATACAGTTCTCTGGTCAACATCCCATAGTACAGGTTCAGCATAATGCAACATCCAGTCCCATGCTAGGACTCTTTAAAGGCACAGTTCCCTATTTCATCCTTTTCAATGATAATACAAGACTTTAAATACTAAAACTCAAACTAACTTCTCAAATGCAGGTGTCCTGCACTGGCCAGACCTGCAAACAGTAGCAAATGGCAAAGATCTGAGGCTCAACATTCCCCAGGTCTGTGGTGGCTGCAGCCCAGCCTGGGCTCTCAGGTAGGTAAAGCAACCAACTGGCTTCACACTTTTCCCTTCCCTTGTGATATGGACCAGGCAGTGGTAGTCCACAGGACCTAGCCAGCACCCTGGGGTGGTGCCCAGGCATGGCTCTTCATGACAGTGGCACTTTGTGATGCGGGCACATCCCAACGCGCAGAGGCCATTGTGACACAGGGGATGTTTAAGGAGCGGAGAGCCCTGGCGTTGCCCAGTCCTAAGGAATTATCTCCCTCAAGATTCAGCACCATCCCAGAGAAACCCTGACAGGTCTGAGGCAGAGGATGCAAAAGACAATCATCAAGAAGGAGCTGCTGGCAGCAAACATGGAACAGGCACATGGTAGGGCTTCATCAGCTTCCCTGAGCAGGGATGCAGACGAAGGCAGTGGCCACCGAGAGCAAACAGCAAGGCAGGACCCAGCAAGGCTGTCAGTGTCTGTTGAGGGCAGCCTTGGTAGTATGTTGCTGTCAGGGCACAAGAAGAAGGGGCCTGCTGTTCAGCAGATTATTGTGTCCTTCAAGAGGAAGCCTCCAGAGGAGCTGGACAGGAGCTGCCTCACTCACGCCAGGTGCAGACAGGCTCCGCTCTGGAAAGTCACCCCGCCACAGCAGCAGGATGACCTGGAGGACGAGGAGTTCTGGCAGTCAGAGAGTGAGGAACAGTGTTTCTCCCTGAGACAGTCAGGGGGGCTTGATGGCAGGCCTGGGCAGGTGAGGGCTAAGAATAGAATGAGTCAGCCTAAGACAGGATGGGACAGGAGCGTGAACCTCCCATGGGCAAGTAGCTGCTTCACACCACAGCAGCCACCAGTGGTATGCATGAAGTTCACAATGGGCTCCATGAGTAAGCAGGAGGTGTTGGAGTGTCTGGAAGCCCGTGCTTCCACTAGTGAGCCAGTGGCCTTGATCAAGGAGGAGTGGGATCACACCATGGACAAAGAACAGTCCTGGGAGAAGGAGGGGGAAGGTGTCATTGGCAAAAAGCTGTCCCAGGAGGAGCAGTGGGAAGATGCAAGAGACGCACGTCTGTCCGAAGGGGAAGATGACATTGGGTCATCTCCCATCCATCGCCGGGTCCACTCCTTGGGCCGGGAGTACAACAAAAACTCCCACTTTGATCCCGAGGAAGGGCCCAGCTGGCAAACCAGTGTGGGCAGAGAGGCTGAAGGAAGGGCAGCTGCCCAACTGCAGAGAAGATCTCCTGACCCAGTGGGTCCAACCAATGCCCACCTGGCACTTTCTGCCCAGGTTGTAGCTTCTGAGGAGGAAAAGCAGCACACACCTCTCACACTTGAGGAGGCAAAGCGACCAGCTTCTTCTGCTCTCATTGAGCCAGTGACAGCAACAGATGCAGAGAATCAGGCACCTGCTCTTCACAGCCCCACAGGCAATGCCTTGGCTCAGCTGGACACAGCCCAGTACATCAGGGGTGGGGTCCTGGATGGGGCTGGGCTTAAGATCCAGTGTCCTGGCCAGCAGCCAGAAGAACAGCTGGACCTGGAACTAAGCATGAGTGAAGCAACAGCAGCAGGAACACCTGCAGGACCTGCTTACAGATCTCCTTCTCCCACAGTCATTGATGCCCTGGCTCAACAGAGAAGGACATCCTCCTTCAAGAGGGCACTGAGGGCTGTGCCCAGGGCCTCCACTGCCACCCACAGTGCAGGAGAGCAGGAGAAGCAGCACCCAACAGCCTGTGAACCAGCTCTGCTGGACACAGCCCAGTACATCCAGAGTGAAGTCCTGGGCAAGGCTGTGACAGTGATCCAGAGACCTGAGGAGCAGACAGAAACGCTGAGAGAGGTGGCACAAAGTACTGGTGAGGTGACAAGAGCAACAGCCATGGCAGAAGGGGCAGAGAGCCCAGCACATGCCTCACACAGCCCTACAGATGATGCTCCATTTCTGGACACAGATGAGTACATCAAGAGTGGGGTCCTGGGCAAGGCTGTAATTGTGGCACAGACACCTGTTCTGGAGCTAGAAGAACAGAAGGACCAGAAAGGAAGCATGGATGAGGCAATGGCAATAACAGGCAAAACGTCACAGGCAGAGAGCCCAGCAGATGTCCCACAGAGCTCCACAGCTGATGCTTCCACTCTGATGGTCACAGCCGAGTACCTCAAGGGTGGGGTCCTGGGCAAGGCTGTAATTGTGGTCCAGACACCTGTTCTGCAGCCAGAAGAACAGAAGGACCAGAAAGGAAGCATGGATGAGGTGATGGCAATAACAGGCAAAACAGCACGGGCAGAGAGCCCAGCATATGTACCTCAGAGATCCACAACTCCAACTCTGCTGGACACATCCCAGTACATCCAGAGTGAGACCATGGGCAGGGCTGTAATTCTGTCCCAGGGACCCAAGGAGGACACAGAAGAACAGAGGGATGTGGCACAAGGCAGGAATGAGGTGACAAGAGCAACAACCCTAGTAGAAGATGCAGAGAGGCCAGCCCATGTCCCCAACAGCCCCTCAGATGATGACCTGAATCTGCTGGACACAGCCCAGTACATCAGAACTGAGGTCCTGGGCAAGGCAGAAATATTGATCCAGAGTCAACAGCTGGAAGAACAGCAGGACCTGGAAGAAGCCATGGATGAGGTGATGAGACCAACAGCCACAGAAGCAGGGGAAGAGAGCCCGGCACATGCCCTGAACGGTCCCACAGACAATGACCTGGATCTGCTGGACACATCTGAGGACATCAGGAGAAGGGTCCTGGGCAAGGGTGTAATTGTGATCCAGGGAACCAACCAACAGCCAGAAGAACTGAGGATCCTGAAGCAAAGTACAGAAGAGGTGATGAGACCTACACAAACAGAAGCAGAGAGTCTGGCACATGACCTGCACAGTCCCATAGACAATGCCCTGGATCTGCTGGACACATCTGAGAACACTGGGAGAAGGGTCCTGGACAAGGGTGTAATTGTGACCCAGGGAACCAACCAAAAGCCAGAAGAACAGCAGGACCTGGAACAAAGCACAGGAGAGGTCATGAGAGCCACAGAAAGAAGGGCAGAGATTCTGGCACATGACCCACACAGCCCCACAGATGATGACTTGGATTGTCTGGACACAGCCCAGTACATCAGAAGAAGGGCCCTGGACAAGGGTGTAATTGTGACCCAGGGAGCCAACCAACAGCCAGAAGAACAGCAGGACCTGGAACAAAGCACAGGAGAGGTGATGACACCAACAACTACACAAGCAGAGGCAGAGATCCTGGCACATGACCCTCACAGCCCCACAGATGATGACTTGGATCTGCTGGACACAGCCCAGTACATCAGAACTGAGGTCGTGGGCAAGGCTGAACTGTTGACCCAGCATCCTGAGCAAGAGCTGGAAGAACAGCAGGACCTGGGAGAAGCCATGGATGAGGTGATGAGACCAACAGCCACAGAAGCAGGGGAAGAGAGCCCGGCACATGCCCTGAACGGTCCCACAGACAATGACCTGGATCTGCTGGACACATCTGAGGACATCAGGAGAAGGGTCCTGGACAAGGGTGTAATTGTGACCCAGGGAACAAACCAACAGCCAGAAGAACAGCAGGACCTGGAACAAAGCACAGGAGAAGTGATGACACCAACAACTACACAAGCAGAGGCAGAGATTCTGGGACATGACCCTCACAGCCCCACAGATGATGACTTGGATCTGCTGGACACAGCCCAGTACATCAGAACTGAGGTCGTGGGCAAGGCTGAACTGTTGACCCAGCATCCCGAGCAAGAGCTGGAAGAACAGCAGGACCTGGAGCAAAGCACAGAAGAGGTGAGGACACCAACAGCCACAGAAGCAGGGGCAGAGATTCCAACACATGCCCTACACAGCCCCACAGCTGATGTTCCAGCTTGGCTGGACACACCCTAGTATATCAGGGGTGAAGTCCTGGGCAAGGCTGCTCTACTGACCCAGAGTTCCAAACAGCAGCCAGAAGAACAGCAGGACCTGAAAAAAGGTACAGATACCATGGTGAGATCAACAGCCACAGCAGCAAGGACTGCTCCAAGAGCTGGAAGAACAGGAGAACCAGGAAGGAAGCATGAATGAGGCAACAGCAAGTCCAACTGCTTCAGCAGAGGCAGAGAGGCTAGCAAATGCCACCCACAGCCATGCAGCTGATGCTCTCACTCTGCTGGACACAGTCCAGTACATCAGGAGTGGGGTCCTGGGTAAGGCTGCTCTTGTGGTCCTGGGACCTGCCCAGCAGACAGAAAAAAAGCCAGACCAGTAAGGAAGCATGGATCAAGAAACAGCATCAGGAAGAGCTGCATCCAGCTGCCCCAAGGACACCACACTACCAGCATACCCTTGCCCATGGCTTCAGAAGACCCAGCTATGATTTGACACAGACATATTTTGAGGCTAATAAAAGATTATGATTTTCAACAGTGTTTCCTTTTTAATTTGGTTTCTCTGCAAGTCCTTGTATTTACAGGTCTGCAGACAGGAGGTTTTGGTGATGCTGATGTTCAGTTCCTTTCAGAGGAAGTCATTACAGTTAAATGCAGCAGTTCAAAATTTTCTTTGTGCATGGATTTAGGAGGAAGCAAAGAAGGCATTCCCGTTCTTAGCTCTTGGAGCTCACAGTACATGACAGGGCTGTAGACACCTGCCAAACAGACTTTCTGGCCTGACCACTACATAAGCCTGTCTGCATATGAATTGTTTTAACATTTGTCTCTCACTTCTTGACAGGGAAAACCCAGAAACCTTTGAACAAAGTTGCATTTGATATAGGCAGCTGCTTTTGAGAGTAACAGTAAGGAGTGGGAGCACATGATCTCAGCCATAATGATTTTGTTTATTTCTGGGCACTAACTGACAGTAAATGTCCATTACATTATATATTTTGCCAACATTTTTTTCCCATCTGATTACGTACTAAACTTTTCTCTGTAGTACTTCACTGTGTACTACTCTGTAGTACTTCACTGTACTTACATCAAATCTTGCAAAACTTACCTTTGTGGCTGATGTGAATACCTATTTTCCCAGGTGGAACACTCCAGCCCCAGGCTCTGCTAGGAGAATTACTTTAGTATTTATATACATGTATATATATATATGGGTTCTCTATATATATAGGGTTCTTTAATACCTTATCAAAATATCCAGAAAATAAGCCACAGATCTGTTTTCAAGGAGTTTCTTTATTCATCTAGGGGACAGAATAAAAGAACTTGGCAGTGGTTCAAAAAGGCTGATACACAAGCTAGACAAAATGTTCTACCATAATACCAGCTCAACAACACCCAAAGCAGTATTCAACCAATTCACCACACTTAAGTCAAATCCAATCCCTCCAGCTCCAAGCCACCCAAAGCATTAAGAAGAGGAGTAAAGAAAAAGAAATAGATGTAGCAAAAAAAGAGGGAATGAGAAAGAAGACGACATATCTACCACTGAGACTTTGTGAAAGACTGGCTTCTCACACATACAGATGGCAGCACTTCCCTATGAGCTGGAATCAGGGCCATCAAGTTCAGCACCTGGCCCTGCACAGGGCAGCCCCAAGAATCACACCATAGGCCTGAGAGCATTGTCCAAATGCTTCTTGAACTCTGTCAGCCTTGGTGCTCCCCAGGCCCTGGGGAGCCTGTTCCAGTGCCTGACCACCTTCTGGGTAAAGAATCTTTTCCTGATATCCAACCTGAACTTCACCTGACATAGCTTCATGCCATTTCCTTAAGTCCTGTCACTGGTCACCACAGAGAAGAGATCAGTGCCTGCCCCTCGGCTTTGCTTTGTGAGGATGCTGAAGGCATAATGAGGTCTCTTCTCTGTCTCCTCCAGTCTGAACACACAAAGTGCCCTCAGCCACTCCTCATACAGGTTCCCCTCCAGACCCTTCACCATGCTCATGCTCTCCTTTGGATGTTCCCTAATATCTTAATGTCTACTTTGTATTGTGGAGCCCCAAACTGCACCCAGGACTCAAGGTGGATCCGCCCCAGTGAAGACCAGGGCGGGACAATCCCCTCCCTCACCCAGCTGGCGATGCTTTGTCTGATGCCCCCCAGGACAGGGCTGGCCCTCCTGGCTGCCAGGGCACTGCTG
>JAWMRC010000089.1:62966642-62986714 GCA_035584755.1 Thripadectes ignobilis
CCCTCACCCAGCTGGCGATGCTTTGTCTGATGCCCCCCAGGACAGGGCTGGCCCTCCTGGCTGCCAGGGCACTGCTGGCTCATGTTCAACTTGCCATCCACCAGGACCCCCAGGTCCCTTTCCATGGGGCTGCTCTCCAGCCTCTCATTCCCCAGTCTGTACACACATCCAGGGTTGCCCCATCCCAGGCGCACAATCCGGCACTTGCCCTTGTTACATTTCATATGATTGGTGATTATTCATCTCTCTAATTTGTCAATGGCTCTCTGCAGGGCCTCTCTGCCCTCAAGGGAGTTCACAGTTCCTCTTCATTTATTGCTGTCTGCAAACTTGCTTAGTATCCGTTCGAGTTCTGCATCCAAGTCATTAATGAAGATGTTGAAGAGAAGTGTGCTGAGGACGGAGCCCTGTGGAACCCCACTAGTGACAGGGTGCTCTTAGGAGGTGATGTTTAAAAAGTGACCAGCACTGATGGGCCCTAGCACAGTCAAAAACTTTTCACAGGGGACTTTACTTACTAGTTCCCTAAGCCATCTGAAGCCTGCTCTCCCCATGCCCAGAGCTGAAGCTTTGCTAGCATTTTTGCTGTCAAAAGAGATTTTAAACTCAGTAAGCCTCATCAACCAGCACAAATCTCTCACAGTAAGATGTTTCATATTATTCATCATACCCTCAGTGTTCCTTCCTTATCTGTTGAATGACCATGTTGGGACTGACATGTTGGAAGTCAGAGTGGCAAAGAGGTGGAAATAGAGCCCTTGCTACTTCTTTATGTTTCAGTTTTGCAGGTTAAAGCCCACACCAGAGTTGTCCCCAGACACACCTGACCTTCATTTCTTCATTTGTTGCTGGGTAAATGAAGCATTTCCTTTCCAGAGCTCTCAGACTTGGACTTCTGATGAGCATATTCCTGCAATATTAAGGCAAGATCCTGTTGATTTTAGACATTTTCCAGCCTGGTTTGTTGTGAAAATGTCCTACCAGCAGCAGTGATTTAATACTATCTCTGAAACATGCCTCATTACCAGAGGATACTGTGGCTAGGGAATAGCAATCATATGAAGGAAGGCACTTCCTCTCCCTGCCTTCATTCCAGCTCTTGGAATAATTGCTTTGCCAAAGGTAACAAGGGGATGCATAGTGAAATGCATCAGGATTTACTCATAGTGTTCTCATATTGTTCAGCAAATCATTCTTTTTGCATGTAAAGAAACACTTTCCTAAATGATTATAGCAGGATTTAAATTCTGTTTGCATCAGCTGAAATTAATACTTTGTTCCTTCACCCTGCAAGGTGTGAAAAATGCATAGAGCTGGATGCTCACAGAATCTGCTTGATGGAGAGCCATGGGTTAGCTCATACCTGGAGAACCATTGTATGGAAAGAACATCTTGCTAACAGAGATTGATCACTGTCTGACTGTGTCCATGCTTATCAAGCTCTCCTCTGGTGACACAACATGTTTCTTCTATAGCTTTACTCTCCTGAGATCAGCAAAATACACACTTGTTGAAAAAGAAATATACTTCACCTTCAGAGGGGATCCTGGAGCACAAAGGGATGGTCCCAGGCTTACTGACGTCAGTGAGAAAATTCCACTTGAACATTTCAGGCCTGCTCAGACAGGCTTCTAATGGAAACACTGGGGTAATAAGATGGGACTTTCTTAATCTGCCAAGCCTTTGCTGCTAAAAACATAAATGCAACAGCAAGAACCACCTGCAGTCTTAGTCCTCCTGCTGAATTGTCATAACTGACTGCCAAAAGAGACATGTTGTCATTCAGTGAGTGGTTTTATGACATAGAGTAAAATGGCCAATGTTGTTGAGATGTTTGGGGTTTTTTGATTTGGTTTGGTTTGGTTTTTTGTACTTTTATTTTTTTTTTAATTAAGAGACATTTATGCTGCATTTGTATCACTACACAAGAAAGGGTCAGGGAGTGACCTTGCATGCCAAATTGCTGATCACCCAGGCTGAATCATAGACAACACTTCTAAGCTCAGGACAAGTGCTGCCTCTTAGAGAAGAATATGGCTCAAATTGCACAACATGTGGCTCCTTCGACCTGACAAATTCTCCCAGTGCTCTCCTGGGTACGCTCTCCAGTGCACACTCACTCTGAATGCTCTCACACCACAGATGCTCTCACGCTGTAGATGCAAGGCACACCTGTGGGTTTATGCAATGAGAATACTCCACCACTGACCCATAATATAGTCCTCACTTCAGTTCAGGCACTTGAAGATGAAAGGAAAAAGGAGGAAAAAATAATAACTGTTCATGGCTGGAAGAACCCTATGTGAGACTCAGAGAGATCCAAAGCCAAGTGACACATGGATGAGGTGTGGCTGTAATGATCTCAAACACACAGTCATCCTGTTTTATTTAGCAATATAAAGGTAACCTAAGCTCTGTTTCTTGGGACCAGGAGAAATTTAAGTTGTAAAGGATGTTCAAACCATCTGTTTTCTTCCTGTTAATCTTGTTCTTCTTAGTTTCAGTACTTCTTTGTTAATACACATTTATGTAACACTTTCAAAATCATCCTGCCTGCCTCAGCTGCTTTATTTGCTACTGCTTTAACTAGCATTTGTTGCAAAAATCAGTGGCTGCCCGTCTCTATGATTTGGCTCTTTTCTTCATTCTCCCTCCCCCCTCCCCTGTTTTTTTCTTTGAATAATGGAATATATATACTCAGCAGCTACCATTTTATGCAATATGACCTACTTTTTCTCTGTTTTTTAGCACATAGACTGAGAACTGAAAATACAGCTAAGGCCAATGCAGTTTTCAGTCAAACATATAGCAGTTGTATATTCTGCTTTGTTTAAGCACCAAACCAATTTGTTTAGCTTCTGCCAGGAATGAGCCCCTATTCTCTCCATAGCTTTGCAAATATTTTGAGCTTCCTCTGTGGTGTGTCATGGCAGTGCCTGTGTGCCTTGATCATAGCCACTTTTTTAAAAAATTCTTGAGGACAAATGGGAAAAAAGGTCTGTGTTCTGACACAAAGAGTTTGTGGTCTGTTTAGTGTGATGAAGAAAATTGCCTTATATATCAAAAATGAAATAAAATTATTTCAGTTAATTAGAGGCATACCCACTCCAAAACTTGCTCATTGAGCACAAGTGCCCTGTAGTTATAGAATGCCTCAAAAGGTAAATGTCCTGTACATAACAGTGCATAGTGTAGCCTAGAACAGCCTTCACGGAAATACAGAATAGACCCTGAATTCAGGCAGGGCGTTGGATGAATAAATGTCAGGGAGAATCAGAGAAAAACCTTATAAATGGCTGAAAAGGCCAAAGGGAGAAGCGAACTCCAGATCTGGGAACATGTGGAGGAAGAGATGCCTCATTATATAGTCATGACCTCAAACTATATTTGAGGATTTCTTGCTTCCAAACTAAAACTAACTTCCTGCTTGTAGATGACGAGTGTTGGAGATAAAGGACAAACACATAATTAAACAACAGCATCTCCTTCCTTTTCCCCCTTTCTGGTATTTCTGGACTGTTACTTATTTGGGTCCTTCTTGATGAGCCAACAGATAGCAAAGTTGAAATCCAAAAAATAAAAAAGCAGTTCCCCTCTCATCTCAGCTTGTTTACATATCATTCAAAAGTTTCATCATCTTTCATAAGACTCCATTAGACAACAGAATGGCAAATCAATTTTCTTTTATTCTGGGGAGATAAACATAACCTGACATCTGTTTTGTTTAGATTGCAGATGGTGTTGTTAATACACAGCTTTATTAGCTTTTTCTTTATTTATCCAATTTAATAAATATAAAATAATAGTAGTCTTTAAAAATGAAAGTTCAGTGGCTTAAGACTGCATTTTTGCTTCTGCTTCAAGCTAAGACTCAGAACAGAAATCCTGGAAGGGGTAACTACTGACTTACTCAACACTTGGGTGATTCAATTTACAGCCTCAAGACTGTGCAACGAAAATCCAGACAGAGATTTGTAAGAGACTTGGGAGTGGCATAAGGTAAAGAAAGGCTTTAAAAAGATATTTCATAGATTTTTTATAATACAACTGAGAGCTCCCTGGAACTTTGTTATGTAAGGTACTAAGGCTCACTGCCGACCTCCAGAGAATGGAGGAGAAGAATGTCCCCCACATTTGCTCCTGAGAGAGTCCCAGTAGACACTTGTGGCCCACAACTATCATTTTAAAAGAGGTTTTGTAAAAGAAGAGAAACAAACAAATTTTAATCCCTATTTTTTTCTATGGCCTCTATGGGGCTGATGGAGAAAATAATGCATTCCCTGTTCAAGCCCTTCTGGGATGCCCAGACTCCCCTTGGATTTCATTCATTTCCCTCCCACCCACCCTCTTTGGGAACATGAATACCTTGTGAACTTGCTCATCCCAATTCATCAGAGAAAAACTAGAAAAACTGCAGGAGTATAATCCAATCTGATTTTAAAGCCCAAGCTTATCACACTTACTTCAAAAAATTCCCACTGAGTGTGCAGTGACCACAAAAATCAGGCCATTACCCTGGAAGAGACAAGCTACATTTTGCCTGATTATCTCTGCAAATAAAAGTATATATCTGGCAAATACAGTCAGATATTTTTTAGTGTTTCTTTAAATCTTACTTAATATATAAATGACACTTGAAAGTACTTTTTATTGCCATTGGCATTTTACCTAAGGTCATAGCAAGTTGCTTCCCTAGTAAAACGTCTTTTTGCCTAACCACAAGGATATAACTCAGACTCTCAGATTTATTAAAAAAAAAAAGAAAAAAGTCTAAGTGTTAAAGGAACCCTCTGAGAATAAGAAGTAGGATTGCCCATCAAAGAGAAAGCACTCACTTCATCGCATTGAACTGGCAGGACACCAAGGCCTGTAGTACTTCCTACAGGCAACTTTTCATCACAACCTTTGAAAGAAAAACCCATTTTTTAACCCATTGAGGTAATATATGGTAAAAGCAAACTGTAAACAGAAGGAAAACAAAACATAGGAAGTCTCCTAAGACATGGGTTGGAACATTATTTACTGGGAAAGAGCAAAGATAAAAAGGCAGCGCATGTACAAGCTTTGCCCATGGCGCAAAGTCCCTGTCCCTGCATTTCCAATGCAGGACACAGCTGATGCCAGAATTTATTCCCATTAAGCTTTCCACAAATAGCATGCAGAGAAGAAGGGGTATTTGTTCTGAGCAATAAGACCAGAATATGATCCTGGTAAAAGCAAGTTAGGATTTTTTCTGTAAACAGAAAATCACCATAGAATCTAGCTAGTTGCAATCTGGCTGCTTGTTTAAAACATTTCCTCCATGAGGCTCTCTCCCTGCCACCAAGTCAAATGGTGAATCTTGGACTGTTTTTGCAATCGCTTTCTATACCCTAAAAGTTTTCCTCTCTTCAAGTTCTACTTTGCCTTTTGCACTTCTACTGTAGATTTTTAGCAAAGCATAAATAATTAGCAAGTCACAGAATCTATAGAGAGGTACCTGTACTCTGCAAAAACTCTTCCTGTATATATTTTTTATACTTTTTCCTCAACTGCACCTGTTTGATGCTGCAGTTTCTGCCTATGTACATACTTTGAACCGCATCATGTACATTCAGGGACTCTTTGCTACTGTGTGTATGGATCTTTAAAAGCTGCATGGTCCATAGAAAAAAGGTAATTAGGTATTGAAGACAGTTGGACTTTGGGCATCTGGCCAACAGCAGCACTGCTGAAATCCCAGTTGGTGTTTATCTACAACTTGCAGCTCCTAAACACTTTTGTAATCTGACACTATTTGTGCCAAAGAGAATATTTTTCTGAAGCACTGCAAATACACTGTTTTGTTCATGAAGGTAATGTACATATGGGGGTTTATACCTATTGTGTAGCTATGTGAGTTCAAAGAGTGCAAAACTGTTCCTGCTAAAGTGACAGGTTACAAAGATTTAACCTAGAAACAAGCAGTGGTAATTAGACTGGATGCCCACGGCAACACACAGCAATGCTCCAGCGCTGTCCTCACTGTGCCTGTGAAATCTGGGAATCCATCTCCAGGGAAAAGCTGAATTTCATGCAAGCGCATTTTATAAGTGACATTTAAGATATTTGTCAATACACTGTCTTGTATATAAAGACTGCTTGGACAGTTGTTGAGACAGTGCACACACTCCTTACTGCTGACAGGCACCACGCAAATCTTGAACCCACCCAGCTCCTGCTCAGAAAGTTGCCACATGAATGAAAGCAGATGAGCTGCAACCATCCTGTCCTTGTGATATATCTGAGGAAAGGAGGCTCCTAGCATACTTCCCTTTATCCTCTTTGCAAAGGTCAAACACAACACGTGTTTCCCATGCTTTTTTAGGAGGTTGTTTCTAACCCTGCAATTCTAGAATAAAATTACAAATTGCAGATTTGTTCAAAACATCAATGAAACTGTCCTTATCACTATTGTCCCAATACATCAGCACTTAATTACCTATAGAGCACAAGCTGAAAGGACAGTCTCTCCTATTAACATTTTTGATGCAATGCCCACTTTGAGTGAGGAGGATGCTGTATATTTCTCCAGACAAAGGAGAAACCCCGATCATTTGACTCTGAATGGTTCTTTCTTGCTGAGGCTGTAGTGTACATTTCTTAGCTCATATCTCTAAAAGTTTTTATATTCAATACCTACATTCTACCTACCATCCTCATCATGTAATGATTTTTCTTTCCTAACTACTCTTCTAGAGAATGGTGCCAAGAATGTACTCCCTGCAAAATTTGTATTGGCTTTTATTTTCTTTTTATTTTTTTGAGTTTTTTTTAATCTCCGACAGTTGTACATTCCAGTCATATACATTCTTTACACTCCTTCATTATTTATACTGAGTCCCAGTTATTACTGAGCATTCCTGTAATTCTCTGCCATATGCTCACGTCCTTGTGCTCTGCGGTGGAAAAAGTGAGTGAGCTCTTCAGAACAGTTCCTCTAGATGGTCAGGATTGCTTCCATTCTCTTCCAAAATCACACTGGAATTGTATCTTTTAGTCTTTTACTGTTGGGTCTTCACTTTTTTTGACACAGCATGGTATGGGAGGATGTCTGGTGTAGCAATTCATTGTCAAAAGATCACATCTGAAGGCTCAGAACTCCATGTGATCTTCTTTTGCCCCGGGATGCTTCAGTTCCAGATGCACTTCTGAAAACACTTAGTCTTGCTGATTGAAATATTATCTATGCTTTAGCTTTAACCAACAATAAGTCTTCATAAGGACTTTAAAAAACTATTAATAAAGGAGCTTTAACTAGTTTCATACAAGCACAAAGAATGTCACAATTTCAATGTTTTCAAAATTTATGGTCAGCTTGATAAAAATAAAAGGTAATACTGACATTTTTGGCTGAAAAGGGCTGCTCTAAATCAGGGAAGTTGAGGTCTGTTGTTTTCATTGGTTAATTAAATGGCATGTATTTATCCTTGCTTAGAAATACACTGTCTCTTATAAAGGTCAATTAAATGATTTCTTCAATATAGGGTGGTAAGGCGCTGGCACAGATTGCCCAGAGAAGCTGTGGATGTCCCATCCCTAGAAGTGTTCTAGGCCAGATTAGATGGGGCTTTGGGCAAACTGGCCTACTGGAAGGTGTTTCTGCCTATGGCAGGAGGGTGGAAATAGATGATCTTTAAGGTCCCTTTCAACCCAAGCCATTCTGTGGTATTATCATAAGATTTTTGTCTACCCGAAATAGTTTAGTGTCTTTACAGTGTAATTTCTGCCTTCCTTACTAAGTCTGTCCCACAGACAAACTGCATGTACAAGTAAGTGGTTTACAGTGTCTCTCTCAAGACCCCTCCGGCACTTTTAAAGGAACCAATAGGGATGTGACACAGTAAGAAGAAGTAGATTTGTAGGAAAAAGCCAAGGATGGAAAACAATGAGGTCCAAACCAGATGCACCAGAGTACTCTATATGAAGTTTTAAAGTTGAATATGTGTTGTGTATTAGAATATATAAACATGCATACATGTTTATATTTTATATATCTTTGTGTATGGGGAGTCTGTCTTCTCCATATTAATCAGCCCAACCTCCATCCTGTGTCCCTCTCTTGACCACTTTTGCCCTACCCAGGCAGCGTCATTTTGCTGTATTGCCTCTTCTTGTCTCCCAAATCTACCCAGCAGCACAGGGCAGATTTATGCAGGAATCACCAGCAGCCACCCCAGGAAATCTTCAGCCTACCCCACACTGGATATTCTGGAATAGCCCTACAGGAGAGGGTCCAGACCCCAAACAGCTGCACTTTGTATGTTGTACCTCGCAGTCATCCTCCCACTCTGGAGAGTGTTGAGCATTGACCACACGCCACAAAACAGTGGTTTATTGGTTCAAGAGCATCCGACAGACACCACCTGAAGGGCAGGAATTGGCCCGCAGGATGCAACTTGGGCTTTGCAGAGAGCGCTGGCTGACACCACCTCTGGATTTTTCAGTTCTGGTTTCCAGCAGGAGGGGCAGGGAGCCAAACTGTATAGGAGACTACAGAGAACTCAGCAGGAGAGGTTCTCCCCAAGACCTCTGGGCAAAATGTACAGGTTGTCCTCTGGCACTGAGAAAAGAAAAAGACACCCCCTCTCCCATTCTGACGTCCGTGGTTTAATTTCAGTTCTCATGTGTTCTAGGTGATTGTTATTTGCCCCAGTGCTTGTAAGCTTTAGAAAAAAATAAGTCGAGAAATACCAAGTTAATTATTGAGGTTATTCAACAGGCCTCAGAAGGGAACCACAGTCCCATGTCTCTAGTTGTTCTGGCTGGAAATCTGTTCCCTCAGCTGCTTTGAATTTTCTGATGGTCTTAGCCAATTACGAAGATATAAAATGATGCAAGGATTGTAAATTCTTTTTACAGACAATTTAATTGAAGTGCTTGCTTCTATGAAGTTAAGTAACAAGCAAACATTCAAGCAAGTGTTTTAGACAAAATAAACAAATGAGGTACAGTGCATCAAGTCTTACAAGATTTAACATGTCTTTTTAAGAGCTAAGCAGGACACTGTAAACCAACTTCCCCTGCTAAAATTCCCATGTAAGAGTTTTATGTGGCTTCTTATTAAATGTTTAGTCTGAATAAGATGAAGGAAGAACTTAGTCCTTGCATGTTCTAAATGAAGCCTGCAAAATAGTTGAATCATTTTATTTCTCATGTATCAGGAACTGGTCAAAATTTTCCAAAAAAGGAGAGAAAAATCAGAACAGAAGCACTTAGAACAATGCTATAAACCACACTTAAAGCATTACAGAAATCTTTGTTATATCAACATACCATTGATCCTCTTGCAATCACATCTGTCAGATTTTATTGCAATTATGAGTATTAGTGCCCCTGCAAAATCTGTTACAGGGGCAGTGCAGTTGTCTTTCCAGACAGAAAAGAAGCTGATAGCAATTCACAATTCTGCTTAGACTTGAATGTGGCTAGGTTAAAGGGCCTGTCTTTCTCCATCATTACTCTTGGCTCAAGTTCAGTGCTTTTGTGCTTCATCAGATCCTGGTCTGGAAGATTTAAAATAATGTAAAACTTTTGCTTAATGTGATGTTTCTCTGATTTTTTTCAATAGCTGGGTGGCCATTTGTCAGTAGGGGGCAGCGGGAATAATAGTATGGTTTGTTGCGAGCACATTGTTTGTAAAATGTTTTGAATTAGAAACACATTCAGGGATTTGGATGGATATGGTTAGAAATTAAAATGCATACAAAAATATTAGCCTGAAGTGCATAATTGGTGTGGAGACCAGTTTTGTCCTCTACAATGCAAGTTAAGACAAGGTTATAAATGCTGGAATTATACTCATTGGCTCCACAGCTCATGAAATGAGAGAGGAAAGAGTATCAACACTGTACTTGGCTAATAAGCTACAGGACTAATTAGCTGATTCTCATCTGGAAAGGAATGATCTTATTCACCAGCCTCTGTATTCCTAAGTCTGACAGTAGGTCACAGCCTTGTGCCAGCAACAAGGCCTGTGCTTTCTCAGTGTACCTACCAGAAAAGACAGAGACATGGTCTTTGAACAGATGGGAGTGATCCTGTTCTGCTTTCCTACAATGTCTATTGTTGACAGTGTTGGTAGTCCAAATCATGCTTGATAGATCAGCTGTTTTGCAGCCACCTGGCAAAATCTTTCTTGTTAAGAAACACAGATCCCACCTTTGCCATAACATACACCATGTACTTTCTGGCCTTCCCTTTGTCACATCTGTGGATACAGGTCCAGGGTAGAAAGCAACTCTAAATGAATAATGCAAACCTGGATTTTTAACGAGTTGCGTTCCCATTTAATTAATGCTCTCTCCTTCACGAACCGCCTTCCATGTACCCTAAAGAAAACATCTTTGAAAGAGTTTTTTGAGTGCCAAAAACTCAAAAATGAAATGAAATTATAAATGCACATAAATATACATACTTTTTCGTTTTCCCCCCTTCCTCAGAGTAAATAAATCAAAGGTCCAGATCTATCTACAGTTTTCATTTCTTCAGTGCAACTGGCAAAGAAAAGAACAAACAACCCCCCTTCCCTCCCCCGCTCCCCCCAGCCTTCAGTTATTTGTACACTTTTAAGGTAATCTCCCACATGTGATTTATAATATTAATGAAAATAATGGTGACATTTTTCTATTCTTTCACTAAGCCCCAGGAGACCATTACAGCTTCTAGCCATTCAAATTGAAAGTCACACGATTTCTCACACATTCCAAATGGAGCCAAAAAAGATGCTGGCAAGCCATCAACTACAGGGCAAATCTGTGAGCATGTTTCATCAAAAATATGTTTTCCTTACATTAAGATGGTGTGAAGATTTCTAATTCTTACAGAGAAACAAAAACAGTCTGTAAAAATCCATCAGCTCTGTAATATTGCAGTTGGCACCTTTCCATGGAAATGAGTGCACTCAGTACAGAGATAGTACACAAGGATCTGAGGAAAGGAAGCCAAGGAACAGCACCAGCACCTGCTGTTTAAGGTACCAGACTGTTACACAGCCTCAGAGCCTCAAACCTCCACTGAGTGGAAATGCAGGTGGACTCAGTACCCAGACAAGTAGTTGGTAAAGAGTCTGTGGAACAAGAATGCTGGAAGCTGCTCACTGCCCACACTAGGAGGAAGATTCCTCCTCCTGACAACTCAGTGACCAGTAGGACTGGCATATTTTAGGTATGAGACCCTGGGACTGAAAGGTCAGTTGATGAGGAGGACAAAGGTCCTTTTGGGACAGAAAGTCACCTAGGGCAACACAATTCACTCTCTCATCACAACCTCTTGTGTTCAGAGGAAGGGAAGGTGATTCCCCTCCAAGGGGAACAGAAGGTCCAGTATGCAGACCAGAGCCAACCCACAGCAAGCCTGCTGCCCTCAGGTAAGGGACATTACTAGAAATATCTCCAGTCTAGTAAGGGCCTTAGATTATTATCCATTATTGGTTCTCCAAGTCAGCAGTGACAAAATAACAAAGAGAAGTTCAAGAGCATTCAAAAGGCACTTCACAGCCTTGGGTCAATTGGCTGAAGGATCAGGAGCACAGGTAGTGTTTTCCTCAATCCTTCCAGTAGCAACAAATAATACAGAAAGGAATAGGCAGATCCATCAGATAAACATATGGCCCCCAAGGTTGTTGTAACTGGAAAAATTTTAGGGTTTTTGACAGTGAGATGATCTATGCAATATCTGGTCTACTCGTACCTCAAGAGATGCACCTTTCTCAGAGTGGAAAAGGGGTTCTAGCACAGGAGCTAGCTGGTCTTACACCTGATAGAGTTTTAGAATAGATTGAAGCGGGGAAAGGGACAAAACCAGACTGGCCAGTGATAGGCAGTGGACAGTCCATCAAAACAAGGATGTGAGCACTAGTGGGATCCTTCAATCAGTTTCATGAGGTATAAGCTCCAATAAACCACACCTGAAATGTGTCTGTATCAATACAAGCAGCATGAGGAACAAACAAGAGGAAATCAAAGCTTTGACCCAGTCCCAGAGTTTTTATATCATTGACGTAAGTGAAAACCAATGGGATAAGTCCAGTGACTAGAGTGCCCTGTTGGATGGTTACAGGCTCATCAGCAGGGATAGGCAGGGCAGGCAAGGCAGGGACATGGCATTGTATGTAATAGAGAGACTGGACTGTGTGGAGCTCACAGTTGGCAATGGCACATGCAAGAGTTGCTGGGTAAGGATTAAGGGACAAATAAGTATGTGGATGTTATTGTAAGACTCTGCTATAGACCTGTCAGCCAGGATGATGACACCACAAAATTATTCTTTAAGGAACTAAGAGACACCTCCAAATCAACTGGTCTTGTACTTTTGCTGTACTTCAGCTTGACAGAAATTAACTGGGAACACCACACAGCTGGCACAAAGAGGTCCAGAAGATTCCTAAAACCCCTGGATGATAACTTCATGGTACTGGCACTAGGGAGCTGACTAGGAAAGATGCTCTCCTTGATTTGTTGCTTGTTATCAGAGACAGTCTCCTGAGTGAAGTAGTTATTAGTGGCTGTCTAGGCCACAGCAACCATGAAGTGATAAAGTTTAGAATCTCTGTTGACAGGGAAAATACTCTAGAATGTGCTGGGGTCCAACAGTGCTGGTCACCTTTTAAGTACCATCTCCTAAGGGCACAGGATTTTTGAGGTGTCCTGTGCAGGGCAGGGAGCTGGACTTTGGTGACTGTAGCAGGTCCCTTCCTACTCAGGATATTCTATGATTCTATGAATAACCAAATCTGGTCCCAAATAGCCTGTTGTCAGTGTTGAAGACCACTGAGAAAAGGAACCAGTCTGTCACCACCAACAGAACTGTACAAAGGCAATGGATGAATACTCATTTTTCACTGAAACAGGGTCAAATACAAAGCAATTATCCAAATAGTATCATCAACTGATGAGTGAGAGGGGCGGACACAAAATACAGGAGAAGCAAGAAACCGAGGATCCAGAAACATGCTTTGACTCTATCATGCAAGACAGCAAGAAGGATGCAAAAGGCTTCATCATGCATCACAGATACCTCAAGACTTTGTCAAAAGCTTGGAAGAAACTTTGGTTTTTATCAAAGATTTTTTTTCTCTTCCACTTTTCCTGCTCAACAGTGCTTGTGCCAGTAAAGAGGGGAGAGGAACAAGTATTAGTGGATGTGGTATGTCCACATCTAACATCTATTCAGCAATTTAGCTGGTAAAGCAGCCAAGAATTGAACATGGTAAATAAAAGGTATTATCTTACCCTTAAATATGGCCATTCCACATCTTGGCTAAAGCACCACAGCGGGATGTTGTGAAGGGTAGGTCCTGTGTACTTCTGTAATGAGTATTCATTCCTGCTTTTTGTTTTACTACTTATAAGGGACTGGTTTTCTTTGGGTCTTGTTACAGATACAGCCTACTGAAAAGAATTACCAACGACTTTTGCTTGCATTCAGCCAAGCTTTCCTTCACCTTTTGCCACTTGCACTGAGGGACAGAAACAGTCATAAGCACAACTTAAACCACTTTTCCTGCTGAAGAGCTCAGGATTCTTCAGGTCGGCTGGAACACCAGAAAGAGCTGGGCCCCAGAAAATGTGTATTTGAATGCTAAGAGTTGTCGGTGCATCATGCCAGCAGAGTAAGCTGATGCCCTCAGCAGAAAATACAGAAACTGTCAGGTAGAATAGAAACACAGATTCATAGAATTTCAGGTTAGAAAGGACCTGAACTGCATTTATTGAGACTTCAGTGTTGAGCACACAAAAACCTCTTAATAACACTGAGGTGCCTCAAAACTTCTCCATAGCCAGCAGAAAAATAGAGTGCTGTGTTCCCAACACTATGGATGGAAAAATGTCCCAGTACAAAGTCCCAGACCTTATCACAATTGCTTCCTAAAAGGAAGTGAGACTAAACAGTGCCCAAGGCCAATTGAAGTCTGCTTGGAAACCTTGTCTCATGTTGCTCTAGGTATCAAAATAGGAAGTAAACAGCTCAGAAACAGTGCTGAGAATGATTTGGAGGAAGTACAGCTTCCTCTCCCTGCACTTGCTAAGTTTGCTTATCTTCCATGCTCTCAGCATCCCCCTTTCATTCACTGCAGCCAGCAAATGCTGCAGAGACTTTGCAGAAACAACCTAGAAAAATAATGTTTGTGCAAAAAAATCTGTTACCAGCTCATTAGTGTGAGAAGCCTTGCAATGCTCTGCCTAAGAACAAGAGCTTAAGGGTGTATTTCACATCTCTCAGACCCTCTCCATTCAAGCACCAAGATTTTCACCAAAGATACACGTCAAGTAGCAGGTGATCTTACACCTTTGCTGAAGATGCAACCTGATTCTGATTTTTACCCTATTTATATACATATTACGGCAATGACTAAAACCCTTTGATGTACTTTACAGGTACCACTTAAAGGGAATATACTGTCTTTCTGTAAGTTGGGGGGGGGAGGGTGTTGGTTGGTTGGTTGGTTGGTTTGGTTTGTTTTTTCTTTTTTTACTTTCACTGCATTTGGAGAAGAAAACAATCCCAAATCTGCTTCATCTCTCAACTGAAGCTACAATGTACCAGAAATAACCAAAGATACAATAATCTTTTCACCAAAGCGAGAGGATTTTATGAAAGACTTGATGACAGTAGACCTACTAATGAGAAATAGTGAAGGGCCATACAAGTCACCAAGGCAGAGACCCTACATGTGGGGTTC
Organism: Thripadectes ignobilis; assembly: GCA_035584755.1. NCBI lineage: Eukaryota > Metazoa > Chordata > Aves > Passeriformes > Furnariidae > Thripadectes > Thripadectes ignobilis. The sequence continues at coordinate 62,981,344 of JAWMRC010000089.1, forward strand.
AAACCAGAGCTGACAGAAGAGTGTCACTGAGCTCAGGGACCAGGGGATGAGGTTATTATTAGTGCTTTAGGGGGTTTAGTGTGGAGTTTGGTTAGGGTAAGGGATAAATACCTGATTTTTAAATTAACTGGTCTGGCAAAATTCACATCAGGTAAAGAGGTCGTTCAACTGCAGAGCTGCTAAGAGCTCTGTCACGAAGAAAAGGCCGGATGGACAGAAAGCGGTTCCCAAAAGCTGGGGTAAAAAAGAAACAATATTTTAGCAGAGACGAGAAGGGAAAAAGGAGGAAAAAAAACTGACTCTGTCAGCTTCATTCTAGTTACTAAAAAATACAAGGACAAGCAAACAACTGTCCCCAAGATAAGTAGGCAATAAATTACAGGCAACATGAAATTGTTGGGAACAAATCACATGAAACCACTCCAGTTTTCTTTGTGACAATTGTGGGTGGAGAGAAGCTGGAAATGTCATTTATATTGATTTACACAAACCCTTGCTAGGATTTCTCAGAAGTTAATCAAAGAAACATTTTCTAGATGGATCAACAATGAAACGGGTGCTAAACTGGTAGAAACCAGACAAGGTACATCTCAGTTTTTCAATGCAAGGAAAAATCAAGCAGGAGTTGTGGCCAATATGCCCTCAGTGGGAACTGATTTGATGTTTTCATGAGTTATTTGGCCAGCAGGATATAAAATATTATTATTATTAAATAACCACTGGCTGGGAGGAGTCTTGGCCCTAAGGAATTCCAATAGATAAGGGTAACTGAGCACACAAAGGAGGGGAAAAGAGGTTGCCTGTACTGAGGAAAGGAAGACCAGCTGAACATGGCAATTGCCTTCAAATATGTGAAATGTAAGTGTAAAGCAGCAGGGCAGAGCCTCTTCTGCAGGCCTGTCCATCCTCTAGAACATGGACTCAGAGCCCTGAATTTCAGCTCAGGCAATGATGTCTATGGCTTTAGGGGGCCTAAGCCAGAGGAGCATCTGTGGACAATTGGAACTGCCTGTGGCCAGCACAACACTCATCTCCCTCTTAGTTCTCTATTTTCTTACTTTAGTTGAAATGGAATAATTCTGTGAGCTATTAAAAACAAACAAACAAACAAAAACAAAACAAAACCCACCAAACAAAAAAAACACCCAAAAACAAAACCAAAAAAACCCCACAACATTAAATTTGAGGTCAATATGTAGAAACTGTACAGACATTTGTCTTGGACTATCACCATCTGGAGGCTAACTAGTAAAACAAGCAGGGAACATTTTTAAATTGTATTTCAAATTTTAATGCAAGACCAAGTTTTTGCAATGAATCATGAAAACACTTGAGATTGACTAATTCAATTCAAAACTAACTATTTTGAGAAATAATAATTAAAAAATGGTATTCTGGCTGGCAAACGGGCCCAAACTTTACATCTCAGTAGTTTTATAAAGTTTCACAAAGGAATTTTCATATCCCACCAGTTTTAACTTTCACAGTGAGAGGATTTTTAATATTTCTAATCAAGACATTGTGAGAGACTGAACTGGAAAAAAAACTCTGTTCTCATTTGTTTTTCCATTTTCTTCAAAAGCTCGTGACTCCAGTTCTCTTGTTAAACAAATATTTTAATCTCATAATTTTATTAACTGGACAAAACACTCTACTGGACAAAAATAGTATATCAAAACTTTGCTGGATGCTGTTACAAGACACTTCAAGATTTTTAATGCAAACTGTAAAATATGTGGAGTTCTAGCCTTTTCAATACTCTATAAATTGGTCTGATCACGATTTTGCAAGCTATTGTTTAGCTTTCATTTGTCAGTGCAAGGGGTTTTAAGAAAATTTTTACTCTGGGAACTGTTTGAGAATTAGATTTTTTTATGTCAGTGAGTAAACAAACAAAACCCTTCTAAAACGTAAGAAATGGGGACTACAACCACCACAATCTCTGGGACTAAGAAGAATTATCATCTTTGTTCATTTCTTAAGGAACAAAACTAAAACAGGTCAAATTGTAAAAAGAACAGTTGTGGGGAAGGGGGGGAAGACCATTTTCAGTATACCAGGCTTTAGAGAAGGTCCTGGCATATTGAAGAGAATAATGCTGGTTGAATACCAAATATTAAATTCATATGGTAAAAATCATATCTTTTTCCCACACAGGCTGCACCTCTTGCTGGAAATAGACACCATTTCCTTGTAGATGGGACAAGCTCACATATGTCTCCAGATTCAGTTAGCAACTGGGACAAGGTAAGTACTAAAAGACCCCTCCCAGAAACCTGGAATTTTCTGCTCAGCAGATATGAAGGATGAGAAATTGCTCTTTTTTTGGTGCAGCAAACCTTCCTTTACCTTACTGAACTTGTAGGTGCCCTTCTCCAGTCATGATCATGTCCAAAGGAGGAGAAAGAAGCATCCTATAAGCAAGAGACCTCCTTAGCAGATTTAATGGCAAGCCTGAAGAAGAGATTTTTCCTCTCTCTCTAAAAATAACTTCAAATAGTCGTGTTTTCATCCCACTGTAGAAAAGGAATATGCTGAAATGTTTAAAAATAAAAGGATTGCGGGACAGAAAAAGAGTTTCCTTCCAAGTTTCAATTTTGAGGCCATTAAGACAAGCCATTCTGACCTCACTGTTTAAATTTCATATTTCCTTGGGCAGCCTCTGGTCTTTTGGGTGGGAATTACTTACCCTGTGAAAGCAATGAACTGCAAAGCCACCACCAAGAAGTGGAAAATGGCAGTATCACGTTGGGAACCTGACTTTGAACCAGGTCAGTGCTCACTGCATACAAGAAATTATTCAAAACCACTCCTTTCTTGCAGTCCAAGCCCATGGTGAATATTGCCTTCTCTGTGGTCACCCTGCTGGAGTTTACCTTACATAGCTTTACTTGTTCTTTTATATGTAAGGGGAGTTCTTAAAGAAATGTAATTATTGTCATGAAGGTCACAAGTCTTGTGCTGGGAATCCACGCATCATTTCAAGATTTCAGCTGTGTAACAGTTTTCACCATGATTTTCTGAGAATAAAAAACTTTACTGCAGAATGGAAGTTGTCCTAGGGCAAAGTAAAGTAAGTTATATTTGTATTGTGTGAAGTGTTTTGTGATGTGGCAAAACTATATATGTACACTTTTTTCTAAAGGAGACAATAAAACTCTTCTAGTTCATTTTTTAAAGTTTAGATTAAGTGCCAAGGTTTGATTGAAGGGAGAGATTAATTTGAACACCTGAACCAACAACGGATATTTCAGAATCCATCTGTACATATTGCATGGCTTTTATTTGAAAGTTCAGAAAATAATGGGGGTAAGAATTTAAGTAGCATGTTAAATCTTCAGCCAGTCTTTCCACTCAATATATTTGTTAAAATAATGTGCTGAAGCAGCAGGAATTTATTATTGGGCTTTTTCACACAAGACACACCTTGAATTTTTCCATTTTAAATCTTTTAACAGATGCATAAAGTGGTAAAGTGCTTTATAGGAAAAGCTTCATATATGATGTGAGTTCAAACAGCACCATAATAAAGATATGAAATATCAACTCTTGACCCATATCTTAATTAGTTTCAGATTTTTAGGCTAATATATTTAGGTGGCTTTGACATCAACAATCCTATAAAGCAAAATCTGCAACAGATATTACACTATGGAGAAAAGTCTGTTATCATTAGCATATATTTGGAGTAAGTTTCTGGTTTGATTCTTTTTAAATAGCTGGATTAAATATGACTTTTATAAATTCTGGCATACTAGGGATTTGGCCTACACTACTGTGCACTGACATCCCACTGTACCTGACCTCGGATTTACTGACAGACCAAGTGGTGTCTGAGACACAGAAATCAGCATCACTCTGTCACAAGAAGAAACTAAAAATTACTATTTTGCCTGGGCAAATGAAGTTAGATGGTATTATTAATACCTTACCAGGGCATTCAGTGCCTTTGATTTCAGAAATGTGGGTACAAAGAGCCAGAACAAATGTAGAGGAATCAGACACTTATGGTGCACATGCACGTGTTCAGTAGGGGGGCACCAGGCAGCACTGGCATGGCTTGCAGGTCTGACTATCACCAGTGGCATAACACACCTGACACATGAGCTGCAGAAATGGGTTAGGTCAGATTTCTCCTTTTCCCTGTTTGCTGCAGCACAAACATCAGCTTTTTACTTGCCTGCCACCTTCTCTACAGAGATGAAACTTTCCTGATGGCCATACATATCAGCTTTGACTTAAAAAAATATAATGTTGTGTTACACTAGGAAACAGCTAAGCTGAATTACACTAAAATTCAGTAACATAAGTTTTCTTGATTTTTCAATGTAAGAATTACTTTTCTGCTTACTTATTTATAATGCTGCCTTTCCTTTAGAAGCATGCTATCATTCATTCCTGGACAAAACACATATAAAACATGTCACTAACTCAGCACCTACATAGACCAGCTTCCAGTATCAAATCTGCAAAAGGCAGACCTCTGTGAATCTTGTAAGATTCCAGCAATAAGGCCCGGCTTTTAAGGTATGCCTGATGGTTTTTTCAATTTTTATCTCATAAGTAAGGGGTATAAAAGAACATGCAAGCTGTTTGTAAGGATACTGAAATAGAAGTCATTGTACACTGAGATCAAACAGCTGTTGAACCAGTAAAGCCTGAAGTAACCCACAGTCTTATAGCCAGGTTTGCAACATTCAGAGCCTGTCGTATTCACATTAGCTGGGCTGTATGTGGTAAGCCATGGTATTTCATCTGATTTCCTGCACAGCCTCTTGAGCGGTGAATGAGCTGCTGGTGAAAAACTGACATAAATAAACTTCTATAGTGTTTTGCATCACACAGAAAGAGTTATTTTCATGGGAAGAATAAAAAGAAACTTTTTATGAGGAAGTAAGCTACACAAGCAGTGAAATATGTGAATTTCAGTCATTATATCACTATTACAGTGGACTTCTGAAAGTAAATGACATGGGTTTTTGCTAGCAAGCTACACATTGCTGTGGAGAATCCACTGCCTGTGGGCAGACTGGAAAGACTGCTGTCAGTTCAGGGCCCAGTCTGCCATTTCATTTAACTCACTATTTGGAAAAGAGAAACTAAGTGTAAGAAGTGCAGAACAATGGCTGCACTCAAATCCTTGGTCGTTTTTGTATTTTAGTCTTGTCAAAGAATCTGTTCTTGAGCAGTTATTTGGTAAGGACTCCTGGCTCCAAGAGGTGTTTAGAAGATGACTTGAACAACTTCTGGATTATTTTGCAACAAGAATAATTGGGCAGTGAGGTCATGTCCAAGAAAAACAAAATTGTTGCATTACTGCTGCTAAAAGTCCCCTATATGTAAAATTTGTGGAAAGTTTCATCAATCACAA
>JAWMRC010000089.1:62986814-63002657 GCA_035584755.1 Thripadectes ignobilis
GAAAAACAAAATTGTTGCATTACTGCTGCTAAAAGTCCCCTATATGTAAAATTTGTGGAAAGTTTCATCAATCACAACAACCTAAGCAAGCATTAGAATCAGAAGATCTGTGCCACGAAGATTTGGTAGCACTGAAAGAGTAGACCAAGATTTTATAAACTGCTCAGTGAAGAGTTGGAACCTCATCAAGCATAGGAAGAAATACTCTAGAATGCAGGTACATTCAAAACTACTGAAAACCCATAAATGTGGTAAATGTTTATCTGGTTAAGCATCTTAGAAAACTATTTGAAGAACAAGTGCAAGAGAGAGATGTTTGTTGAATCATTAAATAATCCTGGAGCAGAAAATTTGTGTTTCTGCCTACAGCACATACTGAAACAACATGTATGAAGAAATGGCACAGTTTTATTGTAATTAAATTCAAATGGATGATTCATCTATGGAGGAGAAGCAGTAGATCTGCAAATATATGTTTTACTGTCATTAAAGTGTATACACTGCTCAGAGCATGGCACACAGGCTGCAAGTCCAACAGATCCTCTGCAATGAACGTGGTGACTGAGCACAAACTCTGAATAGAGGACCAGGGTATCTAGAAGAAAGCACAGCTACTTGATTAAATCATCTTGCCAGATTTAATGCCTAAAATATGATTATTTTCTGGCAGAGCAAACACAGCTAAAGAAGTAGATTTTTATAGCCTGGTTGTGCTAACTCCTGTCCCAGGTCAGCTTTCAGCCACTGTGCAAGACACTTGGGAATCAGCAATGGCTTCACTCACATCACCCCCAGTGAACTGCTTCCCCTTTCTCAGAAGATACACAAATTTGATCCTTTCTTAAAATTGCTCCCAAGCTAGAAGACCATATCCTAGTTGCAAAAAAATGAGTTGCTGCTTAGGAATGTAAATCACTTTGCATCCTGGTCTTTCAGAAACTTAAGTCAGCCCGTGGAGTCGGAGAATGATCCTCCTTGTTTTGCCCCGTCTTGGGGGTCATGGGGTGGGTGACCTCACCCCCATGAGCAGAAAGCTCCCAGCCAAAGGAGCAGGCAGGAAACCGGGGCAGGTCACTTTGAGTTGAATGTGTTTCATTTACCACTGTGAGGGCATGACCTCCACCAGGCTGCAGTGGGGACAGTGTGGATGGCAAGACAGCTGATAGGGCACTTCAGTGCCTTTCAAAAGAAAGCATTTAAGGGCTCTCTTAAGGGCTTTTTTGGCTCCTTTTTTTCATATACACAGGCACCATACATGCAAAGGCCTGGCTTGCTGGAAACTCCTGGGTTAGCCAGCAAAATTGCACAAGAGAGGCAAGCAGAGCCTATCCTGAAAGGATTTTAAAGGTTTCATCAAAGTTTTTAACCTACCAATGTAAATAGATTATTACAGCCCCATAACAAATATCACACCACAGAGGCTGGGTAGCAACCACATCACACACAGCTGGAAAAGATGGCATTGCCCTGAATCCACAGTAATACCTATCAGCTCCTGTGGATCAGCAAGTGCTGCCTCAGGAGCACTCTGGGAAGCCAAATTCATTCTCATCACCTTGCAAGCAGCACTAGGGAATATCCCAAGGAGTTTTGGTTCCCTGAGAGTACCATTATAAACAAGAAGATTAAATAAGAGCACTTACTGACAAGGTGATTCACAAACACTTGGCTACTTTTATCCCAAGTACAACCTTCTCTGTTCTTCCGGAGACAGAAACCTCTAATACCCTTCAGTTCTGGCCTGCATCTAGAAACAGTCTTTGTTGGGGTGTGAGGTGCAGGTACAAAAGCAAATCAGAGAGTACTTCCTAATCTTCTCACCCTGGCATGGACTCGTCCTGTTACTATGAGGTCTTTAAAGTAAAATCTCTAATGGGACAGCATATCTAGGAACCACACAGTATTTCACAGTTGTTGAGGATCCCTTAATGTTCAAATGGCTAAACAAAAATTTTAAAGTTCATAATCAGCAAAAATTATATTGAATTAAATAATTTTCACTGGACTAGTTGAAGTAAAACATAAGTAAACAATGGAGTGACCAACAGTTACAGCAAAACAAAATTCACATTCACATTTTGCCCTTTAATACATTTGAGGACTGCCAAAGAACTTGTTTTTAAGCAGATAGCGTCCTGGTTCTAACAAAACCAGTAAAACATATGTTGAGTTATGCAGATGAACAAAGGGAAAAAATTGAAAAATGAGTTGTAAAATATTTGATTATGTAGAACTGCACTGTTCATATTTTGGCAATAACTACCATCCAGCAATATCACTGTCTTCAATAATGGCAGCAAATAGTAGTCAGTTGCTTACAAACCAAAATTTGAATCAGGTATTTATGAATGAACTGAAGTAGATTAATCATAAAGTCAATTGTCATTACTACTAACATAGTTAATTCCAAAAGTAAACGTGACTGTGAAATTTTGCCAAAGGACTACAAGGAATTTCAATTTAAATTCAATTCCATTAGAGAAAATAAGATCTAATTTCATATTCAGATCTCTTAGACTAAAGAAAAAGCTGAAATGTACAAGTAGATACTATGATCACTGCTTCAAATCTCAATATATATATAAATACCACAATTAATAACTAAAAATAGCTTTTAGGGCTCCTTCAAGGAATTCCTGTTTTAAGTCTAACACTAGGAATAGAAAGATAATGTCAAATAACAACTGCCATTCAAGGCTATGGAGTACTCCTCTTCACCAGTGTAATTTCATCCAAAGAGATCAGTGCAATAACATTACAAAATGAGAAAGAGATAGTGGTGCTCACACTGGATTTGCTGCACACACAGACTGGTTTTGTTGGACAAAGGATAAGATCTTAATTATTTATTTATGTATTCTGAAAAGCTTGAGGTTTTTTCCCATCAAAAGCACATATGTGTTTCTTTTGAAACTCGGGATTTCTTGTGGAATCTGAAGCAAGAAGTGTTGATTTATTCGATTTCTCTGACACTGAGCTGGCTGAGGTGGACTCCATTCACAGACCAGTTCCCCAAGCAGTCCATGGGAGGCTGGCTGTAAGAAGATTAAAGATGGTCTTGGGGAAGCAGAGGTTCCTGGTCATTCTGATCTTCGGAGAAGTTAATACTTTCCCAGAATTTCTGACAGTTTAAAAGACTCTTTGGAGAAGCATAATCTTTAGCTGAGGAGTTTATTGCCTGATCCACATCCTGCCTGAGAAGAAACTTTGGTGTGAGTGGATGTCCAACTGCTCAAGCCAAGCTCAAGCTCTTACCATTTTTCTGATTACAACTTTTTTTCTCTTGAAATCTGAAGTTTAACAGAATGGATCACAAGAGAGAACCTACTGTTTCAGCTGCTGCCCAGAAGCAGACTTCTTCTCCTTACATTTGAGTTCTTAGGTCTTCCCTTCAAACACAGGAAGGCTGTGCACCTCCTTTGCTAAACAAGCCTCACTTTAATTTTTAAGTATAATAACAATAAATATTATACCTTAGATAGACTGAAAATTCTGCTTTAAAAGTCTAAGAACCTAGAAAATTTTGAATATAGGCTGCAAATCAGTATGGTTTGTTCCTAGAAGCACCTCCTGACTTTACTTCTTTCAAGGCAGAAAAGAGGTATTTTGATATAATTGTTCTGAATTATCAGCTGAATAGGAACACTCAAGCAGCAGAAATACCCAACAGAAACAATAGTTGCAAAAAAAGTTAACTGTGCACTCATTTGGAATTTCAAACTTTCTGTGAAGAAATAACTGCAATTTTCACTGTTTTAGAGAAACTTCTCACTTAAAGAAAGTTTCTGTTTCTGAATGATAAGAATCTCTTAGTGTATGTATGGTTAATTAAATTCTGGTTATTTTTGTAGATACTCTCCCATACATTCACCTCTTTCACATTCTCAGGAAACTTTGCAAACAGTGAACATGTCACTAAACTTACTAATTTCTAAGTAAAGAAAGATTCTCAAATGTTAAGTTTCAGTATTTCAGCAATAACAATAAATTTCTGATTGCAGCCTTCCTAAGAGAGTAATAAATATTTTTGTCAGTGTGCAGCTCTGTTACCATTTGTAATATGATGCGACAATCATGGTAGTATCAAAAGTACAAATCATAATATCTTGCCAGGAAGCTTTAAAGCAAGTCTTGGACTGCACTAAGGTATCTGTTTCATGTCAAACAGACATAACATCAGCATTTTCCCTGTAGACAATTATTTACTAACCTGATTTTCTGGACAACACAACAGAAGTTACAACTTACAGGACATACTCATAGTATTAGAAGAGAAAGCAGAAACAAATGCAAGTGTTGTTTAGTTGTTTGTTTAGATGATTTTATGGCTAAAGCAAGAAAGGACATGCCTGCACCACAAGGAACAGATTGATGGGAAGAGGATGCAGCCACAACACTGAAGTTTTACCATAACATTAATTCCTGGTGCTTTCTGAATGTCCACACAGCTATGAGTAAAAAGCAGATGCAATTCTGGCAGAAATTCTTTGTACATTTTTTTCATTTAAAATTAAAGAAAAACATGCTGAGAACATTTATGCATGTGATGCTACAGCATTGTTCGTGAGTTGGCTTCTACATGCAATATCAGGTTCCTCCCTAAACACAGAGCCTTCTTCTTCATATATAACCCCAAAATATTGAAAGGTTGATATATTAACCAATTCCCATCAGTTGTAAATTTCTGTGTGAAATATGCCATAAAACTTACTGAGTCATAGGTACCACTCCTCCTTCTCAAATCAAATGCAAGTTGGCCCTGAACTTGAGTTTAAATGTTTGATTTCAGATTTATTTTCATTGATCCTCATTATTATTTTGTATACAAGAAATTTCAAATGAATCAGTAAAGCATGTTGTGAAAGAACATCATAAATGTACAATCAAGTGTGAAAACTAATAATTAATAATAATTTTAATGAAAATCTTACTTCTCTATCTTTTTTTCTCAGAGCACAAATGGGAATTAATCATCTTTGCCAAAATTAAGCAATGAAACTTCTTAGAGGAGTCTTCAGTGAAAGAATATCCAAGCAGAAAAGTTGAGTATATTTGTGGCTCTCTAACCATATGGGAAGCTGTCATATAAAGTTTTATGACCCCTTTTTGAGACATTATAGTAAGTCTTTGTTACATGTATTGGAGATAATATAAACTCTTGAAAGTATTTTCTAAGTACCATGAACATCAGTGCCCTCCATGGGAGCCTAAGTTTTGTAGAAATACATCAGATACTTTCCCCTGTTTATACATAAAAAGGGCTCTTTCTTCACATGTAAATGGGGCCCTTTTGAGCACTGTGTATAATTTTTAAAGCATCTTAATATGGGTGAATTTTCGCTTTGTGGAAAAACTGACTTCCATGTTTTGAACAAAAAATGTAGAAGTTCTTGAAATTTATGAAGTAGGTTACTTAGTGAAGTTTCTCCCCTATTGGTAGAATAGGAATTCACACAGCTCTTACAGCTCCCCTCTCTCAAGTTTGTTTGTTATCTCCTGCTAAATTAAGTCTTTGAAAAGATGTGAAATAGATTAAGATCATCCTTCTCAGTTTGTGATCATTCAGAAGGTTAGAAGTTCAGGAGTTCATTTTTTTGTCAATGTTAAAGACATGCCATGCAAAAAAAAAAAATTTAAAAAAAAATTTGTGGCTATTTAAAAAACTTCTATGCTTCATTTCTATGTTCTTCCCTAGCTGACCTTCCCCCGGCCATGGCTGGATAGAGGCAAACTGGCCAAGGGCAAGAAAAGGACCCTTTAATCAGCCATTGCCCTCTGCAAATGGGGTTGCCAAAGTGATGAGCTTACTCAGCATTCCCCAGTAAAACCTTTTGGTAAGAAATCAAGCCATAACCACATACCAGGCTCTGTCTTCCCTTCTCTGAGTTTGTAGCTCCAACCACATCTCTCCTCACAGAGTCAGCAGCTTCCATGAGTGCTATCCTGGCAAAGTCAACTCTGAGTCACCCTACAGAGGGCAGGGCCCTGGGATAGTCGTGGTATTGGGTACAGGGAATAATAATAGACAAGGAAAGAAGTTCACACTGGCCTTGTCTATGCTAGTGAGTGAAGGACCTGGGACTGATGACCCAACTTGTCCAAGATACACCATTCAGGGCATCTCTAGCTCTAGTCTGGTCCGAGGGACCAAATGCCCACTTATGCCTGCAGCTCACTTGAGGCTCTTCCATCTTAGTATCACCAAATAAACAGTCTGGTTCATACACACTAAGGCTGCTCCATGTTGCAAACCAAAGCACAGTAAGTGTGAACAAACAGGACATTGTCTTCAAAAGAATTCTGCTGACCCACACATCATGCCTAACGATCAGAGTCAACAAGTACATCCACTGTCCCCCTAAAGCAGACATTCCTGGAAGGCTCTCTGGCCTTCTAGTCTTTGTCCTAATCCACACAAGTACCAGCAATATAGCAGGAGGAGACTGGCTGACTCCAAGGCACCTCATTAAGTTTTTTGTTCTTCATGGACCTTGTTTCCCTCATTCCACTGTAAAATCAAAGCCCAAGGTCTAGATATGCAGAAAAAATATTTCCAATCCATTGTTCTTCATGCACCAGGGAGAGGTGGGAATCAGTATCAGACAGGCAGTTTATTGACTGTGTATTGGTTTATCCCTTTCATCTAGTTTAGCATTTCCTGAAGCAGCATTTCTCTTTGTGAAGCCAACATCTTCCAGCAAGCAACAGACAATCTCAGTATATTTCTTTTGGGGTTCTCTCTTTAAAAAATGAATTCATGGCAATTACTTACATAATATTCACACTTCTGCCTTTCATTTTATTCATTGCATTAGGTGTTGGTATTGCAAACTCTTGGTGACCACTATCTGCCAGCACAGTGGGAGGAAAGCAAGACCTTGAGATGCCACAGCAGGTCCAGGGAGGAAAGAAAGGTCACAAACTGCAACATTACACAATTAGACTTTTTATATACATTCACAGTGCCCCATACACATCATCCTTCAAAAGAAAGTGACTTTCTAGGGAGAAGGTAAACAAAGGTTTGGTCTTTAAAGGAAAATAATTTGCTTCACAAACATTTTGAAGCCTTAAAAGAAGACCCTCCTACAGCCTTTGGGCAGCCAAACAACCCAAATGTATTTCACTGTGAGTAAATAAAACCACAAATCTAGACATTCATAATATATTTTAAGAGCATAAAATAAATGTTTGCCAACAATCCAGTGTCTATTTCTGTGACAGTCTTGGGCTGTTGTTATTTTAAAGAGAAAATTTTCAGAATGCACAGTGATATAAGTCAAATACTGCAATAAACTTTGCTTTAATTAGGAATTCCAAGACTTTTGAGCCTGAAGGGGTAAAAAAAGGTCTCATTATGCTTCAACAGAGGAGAGGAGCAGAGGAAGAGGTCCTGACCCAGGGAATTTTCTCTTTTTTAGCATGGAATGTGCGAACAGTATGACTAACCCTCCTATCCTTTTGAAATACCTCGGTGACTTGAATGGAAAAGCCCTTCTTTCCTCCATGGACAGTCTTGATATCATTTCCTTACATGTGATCTTTGATGTCTCTGTGTGATTCCTAGAAATCTCCCAGAAAGCTGCCAGCAGTATGCTTCTCCTTTAGGACTTATTAATCTCCAGGTGCAGCACATCTGCCTTAACCATCCAGCTTGAAAACTTTAAAGTCCTGTTTCTGCACTCACACCTCTTTTCCCTGCTTTCCTCCTCTTGCAGACACAGGTGCCATGCAGCCTGTCCAGAGCTGCAGTGGTGTACCCAAACAGACTGACCCTCTCCAGAAGACATGAAAAAGTTCCACAGTGAAAACAAGGGAAAACTTTAATTCTCTTAAAGTGGGAAATGTAAAGTTTCCTGTGACTCATACTGTTTCTCTGGCATCACGTTCAGTTGTACAAACTCCTCTGGAACAAATGACTGAAGTGTTGGCAAGAGCAATCTCTGCACCCAGTGGACGTTTACCCGTGGAGCTAATAGCCAATATCCTTTCATATTCCCATTCCTTTCCCAACCTGTTCATCTCTAACGTTTGCCGAGACACATTTTCTTCTTCCCTCCAAGGAAATTGAGGGTGGCAGTAATTACTTCCACATAAATATTCAGGTCCAAAATGAGGAAAATTACAACAGAAAAGCCCATTCCACTATGCATTCCTGTTGGAACCTAAAACAATTACTTAGAAATATTACTAATGCTGTTGTTCAATCTGTTGTTTCTATTGTACATGCTGAACAGTAGAAATACAAAAAACCCAATGATTGTTCCACTTCCCTTCTCCACTGGTCTTTATCCACTACTTTTGGATGAGGTCAACATCTCTTCAGCAGGCTCACATAATCCTGATTGATTCCAGTCTATCCATGTTCCTCCATTGTCCCACAGCAAGGTTTTCTTGGCTACTGTACAAAAAACTGTGAAATACACATTTGCGCAATACATGCAGAAAAACCCTCCCAAACAACCCGCAGGATGCCTCACTGAAAGGTTTTACTGATGACTTTTCCACAAAAACATACTGTCCGGTCATTCTGCATCCTGTGGGTCCATCCATGGGCTCTGAGACCTCCACAGTCAGTTCTGGAATTTTAGTGCCCATGCCCAGCCACGCTTGAGTCTTTCCTCTTTAGATCTCCATCCCCTGTGGTGCTGGTCACCTCGCCACCAGCAAACACACAGCTCTTACACCCTACAGGCCCTGGGACAACCAGAACGCATTCATAGCCACTTTTCCTCCACGCTCTTCCTTTTAGCTCTTTGGTGAGGATTAAGGAGGTGAAGAGAAAGGTGAGTATCTCAGTGAAGGTGACCAATTACTGCTCAGTTGAGTGGAATTTTTGTTTTGTTGAGGATTTTTTTTAACATGATCAGTACTAGTGGCAACTGGAAAAGCACAGAGAGGCAAAATGTCATTTAAGCAAACAATAAATAGCTTTTCTAAAGGAAAAAAAAATAAAAAGGACATAGCATTTCAAGAAACTGACAGAATGGTACAGCATAAATGTAAGTTAAACATCATCTGTGGGTTCTTTCTCAGGCTGGTCAAAGTTGAAAGCACTAAACATTTGGTCAATACCAAAAAACAACTTCACAATATTTTGTTGTCACATATTCACAATGGGGTGATCTCTGTACAGGCTGATTGAACAGAGAGAGACCTTGCCTTTCTTCCAAGTCAGTATGAAAAAAAGAGAAGAAAATCATAATGAAAAGAAAAGATTTATAACTAATAAAGTCTACCAAGCACGTTTATCTTTTTCTTCTCTGAGGAACGTCATAGTGATTTTATGATGCTGCTAAGGACAACCTTTGGCTTGGATTGGTTTTGAAACAGAAATTCTTTGCATATCATAGTCATTAACTAGCCTAGCTAAGAATTGCTCAGTGTTAACCCTGACCTACATGGATTGGAAACACTTGCCCCTTGATACTAAGAGCTTTTTCATTCAATAATGAAAAAAAGCTATTTTTCACCCTGAACCACACTTTAAAAAAGACCAACACAAACATATTTTCCAAACCAGCTTAAATTCAAAAGAGAACATTTACCCTAAAAGTAATTTGTTTAAACTGACACAGCATCACTTCTCATATTATATTTGGATCCATTTCAGCAATTGTTAGAGAAAAACAGCAAGCCTTGGAGCTCAGAGTGCTTAAGGGCTGCTGTGGCAAGTTTGCGCCACCCCATTGCTGTGCTTGGAGAGCGTTGTGTCATCGGTGTGAGGTACAGCTGCGACGTTGGAGGGCTGAGCATGCTGAACTGGGTTTGGCTACAGTCCTTGCTGCCTCCACCACGGCACAGATGTGCACCCTTTTCCCCTTGTAGTAAATGCTTGAGCCACCGCCAGCAGCAGGGAGTTCCCCTCTTCAAGGGGAATCATTCAGTGTCTCTCTGGTCCAGTTAAGAGAATGAACAAGGAGTCCAGGGTTTAAGTATCTCCGTGTAAGAGATTATCACCACAAGAAACTGGTTTGCAGAAACAGAAGTTTCAAACAGCAATGTTAAGTAGCGACTCAAGGTGCAGGATGAGGAAAGAGCTGCTACTTGCATCGTTACAAAAATTGCTTATTCATATCCTCGTGCAAAACTGGCCCTACCACATCTCTTGGGTATTTTTAAATGAACAATTTTTTCCCCTCCGCCAACTGACAGTGATAAAAGTTTCCTATGATTTAAGTATGTAATAAGAGCATGACACACAGGGTTTCTGGTAAGAAGCTGTGTTTTGGTTTCCAGCTCAAACCACAGGATCTCATTCTGGGCTAAGGACGTCACTGCATGGCAGGTGTCACCAACAGGGGCTGGTGGGACAGGAGGCTGTGGGGTCACTCCTGCTGGGGCTGCAGTCATGGGCAGGGATATAGAAGCCCTGCAGGATGGTCTGATGAACCAAGGATTTGAGCTGCTATATAGTCAGGAACAAGAAAATATTTTAGCCTAGATTAGAGTATTTTTTAATTGTTATTATTTTTAAGCCTGTACAGGAGAGTTTCTTGTACTTCCATTAAGAACTGTTGAGATGGTGGATAGACCAGGGGAAGCAAGATGGGCTGCCAGGATCTGCAGAGGCATTGAGGGGAATGTTTCTGAGACAGAAGGGAAATGAATTGTGTTAAGAGGGAAGAGTGAGGGTGAAAGACAAAGCAAGTTGGTGAGGGGGACCTGCAACAAGAGGAGACACAAGGAGCATGTGAAAACACTGCATGCTCTTTGGATTTCACACTACAGCTTACACAGCTCCCTCCAAAGATGAGGTAGCCACAGCAAACGAAATGTAAGGAGTGCATCCCTCTGCAGAAATATTTTAGCATCTCCAACTGAGATGAACTGCTTGCTCTGTTTTTTTTTCTTTTAATTTGACATTGTTTGCTGTCTCAGGACTGGTCATGAACTTGAAGAACTTTGCCTGGAAACCATAGGAAAAAGCAACAGAGTCTAAGCAAGGGGAAGGCACAGTTGCAAAGTTCCTCCAGATGCACTACTCACAGTCAAACTTACCTGTAACTAGTGAGTTTTGGCTTGTTCACAGCGGGTTTGGAGACACATGGGAGAAAGGATAGTCCAGTCTGTTGATCTTAAGAAAATCTTTCAATAAGTGAATGTGGTGGATTAATCCTGGCTGGACACTGGGTGCCCACCAAAGTCATTCTGTCTTTCCCCTCCTTAGCTGGTCAGGGAGAGAAAATACAAAGGAAGGCCTCTGGGTTGAGATAAGGACAGGGCGAGATCACTCATCAGTTACTGTCATGGGCAAAACAGACTTGACTCACAGAGATTAGTCCAATTTATTACCAACTGAATCAGAGTAGGGTAATGAGGAATAAAGCCAAGTCTTAAAAAGTTCTTCTCTCACCCTTCCCTTCTTCCTGGACTTAACCTGACTCCCAGTTTTGCTACCTCCTCCTCCCCAGTGGTGCAGGGACCGGGGAATGGGGGCTGTGGTCAGTTCATCACATGTTGTCTCTGCCATTCGTTCCTTCTCGTGGGGAGGATTCCTCACACTCTATCCCTGCTCCAGTGTCACAAAGGTGCTGCCACTGTCACTGGTGGGCTGAGCCTTGGCCAGCAGTGGGTCTGTCTTGGATCTGTCTGACATTGGCTCTGTTGGACATGGGGAAGCTTCTCGCATCTTCTCACAGAAGCCATCTCTGTAGCTCCTCCATTACCAAAACCTTGCCATTCAAACCCAATACCATAAGAAATTATTATTTGTTTGGTATTGGAACAGGCTACCTCCAGATTCTTCCTCTGTTGGAGCTCAGTTGTATTTTATTCCATTGTGTAACAATCCTGGAGGGGGTGGGCTTGCATTTTGGATGATTGCCTGATAACTGGTAGAATGGGAGTTCTCAGTACTCCCCCATGCAGGGCACGTAACTTCTATCACGAGGCATTTTTCAAAGGGGTGGAGTTGAGGAAGAGGGGAAATGTTACATTTTTTTCACAGTACTTAATACCCTGTGATGAGACCATTGGGGTCTCATTTTTGCCTAATCCACCCCATTATTAATTTTTTGCCCCTTTCTCTAAAAGTCATAGTTGGGAAACACATCAGTTGGCTCCGCAATGTGCCTCATACTTGGGCTGCAACTGGAATTCGTCAAGCTGGAATTGAACAAAATAGGTCCCAAAAGCAAAGCTAAGTTTTGGGGAATTGTGGGTTGGTTAGTGGGTTTTGTTGGGGTTTTTTTTTGGTGTTTTTGCTGGCCATTTCTCAGTGTGAGTACTCTCTGTTGCTGTCCCACTGTTAAGAAAAACAATCACTCACATAGTCTCTAAAGCTGCTATGATAGTCTGTAGAAAGCAGTTGACTCTTTAAGGCAGCTGCCAGGACTCTGAGGGCACCAGCAAACCTTACTAACCCTGACCAGCACCCCACAGGACACACCCTGACACCCACAGTGCCCTGAGAGAAGCCAGGGGATGTAGACAAGGGTGGAGCCATTTCTCTGATATCATCCTGCTTAGGAGGATCAAGAAGCCAGAGCTGTCTTAGGGGCTTGGCACCCAGAAGAACAGAAACAAGCTCCGCATATGATAGAGCAGAGGATGGCCTGGAGGCACATCACTCATGAGACACAACTGATGGGTAAGGTGCCTAGATGGCACTTGAACACATGTTCTCACTCACCAGGTTCTTCATGGCTCTCTAAAACTGGCTCCTGCTGAAGAAGCTCCCTAAAGAAAATGGATGCAGGGGATGAGTGGGAATGAGAGGGAAAGGAACCGAAAGAAACTGCAGAAGAGATTTGTAGGGAATGCGAAAATGTGACAAACTGCTTTTTATGATTATTGCAAATGCAACATATAACAGAAATCCTCTTTTTGCTTCTAATTCCAGCAACAGAATTCACTGTAAGAGAGGCAGTTTGTTAAAATCTCATGTCATAATCTGGACCACTAACCTGGCCCTGGGAAAGCTCAGTCTTGGGTCTGTAGCTCCTAGGGATTAAAATGGTGCCCAGATGGAAAGCAGTGTTAAAATGTTCACCATCAACAAACTCCACTGAGTCTGAGGAATGTGACTGTACCTACCTTAGCGGCAGGACTGAGGAAGGCAGGATTCCAGGACAGGAATTCAGCATGGCTGGAAGGGTCACCCGTTGAGTTGTGAGCTGTTGCTGTTACTCTGCTAAGGATGTAGTAACACCTGCAAGTAATACTGTTACTGTAGTAACAGTGTGCAAGCAATATCTACGTAGAGATGTAAAAAGATGAGTGTGTAGCACTGAACTGTGATGGTTTACTCAGCAAAGACTGAAACACAGAGCTGTCGATGAGCTTTCAGGTACCACCAGGTCGTTTGGGATTTTATTTCTGATAAATGTCCTGGTATAAGTTTATGTCCTTCGTTTTTCAGATCCAAGCCACCGTCGGCAGCAAAGGTAGCCCCTGGGAAGCTGGTCCGACAGCATCCCGCTGAGCAGCGGTGATAGCATGGCCGGTGGTGCCATCTGGCTGCAGGGGGAATGCTCCTGAGCCCAGCACCGACCTTACCAAAACTTTGGCTGGCTGTTTACTCCTTCTGCTGGAAAACAGGTTTGTTTTCGCTCGAGGCGAAAGATAAAAGGCCAGTGTTTCTGTGGAAGTTGTGTTTTATTCTTCTTTCAAGCCGTTCTTGCTTTATTTGTCCTGTTTCTTGCCTTTCTTCAGATTTTAATCAGTTCTGATTACAGTCAGATACGGCTGTGATTGCCTCTAATCCTCCCCTTCTACCAGTGATGGAAATATTCCCCCTCTCCTCTCACCACCTGCACATTATCAGCCTTCTTTGCCCTCCCTTTGACCTTCCTCGTGATACATATTAGTATTAATTCCACAAAACAGACATGGGCTCATGTGTGGTAAGTTCCCGAAACTTCAGAAAAGAGAAATGGCCAGGCCCATTCCCAGGCAATCTAGGTAGCTCTGGATTTCACCAACAGCACAATGATACCCACTGCCTTTGTCCCCTCTGTGTTGTCCCAATAAATTGACAATATATAAGATACTGGCTATGTAAATTTTTACGTTTCTCTACCACTAAACAGAAAAAAAAAAAAATAATGTGAAATCACCTGGACAATAAGAAAACTTTTTCATGCAGATGAAGGCTATTACTCACAAATGTTTCAGCAGAGGCTTTCATTGTGAAAGTGTTCACTTCCCAGAAGACTCCATAAGCCACAGGAGACCTCCTGGATGCTCACATCATTTGTGGATCCAGGCTCTAAACCCATCTAACACCTGTGCAAACAGAGCTAGTATTACACAGGCAGTGTGCCCTGCCATAACATTCATTGTGCTGGGCTCCATGCAAAGGACACATGTCTTTCCAAGGGGAACCAGTGCAGTGGTGTTCAGTGAAGACAATGTACCTAGGTGGTGAAAAACCAGCATGAATTGATCTTGGGTCTCACAGCAGCAAAGGATGTCCAAATTTCTTCCATGGCTCATTTGTCCTGAGGTACTCTGAGCTGCCAGCCATCTGGTCGTGGGGGAAGATACTGTGTTCTGAGTCATGTATGGCAGACGAGAAATACCTGTAACTCAGTTGGTGCTCATTAGCCACTCATTATTCCTCTGCCTTATTATCCCAGGAATCAGTCTATCCCTGCAGAATATGGCCTGTGCATCTGCCATGGTGTGTGAAAAACAGCCAAAAAGCCAGGGACTGTGCTTAACAATTAGGAAAAGATCCACCAGGAAGGGACTGATGGGCTCTCCCTGAAAAATCCCATGCTATGCAGCATCAGCAGCCAGCTGGTCCAATTTTGCTTGGGGGTTGTCTGTGTCTATGCATTTATTCCTCCAGAGCATGACAAGGCAGATGTGGTGGTGTGATAAAAGAAGGAAATGGATGGCTGAGTTAATGAAAATGACAGACTAGCTCGAGTTAGTTGGAAACCAGGACTGTGTGGATAAGCTGTTGCTAACACCTTTGTCAGAAAACTTGAAACCTCATTTATTTGAAGCAAGTGAATTTGTGTAGACAAGTTCTGCAGGCAAGCAGAATTCTCTGAGGAGCTCTGTAACCTGTGCTGTCCAAAGTTCCTCCATGTTAGGAACTCCTGTGTGTTACAGAGTGTTCATCCTAACCAATTTCTTCAGTGTCAATCCCAGTAATTTCCAGTGCAGACCCCTGCTTGGTTTGCAGTACAGGTGGCAAAGCAAAGTGCAGGGCTGTGACTGCAGGTAGGGCTGGTGGCTTGGCCTTTCACATTGCAGTGAAAGCTTCATCTTGATCCCTTGCACTGTAAGACCCTATTTTCAAGCACTTACAACTTTGCCAAACTATAACCATTTGGAATGAAATTTTCCATGCCAGGTATCTGCCTCAGGCTGAAGTGTTTGGAAAATGTCCACAAACGCAGCCGTTTCCAATAATGAGGGTAAGGAAAAATTCATTGTTTTGTCCAAGTTAGAAAGCAATTGTGACCTTTCCTTTGAAAAGCTCTGGCGTCCCTCTTCCTTGGAGAGGGTTGCCTTTCATCAGAGATGTCCCTTTTGCCCTTCTGAAAACCTGCCCAAATGTGACTACATTATATGCCCTTAGGAAGCTGAATTTGCACATGCTTAGGGGGTAACTAAGAGATTCCTTTCGTTTTAGCAATTGAACTCCTGACATTTTCATCCACCCTGAGCAGGTTCCAAATACAGTTCAAGCAGGACTTCCCTTTCAGTTTCAGCTGCAGACTGCCACAGCCCATGGAGAAGGCCAGGCACCTAAAGGGAGAGCCAGGAGTCTGTCTCTTGCACTCTCACTGATATTCATTGGGGTGAGATAACTTGGAGGAGAAAAATTCCTGGATTCAAAGAGTCAGATGTGTGCGTATTGACGATGGAGAGAAGACTCAGGAA
>JAWMRC010000089.1:63002757-63017724 GCA_035584755.1 Thripadectes ignobilis
AGAGGAGAGGAGAGGAGAGGAGAGGAGAGGAGAGGAGAGGAGAGGAGAGGAGAGGAGAGGAGAGGAGAGGAGAGATTTTTACCTGCCACATCTAATATGTGAAATGCAGCCTCAGCCCAGATACCAAAATGAGTATGTGCTCTTTCTGTTAATTTTCACAGCTAGTAAATGAAAAAAGACTCATTTCCTTAATCTCATAATTATGCTGTAAAAATGAATTATATCTGAGAGCTTGACTATAGAGTGTCATGGGAAGAAAAGTGCATTAGAAAATTAGTAACTCTTTATTTAGGGCAAACATGAATAGTGAGACACAATAAAATGGTATTTTATAGCAGCAGACAGGATTGTTATTCCACAATTAACTTTAATTCCAATGTTTCCTGTTTGCTCTTGAGATGACAAAGTCAGGTGTTACACTTGTAATGTTATATTTTTTTTTACTGTCTAATTTTCTTCTCAGTGCTGCCATTTTCCACAGGTACTGACTGACTGCTTCTGCTTCAAAATGCAGAACAACAACAAGCATGGATAGCAATACAACTTGGGATCTAGTGTTGGGACTGCTTATTCAGAGATGAATGATTTGTGACACAAGTTGTTCAGACAGGTGTGCTAGACTGGACCATATCTTCTGGAAGGCTGATTTGGACTCAGAAAAGGTATTCCTCCAGAAGAGGAAGAGGAAGAAATCCTGGGAGACTCTCCTCTCTATTGCATTTTCTTCAAATATTTTTTCATTGATACTTAGAAAGGTACATAAGGGTTGCACATCAATCACCATATCATTAGATTTAAATTCACTTCATAGTAGTTTTAATTTCAACTAGAAAATTTCCAGACTTCTGCAAACTAAAAAGCATTGAAAATTCTGACTAGCATTTTTGGAAAAGAACTTTTGACCCATTGACCTGAAGTTCTTTGTTCTGTATTTGCTGAATACTTATGGCTCTGCCACAGTCCCTCTGCACGCTGTTTCCTAAAACAGGAACCAGGGATGTAAAGGCCATGACTCAAACTTGAGAGAGCAGGTTGATGGCAAGAACTTGTTGCTATAAGAATGCAGATAGCACAGTTAAGGTTTGATACTAAAGGAATCATTTGACAACAAAGAAAAAACCTGGAGTTTCAGTGTTGTTGGGGTCATGTGAAGGCTATTTCATTGCTTGGCTGTTCATGGGATTTTTGTGTGTCCTACCCCAAGCCACTGAGGAATCTATCTTGATGTCTCAAATCTCTTGCCAAGACCTATAAGTTGGTTGAGAAGTTTCTGTGCAGTCATTCTGCACACTGGTCACTCAGGGTTTTTTGAAAACCTCCAGGCATCATTAGCACACATTAATGACTGTTTAAAATATGCTAATAGTTCCCAGATGGAAAATGTTGCCCTGCTTTGAGTGGGTCCCAAATAACTGATGGAATGTCACTGAGCAGCTCAATATACATCCCTCACTGGCCCTGACACCAAGAAGCCTATCACCATGTCAGCAAACTGGGTAGGGCAGATGGATAATCAGCAATTTGTGAAAATATTGGTTCAAAGATGCACAGAAATATGCAGTTCTGCCCTCAACCATACCGCCACAAGGCTGGAGCCATCCTAGAAGGCTGCTGTTCTTACTGGGCAGAGGAAATAACACCTTTTTCTTACATATATTTTTGGGTTATTTTTGACTGCTTGGGAGGTGCTCAAATATTATGTGATGGCAACTACACAAGCACTGAGGCTGAATGGGGACACATTTTATCGTGTGGGAGGTACATCTTGTATACTTCATAGTGGCAGTAATTACTAGGCAATTTTTACCTTAAACCATCGCCACGAAAGCAGCTTTTGTAGCTATCATTTCCCAAGAGGTCTCTGGACATGGAAGGCTTTCACAGTTACTTATTTGCATGCTACTAGGGAGAGGACATTTGCCATGCTGAATTTATCCCATCCATCAGTCTTTGGGCAACCATATGTGCATCTTTTTATCCAGTATACTAACTACAAAGGAGCAACAGGTTCTTTGGATTTTTTTCCTCACTGTCCTCATTCTTCTAGAGTCAGTAGAATTTTTTCAAAGCATCAGAAGCTCAGAAATGCAGGAAACTGCTCACACCACAGTCTGGAGTGTGGGTTCAGCTTGAGTGAATATTCAATTGCTTCTCCAAAGCTTATCTGGCCTAGCCAAAACCTCTTGAATTTACAAAATTGGGCTGGGCATTTTATGAGAACAGGATGTCTTACAAGATTTTCAGTATTTTCTCTGCTAACTAGAAAATACCATGAGATCAATTTGGAAACCAAAGTAACTTATTTTGATTTAAAATGGATCATTATGTTTCCAGATCCTAAAAAGATTCAAAGTGAATTGGCTTGTAGAAATCAATGGAAAGTGGAGGAGGATGACTTCTTTTATTTTGCCCTCCTTAATATAGTTTGCTCTTCTCCAGTGGCCTTCAAAATAACTCTACCCTTGGCAAATGTGTTTCCCATTTCAAACCCAACTCTACCCTTGTTCCAACATTGCCTTGCTGCTGCAGCACCTTCTCTTGAAATAAATTATTACCAACTTGTAAATTCTAAGCCAGCAATTATTTTCCAAAAGGTCAGGCAGATCAAATGACTTCTACATCAGCTCAAAGCTCCTCCATCAAAAATGAGATGAAAGCACTGGTGTGTCTGATCCTCATTTCAGTCCTACATCCCAGTTTCAAAGGCCACCCTTTGGTTTTGAGGCTGAGCATGGGCGGTCAGATATCTTGAAGGGTTTTTCCTATAGGGCTGGTAGTCTGTCTGCTCTTTTGAACACATATGCCAGGTCTTTAACATTTGTGCTCATTAGGGTGTCCTGTCTGCTGTGTTCACAACTGGCTTTACCTCTGCAGCAGAAACCAAAATGCCATCTCCCAGCAGAGCCTATATGAATCTGTGCTGAGAGATGTGGCTAGCAGAGTTTTGCTGAAGAGCAGGCACAGCAGCTACATCAATCCACTTATTACACCTTCACCTGGCACACACTACCCAGTCTCCTGGGAAACGTTTCACCAGAAAAGGTTACTTGCAATTCCTATACATTTTCCCCAGAAGAGTCTGTTTTCCTGTTGTTGCCTGTAAGAAGGACCAGCCACTCTGGTGACTGCAAAGACATGAAATGTAGATGCCAAGTGTGGAGGAGCTCAACCTTGCTGTGACCCATGGGGTGGGGCCAGGAAGTCTGCAGTGGCTGCTCATACCTGTTCTGTCTTTCTATTTTCAGTTTGCTTTTATCATTTGTTTCTCCTCTGGTAAGCAGTTGACTTTGGTGACTGAGTTGTCCCTTTAATGACCCAGAAGATGGTCAGGCCCTAATGGTCAAGGGCGTTGTGCACAGACTGTCATACTTCCCCATCCTGACAGTGGGGGATGGCAAAGACGGTCAGAATGGGGCTGCTTTTGCTCCTGCAGTGCCACTTGTGTGTGCTGCAAGGGAGAAAAAAAGCACAAGCATGTACGTGCCTCTTCTAGGAGGCAGTAGCAGCAGTGCTAGTGCTTTTTTTCACACTCCAAGGAAAGCCAGGTAATTTGAAAGAGAGAATACAGTGGCTGTGACTAGCTCAGAGAGCAGAGATCTGGCCAGGCATGGGCTGCATTCACATATCACAGCTCAAGAAGCTGCAGCACCGCCACCATGAGAAGAAGCAGTCAGTGATCCCACAGAACAAGTAAAAGCTGCTTCAATACCCAGCTCTGAACTGCAGGTTTTTTCTTTATTAAACCTGCTCAATTTCAAAACTTGCAGAGATTAGGCAATTTGAGAGGGGAAGTCTTGCAGCTGCAAACAGATGAAGGAATAAGTTCACTGGCCACTTTAATGGATACAGTAGAGAATAATTATACAACAGCACTGTAGATGATCTGCAATCGTTCTTCCAGTAATTTAATTTGTACTGCCTGGCTTCCTAACAGTGATACGTTGAAACCCACAAGATGCTTGCTTTCTTGCTTTTTTTTAATTTTTCTCTGCTTTTTTGCCCTTGGGAAAACACTTTGGTGTGGATAGTGTTTGGCATGGTGATTTAAGGTGAACAAGTTGCCCTGGGCTTAATTTCCCAACATATGTAAATATATCTTTCAGGACATCAGAGCTAGCTAGTGATGTTTCTCTAAGTATATAAACTCTTCTGACAAGAAAATACTTAAAACAAAAGGGGAACTTCCAACAGGCCAATCATTTCTCCCAGAGCAAATTTGAGACCAATGAGGTGACTTAGTTGTTGGATATATAAACTAGAACAATAAAATCATATTGATCTATTTCCATTTACCGAAAACAGATATTAAATCAGCTTCAAATGGAAATTAAAATAGAGATTTAATGACACACTGCTATTCACCAAAGCAGTGTATTTGTGAGGTAGTTACTGGGCTCCTGGAAATGCAAATCAAAATTGACTTTTCTTTAAAAATACCCTCTAAGGCTGGAACACCGACTCAAACCAATTGCTATTACAGGGAATTTTAAGCAGATCAAACTAAAGTATGTCTAAGAGACCAGACTTTCTGGTCTTATAAATTTGCAAAAAAATGTAGTAACAGAGAGCCTGGTCTTGCATTTAAGTGGCTTGGTTAACCCCTAATGCTTGAAGCTGAAGAGGTTATAAAGTCATGCAGGTGGTTTGCTCAAATTCCTTTCTACTGTCACACCCTGGTATGGGCTCAAGCTGTTAAAGAAATACAACATTCCCTGTACATGGTGGTGTCATCACAGAGCAAATACTTGCTGACCACAACTGAGTTTTGGGTCAGGTGTGTCTGGCACGGTGGAGTCTCGGTAAAAGATCTGCATTCTTTCCCTTCTGAAAGCGGTGATATGAGTGCTTTAAATAGATGCTTCTATCCTGCAACTATCCTCCTCAAAGACACAGAACTACCTCCCTTCAGTGAAATCTAGGCAGAGAAAAGACAAAGCTTCTGCAAGAAAAGACCACTCAAAATACAGATCTTTATAAGAAGGCGTTTCCTACAGTCTCCATCTCTATCAGTCCCAGAAGACTTCTTTCAGCAAGGCACAAAGCTGTGAGTTGGGACTGCACAGGGCACCCCAGCAGTAAGCAGAGTTTAGAAGGCACAGGGGGCTATCGTAGGGCAGCCAGGATTTCTCCTCAGACGACCTATATTTCTCCTTACCCCTAACTATAGTGAAATAAAAAAAAAATCTAAGATGACCAGAAAAACTCAAACAGAGGGCAAAAGAAATAAAAATTAACCAGCAGAAGGCTGGACCTGTGTCACACGCACTGCCAGATGTCTGTTCTGCGTCCTCCTCTCCTGCCCACAGTATGATTCACGTTTCTGCTTCTCCTTGTCAGAAAACCTTGGCAACCAGCTTCTTGACCCGCTGAAGGATCCAGGTAAAATTTCGGGAAATGGCATTTTTTGTGCCCTCAGATGGTACACAAACCTCACCGCTTTTGTGTTTAATGTTTAACTGGGACCTTTTCACTGTGAGCTGATTGTTAGCACGGATTTCACACCCCTGAAAGAATGTTCGAAGCCTACAAAGAAAGACATTGTCTGCTTTGTTTAACAAATGACATTATTTCCCTTCTGCCTAGCAACCCATAACAGGGCCAGAGGATTTGTAACAGGGAGCTAGAGAGTGAGCAGGACAGAGCAGTTCAAACTAGCAAATAGATCTCATGCCTTTTCTGCAAATTACAGCCCAGGCAAGAACTTGTAAAAGGATAAAAAAAGCATTGCTCTCTTAATCAAATAACTGTAAAATAACTCCATAAACTCAGATGCTTACCAATTCATTAGAACTGTAAGAAAATACAGCTTCCAACACTATTTCATAATACTTTTTTTTGAAAGACTAATTGTTTTATATTTATTTCGACACTGACAGTAAGATCATCACCTTATCATGCCCTAAATTTCCTCTGGGAGAACTGATACAGTAAAGTTGTAATAATAGTAATGGTAGTAGTAGTAGTAGTAGTAGTAGTAGTAGTAGTAGTAGTAACAACAAAGTTACTGTAAGCATTAACAGATCCATAATTCTCTGGTGTTTCTCACATTTCTTCATAGTCATCATCTCTCTATGTCTCTGATATGCTGAAACTGAACGTATGTGTGCATTTTGAACCTATTAAATGTATTTTATGCCTTGAAGTGATTAGGCTTGTTTACAGTCAAGTCATATGACTCAGGCTGTGTTGTTCACGTAGAGGGTGCAGTAGGAGGAGAGAAAGAGGCTGGTCAATGATTAAAACTGTCAGCTTGACCAGGCACTGACTTGCAGGTTGTGTATGTGGCAGGAGAAGGGAGGACGTTGCTGTAATATACATAGACTTGTTTTTCAGTCCAAAATGGCATGAAAGATTGATAATGCACTGGTGAGACCAGAAAGCATATGAGGGAATAACAGAAGCTGGATGCTCTGCAAGGAACAGCAAGCCAGATCCAAGGGTGACAACAAGGCTGCTAGGGTGATGACAATAATAACCTCTTCTTCAAGTCCAGGGACAGTAGCCATGATCAGCCACAGTCCTTTTTACAAGGCCATATAATGATGAGACAAGGGGGACTGGCTTTAAACTGAAAGTGAATTTAGATTAGATATTTGGAAGAAGTTCTTTACTCTGAGGGTGAGACACTGAAGCAGACTATCCAGAGAAGTCGTGGGTGTCCCATGCCTCAAAGTGTTCAAGGCCACTAGGATGGGGTTTTGAGTAACCTGCTCTAGTGGAAGGTGTCCCTGTTCACAGCACGAGGGTTGGAATGAGAAGATCTGTAAGTTCCCTTCCAACTTAAACCATTTTCTGACTCTGTGATTGCCAGACAGGTCCACAGTGATGAGCCAGAGCTGAGGCCAAGCTAAGAGGGCAAATCAGTGGGTTGGGGTGAGGATGAGCAAGGTGTAAGTCTGGACACTGGTATTCCCACAACTCAGCTCAGAATGGCACCAAGGGCCTGAGCTTGACTGGAGCTGACAGAGAATGCAGAAGAGACTTCAACCTGGATTCCCACTACTCTTTCACACAGACTTTTTCCCAGCATTCTGATCCCACGTTGCCCGTTTGGATCAGGTGAGTTCTGTCCATGATCCTGGTCAGCCCAAATCCCAGGGGATGGGGGACAAGGCTGCAGAGCCCCTGAGTATTCACAGGCCATGGGCAATACACATGACTTGACAGCTTTCCAGCTTCTTCCTGGGATGGAAGGAACAGGTAGGTACTGACTATGTTCATATGGATCTCTTTGGGTCATTAGATTTAGAGACCTCAGAACAATTTATTTAAAACACCCACATGGAGATGCCACTTGGCGTTCCCACAGAAGTTACTGCCACCAGATGCTGTGACATATGTGAAACAGCTCAGCTCAAGGGGAGATCAGGCTAGTGCTTAGAAGATAAACCCATTGAGCATTATTAAATACTACAGAAAACACTAACAGCTGAAGAAATTCCCAATCTGAAGACAGAGGTTAGGAGGATGCTCCAGGGAAGAATCCTATTTGCTTTTCCTGGCTTTGCTTTTGACTGTTTATCACAGCCACTGCTGAAGACAGGATACTGAGCTGGAGGAGACCTTGGTCTGACCCAGGACAGCTGCTTTGATGAACACCCTATTCCCACTAAAGGATCAATTTTGTCCCTTTTAGATTAGGAGTCATTCAGACTCCCTACACAGTAATAAGAGAGAGATGAACCTCAGTGAAAGACACAGCCAAAACTCATCTTCCTGGATTCAGAATGTAAAGACTATTCCCTCAGAATCCTGGTGCTGTGAAGGATGAATCTTGGTCTTAATATTGTTTCCAATCTTACTGCAAAAATAAGACAAAAGTAATTTTCAAAGTACTTATCCCTTTGAGAATTACAGATGAAAGTTTAAATACCTTATTCTCTCAAATAATTGCAAAACTCCTTCTGTAAATGATATAGTATTGTAAAAACCTCCTTAGGATACACCTAATGGTATTCTTTATAAGAACAATCTTTGGATACGTAATTAAGTTATTCTTTGTACAGACAAATGTTCTATTTTCTTGCACAACTAATCTGGTCAGATCAGAATTTTGTTGCAGAGATATTTTTCTATGCTATAGACATACATTACATTATCTCCTGTATATGACACATAAGTTCTAAACAGGCATGGCCTTGTGAATGATCACAGAGTCCCTCTTGCTGGTACTGGGTTTTTTATTGCTCTGCCTGAAAAGACAGGTACCTCATTTACCTCTGCCCAAATAAACAAACTTTATTAGGGACAGCCAAAACAAAACCCCAAACAATTAACAATCTGCCTTCAAGTGGCCAAGCATGTCCCAGCTGGAGTTGTCTGCACCCAGTCAGTCAGAAGACATCAGAACATGTCTACAAAACAGCTGGAGAACGGCAATAGCACAAGCTGGCGCTCACAGCCACATACAGGCAAGGCAACAAAATGAGAGAAAATGCAATTGTTAAATGAACAAAGTTTGGCCCAACATTCATTTAGTTGTAAGCAAAAGCCATTATAGCAACACAGCACAAGATGGCCTTAAATTTCATTTTCCCAAAACCTAGGATGGTTCCGTGAGCTTTTGAGCACTACACTAAAATTTGGAACCAAAAATAATCACTGTTTTCAGGTTTTCTTTTAAGATATGGGATTTAGAACTTAGATTAAGGTCTAGGCAAGTAATGCAACCTCAGGTATTTGATAATTAAGCACTGCATTTAATTTTTTGCCACAGTTAATGCACCTAATATACAGGGATATGCAGTACACACACATATGCAAAGTAGCAGTGAACTTCTTTTTTGTCCCCCCACATCCCATGGATTCTGTGACTCTTTTAACAACAACATTTGGTTTTCCTTATTTCCATTGTTTAATTGGAACAAAAACAACCTGCAGTCCCACTAGCAAAAAAGCATAAATCTCCCAGTTCAGTAATCTGTTCAGTCGAATTGTGTTTGGGCTCTGGGGCTGTATGAGAACTCAGGCAGTCCAGGAAGTGTTTATAGAGATAAGAGACCTGCAGAGAGAGGAGGGGTGGGGGTTAAAGAGAGTGATTCGTGTGGGATTTCGCTTTTTCTGGGGCTCAGAGGGACAAGGAGCACGGTGGGGGATTGCAAAGAGGGCACCACACAGCCTTGGTCCTGTCGGAGGGGCTCTGTCCAGCTCGAGGTACCAGAGAGGCGGACTGAGAGTCTGAGAAGGCTTGGTCTCATATGGGTGCCCAAATTCGGGACTGGGAGGCTCTCAGCAGAGCAGTTCACCTGCCCAGGAATGACAGCAGGCACTCAAGAAGACGTGAGCACCTTTCACATTGCCCGGAAAGCTTGTGATGGGAGAGTTAAAGAAATGCACAGCGCATTGCGTGGCTTACAAACAAAAGCCAAAGCAAACAAAAAGCAATAACTTAGCCCTCAGAAGTCATCGATTTCCCCTATTCTCACACAGAGTGCTGCAGCGTCAGGAATCTGTGTGAGCAGCCAGCACCAGGAAATCCTGACTCCCGGGGTCTAAAGCTCAAAGGGATCATTAACTGCAGCAGATCAGCACACAGGCAGAAGCACAGCTGGGAATGAGACTTGCAGGAACCTCATGCGGACAGAAAGAACGCAATAAAAATGACAGTACATGAAAGAGGGCATCAGGCTAATTCCTCTGCTGCTTTCACAGTGGGAAAGTGAGCCACAGCTTCAGAGGGCAATGGGCAGAGAGAAGTGAGAAACAACATGTCAAGGTGCTGAGAGCTTGAATTCTGGGGCATTGATTTTATGAGATTATATGCAGCAGGGAAAAGAGGGCCCTTTCTAAGATGGTAAAATAATAAAGGAAAACTTTAAATGTTTGTTAACTAATTAAAGGAGTATACGGACAAATTAATTTGCTCAGGAAAGCTTATGGTAGCTGCAGAATCCAATGTACAAAAGGCACAGGAATGCAGTTACAGGGTCTGCCTTCCTACTTGCACACGCTGAGCAAGTAATTTAATTTCATGCAAGTAATACAGGAAGTTTCTTTAACCCAGCCAGGGGACATGTTGTGATCCTGAAAAGGAAGGTGCTGAAGGAGCACAGAAATTGCATAAATTCCTGATTTCATGGTCCCTATAAAAGTTGTTAAGAACTAGGTAAACAAACTCATTTTCCCAGTAGCATGAATGTAGTGGGAAGTGAAAGGATTAGTTTGATTTAACTTGTGACAGAACGGTTATAAACCATGCTAAGGGCTTAGGCCATACAGATGGCATATTTTTTAAAGCATATCTCTTTTATCTGTGCTGCTCTGGCTGTTCAAAGCTGAAAATTTCTAAGGACATTTCAGGATATCTGGTTGAAATGCCTGCCTGCAGACGTGCAGCTGTCATTGAAATAAGGCTGCCTGACACCTTTCAAGAATGAAGGTTGAAGTTGTAGATTATGTAGATAAACAGAGAGGATGTGGAGACGAAATAAGATTACCAAAGGAAGTACAGAACCACTAAGAAGTCCTGGCTTCTTGATCTGTATTACTAAACAGCAGAAATGTAAAAGCAACATTTCCAGGTTTGGACATGGCAAAACTCTACTCAGATACAAAAGGATGTAAAAGTCTATCCAAGAATTTGGAACAAGCAGCTATCAAACATAGTCCAGAAGAGATAAGTGAGGGACAATAAGGCTGGAAGCAAAACCTGACAACAGAAAATACATATTTAAAATGCAGGTGCTGTATCTGATTGACCAGGGACATAAATTGACTTGTTACAGACAAAGTCCTTAACTCAATGTACAGCTGCAGACAAGCTGCTCCTTTTGAGCTGATACCAAACATACTATACTTTTAAATTTAAAGAGACAGGTTTTCAATCTAAAATGTGCTTTTACAGATGGATCACACTGAGGATGGTGCCCAACTCCTTTCCTGTGGCGCCCAACAACAGGATGAGGAGCAATGTCCATCAACTAAAACACAGGAAGTGTCACCTCAACATGAGGAAGAACTTCTTTCCATGCAGGGTGGCAGAGCACTGGAAGAGGCTGCCCAAGGAAGTCATGGAGTCTCCTTCTCTGGAGATATTCAAAACCCAGCTGGATGCATTCCTGTACCACCTTGCCTTGGCAGGGGTGTTGCACTAAATGATCTCCAGGGTTTCCTTCTAAACCCAGCAATTCTGTGAATTCTGCTTTCCCAGTGCTTTCTCACTATAGTTGGCGTCTTTATTTATACATCTCAAATGGAATTGCTAGTCATCCAAGACACCCTCCCAGTGTCCACCACGATGATCTCCTGTTCAATATCTCAGGGCAGAGATCACTGTTTGTGCAGTGCATAGAGAGGCTGAAGAGGACTGACAGCAATGCCACAGCTCTTCCGTGGTGCTCTGAATAAAACAGTCTGGCAGCTGAGCCCAGCAGAACAACTCATCGTTTGCGTGTCAAAGAGCCTCCAGCCTGACTATCCAATCAGCAATGGGCTACTTCTATCCTATTATCCTGCAAACTGCTGTGTTCATTGGCATCCTTGCCTGTTTATTTAGGTGTGACAGGTTACCGTTGTTATTTGGATTAAACCAGCCTCATTATGTTCATTCCAAGCACTGCTTGTGTGCTGTTTTGTAGACATCTCCTAGACATGCAGGGCACCAAGGAGATTAATAACATTCATCCCAGTGTTTTCCCAGAGATCGGTGTGAGAAAGAAATATTGATATTGACCTTGCAGACTTGAGACATAGATAAGAGACATTCAGAATGTGAAGGGACTTAAGTTTTAATGCAACAGAGTGAGAACATTACACTTCACAGGATTTCAAGCTGGTTTTCTTTTCCAGAGACCCAGTGTTACTCCCTCTAATGTAACACCTCAGGGCAGAACTGCTCTGAAAAGTTGCAGCTTACCAAGGAGGGTGGTTGAGCTCTGCAGAAAAAGCCTGCATGCAATGAGTCTCTTCAGAGTATCACCTTACCATCTTCTTCAATGTGCAGACTGTCCAGTTCTGCTCATCTTTAATCTATGCTTGTCACCTGCAACAACCTGGGTAGTTCTACTGACACAACTTTCTTACTTTTAGATCTCAGTGTTCAGAATCTTGCCGCTGGTGTAGTAGGAACAGCCACAACAGATTTTAATGATCTGGAGCCAGAAAGGACATCACTTCAATGCTCACCAATAAGTACCTGTGTTGACACTCACGATAATGTCAAGCCTTTAATAAAAAAAATTAACCTCTGGAGGATAGAACTGCAAAGGAGAAAGATGTAAATGCAAGGCTTCAGATGGCTTTCCTTCACCATCAGGACCTGCCAGGAGCTGCTGTATTTCAGGGCTAATATTTTACAAGTGTAGCTACATGTACTGGTTATTGTGTTCCTGACGCATAAACATATTTCAGGCTAATGTGGCCCCATCCTCAAACATCAGTCCTTTCATTTCCTCCATTCCCAAATATCAAAGGGAGCCAGCCTTCCTGACCCTGAGTACTACACAGAACAGTGCTCAGAGAATTGAGACAGCCTCATGAAGGCCACCTTTAGGGAGTCCCTGAGGGCAAGGTCTGAGTTTTGTACAGCTGTATATCTGGGGCTAGAAGTGACCTGCTGCTGGGGACATGGAAAGACTTGCTTCTTCCCTGCCTCCTGCACCTGGCATGTACAACTGCACAACAGCCCCTGTGCCAGCACATCTGTCCACCTGGTGGCCAAGCCACCACCTCTGTAGAGTCACCTGTGGATTCAGAGATAAGGAATTGTCCTGATTTCTGCCACCAAGGCCATTTCCAAGCAGTGACTCAGTAACAGCCAAACTCCCTTTTCCTGGCCTACTTCCCCTTTTCCCACTTTCCTTAAAGCCAAATTTGCCTCCTGCATTGGAAAAACTGGAGAGAGTTTTCTTCCTAAAATTCATGAAGTGGAATTCACTGTCTTTCACCATGCCATTCTGGTCCTTGAAAGTCTTGTGCATCCTATTCTCCCTCAGATACCTCCATGTAAAATCAGACACAGCATTCAGTATATGTGCAGGTAACAAACACACCATTTCAATACGCAGCCCCATGTTGCCCCATGATACAGTACCTGGCATCCCTCCAAACATCTGAGTGATGTTTGTCTCCTCAGCACTTGAAATCTTGCCAGTCTTGCCATCTATACTTGACTGCCCAGGCAGCATCTACTCAAGGTTCTTGTTCTTGGCAGCTTGGTTTGAGCACTTCATTTTCCAGATGAGAAGATATAACCTTTTTCCTTCCCAGGTCCCTAAGCAATCTGATCTAATTAGATCTACTTAGAGTGGAGGTTAGACTAGATGGCCTTTGGAGGTGCTCCAAACCTAAATCATTCTATAATTGTAGTACCTGAAACAAAGATCCAAGCAGACTGGCAGAAAAACAAAGTGGATGATCCAGGATGGGGTTAAACATGCAGCAGAAGAGAGTGAGACACCCTCGAGGCTACGAAGCCCAGAAAGCAAAACTGGATAATGGAACCACCAGAGAAAGGCTTAACAAGCCATTCGGTGCCAGAAAGGGTGAGGACAACCTATGATGTGTCTGATAGCCCTGACTGACCCCATCAGTACCTGGCAGAAAGCTGACAAATCAGTTTGTAGAAATCAATTGAGCATGAATACAGGCAGGATTTGAGAAAAGAAATACAAAATTTGATCTTTAGTAAGGGCAGTTTTCATCATCAGGATGGGTTGAAAATTTAAAACAGTGCTTATAAAGAGCAGGGACTTCTCTGCTCTTCTTGGATGAATGCAAACCAGCATTTCCATGGAGAAGGAAGGAGCTAATGTATATTAAACATATCACAATCTACCCAATCAACACATGAGAAAATTAGACAGGTAAGGGTAAGTAAGGTAAGACTTAATTCTTTCATATTTTACTAGCACTGATGAAAGGTATTTGCTCACTTTCCTTACTAAGGACAAACCCAGGTTTACCATTATCAAGTCTAGAAGAGACAAAAATATTACTTACATTATATGGTCAGGTACGGTTCATGCTATTTTTGGATGAAGACAAGGTGCAGAACCCATGAGTGACTTCATTAAGAAAATAAAGGTTTACAAAAGAATTTACCAACACATAGACAACAACTGGAAGAGTGCAGAGTTACACTTCCAGGGCCAGTTGGGCATGCAACATAAGGAGATTTTTATTTGAAGGTTTTTTGTTTTCTTTCAAACAAAACTTAATTCCACAAGTGAAAATCATGTTTATGATCCTTTTCATAAGCCTTTAACGCCACTTGTTAGTGTTGGACAGTAAGCAGGATCTTGGCAAAGAAGTAACAAAGGAAGAAACTTAGCAATCTGTAAACCACAAGAACAAAATAAAACATATATACCTTTGTGACAATTATTATCCAGAAATAGGTGTTTTCACATTTCAAGGACAGTATAAACTAGTGAGGTCCTCCAATCTGCCATTTCAGTGAAGGTAGAAGATGGAGAGCGACACAGCAAAGAAGACAGAAGGGCTACTGATGTGTTAGAAAGCACACAAGCATCTGTTTAATATTTTTATCAATGACCTGGATGAGGGGATCAAGTGCACCCTCATTCAGTTCACAGACGAAACCAAGCTGGGGGGGAGTGTTGATCTGCTGGAAGGTAGAAGGCTCTGCAGAGGGATCTGGGCAGGCTGGATCGATGGGTTGAGGCTCATTGTGTGAAAAGCAACCAGGTGAAGTGCTGGGTCCTGCCCTTGGGTCACAACAACCCTCAGCAGTGCTACAGGCTGGGACAGAGTGGCTGGAAACCTGTCTGGTAGGAAAGGACCTGAGGGGTCCTGGTCAACAGAGCCTGAACATGAGCCAGAGTGTGCACAGGCGGTCAAGAAAGCCACTGGCATCCTGGTCTGTGTCAGCAATTGTGTGGCCAGCAGGACCACGGCACTGACTGTCCCCCTGTACTCAGCACTGGTGACGTTGCACCTCAAATCCTGAGTTCAGTTTTGGGCCACTCACCACAGAAAAGACAATGAGGTCCTGAAGTGAGCTCAGAG
>JAWMRC010000089.1:63028751-63064103 GCA_035584755.1 Thripadectes ignobilis
TCCCAATAAAGGTATTGTTTATCTTTCTCCATTAACTTTGTGTTGAGTGCCTATTTTGCAGGATTTTAGGCATCAGTATGAACACCATTACAAAGGAAAAAACAATCAGGTCCCCATGAATGAGGAGTTACTCTGTCACACTTTCTAGCACTAGTGTTCTCTAAACAATGAGATATGTTCCCCATAGCTAATTATTTCCACATCAGACAGGCACAATAGAGCCACTATTTCAAAAAGGGTAAAATTTTATCATATAAATATGAACCAAAGAAAGAGGTTTGCAAAAATTTAACTTCTGATTATGTCTCGGATTCCAAAATAAAAATCCATCTTGAGTCGTTTCAGCTAGGGAAAATTAAAAACTAACATAGTCTGGACACAGTTAAAGTTCAGTGTAACCTTGGCTAAAGAAAGCTGAAAGCCTCTAAAACAACGTTTCAGACAACCTTGTACCCTTGCAAACATTTTTCCAAAGAGCATGGTTTACTGTGCCCAAAGCAGCACTGAAGTCCAGAGAAAATAAAGTAATAACCCACGTGAGACATCATCAGTCACTGACTCCAGAAGATTCATGTAGCCCGTAGAGATTAACCTAAAAACTGCTGCAACTGAGAAAACAAGGTCTTGTTTCAACAGTGTTTGACCGGAATATCTCATCAGACCCTGGCTTTGGCCTTTCCCCCTGGAACTGCAGTAGACTTTGGGTTTCTTTGCTTATGTAAAGCAACAGGCTGAAATAGGACCTATTTTCAAAATAAGTAATATAACACTTGTTGCCAGAAGATGAACAAACAGCTCCGACCGCTGAGGAGCTGTTGCAGCAATGCAGTGTGAGTCATTTAAGTGGTGAGGAATTGAGTGTGTTCAATGCAGCACTCCTGGGTGCTGAGTTTGCTGATTTATTAAGGAATAATATTATGAACGTCAACAGGAAATCAAGCAATTGGAGATTCATTTTTAGCAATGGGAAAAGCAGCTCTGATCCCATCAATTTTTACTGTGGAATAAATTAAGGAAAATAATTGCCTTTCTTTGCAGAGCAGTAAGTAGGATAAATCTTTTCACTGGGGTACACACTGTAGACGTAAAAAGCTGCCAAAGACTATTTCTGATTCCTGTTTGCAATGAACCAGACTTAAGTAGCCCATATCTAGCAGGCAAAAAAAGTAAAACTAATCACACTTGAGTCAGTTACTTCACCAAGTGCAATTGCAATGAGGTCTGTGATTTTCAAAACAGACTATGAATTAGACACTCGTTTCCCAGGCAGCACCAGAAGTATTTGGGTAAAAAGGATCCTGTGATAAAAGAGATGAAGATTAGCATTTTAGCCTCTGTGAAATATCTCATTGACCCAAGACCATCCTTTTAAAACTGGGTAGATGGTGTTATGTGGCTTGTATTACACCAAAGTAATTTGCCTGGAAAAATGGTTGTTTTCTTTCTCATCCCTGCTTAGGTTCATGAACAGATTCCCACCACCCAAGGTGTGCTGGAGTTCACTTACCAACTGTATAGAAGAGGCAGTAAAAGAAAGCACTCTATTATTTCTCTGGAGTTGTTTTGTGTTTCACAAGCATAAATACACGACCAAAAATTGTAAGATGTCCAGACACACATTTTTGTGGAGACAACAGAACTTCAGTCAAATATAAACAGTCAAAAGGCTCCACTCTTCAAGTTATCCTGTTCCCTCTAAAGGCTTTTAGTCCCTTATCTAATTAAAATATGCTATGATAAAATCGGATTTTACTCCTCCTTTCTATTATTTAAACTGGTTGAACTTCGGGGTGTAGTTTCATGGTCAGATACAGCCAAACTATGCCTACACCATCACAAACCTCTCTACCCCATGCCTATGTACAAACTCCTGCTCTTTCCTCCCCTGAGTTCAGCCTCCACAGCTGTATAGACAGGCAGATACACACTGAAATAGTCTAGATATTAATGCATCCCAACCTGAAAATCTAAAAAAAAAAGAAGCCAGCTGAAGCTTATCTTAACCCATCATCATTTTCTCGTCTCTGGGTCACCCATGCAGTCTGGGAGCCCACTATTGATCCTACCACAGGAGGCACACCGTGCTTTGGGACCAGAACTCCCAAAGAGGCAGGGACAAGGTCAGAGAAGAAGGGAAGGTGAGCGACAATATTCATCACACCACAGTGAGCTAAGAAGAGGAAAGAATGAGAGATCAAGATAGAAATCAAAAGTAGTGCAAGAGACAATGAGAACAGGTGAGGGTAGGAACACAACAATAAAGGGAAATAATTTTCCATAAGGAAGAATACAGAGATGCACTGCATGAACAGAAACACAGTTTGTTGAATGCATGAGAAACAGAAATGAAAAAAAGCAGTCAGCAAAGCTCCTCACAACAGGTAAGGAAGAGCCAGTGAAAGTCATTTACAGCAGATATATTTTACGAGTCAATAAAATTAGTGAGAATATGTTAAACATTGCTCAGTTAGAGTAATGCACTTTATACCTGTTAAATTCACTTATAGACAGAGAATTATATTCTCTGTGCTCCTTTGAAAGAATACACTGACACAAAATATGCATAACCTACTGCTTAAATTTTCAGTTTTGCCATGAAAAGAAGAAGCCACTACTTCTGGGTACCTTGCCAATTAAGGTTATGGTCTGACCAAGTTAATAAAACTGCAGTCAATACAATTTTTTTCCATTGAATACTCCTCACTGTTTGACTCTTTGCTTTAGAACACTGATGCTCAAGAATATCAATTCAAGAAATATACAACTAAAATGGTGCTGGAAGAAGAGGTTTTATCTCCAGTTTGATTGATTTTAGAGGAGAAAATAATTTCTATCATTAAGAGATAAAGATACTACCACTTAAGACTAAATTCTTTCTCCTTATCTCTTAACTTCAGGCCCACCATTTGGGACAAGTAACTTTAAAGCTAAGAAAGCAGTCCTCTTAAGCAGCACACTCAAGAATGAAAAATGTTGGCAAATTGTACCTCTTGAGGAAAACAGAGATAGCAAAACAGTTGTTAGAAGGGCTGAAGAAAAATCAAAAAGGGATCTCTGGTAGGTCTTGGAAGAAAGATTTTTATGTAAGTTTATTTCCCCTACGGACAGGCTTGTTTGTATTCCATCATTCTGTGCGATACTTTGATGAAAGGGCACATAGAGTATGTTCAATAACATACAAACATCTGGAAGAAAACTGACTGTGACATTGTCACACTAAATCTGCTTTCCCTGGGGAAAAAAAAAAAAAAAAGATCATTTTTGGAGATCTCACAATGCCTCCTTATCACTTTCATTAATGAAATTACTGTATCAGAATATATTATTGCATTCTAACCACAAAATCATTCTTTGCCCTATCAGTTCGGACAGATTTGCTGTTGCTGTTTATTCCTGGTGCCAGAAAGTTTCCCGTCTGGGTCAGCATGTTGACTTCTATTTATAAAATCAATTAGGTTGGAAAAGATCTCCAAGATCATCAAGTGCAACCCTTGACTGAACACCACACTGTCAACTAGACCATGGCACTAAGTGCCAGTCATGAACACTTCTGGGGATGGTCACTCCACCACCTCCCTGGGCATCCCATTCCAATGTCTAATCACAGTTTCTGTGAAGAAATTCTTCCTGTTGTCCAACCTAAATGGCCCAGGGCACAACTTAAGGCCATTTCCTCTTGTCCTGTCACTTGTTACCTGTGAGATGAGCCTGAACCCCACCTGGCTACAACCTCCTTTCAGGTGGTTGTAGAGAGTGACAAGGTCCCCCTTGAGCCTCCTTTTCTCCAAAATAAACATTCACAGCTCCCTTAGCTGCTCCTCACAGGACTTGTGCTCCAGACCCTTCACCATCTCTGTTGCCCTTCTCTGGACTTGCTCCAGCACTTCAAGGTCTTTCTTGCAGTGAGGGGCCAGAGCTGGAAACGGGCATCGAGGTGCAACCTCCCAGTGCCTCCCCAGTGCCAATGTAATGTCTCATCCAAAATACCAGCTGCTTCAAACACATCTCTGACAGAGGCAGTACAGGACACCTAATGGCAAGGAAAGCTGCCTCCTACCCACTATCCCCCACACACCAGCCTGTGCCCTGCAGAATTATGACTTTGCTGCCATGCCTGGATGCAAAGCACCATGAAATGGCTGCACATTGTTATGATAGATCTCTATCCTGAGCACACTTAGCTTTTGCTCTACAAGAAGAAATTGTCCTTTTTCTTTTCTTCTTACAACCCCTCCACCACAACGTTACAGAAAAGCTTGCCGCCAATTACCACTGACTGTAAATCACCAAGTCAGAAATCACCCTTGTCCCACAGATTTTAAGGCCAATCAAAGTCATGGAAGAGAGTTGTGACATCCCCAAATTCACATGAGGAATCCCACAGTACTGAGCACATTTGCAGTGGGTGCATCCTGGTTATGTCATAAGGTTTGCCCCCCTGAATGACCACACAACCTTCCGTTCTCCCAAAAAATGAGACATTTAGGCACTGCATGAGAGCAGCTTTGCTCTGTCTCTCAGTCATGACTGAATAAAATTTCAGTGTCCACGAGATTCAATGCAGCAAGAAATATGGAGACTTTCATGACACGGGAAAATACAGAGTAGACTAAATTTTCTCAAGAGACCATGGCAATTTCCAACTCATGATGCCTCCAAAGGCATTCTTCCTTTCTTTTTTTCTTCCTATGTCAAAAAATTGCATTACCAGCACTGTATACATAGTCTGTAGGATTCCAAGCTGGACTACAGAAAATCATAATAGATTAGAACTTTATACTTAAATCCTTGCTTTTTGCTATGGCACTGGAGGACCCAAGTTATTCAATGAGTTATTTTATGTAACTGAGAAGAGCAAATCACTGCACTATACTTAGAATTAAGAATGGATACAAAAGATCCACAGAGATCAGGTTACTACGCAGCTAATAACTTATTGAGAAAGCATCTAATAAAACCCACAGAAATTAGCAATGATCAGATTCCATGGGACCTGTGGATCAGCTCTGCACAATAAGCAGACTGAAAAGGAGTCAGACTCAGACAAATGAGAAGGACATTTAACCTGAAACTGCCTTTAATGAAAGCCACAAAAAGGCAAATGTACATCTAAACATTATTCCATCTATGTGTTTAAGATAGATTTTGATGCTTGTTTGATAATATTTTTTTAAGAATTAACTAAGAAATTGCTCTCTGGCTACAGCCACTTTGTATCAGTCAAATGTTGCTTAATTTGCAGATCTTCCAAAAATAAGAATAATATTATTAAAAGCTGAAATAAAATATTTTAGAATTATATTTCAATAAGCTAAGAAAAGATACTCAGGGCCAAATTAATCTCTGTTGCCATCACACTGACCACAACAGAATCACATTTGGAAACTTTTGCCTCAGCCTTGCCAGCCATGTATCTACATCTTGCAAAACTAGAAACTAATCCAAAGACCCACATGTCTGGTGGTATCTACTGTCCTGCAAGTTAATTTTCTGTAACAGCCACTCAGAAGGAAGCTTTGCACTTCAGTTCTGTCACTGTGTAGGTCTGGCCACCCCGCTCTCAGAAGAGCAAGGGAGCTGGGGAAAGGTCTGGAGCATGAGTTTGATGAGGAGCAGCTGAGGGAACTGGTAGTGTTTAGTCTGGAGAAAAAGAGGGTCAGAGGGAACCTTATTGATTTCTACAACGACCTGGAAGGAAGGTGTAGCCAGGTGGGGGTCAGCCTTTTTTCTCAGGTAACAAGTGACAAGATAAGCCTCAAGTTGTTACAGGGGAGGTTTAGATTGGATATTAAGAACAATTTCTCCACAGAAAGGGTTGCCAAACACTGGAACAGGCTGCCCAGGGAAGTGGAGGTGTTTAAAGCCCTGGAGGTATTTAAAGGACATGCAGGTGTGACATGGTTTAGTGGTGGGTTTGGCAGTGTTGGGTTAATGCTTGGGTTGAATTTTAGAGGTCTTTTCCAGCCTTAATGATTCAATGACTCTTACACCTTCTCTCTCTGCTTTATTAATGAGTGAAGATATGAGAGAGGATCATTAACAGGTCTGATTCTGTCATAAAACTGTCCTTGAGTCAGATCAATGGTCCACTTAGTACAGCACTACCTATTTAGCAGTGGTAAATGAGACACAGGGCATCATAAGTGTACTACTTTCTCTGCCATCTGTTCCCCTATCCTTCCCCAGTATTCAGAACTAGGGATGTTAGTGAGTACATTTCTCCTCCATATCTTCCAGATTCCCTTTATGCACATGCCTTTTTCTCATCGTTTTGAACCTGTCTCCACCATCCCCTCTGACAGTAGGCTCCCAAAATGCTTTCCTTTTCCTACAACATTCTCCAAGTAGCTTTCTCCAGTGCCATCTAGTTCTTGTGTTGTGGAACTTGTGAGAACAGCAAAACTCTGTTTCATTCATTCACTGCTTCCCATGTTTCCTGAAGTTAACTGCAAACTTCCTCAGCCATCTACCCACAGACTGGGAAATCCCAGTCTTTGCTGGGACCTGCTGCTTCCACATGTATGGATCTATCTAGTTGGTCAAGAGTGTCTGCCTTTATATAAAACTAGTGAACTCCCTAGTTTATGGAAAAAAATAAATGGGCAGGAATTGCCATTCATTACAGTAAATATAGATTCAAGATGAAACCCAGAAAACAGATAGGCATAAGGTTTTAAAGGAAATCTTAAATATTTACCTTTCATCTTTGAAATATTGTCTTACTAGCATGCAAAGGAATTCATTACTCATAATTATGGACTTGCACTAAATGTACTAATATTGAACTAATTGTCTGTGTTCTTAGGCAAAAACAAGATGGATTTAGCTAAAATACGAAGTTAGAGCACCTTCCGCAGAAACTCTGTGAAATCTGTGATTGCAAAACTTCCAGTAGGAGTGGCAGTCCCCTGCACATCCTTCAGGACTGGACTGGAGCTGAGTTATGCTGTCAAAGAGGATTATACTCAAATAATAGCCTTGCCCTGGGAGCAATCAAATTGTAATAAAGATCTCTCAGTCATCACCTTGTCATATTAGGCCTCTGCAATTGGGTCTAACAAGGCATTCGGAACAGGTAGAGCAATCACAGTAAAATGTAACTTATAAAGGTTCTCTAACTGACATTACTGTTT
This sequence comes from Thripadectes ignobilis, assembly GCA_035584755.1. Classification (NCBI taxonomy): domain Eukaryota; kingdom Metazoa; phylum Chordata; class Aves; order Passeriformes; family Furnariidae; genus Thripadectes; species Thripadectes ignobilis. The sequence continues at coordinate 63,035,885 of JAWMRC010000089.1, forward strand.
AGAAATTGTCAGTGAGATTCAAATATAAACTATAGGGTTGTCAAGTAACAAAGTACACAGGACTTTTAAAATAAGTCACAGATGTACTGATACGCTCTGTGGTAAGAAAAAAATCTAGTTTATCATAAGAACAAGCCTTAACAGCATTCTCCACATCACATAGCTTTTGTAGTATAAAATACTATTTTGTAAAACAAATGAGAAACCAGCTGATATTCTTTTCCTCTTCCAGATTCCCTGCACAGCCAAGTGTCTAATCCAATTGCACTCACAGTTCAGAAGACATCAGCCTCCCAGGCTGAGTGCTCATCTGCCAGATGTTATCCTGAAAGATATTTGGGGGCAAGGGAATGATACCAAATGAAAATTCCACCGGGGGTTATAACAGAAGCACTGACAGCACAACATAAATGTAACTCTATCCTCTTGGATGCTCCATCAGACCAGCTCACTCTCTCAATTTCTGGTTTGAAATCAGGGACTCCTGAGATGTGTCATTTCCAACTATTCTTTGTGTTACTTGCACTTGGTGTAAACTCCTCCTGAGGACTCAGGGCCCCAATCCTGCAAGCTGATGCTTGTGAGCCTGCACAAACTCCTATTATCTTCAACAGGGCTTTGTGTGGGTGTAAGGGTTTGCCTGAACAGATCAGTTTGCAAAATCAAAGCCTAAGAGACTGAGTTTAAGTGCATTTTCATTTCTCTCTCCTCCCAGCAGCTGGGCCTTAGTTATCTCTCCTCCTAAGACATCTTCAACTCATCCTCAACTCAGTCAGTCAAGGCTCATATCCCAAATTTGTCTGCACTGAAATCCAAACTTTCATGCTCTCCATCTTTTTACTCTGAAGGTAATATGCTTCACTGACCAGTTTTTTTTCTTTTCCTCATTATCAGCCAGCTCTTTACCCACCATTTAAAGCTCATTCTGCTCCCCAGCAGGTCAGCTTAGGGTCACCCTTAGCTAATGATACCCTTCACTCACAAAGACAGCCTGAATCATAGCTGACATTTCCATGAATTAGAGCAGTCATGAAAACCAATTACCCAGGTAAGAATTTGACTCTTATAAGAGGGGGATAGATATTTATGCTGAAATAAACTTGTTTAGAATTTGTTTTTGAGCTTAAAAAACCCCTTGTTTGTACTAAACCCTGTAAAATACATTTCTAAAGAAAACCTATTTGTTTTTCTTTCCTTTAAAGCCCAGTATAATAGACTTCACTTTGAATATTTATTCCAATACCAACCTGGCAAAACTAGTGATACCATGACACTGAAGATCTTTGACTCTCCATGATTTCTGAGCCTGGTTTTCACTCCTTTTGTTGCTGTGAACGCAGAAGTCAGGCTGGTTTTTTGTCCTGATTCAAAAGGACTGCTGCTGGAAACTATATATTAAGCAGAAATTTATATTTGCTAAATCCTAAGGACCTTGTCTGACCCCACCTCTGTGATCTACTTCCCAAAGAGCCAATCTTTCATAGAAAGGATGAGCCTGGAATGGACCCATGAAAATCACCCAATCCCATCTGCCTCAAATGAGGCAAATACAATAGGCTGACCAGGGTCATGTCCAAGAATGAAGACTCCACAAACATTCTGAAGAATCTCTTCCAATACTGTATCACCCTTGGAATACAGAATTTTCATATGTTTAAATAAAATTTCCAGTATTTCAAGTTTATGCCCATTGTTCCTTGTCCTTTCTCAAAGAGAAGTCTGTCTCTGTGTTCTTTAGTCCACTTCATCAGGAATTGCACACGTCAACAAACCAATCTCAGGCCTTTTCTGGTCCAGGATGAGCAGGTCCAGACCTCCCAGCTCCTTCTTGCAGGACAGATGCTCCACACCCTTCAAGGTTTTGTGGTTCCTTGTTGGACTCACTTCAGTAAGTCCATCTCTGACATACTTGACCCAGCACTCCAGCTGAGCCTCTCCAGTGCCAAGCAAAGGGGAAGAACCACTTTTGCTGACCGTTTGCCAGCAGAAATAAAATCTCTTGTCACCAGGAGCAAAGCTGTGTAACCCTCTGATCTTGGTTCCATCTTTTCATGGAGACTCCGAAAACTCAAGTGGCTGGTCCTGCTGGTGGGAGTTATTTGATAGTGTATTTCCTGGCACTCGTAAGTTATTTATCAGTTCTTGCTTCAATCCAAAGAAACCACCTCAGCATAACAATTTACCTAAGTGCACAGTAAATCCATAACTCCACTGAGGGGAAAGCAGGCATGTTTCCACACTGATTCCTCCATCTCATAGACATTTGTTTCATAGATATAATCTGATTTTAATTTTACTTCAAAATGAAGCTTAACCTTTTTTTTTTTTTTCACTTTCTTATGTTTAGAAAACTGGAAAGATTCTATATTGTCTGAGACCTCACACTGGATGTGAGGTCTCCTTAAATTCTGTACAGGGCAGAAAGCATAAAATATTACACAATCATTGGGTTTTAAATCCAAGAAGAGACTTCTTTATTTCTTGACGTTTCACTGCAAGAAGATAGACATTTTTTGAGCTTAAAGACTCTGTTGGCCAGTAAGGGTATTTGCACAGTTATCCTCAGCAATTATCACAGCTGAAACTCCTAACTACAGAGAAGACTTGCCTGCTGAAATGCATCTTTGACATAATCCTAAATAATTTAATAGGCAGTTAAAATTAGCTACTAGATACCCCCCTGAGTAAAAAATAACTCTAGCAGTATATTTATTAATGCCTTCCACTACTATCATAAGAATTGTATCACCTGGCTTCCCCACTGTACTTTATAACTAGTGTTTTCCCTTAAGTTTTCTGTAAGTGTACACTGTGAGAGGTACATTGATTTAGCTGGACTCTTACAGGACTTTGTCAACAAATTCAAACACAACAGAACCACAGAATCCCAGAATATGCCAAGTTGGAAGGGATCCACAAAGATCATCGAGTCCAACTGCTAGTCCTGGCACAGGACCATCCCCAAGAGTCACACCATGACCCTGGGAGTTTCATCTGAACGTTTCTTGAACTCTGTCAGGCTTGGTGCTCCCTGGGGCTTGTTCAGTGACCAGTTCTTCTGGATGAAGAACCTTTATCTAATATCCAGACAAAACATCCCCTGACACAAATTCAGGCCATTCCCTTGGCTCCTGTCACTGATCACCACAGAGAAGAGACCAGTGCCTGCCCCTCCTCTTCTCCTCATGAGGAAGCTATAACTGCAGTGAGGTCTTCCCTCAGTCTCCTCTTCTCCAGGCTGAACATATCAAGTGCCCTCAGATGTTCCTCCTAGAGCTTCCCCTTCAGACCCTTCCTCATCCTCATTGGCTCCTATAGGTGCTAAGAGCTTAGGATCATTCATATATTGCAGCGCCCAAAACTGCACATGATATTCAAGGTGACAATCCTTCTGCTCTTTTCCCTGCATTCAATTCTACAAAACCCAAGAATCACTATAACTCCACTAAACCAGTGTGGTGACTTTGGCTGAAGTAAAATTAATTTTCTTAGCAGTGACTGGTACAGGGCTTTGTTTTGGATTTGTGCTGAATACAGTGATGATAATAGAGATGTTTTTGTTGTTGTTGAGCAGGTCTTACACAGAGCCAAGGCCTTTTCTGCCTCTCATGCTGCTGCATTGGTGAGGAATTGGGGGTGCATGCGAGGTTGGGAGGAGGTTGCTGGTTGTGGTTAAACCACAGCAACCAGTCATCACTCACAAAACATGTATTTTGAGGCCCTACAACAATACCTCCTTACCATAATTCACCCAGAGAGAGGCCTCACCTGAGGCATCCCACCTCCCAACACCCCAACCCTCATGGTCCACGTACATCTACCACAAAAAATGGAGTTTCTCAGTTTTACCATACGCTGGTTCAATACAATGTCTTCCTGAAACCCCAGGGAAAGGCATTATGCATCATAATTTCTGAGACACACAAGAAGTATAATAAAGTCGGGGCACTTTCAAGTTGACGGGATTCAAAGTTCAGGGTAGGATGTGCATCCTCAAGGTGTCTCAGTTTTTGAAAAATGCTGAAGGGATGCTCTCTGCAGACCCAACCTACTGGGCTAGGAGTTAGATTCATCTATTCTATCTATTTCTCCCCATCTTTCCAACTGACAAACTTATAAAACTAAAAAAATATACTGAAATGTACTACAGTTTACCAAGATTTTGACAAATTATTAATTTTTCCCTCACTTGATTTGTCAAAATAGAACAAATTGTAATGCATGCTCTGCCATTTTTCAGTGCTAATTTTTTTATTCTCTCTTCTCCTCCCAAAACAACAACAGAAATTATATGGAAAGACTGTATTTATTTTTTTTTAATTACTTCTGGGCTTAGACCAAGTTTCTAAGTGGAAGCAAATTTTTATGTTCAAGTTATAATCTCTGAAAAACAACTTATAATGAGAATGCTGACACAATTTTAAGTGGAGTGACATGAATGGCGCCAATATAATGTAGTCAAAACATGTGGGAAATAAAGTATTTTGTTCCAGAAGGATATGAAATTCCCAACCCAGAATAAAGTATACGTCTGGTATTTACTGGATTCTACCAAACATAACAATTTTGCAAAACATGCAAGGACTTCAGGGAGTATAGGATTCAATCACAATTCAAAACCTATTCATCTTGGACACATTTGAGACAAAGGGATTCATGAGCCACAGGGGCTAACTTCTTTCCTTCCTCCAGAAAGTCAATTGGGATTTATCCCAAGTGAATCATGGTAATAGATAAAATAGGAGTTCAGCAAAAGATCTGCCTAGCAGTCAAAAAGCCCACAGAAAATCAAAATGTTATAAACCACCTAAAATGGTGAACTGTGTAGTAACTATGTAGCATGGGAACCATAACAATACAAGAAAAAGGAAGAGTAGGGGAGTTTATATGTCCTTTGTGGTCAGCAGAGGTAGTTTCAATGCTGACATGAAGCAGACCCTGAAATGAGCTATTATCATGTTATTCTTTATTAGTTGTTTAGCAGTGACATTTTATTTAGTTCTTCACCAGAGAGCCCTTGTCCTATTGGATTTACAGTTGCAGGCCTCCTGCCATTTGTTCCAGCCAACTCTTAACTCCTCTCAAACTCCTAATGTCAAGAGGGATAAAGAGATCTGCCAAGACAAACCCAATGACTGCACAAAAAACCCACATTGAAGCAATGATACAACGCTTGAAAGAGAGAAAGAGTTAACTGCACTTTTACAAATTACTTACTGTGGGAAATAGAGAAAAAGGAAGTGTTTAAGAGTGATGTGAATGGGAAGAGATGGATTAGTGAAACAATGGATTAGTCCTCTCTTGAGGACAAGCAAATTGGCACAGAGAACCACAGACAGCACTTGAGCTTTACCCAGGAAATAGGGAGGAATAGCCATCAAATCCAGAGGGAGCAAGAGGGGATGGAAATAGAACCTTGTACAGGACAGGTAGGTACTGTGCCTCCCAGGCAAAGAAAGCAAAGAGAAATTAGGAAAATCCTAATGACTCACATTTGTCAAAGAGTTGTCCTTCTGCCTTTGCTTCTTCCTGTTCTCAGTGCAGGGCCTCACCCTCTGTGCTGACACAGGCACTCATCTAACGAGCGAGGGATCATCTTCTCAAAAGAAAACTACTTGCTTGTTCCTGTTGGGTTGTTTTCTACCAAATTAGTCACTTGAAAAGCAATGGGGAGAGGAATGAGACTGTATCTTGCCTGCATCAGTGAGTCACTAAATTGATTTACCCAACTTTCCCCCTAAATGCAGCCCCAGTTCTTCAGCTTTGCTGAGGGGGTCCATAATGTAAAAGCATTTTTGCCAGCAGGGAGCTGCCTCCCTCACCTCTTTGATGGATTCATGCTTGAAAGCAAGCACAGTTGAACTTCAGGAGTCTTATTATGAAACCGCACTTTATTCTCAGCTGTTTTAGCAGGTATCCATGTCTTTTTCATGAGGCCTAAGAATGTGGGAAATTATTAGAAAAATTGCCCCTGGTATGCTGCTAACAACACAGGTGTCACTGAGCATTTCACCAATACGAAAGCCTGTAGCCTCTTGGAGCTACCAGGCCTCATGTTATCAGAAATGAACTTCACATCAGCACGTTTTAAGCAGGAACGGGCAATTGGTACTCAGCTCTTAATATTTAAAATAATGCTGACATCTAGTGGCTGGCTGCACTCGCACACATCTGCACGGGGCTGAAAGCTGTGTGGGGAGGCAAGAGGCTCCAGCTGGAAGTGTCACGTCTCTCCTAGCTGTGCATTATTCAAACAAGCAAAATGCATCCTAGTGCTGCAAGAATCAGAAGTTAAATTAAAAAAGAAAAAAAACTGTAGGGGAAAAAAATTGTTATTCCTCTTTTGTAGATGGAAATTACCATGGGATAAAAGCCAGATGATTAAAAGCTGATGGGGTCAAGACTGCTGCCAACTGGAGCTGAAGAAAACCAAGGAAGAATCCTGACTTTCTCAGAAATATCAGATGTTTGAAAATAGTGAGATTTGATGACCTGGACTGAGGTATATGCAACTCCCCCTCACTGTCAGCTATTAGACCTCTCACAGCACATGACTGCTGGCTAGCTCAGCTCTAGGGCTGCTCCTGGTCAGATCAGGGAGGAGAGTTTCTAGGTTGAACTGTCTGAAGTGACCCATATGCAGAGAACACACCCAGAAGGAGCAGCTGGACATCAAGAGACCCCAAATACAGCCAAGAGAAGCCTGAACCATGGCCAGAGCAAAGTTAAACAGTGTCTTGTCCTGTCTTATCTGAACAGTGAGCATTTTGTTGAGGGACCAAAAAGCTACAAATCATAGTTATACAAGGCTGAAGCTCTTTATAAGAAAGTTCTGCAAAGAAAAACTGTATGGATCTCATTTTGGCCCCATATTGCAGCTCTGCTCAATTTCACTGCCAGAAAACTGGAAAAATCTAAGAGATTCATCTCCAATAAATGATGGTCACTGCCCACACCTCCCCTCACTCCCCTCACTGCATTTGCTTCCCGATGCATTAGAAAGAACAGACCCCTTTCTCACACAGCACACTTCAGATTTTCCAGGATAACTTAAATATCAGGTCCTGTAGGATAAGACTGGGAAGCTTTGTATATACCCACATGCTGACTAAACTGTGAGACATAGAACAGGTCTGAACTTTTCTCAAAATGCTGGTTGTTAGAAGAGCGTGGTTCTGCCTCTCACCTGGTGCAGGAGTAAAACACATCACCCAGAGATGAGCAGGCCAGCCTTCTTCATGCTCAAAATGCAATTGTGCCATTTTCTAATGACGAGAGGTGCATATTCATCTGGGAACAAGTCAGTGGACTAGAAATTGGACTCCCACCTGGAGTACTGCACCTAGATCAGAGGTCCCCAACATAAGAAGGTCTCGGACCTGTTAGAGTGGGTTCAAAGAAGGGACAAAGAGATAATCAAAGAGCTGAAGCATCCCTCCTGTGAAGACAGAGACTTGGAGTTGTTCAGTCTGAAGAAAAGTCAGCTCCAGGGAGACCTTACAGCACCTTCCAGAATCTAAAAGGGCTACAAGTAAGTAGGAGAGGGACTTTCTACAAGGGCATGGAGTGACAGAACAAGAGGAAATGGCTTTAGTTTGAAAGAGAGCAGGTTTTGACGGGCTATTAAGAAGAAATTCTTTACTGTGAGGGTGGTGAGGCACTGGAACAGTTTTAGTCCAGAGAAGCTATGGATGTTCCATCCCTGGCAGTGTTCAAGGTCAGCCTGGATGGGGATCTGAACAACTTGGTCTAGGCACAGGTGTCCCTGTCCATGGCAGAGGAGTTGGAATCAGGTGATCTTTAAGGTTCCTTTCAACCTAAATCATTCCATGATTCTGTGACATACAATTCATAGAGCTATTATTCCATCATATTCTTCCCCATCAAGTCCAAAGTTACTGTTGTTGAACTTTGCAACAGTACTTTACTTCTTTTCAGATCAGCCTTTGATGGAGGAAGGCTGGTGCCAAGGCGTGCTGGAGGGAACAGCTAACAAAGCAGACTGCAAGATCTCATGGGTGTCATTGCTGCTGCTACCAGTATCCCAGGAAGCATGCAGACTGATTGAAAAGGAGTGGAAGACAATTTAGGGAGAATCACAAAAGGTAGGACCATACCAAAATTACTGATCTCTCAGGAAAACCTGCATGTAGGAAAGAGATGAATTCATGCTTCATGACACAAAAGATGCTGTATTTCAGTACCAGAAAAACAGATAAGATTTGAGCCCACCTCATCAGAGGACAAGCCAAGAAGCCCAGATGCAGGAATCCAAGCAATCCACCAATTTTGCAAATTTTCATATATCTAAGAGAAGTAAATGCTCAGTGTTGTATGAAATAGCAAAGTCCTGACACTATGTGGCCCATGTGATCTGTGCTGGTTTTCATCTCATTGCTCTGGCAACTTTCCTACAGGCTGAAACAAAATTCTTAGCAACGGAAAACATGTTATTTTAAATATCTTGAATAATGAACATTGTCTTCAGATACTCAAAACAGTCATACTAAGACAAAAAAACCCCATAATGTACCTACAAAATATTGGCCAATTAAATCATCACAAGGAATTGACACAGAAATGCTTTTCCTGAGGGCTAAAGACAACTTTTCTCTAGGATCCCCAGTCCTATCCTTGACACAGTAAGAGGGTGTTATTTAAGACAATTATTTTAATTTCAACTCTCATTACTTTGAGAACAATGACTCAAATCCCTGACCCACAAAATTCCAAGTATTTACTGAAGATTCGAGAAGAAATGGAGGAACGCACTTGTCCTACAGATGTTTTATTTCTGAGTGCTGCAAATGCCTCAGCACTGCTGGCAGCCAGCGGCACTGGGAACAAAAAAAAGCTTCATTCACAACTATTTACCATCATTACCCAGTGTTCCCTCTGAGGTCACTTTAACCTTTTCAGAACAGAGTCCTGCATAAAACGTGGAGCAGGTTGACCTCTAAAAGACCAGGAAAGTATCTGCAATGCTTAGAAACACTTTCAGAGTGAAGGATTCCGACAAAATGCAGTCTTATTACAGGCCATACACATGTACATGTCCAGTTCTTCTGATGACCTTTTCTGTTCTACGACAGCCAAGAAATCCAAGCACATGCATTGAGACTTAGCTGTCACTGGGAATTTACTAAGAGAAGCCATTGTCAAGGTGTTAACCAAAAGGACTTTAATAATGATTATTATCAAATAATAGGTAACAGATGATTGAATATAAATTAAATGGTAACCAATTGGTGATTAGGTGATCACTGATCAAGTAATTGAGACAGCTGTCCAACTCTGTAATTATTTAACACATTTGTAATAATTAAGTTATAGCTGGGTATATATAAAGGTCAGCAGCACGCAATATACTTTTAGGCTGAGAGCAAAATGCTCCTTACCTTGTTGAAGAGATCAGACACCAGCAAAGAGTCTCTGAGCCCCAAGGAGTGACCTGGAGAAGTGTCCCTGCTCACAGGGAGATCAGCAGCAGAGCTCAGGGGGCTCAGGGAGGCCACAGGTACAGGGAAGAGAAAGTGAAGGACTTGCAGTCAAGCCCCGCCTTGGCGTCTGTGCACGTGTGAGGCTGTGGCAGCTTTAGTTTTGTCTAGTCCCAGCTGGGGCTGCTGCTATTATCTCCTGATCAGACACGGCCCAGGTGCCTCCGTCCCCAAGGAGATGCGGCCTCGCATGAGCCAAAGCTCTGCTCACACCACTGGAGAGTGGGCATCCACCACGGAACCATCAGCAAACTTACCAGTACACACATATTTTCCACGTTAACCTAAACCTGTTACTTCAGTATTGCTGCCAGCACAGAACTTACGTTTACTAGCAGCACTTTACACAGATATTTGCCTACTGGTTAGAGAAAATTTAAGTTATTAAAAAGTCATTATTGAGGTTTAACCAGAACAAAAAAAAACCCTCACTGCTCTGAAATACTACATACACTGCTGAAGATTTGCCAACACTCTTTTGTCACACTCTTTTATAGGAAGGCTTCAAATTCAGATCTAGTATACTTTTAATGTGAAAGGCAGTGATTTATTTCCTTCCATTTTTTTACATTTTCCATACATACTGCATTCAAAAGATCCATAATGAAAAACAGATCTGTTTGGAAACAGAACAGTATTACCCTACCTTGCACAAGGACTCCCATCCTCAATGCTGCACTAATCAATCATGTCTACGGGCATACACTAGCAATGATTCCAGCTGAAACATAACCAAATGAAAAATAAACCTGAAAATTTTCATATATATATATATCAATTGCAAAGTTATAAATTTGACTAAGTGCTAATGTCAATCCTCTTGAAGACAAAACTGCACAAAAAAGAATGATTAATAAAGCTAAATATCCATCCAAATTAGACTTCAGTAGAATATGCCAAAGCCCCTAAAAGAAGTCCACTGTACCCTTCATTAATGCAGCAGAATAATACCAAGGCTTTGAGGCAATACTGATCTAAAGCAGATCAAACTCTTTGCCCAGAGCACACAACACCCTCTTTGTTCAGAAACTTCCACACGAGAAATAAACAGGTCCCTTCCTTGACCCAAGGATGCGACCTCCACGTGTGGAAAGCTTCAAAGTCCTCACAAAGCTTCACTGGAATTTACCTATCCAGTTAAAATGATTGTTTCAAAGTGTCAAAAGCACAAAATCAAGTTAAAAACTACATATTGGTATACATGGACTTAGGTTTAAAAATGTTGTGATGCTAAACATAGTGTTTGTCCGTGAAGATTTCTTTCAACAAAAAAACTTATTTTCTAAAATATTTTATAAAAAGGGGCATGTCTGGTGAACTTGTGTTTGAACAGAAGCAGTTCCAAATTTAAATGGAGCATTTTTTATCAGTTTTGAGTTTAGCTTTTATCTTCAAAATGAGAAAATATTGGTTCTTCAACACGTCCTGAAAAAGTTTGGAAAAATTACTATTAATTTAGCAGTGCATTTCCCTCTCCTCACCTTTTCACACAGCATTACCATAAGCTTGCAATTTCATAGTACTGAGAGACACCTCTCTTTTCAGCTCAGACTACAAAGTCTCAGCCAGACAACAATCTAGTAATCTAGCAAAATCAAGTAAAAAATGTATCCAAAACTGACCTTTGCAAGCTCATTTTCAAAATCTGAAACTGGCACGTTAAAAATAAGTAGTTGCATCGCTACTTAACCGTTAAAAGGAAAATAAAACTCTGTTTCCTGCAAAAAATTACACAAAATTAAAATACCAAGGCAAGAACAAATTTACAGCAGTGGAGGGATATACCCAGATAACTTCTTTACAAAAAAGTTTCCCCAAAACACCAAGTGTTTGCAAACATTTTAACAGATCAGCCAGATATTCTTCACTTCACAATAAATATTCTCCACTTTACAACAAATTGATAGATGAAAGGCACATTACTATTAAATAGTAACATAATAGATGCTGTGTGAAAGCAAGACAATCACCTTCCCAAGAGAGTTTCACAGGAATGACTCAATCAGAGTTACTAGTTCTCCTACTGAAAGGGAACTACATCACATACAGTGACAAACCTCTGAAGAAAATAAAAATTGGGATGTATGTAGAGACAGGCACACTAATATTCTTTGGGGGCTTTTTTGGATATGACAGGTTTTACATCGTCATAAATGATACTCATGTACTACACGGCACTTTAGGAACTTTTCAGGCTACCCACACAAGTTTTCTTCCATTAACCAAACCACAGCAATTACAAATACCCTAGCCTATGGTCTGCCCATACACGTGACAGCTCTGCTCATTTTTACCCCAGGAACTGTCTCACAGGGAGGGGTGTACTCCAAGTTGTTCATAATAACTTCAGGGGGGAAAGTGTTTGTTCACTACTTTCACTGCAGACAATAATCCAAGCTAGTATGAAGAAAATTACTTACTGTTGGAAGTATGCACATTAGCAAGAGTAATCCAACTATTTTAAGTACACTATATCACGATGCTAAAATACATAGGATTATTAAGTGCCCTGTATTAGCCGCAGCAGCTCTATCTGCCAACTACCATTAGTAACCAATCTTTGAGATATTCCTTGTCTTGCAGTAGCATGAGATTAGCTGGAGATGCCTGTGTTCTGACAGACAGATGGATGCTTCCAGTGAGAATACAAATAATAAGAGGAAATACAGAGGGAGCTGCAGATCTCAGCAAGAGATGAGCAGAGGTACATAAAGCAGAGGAAACAGCAGAGCTGTTTCACATCGAGACAGCTAGAAACAACCTTCGAAGGTTACATAAAATCAACACAACACACTGTAGAGTTTTATTGCTAAATACTAACTTTTAATTTCAAGTTTATTGTTCGGGTCAAGTCAATACCAAGTTTGTTCTTAATATACCAGTGTCATTCACCTCTCCCTCAGATATATTATGATATTTTATATAATAACTTAGGTCTATTCTGTAAGATGAAATGAGCTTTGCTTTCAACAGCCTAAAAATTATTCTGGCACATTAGCCTATTAGTGAAAACATAAAGAATTTCAACTCCAAAGTTGTGAAGCAGTTCTTCCTAGGGTAACAAAAGTAACAGGTTTATGTACAGTCTTACCTTTTTTTTACTTCAGCAGTTTTCATTTTTAAATATCCCCATGCCTAATGGCATGTCCCTCTGCTCACAGAATAGCACAAAGTAAGCATCCCTGATAAACCACCACTTAGCCAAGGACCATTTATTTCAGTTCCTCAGCAGATGTCTCACTTCAACGTAACTGGGAGCAGGGGACACCCAGGCTTGATTCAGGAAAAACACTGGGAATGCTCTTTCATACAGAGTCACCAGATCCAAGTCAAAGATGAACCATATCAGTAAGGAAGTGGCAGTAAATGAGGAGTAGGTAGGACACAATGACCCTCCGCGAACCCCACACTACATTTCTTCCTTTCAGCCATGGCAATTTTTCTTTCTGGGGCTATAAATTACTAAACTACCCAAAATTACTTGTAGAAAAGTCTCTTGGGTTCAAGGCTGCAATCACTTAATCCACTGCCTACAGATCAGTCACTCTAAGTATGTGAAAAACAAATATCCCTCCTAAAGAAGTTTATGCTGACATAACTCATCAATAATAAATGGGTGAGAATCTTCCTTCTACCTCATCTGTTGTTACATTCGTTGTCAGATCAAAGAAAAATTCCACTGGAAAAAGATAATCAGCCATTCTCTTTAACAGTCACAACTTATCAGGCACTTTCTTTCTGTTTGATGTTTCTAAGTGTGTTTATATCTGCTGCTTCCATGTTACATCATACTTGTTCTTCTAGTCTAGTGAAAATTTTCTATTCCTCTGGGCTACACAAATCAATCCCCCACCTGCAAACATGGACCAAGTATATGATTAAGTTTTCAAATTTCCAAATTACAATAGTTGCAATAAACAGCAGGTTCCGTAACATTTCAGTGCAGCTAAATTTCTATGAAAAATAACACTATGTCAACAGAAGTCTTAATTTATTTCCAAGTGTTCAAATTGTTATTACACATACGCCATTTAACTATTTTTTATTTGAACATTAAAGTAATTACAGATGGAAGGCTCCCATTTCCAGTGGCCTCTCTGCAGTAGATACCACCAGAGCAAAACATGAAACATTCCACATGGCTAACAATATGACATTTGAGTTACCAGTATTACAATCATCAATTTTTTTTTTTGCTAACAGATCACATAAGTACGTAACTGGGGCATTTCCTTTAACAGAAATATCAAAATTAGTACTGCATTTGTTTATTTTCAATATGAACATCTCCACACACGAGCAACATGGTACATGACAGTTTGATTATCACACATACAGTACTTTGGCAGCTCTAACTGTGACGTATTTTTCCCCCTAAGCTCCACAGTAGGTATAATTTGTAAAACATATTGCTGATATGCCCTGCATAAACACCAAGAATAAAACACATCTTTCGTCACTTCAATGGGAAAGGGAGCAATGCTTTTTATCTCATATTACACAGCCTTGTCATACATGCACAATTTTCTTCCATGAACACTCCTACATGTATCCTAACTAATATTTTATCTGCAGGAAAATAACCTTTATTGAAAAAAGATCAGAATCTTCTTCTCAAAATAGAAAGACTACAGCCATGAATGATTACATGACAAATCACTACAGTTCATTTCGAAGTACCAAATATGTCAAATTTTTTTCAAGGTTACTTGTATATTACTCTCTTACAAGCACATCAGTCACCTGATCAACTCATCCCATTTTGAGTTCATTTGTGAAACTGACTGGTTTATTCTCATACCTACTAATAACTAATAATTCAGGGTTAACAAATACTAATTTCTTTGAACACCTCTACAATCAATTTCCACAAGAGAACTAATCACTGTAATGAACTTTTTCACTTCACTCTCCCCAAATGAATGCTTTTAATTTCCCACCTTCCTGAACAATTATATTGTACTCTGATACACAACTGCCACCCAATGACCTATTATCACAGTAATCCAAGTGAGGATAATGTTCCCTCTAATAAAACCACGCACTTTAAAGTAGCTAATGAAAGTTTTGAAGTAAAATGGATGAAATCTGGTCACAAAATTTCAGATCAAATTATACATACTGCAATAACAAATACCTAGAACTTGTCCATAGTGACTTGAAGCAATTTATTTCATTCACTCACTTCAATTATTTTAGCAGCTAGTTTATATTTATTCTATTTGGTCCAAATAGCCCTACATGATGTTAACAGTCATTCAGAAAAGAATGTTGTGCCCAAAAACACATCTGCTACCACAATCATCTCTTCACTTTTTATTCACCGTAAAGCAGTTCTTAAAAATTTAAGATTTCCTGAGCTATAAAAAACCAGCTGTTAATTTTATTTGTAGTATGTCAACAATGGGTAAGTTAAAAAGCAGGTGAAGGTATGTGACACAATATTTAAATAATACATAAGTAATTTGATGAACTCACATTTTCTCAGCCTTCAATACCCATTTGCATTGAATATTCTGCAGCACAGGAACAGCCTGTGTATGGCACTTACAATCATGTCTGCAATAATAACTATATTAAGATGTTCAGTAATTCAAAAAATGTTTATCTATACAAAGTTTAGAAACTACAATTACTTTATCATCAAATGGGAAAATTACAGCCAAACTGATTAATTTGAACATTCACTACATACTAATGTTGAAATGTCCATTTTCACAGAGTTGTCTTATCTTCTTGCCTCAGTTAACTGAATTAAGTGAGCAAATGAACTCTTCTTCAATTCTGCTTCCATTTCTCCACTGCAGTTAAGTGCCAGCTAACTTTGATCTCTCACTGATAACTTCCATTGTGGTTTGCCACTCACCTCTCCAAGTTCTATATCATATTTGTGACTTGGTGTCTCCAAGAAGCCCTTTCACTTTGGCAGCACCTGGTCTAACAGAGCTTCCACAGGGCAGAGGCTTTTCTTACCAGAACAGTACCAGGACTGACCAGCCAGGTTGGCTGGGTCGTGATCCACCGTGTCCCGTGTAAGCTCCCTGTGAGTGCTAAACACTTTCTGTGCAGAGATAACACAGCTGTGCACAACTAAGCCACAGAAGGCAAACTGAGTTCAGTGCTCTGGGAGGCAGTGTGGATGGAGCAGAAACACGACACACAGACATTTTGGCTGCAGCAGTTTTAAGCCTGTTTGATTGATTAACCTGTGTTACAGTCTAATTTAAGCATCATTCTTTATGCAATACTCTCAAATGAACAGAAGTCCTACAAAGGCAGGTCAGCTGTTCCTTTTCTATAGAAAAACTGGTTAGTGTGTTCCAGAATGAATTTAATGCAAACTTTGTAAAAGGTACTAACTAATAACCACATTTGGATCTTTTAAATACTGTCGTACTCTGAGGTATATGTCTATTACTGCAAAAGTTTATGCGTCACATCTAGAATCCAAGAAAAAAGACTACTTGTATTTTCTAGGTCAAGCAAGCTATAGAAAAATGGGAAAAGATAGCATGTGGTTTGTGTTCAAGTGTTATCATTTAGCTTAACACTTCATGCAAGTAATGCAAAAAAAGCTATATACTCAAGACTGTTTACATCTGAATAAATAGGGTAAATTAGCAAATACTGAAAATTATCTACAAAAATGTGTTTTTCCAAGTATTCACTGTTTGTACCAAGTCTTAAAGCAGAAAGCTGCAGGGCAATACCAAAGAGAATGGAATAAAACTAAAAACTGAGACATTTTGAGAAATCTCAGGAAATAAATTTGTATTAACTGTAAACTAAACTGAAACTAAATCAACAACTAAAGCTATTAGGTGGCCTTATCAGCAAACACCTTCAATCAAAAGGCCATAAACAAGTATGCTTTACTTATTACTTGATTTGTTTATTTTACACCACGAGGTGAAAGCAATACCATTCCTTTTAGTAAAGTATACACAAATAGCCTCACTCAGAATACACTTTTAATGCACATAAAAAAAGTATTCATCTTACAAATTGTTTTGCAATCCAAATATACAATAGCTTGGAAAACAATATTTTAGAAAACTAAAGCCAATGTAAAAAGACTGCTTAATACAACTAAATGATATAAGTTTTTGTATGGCTCTGTCTTTAGAGTTTTCTTACTGCATCATCAATATCAGAAATCTGTTCCTTCAGCTGATTCCACTGTTCTGGATTTAAAGAAATACCTGAAATGCATTAAAAATAAACACTTAGAACAAAAAGAAAATTGTGGTGCAGGATTCTTGTGTAATTACTATAAAGGCTAGTTTCAGATACAGTCTATGTCATAACTATTAATGCTAAACAAAAGAAGTGAAATACAACTCTGGTCTTGACAGAAGGCAGTACAAAAGCCCTGGAAATCATTCATATTCCTGCTGGCTCCTAAAAGCCATACCTATGTGGACTGGTCTTCTATGCACTTTTCAAGTACTGTAATTCTGGGGGGTTTCCTCCCTCTTTACTTTTTAAAGCACTGTAAATAACACATACTGTAAGTAACTTTATGGAGAGACTCTATTCCACTCACTAACACTCACAAACCAACATAAAGTTATTTTTTCTACAAGTTCACTATAGTTTTTAGTGACATTCAATCAATAATCATTCAGTAAGTACCCCATAAAACACCTTCTCAGTTCTAAATTTGTCCTTATCTTCCACAAGCTTGAGTCCAGGCACATATTTCATTTGCACTTTAGTTTCCTTATTCTTTCACTACAACCTCTCTGCCAACTCTGCAAACAGTGTAGGCTTTCAGGGTACCTCTCATACTTTCTCCCACCAAGCTCTTCTACTCTTTACCCCCACTCCCCTGTCAGTGAGCAGGTTTCCTTCATTGCTTTCTCCCTGCAGGTGGAGTAGGGCCTGAAAACAGATGAACCTTTGAATTCCGTTTTTGGAGCTCATATCCTTTTTTTTTCCTTCTACCATCGCTGTCTTATCAGAGCAGCACCATAATTTTAAGCAGCAAGCAGTGTGCATGGAGCTTCTCTAAGCAGTTTTCCACCAGCCTTTAGGTGACGGTTTCATTTGAAGACAGGTCAGGTGTGCTAACCCATTACTAGGGGATTCAGCATCATCAAAATGCCCCTCAACCACACACCAGATGAACTGCATGAAGTTAAGGCCTGCTGTTTGAAACACTCAGATCATCATTTAAACTGTTGGATTTATTTTTCTGTCTTATTACACTATTTCAACTACTTATACTGGTTTTAGGATAGCTAATATGTGGCTTAGCAGTGCATCAGTTAAATATTAGGCTCACATACTGTATGAGATTATTATTCAATTTTATCCTAATAAAACTCAGCAATTTTTTCTGCATTGATAAACATTTCTACCTCCATCACATAATTTTTGTCACTTGACCCACCCATCAAATCTCATTGGAGTTTGCCGCTCAAAGTGCATATAACCATTGAATTCCACCTCAAAACACAGCAAGTTAAAGCACTTAGAAGTCAAAGTAACCTTTTTTATTAACAAGCAACAGCAAATCCAAACCAAGGAATTTTCCTGTACAACCCCAGTACACCTATTCATGCAAACCTGTTCTCAGTCGTTATTCAAGAAATGTTGAAAATATTTCTCAGGCTTTTCAAATTATCATTCGTTTTCTCCTGAACACACTAGAAGAATGTAACACAACTTATGCTGACTCTGCATTAAATGTTTTCAAACTTCAAACTTTGTAACTTGCCAGTGCAGGAAGGCCAGGGAGGGACTTTTTGCAACAGCATGAAGTGACAGGGCAAGGGGGAATGGCTTCAGACTGGCAGAGGGTAGATTTAGACTGGATATTAATAAGAAATTCTCTACTGTGAGGGTGGTGAGGCACTGGCACAGGTTGCCCAGAGAAGTTGTGGACGTCCCATCCCTGGAAGCATTCAAGGCCTGGCTGGATGAGGCTCTGAGCAACCTGATCTAGTGAAAGGTGTCCCTGCCCATGATAGGGGGGTTGGAACGAGATGGTCTTTAAGTTCCCTTTCAAACCCAAACCACTGAACAGTGCTATGAATCCCCAGGGCAGAAATGTTTCATATTTACCTCTTCAATTAATGCAATATGAAAACAGAAAAGAAGTAGACTTTTCTAAGAGAAGCAACATAATATTAAGCACAGCACTACTACTGCAACTGTCCTCATACCCTCATCTAGGAAAAGTTCTGACAGTAGTTCACAGTAAAGGCTTGCCATGAAAAGCAACTACCTAAGCGGCAATTAAAGGTACAATGGCTTGTGCTGTGCTGCAGATCAGAAATGTGGCACCAAAGACTGACCACTCGAGATACTTTCCCCTCTACTAAAATTCTGACATATTTTTTCCAAAGTCAGTCTCCTTAAATGTTCTGATTGTTTTAATCAAAAATTTAATAGAAACTGAAGGATGTGGTTGTTTTAACAAAATTAACATATTATAAAAAATGTTTTTCAGTGAATTTTGAAATCCTGAATTATAATAAAAGAAATTGTGATAATTAATTTAGCCAATTGGGGGGAAAAAAGTATGGCTATCTTATGGCCATGTTTATAACACCTACAGCAAATTTGCTTGTATTCGATGCCTTGCTTTTCTCAAATCATGGAGGATCTGTTTAGGAAAACAAACTCAGGCCAACAAACCCACTTTGCTTCTACTTATTATTATTTTAATTACAGATAAAATTAATCCTTTGTTAAAATAGAAGAAAAATATTGCTGTAAAAATATCATGTAGCATCAAAGGATAAAAATACAGTAAACAAAGTTCTACTGCAAACTGTAGACAACGTTTTAATACAAAGTAACGTCAAGCAGAACAATACCTTTTCTGCCAGGCTTCATTTCACCTTCTTGATCCATCCAATATTCTCTAATATCAATTAAGACTTTTCCTTTAAAGTCACGAACACTGACATATCTCATTTTGCCAATCTGTCAAAACACATATAAAGGTCTTTTAGGTATTTTACATATTACAGCATTCACTTTCCCCAGAAGCATTAGACTTTGACATGTGACACTGCACACCACAGCTTATTTTAGATACCAGAGAAACAACTAGATTAAAAGCTTAATTCAGAGTAGTCAGTAGGCTAATCAGCAATGACTTAAAACTAGTTCAGCATGCAACACTCAATGCAAAAGAAGCTCTCCTAGAACAAAAATACCTGTATTCTTTACCTGGTTGCTTCTTACAAAAGCAATTAAAGTACTGTTTTCTGAAATAAAATTTTGCCTTTGCAGCAGCTATAAACAAAGGGGGGAAAAGGTAGTTCTACTCTCAAATGTAAATTTTAGTTCATTCCACATATACAGAGAGAAAATTAGATATTCATGTGCAGTATCTGCCAAGAAAACCTCTCCAGAAATCATGGGGTTTTCTTTGTTGTTTTTTTGGGTTTGTTTTGTTTTTTGTTTTTTTTTTTTTAAACACAGTAAATACAAATGGAAATGAAAGTTAGACACCAGCTGTCCACTGCCCACTCCCAAATCCTCATGGGTATCTCACTGTACCAGGTGTTACAAAAAATCATTCAAATCTTCTAAGTTTACAAGCATGTAGCATAGTATGAAATGACTTTGGAATTCCATAATTTCTGCACCAGTTTTTTAAATTAATTACAAGGGCACCTCTTTTATGGGGGGGAGGGCCAGGGTGAGGTTAACTCTCCAATCAACTAAAATAACTCACAGATGTTCAAAACATATGTATGCTCTTATTTCACAAAACAGATATAAGCATGAATACATTCACGTTTGCTTAAAGGAATTTTTCTTCTTATGCACATCATGCTACATGATCTCTAAAACTCATTATAGAACAATCAGCACATACTTAGGTAACATAAATCTGAAGCACTTTTTTAAAACATGTTGCTTATTAAAATGAACAAGACATTACCGTTTACAAGACAGTATTTTTGACAGGTTAAATGCTTTCACAGCATTAAAGAATAAAAGTATAATGTCATGGCAGTTTAGCTCTTTCAAACCAAATCTGGCACCAGGCCTATGCCCCTCAACACTGCTGGCAAAGAATATTCTAAACAGCCTACACAAACATTTCTTGGTTTTACCCTTTAACGCTTCAGTAACTTTTAAGGTCACCTCTAAGAACAGCTTCAAGTGGTAGCTCTCTGCAGTATCTTTGTTTTTCACGGCTACTGAAGAATCTTAGTGCATTGCCAATCAATTACAGACTTGTCCTAAGAAAAAAAATCTAATACACTACAGCAAATTACAGTTGCAAATACAGTAAAAGGGTTGAGAACATGATTTTCAAGGATAAGACTGTACATCTCAATTCAATTACAGTAAGGTGATGGGCAAAAATCTAACATTCATGCTTACTCAGTCAGTAAGTCTACCTTATATTAAAGTAGTTCTACACGAAAATGCTGAAATTAAGTTAGATATTATATCAGTGTCCAAATCTCAGCTGAATGATCATATTAACTTTTGAACGTTTAGTTGAAATCTATGCAGAAACTGTCACCACTAGAACTTTTAAATAGGCTTCAAAGGTACAATTCCAACATCTAAGGTTTAAAACCATGACCAAAATCCAGATTTAAGTAAATTGATGTTTCTTGAGACTTAGCTACCTGCAATTCTGCTACAGGTTCATTTCTGAACAATTCTTTTGTTATACAGCAGCTGATAGTCCTAGAGTAACTTCACTCAAAATATTTTTAGTCCTCAATAACCACAGCAGTGTTCCAAGGTCTGCTGTGGTGGTTTTGGCTGGCGTAGAGTTAATTTTCTTCAAGTGGCTGGTATTGGACTGTGGATTGCATTTGTGCTGTACCCACTGATAAGAAAAAGATGTTCTTGTTCTGAGCAGGGCTTACACAAGACACAAGGTCAAGGCCTTTTCTGCTTTTCCTATTGCCATGCTGGCAAGGAGGCTGGGAGTCCAAGAGCGAAGACACAGCCAGGACAGGTGACCTCAGCTGACCACAGGGATATTCCATACCATATGGTATCATACTCAGTATAAAGTAGGGGGAAGGAGGAATGGGGGTACACACTTGGAGCAATGCCATTTGTTTTCCGGAGTACCCATTAGGCGGGATGAAGCCCTGCTCTCCTGGAGATGGCTGAATTGCACCTGCCTACCCATGGGGAGCAGGGACTTATTTCCTTGTTTTGCTCTGCTTGTGTGTGGTACTTTTGTTTTCCCTATTAAACTGTCTTTATCTCAACCCATAAGTTTTCTCACTTCCAATTCTCTCCCCAGTCCCATTGGTGGGGGAGTGAGCGAGCAGCTGCCAGCTGCGGTTAAACCCAACAGTCACACTGATTTGTAGCAGCGCAGCTACTGCAGTTCAACCCTCACAGACAAGTTCATACACTTTTTGTTAAATACTGTGGATCCTTAGATTATACTGCTCTACCGAGTTACATGAATTAAAACCATCATTTTCAGGTTTCCGTTTCTTAGAATAAAATGCACTGAACTGTGTCTCAGTTCCCTTCACAGCTATGCAACTGACTTCCTGTGTGTGACTTTCAGCAAGCAGCTTCTTCACCGTTTTTCTTATTTCCAGTTTGTCTGCTGTAAACTGTACACACACCATGGAAGCAGAAACAGCAAAAACAGTTCCTTCTTTCCTAGCTAATACCTCTACGTACAGCATTACAAAGAGCACCAAGAAGACATCTGTAAACAGTGAATCTGTTCATATAGCAAGTGTTTTGTGAAATGCGTGGGTGATCACCTAAGTTTCATAATTAATGTGATAAACTAAACAGTTTCAGAGCATCATAAACATGTATTTACCTTCCTTCAGATAAAGACACTTGCCTCTGATAAAGACACTCCACTGGGAAATTAAAGAACTTATTTCTCCAAAGTCAAAAAGCAAATATGACCAAAACTCAAAAAAAAAAAAAAGGGTAGGGTGGACAGGATAACACACAGGCAACTTTTAAGTAAAAATTTTGGTTAAATGCACCATCATGCAATGTGGTTCCACTCTAGGTAGTCATTAATGCATCCTGACAAACCTTATCCAAATCAGGCATAGGTAGGTGATAGGATTAGTCAAACTAACCAAAGCACATGGTGCAGAGCTCAGGTTGGCTGGAAGCCACAGACAGGAATCTAATGTATCAACACTAAACCTTTCCACATTAACATGAATAACTCTTGTCCTTAGAGCCTCTAGTAATACATCACACAAGGGAGTAGGATAAATTTCTGCATGCTATCTGCATACAGATCCTTCAACAAACTGCAAAGTATACTAGTCTACCTATAAAACCTAAAAAGGCCAAGACATGTAAATACATAAAATACACTTGGTCTGTTATATTGAATTAATTCTCTTCTTATATTTATACTATTCTTCATAAGTAGTTGCAAAAAACCCCAAACCTACAGCAACAATCTCCAACAAGAACATAAAATATAAATATTTATGAAAATGCTGAAAATGTTCTGAATACAGCCATCACAATGAGCTCTATATTAAGGGAAGCTGTATGCCTTAAGAACACAGCCCGAGGGTGTAGAACAACAGTCCTTCAAGTTTCACATCATTTGCAGCCACCCCCACACACAATATGGACACCACAGAACTTGTGACTATCCTATGAATGCTTTACAGACTGATTTCCATCAACTGAAGCCACACTTTTAAGTTATACTGCAAAGTCACTTCCACTTCAGAGATCATTTTACTGCCAAGGGAGAGAAACACTCCAGAAAGGAGAGTTTCTAGTATTACTAACAGTTCTACAACAAACAAAACTGTAATTAAAAAATGGACATGTATCAGGATCTTACAGAATGCCCTTCTGTGCTGGGGGTGGGGGAGGGGATGTACCCTCAAACCTACTGTAGTTCTATTTATATACTGCAGAATTTGCATCTTAGTTACTATGCAGAAGTTGATGTAGCTTGAAAAAACTGACAATGCTGCACATAACACAAGGAGCAATCTAAAAAATATTTTGTTGTTGATTACGAGAAAGGCAGGCAGAGACTGTGTAACACTGATGTTTTAGGTCAAGGTGATATTCAAATATCTGTATCATACTCAACACTGGAAGAACCTTGTTCTTTTCTGACTAATAAGAGTCCTCTACTGTCTGTTTTTAGTAACTTTTTATTATCTTAGGTCAGAAAGGTCTCAAGAAACCAGAGCGCGCAAATACCTTCAATTTTATTTGAAAGGGTCTGGCTGTTTTCACATCAGGGGAACACTAAAAATTTTAAGTTTTCTCTAAGGCTGAAATTTCTGAACTTATTACAAACATAGCATAAAGTTTATATACAGTTGTCTAGAATTCTAGCTGCAGCTCACCTCTTAAGGTGTAGAATTCACTATCTCATTTTTCCTACAGGGTTCAAAGCATGCCCAAGCAGAACTAAAAATATTATGCACTTCCTTCGATAGGGAAGTCCAGGCATTGCCTTCAAGTGAAGCTCTCCCTGCTAAACATGAGAAGAGGAAAGTGAGAATTGAGACACTAAAAATAACTGCCTTGTATAACAGTATCAATTAAGCAGGTCTTCTCTTTAAAAAACTTTTTCTTTCTCCATATTACTTTACACATCTACAGCCCAGAACCATTTCATCTCCCTTACACAGTGTGTTTGGGCCACCTCATTAGACACCTTTCCTACTTTCTTTCAAAAAGTTGAGAACAAAAGTCTCACAAATTTAAGTTCCTTTCCAGCCAGCTAATCATACCTTTAATAGGTCTTGATCCACAGCCCCAGAACAGGTAATTCTGAGTTATGTGTATTCTTGAACAGGTCTCAGCAGACGCTGCTACTACTGCCTTGGCTTACCCTAGGAACTGCATACCTTGAATTCACAAATACACCTTTCTACTCAAAAATATACATTCAGCCCATCTTGAAAACAAGGAGGATGTTAAAAATTGCTATCTTTATGGATGTTCACTGATAAAATCCCACATCATAAAATAAAGGATGAAGCAAAACTTATTCCAAGATGCTGTCATCATACAGGAGCCAAGTTGTCATTGACCTAGTCAAATAGGAATGAAGAGTACACACTTTGGTTTCCAAGAAGCTTGTTTTCTCAAGAACTCTGATTAAAAAAATATTCCCATGTAGAGACAAACTTAATCTAACATTTACAGTATACTCACGGTAAGTGCTGTGTTTACTGACAAAATGACTACAGGCAGAGCTACTACAGGCAAAGTCAAGAGGATTAGAACCATTGCTGCAACTCAAAATCTTCTACTCTGTTGAAACCCAACCACACTTTTCTGAACATCTCATCTGCACACCAGCACCGTAATCCCCTTCGGCCAAGGATTCAGGAGACCAAGACTATGATGCCAAGAAAGTCAGATCATGTCATAAAATTTATACTGAATATGATGCAATATGTTACCTTAACCAGGCTCTATGAGTCATCAATTTTACCTGAAACATATTCTCATCTCTGTTACTGCTTTGCTTAGAAGAAGCTGCACCTTTTGAACTTTCACCAGTCTTTTGTTTCTTTACAGGCTTTTCTGGAGGTGCTTGCTTTTTCCGCTTTGCCTTGGGGCAAGAATAAAAAAAGAAAAGCATGAGCCACTACTCACTCTGTATGCTACAGAAAAGTTTACATTTTATGTCACAAACTATTACTAAGCAATGCACATTTTCACCTTGCTGCTGTGAAAGAAGGAATCTGATACTGTACACTTAGACTGGAATCAAAGAAATAAAACCCCTCAAGTGTTCCCAGTGAAGTTTTTACCATAATAATTTGGCTTTAAAGAGAATTTAATCAGATCAAAATACATATCAAAACCCATTCTCTTTCTTCACAGTAACACCGTTGCTTCACTTCCACTGAGTACAACAAAAAACACAGAACAGCTTATCTACATAAGAAAATGAATAAAATATCTGGAAACCACCTCCATCAGACAACATTTTTTGTAAATCAGAATCCAGTCTCTGCCCACAGTGTGATATATTAAACATTTTTTTAAAACATTCAGACGGTATGACCTGTAAATCAGTTCAAGCAGATAACCCACAAAGTTACTGTTTCTACTTATAAAGTAACCATGCCCCTGCACCTGAAAAAAAGACACAAACATGCCAAGAATTAGTTTCACCTGCTAGGATCCTATTGTGCCCACCCTAATGCCCACTACAGCGACTTTTAGACTGCCTTTTCATGAATACAGTTCCATAACAAAAAAAATCACCCCATCATTTTTTTTCTTAAGGTCTCACAGAACACCTGATTTGCAAGGTGCATCAAGTCACATTTGAAACAATTCAGTAAAGCACACCAAGCCTCTTCATGCACTACACTAAAGGACATGATGTCTGCATTACCACACAGCATTTCTTGAAAAGATAAATTAACTAGTTTTTTCTGATTTTGCTTGTAATCGCTGCTACATCTATACAAGCTTTTTTTTAAATTAAATAACTATCAAAAATAAACAGGAACACTCTTTTTATATATTTAGAACAGTCTTGTTAAAATTTATCAATTCAAAAACATTCAGGTTGGCTCAGCTTTTAAGTGAGAAATCAGCACATGGTATTACAGCACATAAAAGAAAATTAAGCAGAGAAAAAAACCATGCAAACAAGATAAGCAAGTGGCACATGGAGCACAGGGCAAGATAAGACCTTTGCTATAGAGAAGTAATCCAGATATTAAAATGCAAGTGGTAGGTGTGGGCATGTCCTCAAAATAAATCCAAATTCTTGCCACCATGGCAGCTTATACAGAAGCTTTCTGTCACTTGCCACAAATCGGCAAGGGGACCTCGTGAACATATCTATCACATGGAACAGCATGAAGAAAGCAAAATGCAACTTTAAAAAAATTTTCTGCAGGGCAAAAAGCACGTAATTCACCCAAACCTGGGAAAGGGATTGGGTTTTTTGTTGTTATAGTTTTCTGGGGAGAGGGAGAATGTGTGTTTTTAAGTGTCTGATAAATGATATGGAATGACAGGCGTGTTGGGACACAACGCACACCTAATTCCTTCACCCCAGCCTGAAATAAAAGAGTTAACACAGTAATAGACTGCATATAGTGTTCACCTTTTTGTCAACTTCACTATCTGAATCACTGGCAGATGAGCTTGAAGATACAAGTTCCTTTGATTTAGGCATTCTGGGAAGAGAAAAATAACAGGAGAACACTACGTAAGGAATACATCCCACTATGGCTGGAAAGCCATCTTCAAACCTCTTTGTACGGGCTCATCTAAAGCCTCCTGAAAACTCTCCTGCCTTTTCATGTACACTTTAATACACACTGCAGATGCAATCTCCCTCTTCCCTTTTGTCTCTCTTCCCCTTTTTACTGCAAATGCATTAAATGCAGTACTTTGGCTTCTGAACTGTTTAAAGCAGAAGAATTTTTCACAAGTTTCATATACCCCCAGACATGGCAAAAAGTACAATGTAAAAAATACAACATAATATTGTCTGCCAGTTAAATCCTTTATATTACATTAACAAATATAAATCATTAAGGCCCTAGCATCATGTGTCCTGGGTACTTCACACAGGTGGATTCCCAAGCAACATGGTGCATAATCGTTACACATTAAGGTGAAGATCCCACCAATACAACAGGCTGAAAAATACCTTAAGTTACAGTGAACCACAGCACTGAATTTAGTATTTCCACTGCAGCTTCAACACATCAGTCACTAGAGCCTATTCATTTGCCAGACAAGAGGACATTCAGCTTTCCTTGAATGCACGCTGCCAGGTGTGCTCATACATCACTCTGGTATGCAAACATGTGGTTAGATATAGCGGTTGCACATCTTCCCTGATACTAGTAACTCTCTGTACCAAATACACAGCTCATTTGTTCTTTTAGAATAAAAACAAGGCAATCCAGAGAGAAACTGTAATATAAACACGCAGCTAAAAAAGGCCGAGATAATATTAAAGCATATCTTTAAGCGTTATTTAACTAGTAGTAAAAAAAAAAAGATATACGAGAACACATGCATATGGAGGAAAAAAAAAAAAAAGAAGACGGAGTCCAAATAATGCTAATGGATCAACGTGATTCTAAAGTAGAGCAAGACCTGCGGTAACAGCTTGGAGCACAGCGATGGAAGCTGGAACACTGCACAGGATACAGGGTATGGGGAAGCACAAGCCACGCTGTAGGATGGAGGCAGAGGAGCGCTGGAATGGGACAATGTGAAAATAAGCAGAGGGATGGCACTGAGTCGGAGAGCCAGAGGATGATGTGCGAGGATGACCTCGGGGTCCGCATGGGAACGGGGAAGGGACAACATGGAGGAAGGTGTGGGCGGGCACCGGAGGAAAAGGGATGCGGGGCGGTGGGAGAGCTGAGGAGAGGCCGAGCCTGAGGCGACACGGCAGTGCCGCCGAGGAGGGGGCGAGAGGGGCCCGGCGGGAGCGGGGAGAGGTGAGGAAAGGAAGGGGGGCCGGGGACACCGGGTAGGCGGATCCCAGCCGCCATTTTCCTCCCCTACTCCGCTTTTCCAGGGCCCGTGTCGCCCCCTCGGGAAGGGCGCGGGGACCGGAGGGGGGCGGCGGGGAAGGGGCGAGGGCAGCGAGGGGGCCGTGGGACACCCGCGGTGGGACGGGGGACACGGCAGGGAGCGGGCGGGGGTCGGTGAGGGGGGCCGGGGGTGGGTGAGGGGCCGGGGGTCGGGGGCGGGGTCGCGGAGGGGCCGCGGATCGGGGAGGGCGGCCGGGGGTCGGTGAGGGGCGCCGG
>JAWMRC010000089.1:63064203-63074586 GCA_035584755.1 Thripadectes ignobilis
GGGGTGGGTGAGGGGCCGGGGGTCGGTGAAGGGGTCGCTGAGGGGCCGCGGATCGGTGAGGGAGGCCGGGGGTCGGTGAGGGGGGCCGGGGGTCGGCGGAGGGGTCGGTGGAGGGGTCGGTGAGAGGGGCCGGGGGTCGGTGAGGGGGGCCGGGCAGGCGCCATCTTCTCCTTCCCTCTCGCCCTCCGCGCCCCCCGCCGCGCCAGCTCCGCACCGGGCGCAGGGACGGCGGGAGACACCCCCATGGGCCGGGCACGGGCGCTCTCGAGGAACAGCGGGGCGGCCTCTCCGCGGCGCCGGCCGGGATGGGGTGAGGTGGGATGGGGTGGATGGGGCGGACGGGGCAGGGGGGGGGGCCCGGCACTCACGTCCTGCTCCGCGCGTGGCTCCGCCGCACCGCGAGACGGGCGGAACTGACGCGGCGCGGAACGCCCGCCCCGCGGCCGCTGACGGGGGGGGTGGGGGGGGGAGGGGACACGGCGGGCTTGGTGTGCCTCGGGGGGCCCGGGGGGCACGGGGCAGGGTGGGGAGGGAGGGATGGGGTGGGGAGGAAGAAGGGAAAAGGGAGCGCTGGGGAGGGTAAAAGGGATGGGGAGGGAGAAGGGACAAGGGAGCGCTGGGGAGGGAGAAAGGGATGGGGAGGGAGAAGGGAGAGCTGGGGACGGAAAAAGGAGACCTGGGGAGGGAGAAAAGGATGGGGAGGGAAAAAGGAGAGCTGGGGAGGGAAAAAGGAGAGCTGGGGAGGGAGAAAGGAGAGCTGGGGAGGGAGAAGGGAGCGCTGGTGGGATCCAGGAATGCCCTCAGCTGGAGAGAGAACCACAGGGATCACAGAGTGTGCTGGGATGGAAGGGATCCATCAGGATCACGGAGCCCTGCACAGGACACCCCAGTGCTTCTTGGACTCTGTCAGGCTCGGTGCTGTGGCCACTTCCCTGGGCAGCCTGTTCAGTGCCCGAGCACCCTCTCGGTGAAGAACCTTGCCCTGATATCCAGCCTGAACCTTCTGTGACACAACTTCAGGTCATTCCCTTGGGTCCTGTCACTGGTCCATGCCTGCCCTTCCCCTTCCCCTTGTGAGGAAGCTGTAGACTACAATGGACTTTAGGAAGAATTTCGTCACAGAAAGGGTATTTAAGCACTGGAACAGGCCACCCAGGGAGGTGGTGGGGCTGCCATCCCTGGAGGTGTTTAAGGAGGGACTGGATATGGCAGGCAGTGCCATGGCCTAGTTGACATTGTGGTGTTCAGTCATAAGTCGAACTCGATGATCTCAGAGGCCTTTTCCAACCTAATTGATTCTATGAAGTCTCCCGCCGGTCTCCTCCAGGCTGAGAAACCCCACGGTCATTAATAACCAGCTGTTTTGTTTTTTCAGCCACCGCAGCGGTTCCTGGATGCCGCCCGGGCAGGCCTGCGAGATGCTGTGGCTGCTGTGGCTTTACATAGTGAAACCGCAGCCCCGCCACGCCTGGGGTGCTGCTCAGGAACCCCTACTGCCATTCGCCCTCCTGCCACCGCAGCCCCTTCCAACACCCCTGATTCGGGTTCCTTCTTTCCCCCCAGGACTCTGTGGGTGGGCACAGGGGAGCATCAGGGAGCCCATCCTGCCACGCACCTCGCGTCTGAAGCACTGGGGACTGAAGGGCAAAACACCTGCTTCTTAAAAGCCCTCCAAAGCAAAAAGTAGAACAGGAAAGCATATTGACAGTCTTGCCTGTTTCTGTTCCACCTTTACACCGTGATGCATCCCATGTGCCCTGCCAAGGACTTGAAGAGGGACTGCGAGCTGAGATTGTCTAAACAAGTTCTTCTTCTGAGAGGCATCAAAATAGAAGGGAGGTGAGGAAGGGGCCCTCTGCCCTCAGTTTTGTGAGACAAGACTTTCAGCAGCCTTTGCAGACTTCAGTAGGCCATCCAGAGCACAAAGTGACTTCATGTTGTGTACTCTGTGTTATCTTCTCAGGCCTTTCCCTTTATGATGAGATTTAGTAACATTAAAATACGGTCGTACAGAACTTCACACAAAACTAACACAGCCTGTTATTTGCTTATTGCTGTTTGTAACAATGGGTCACGTTGTGTTGTGAGCATGGCAGGGTGACAGTGCTTCAGACAGCCATTACCAGTTTAGTCTATTTCTCATTATTACCAACTCTAGACATGTGGTTTTACTACCACATTAGTGCAAGCTTTATGTAAAAAGTGCAAGCAAACAATAAGAAATAGAAAGTGCATGTTCCAACCCTAGCTTCCAGATAAAGTTGATATAGACAGAGTGAGGTGGTAGCAACAAACTATGTTAATGAAGTGTTTAAAATCAAAAGTCTTTGGCTTTCTAAAAATTATATCATGGACAAACATCATATTTCAAGAGGGGATAATCCCACAAATTCAGCATGAGCAGCTGCAAGTCCTAAGCAGTGTTTCTGAAAAGATACTTCCAGGACATGGGCAAAGAAATTTTTAGAAGGGATACATGAAATCCTTATAGCCCTCACCACAAAGAAAACTGGCTCTCAGTGTGAGAATGGTCTTTCACTTTTTCACTTCAGTAGCAGGAAAACAGGAAGGAAATACCAGAAATAGGAAGTGTACTCTTTTAAATAATCCTTGGTAATTTGCAGTTTCACGATGTTACAAAGCTTGCAAAATGAAAAGAAAAATATACAGTTCTTACTGCATGCCTGACCTTTGTAAAGTAAAAATATGGTTGTTTATACAGAATTAAAGCAAAGTAAATCATATGTGGGTAATATAGTAATTATTAGCACTGCAAAAACACCAGGCTTGTCAAGCCATGCAGTTGTGGAAAACAAACAGATGATATTGTAATACTTAACGCTTAACTCCAACAGAAACAAACAAAAAAAACCCTATTTCACACAAGATCATCTCCAAATGTGGAATCCATAGTTACTCTTTTCAAGACTTTAACTAACTTTTCATGTTACAAGTGTAATGGCAGTTCAGGTCTTTGTAACCCATTTCTGCTTTGCTTTCTTAGAAGTCAACACTGGCACACAGAGAATGCTCAGGTTTTAGTCAAATCATCATGGAACTGTTGATTCAAATCAATTCTTTATGCATTTGTAATCAAGTCTTTCAGCCTTGACAGAAAACAAAACTTCAAAAACAAACATTTTTTGCTGGCTCTTAATGAGTTAATTTCTCCCACCTGCAGCATTTCCTCCAAAGCCAGTACCAAGTTTATTTTTACATCTGAATTCATAAATAACAGGTCAGTGAGGGGAAGGGACCACTTGCTGCAAGTTGGGATTTCATGTTCTGCTTTTCAGTAATGATAGGTTTCTTGGAGAATTATTCTGGTTGTTGAGTATAGTGGCTGTTTGAGCCATTGGTAAACTACCCTTACTATATTTTATTCTTTTTAAAAAAGAAGAAAGAAGCTACTAAGAAAAAATGTTGGCTTTAGAACAGTGGGAAAGGAGCCATAATTTTTGCAAGGTAAATTCTCTGCTGTTACCTTCCGACTGAGTCATCTATCCCCCTAAGGGGTATAGTTCACTTTCTGAGCTCTTAAAATAGTCTTTTGTTCCCTCATCAGACACTTTCCTTCTGTAGCTGCCTTAAAAGGGCTTAAATTCTTTTAGTTACTGCCTGATTGCCTCATTTCATATCCCACATGTCTTTGGCACAGAAGAATGTTGAAGCATTAGTTTTTTCTTCAAAAACAAATTTTAGCGTGCAGATTTGAACAGGAATGCTGAAAAATACATGGGCTTCTGATCGCATAGCAATTACTGACTGCAGTGGTTGACTACTCTAGTTAGAAATAGTAGAGCTGGAGGGAAGCACATTTTGGGGCAAGCCCAATGAGAGACAGCTCTTTAAAGGTCTTGTGTTCTGTACTTACTAATTTAAAATGTGGATGAAGAAATTTGCTATGGAAGGGAGGGTCAGCCTATAATATGGGCAGTAATTTTATTAAAGTGTTAGGAAAGAATGAGTAAGAGATGCTGCCAGGCAGTATTTTTGCTTGTATATTGTAATTGGTTTGTTTCTCTTGTGTGTATCATGTGTAATTTGAGTTTGCATTAATACTTGCATAATTTTCTATTATGTTTGGGAAGTGATTTTTTTTTTATGTTGCAATTTCATATTCCAAACACTGATAACTTCCACCTGTGGTTTAATAAATTACTTTTATTTATTTTAATATGCCTATTGTTATAGTCACTCTTCAATGTCTAAATCCTGTTGTTAAAAGTAATACTTTTTGCTTTAATCATTTAAAACCATGGTGAAAACATAGGATCTTTGTCTTCACTGTTTAAAAAATGTAATTTCACTTATTAAAATAAGAAGATTGAGAAGTTGATGAGTGTCTTGTCTCTTAGAAGATAATTTCCAGGTCAGAAGGTAGCATTGGACTCCGTCTGCTGATTGTTAACTTTTTTCCATTTTGAGCGTTTACAAAGAGAGCACTAAGTATTAAATTACCTTTTCAGGAAATAGAAAAGCAGCTTTTGTTAACATGGTCTGTGCTGCGTTGGAAGGCTTTAACCTTGTGCTGCATCGTCCTGCCCTCTGGTGGGCACGCAAAGGCCAGCTGAGAGCCAGCTTTTACATAAACTGGAAGGTTGCCCCCAAGAAATCTTACTTAACAGATCTTAAGATTTAAAAAGATTTGGTTTTCCCCACTGTGCTTCAACCACAGTTCTGCAGTCCTGTGGTAGCAGTGGAGACATGCATGTTGGGACATTAAAACAAAATAGTAGGATTGATGACACTGTGTGTTACATGGTACTTTCTTCTCAACATATTTTGGAGATCTCCTTGCATGCAGTTGAAATGAATGTCAAAAATCTGTTTTTCTGAATGCTAGCTTGCTTACCATTTTTGTCCGTGGTATTTTTAGACACATTGAACTTTGAACAGATAGAATAGCTGTAGTATTTAATTCCAAGTGAAAGGGTTGTGTTCCAGTGTACATTTTCATTCTGCAAATTCTTGGCTGTTCTTCTGTAATCTTAATAGGAAGAGAGATGAAGTTTAATTTTCCTATTTAAAAAATACCTTTTCCATGTTTCATTAGAGCTTTCCTGCCTTTCTCCCTCTGCCACAACTTGCACTTTATCACTCCAAGTGTTTCCCTTCCAGTTAAGGATACAGAAATCAGTAAAGCTCAAAATGCCCTGAAGGATCTCAATTTATTACTGTTTCATTTTGAAGCAATCTGATACATGTCTTAGGGAGATGCAATCTTGTTTTATAACGCACTGAGGTTTTTTAAGTATAGACTATGAATCTGATCCTGCAAGCTAGTAGTAGCATAAATAGATGTTATGTAATGGTTCACAAAGTCACCAGGAAGCATCAGGTTCTTATTAGGAAACTGCTGAGGGAAAGACTTGTATAATACTACTCATTTGGGTTTTTTTCAAGAAAAACAGAAACCCTGGGGGGTTTTTTTGGTCGCATTTAGTAAGTATGACTTCTCAGGAAGCATGTTGTAGTCTTTTTAAAGTTATATATGCACTGAAGACTCAAATTGCAAAATTCACCCAGAAAAGTAATCTGAATCTTCTGATGAAATTGCAGCTGAATTGGGCTGCCAAATGGGAGCTAATGCTCAGACATATGCAGGAATGAAGTCACAACATAAAGGGTTTAATATTTTGAATAAGAAAGTTTTTTGTTTTGGGGTTTTTTATGTGAAAACAAAATTGAAAAGAGGGTGAATGGCTTAAAACTGAAAGGGAGTAGATTTAGGTTGCATGTTAGGAAGAAATTCTTGAGTGTGAGGGTGGTGAGGCAGTGGCACAGGTTGCCCAGAGAAGCTGTGGCTGCTCCATCCCTGGAGGTGTTCAAGGCCAGGACGGATGGGATTCTGAGATATCTTGTCTAGTGGAAGGTGTCCCTGCCCATGGCATCAGGTTGGAACAAGATGATCTTTAAGGTCCCTTCCACTCAAGCCAGTGTGTGATTCTGTGATTCAGTGAAATTTCCCTCATAAAAGAATACGCAATTGCAGGCATATACACTTGCAAAATACACCTTTAGTGATGCAGTGTTAAAAGTTGTGCGAATGTCCATGTCTTTATGTAGTTGCTTATATTCTTAATGAAATGTGTATTGACTACTGTCTATTTATCAGTATACTAGAGGGTTTATAACTGAAAAAACTTGAAAGAGAGTGAAAGAAAACTTCGATTGTCTTCTTGTCCAAGCACCATGATCCAATGGTAAAATTATGAACCATTTTAAACAAAAATAAGGAAAAGAGAGTGTATATGTGTATTACTTGTGTATGCTGAATCAATTGAGGTTTTCATGGCAGAGGTCACACCCTGTGAGTTCTTCTACAGAAGGTTTCTGCAGAGCCCTCTCCTCAAGTACTGTCATATAGAACTTCAGAAATAAGGCTTTGCTTTTTATAATCTATAAATTGAATGCTGTTAAATGTCTTCACCCAACAGGCACTTGCTTCACAGAAAAGCACTTTGGGTGGAACCATGCAGATTCCTTTTACTATTGTGCCTGATTAGGATAAGAATGAAGAAGAGGTACAGTAATACTCAGTTCCTATGCAGAATTAATAATAATGACCAACAAATCACATTCAGTGAACTGGCAAGGATGTTTGGGATCTGAAGTAGCTATAGTTCACAGGCAGCTGCAATAATGGAAGCTCTAGATCAGAAATTACTTTCCTCCTCTCTATTTTGTGAACAATAACATCTTTGAAGTCTTAGTGCCTAAGCTGTCCGCAGCTACTGTGGGATAAGGGAAACTCTGCGGGACGAGATCCCAAACGGGGGCGTTTTGAGTAGGTGTGACTTACAGAAAACAAATATTTCCCAAATGATAATGGTTTACTTAATACAGAAGTGTTTCGTAAGTCTTGACTGGTTTATGAAAAATGCCCGTTTTAGTGCGGCTAAAAGAAAAATCCCCGCCATCCCCATGCACATAGCTGTTTGTAAATGCCCTAAATGCCCCCCGCGCCGCCCATGGCCGGCCAGCCGGACTACAACTCCCGGCGGCCCCCGCGCACATCCCGCGCCTGCGCACACGGCGCCCCCGCGGCCGCGGCGGCGGCTCCCGCGGGTCCCCGTTCCGCGGGCGGAGGGCGCGGCGGGGCCGGACTACATCTCCCAGCGGCCCCCGCGCACATCCCGCGCCTGCGCAGGCGGACACGGCCCGGCCGCACTCCGCCGTTGTCGTCGCCGTCGCCGTCGGTCGGTGGGAGGGTGGGTGGGGGCAGGGAGCGAGCGGGAGGAGGAGGAGGGAGGGGGGGAAGAGTTGAGAGTTCACCCGCCGCCGTCGCTGCCAGGCCGGACTCATGATTCCCATATGCCCGGTAGTTTCGTTCACCTATGGTGAGTAGCGGCGCTCGGCGTGTCCGTGCGCGGGGAGGGGGCGGCGGCGTGGGGGGGGGGTCGGTGCCGAGGCGCCGATTCTGACCCAGCGCTCCCGCGCTCTCTCCGTCCCTTGTCCCTCCCTGTGCCTGTGTGTGTGTCTGTGTGTGTGTGTGTGTCTGTGTGTGTGTGTCCTTCTCCCCCGCACCCGCCGCCTCCCGCCGGGCCTCCTGCCATGGCCCCGGCCGCCGCCGCCGCCGCCCGGTCTCCGCAGTGCCCAGCCGGCTGGGGGAAGATGCCAAAATGGCCACCGGCAACTACTTCGGATTCACCCACAGCGGGGCTGCTGCCCAGTAC
Source organism: Thripadectes ignobilis (assembly GCA_035584755.1). Taxonomy (NCBI): domain Eukaryota; kingdom Metazoa; phylum Chordata; class Aves; order Passeriformes; family Furnariidae; genus Thripadectes; species Thripadectes ignobilis. Next base: position 63,071,883 of record JAWMRC010000089.1, read on the forward strand.
AGGTGAGTGCTGCCCCCGGCCCAGCCCCCAGCGCGGCCCTCCCGGGGCCGGCGCCCCCGCTGTCCCGGGGCCCGGGGCCGGGGCCGGAGGGAGGGAGGGAGGGAGGGAGGGAGGAGCGCCGGGCTCGGCGCCCCGGGCCTGGCAGTAAAATGGCCACTTGGAAGCCGACAGCACCGGCGAGGCACCGTGTGCCGCCCCCGGGCCCCGCCGCGCCTGCTCCCCCAGGCTCTGCTGCCCCGGGGGGGACCCAGCCCGAGGCAGGCTGCGTGGGTAGGGGCAGAGAGGGGGCGCGGGGAAATACAGCGGGCTTGGTCCGGGTGAGGTAGTGCTGTGCTTAATGTGGCTGAGAAAGTACAGAAGGTAGTTTTCCGGGCCAGGCGCCTTTTAAAAAGATCTACTCTGGTTTCTAAGACGGGGAGCAGGTGTTCTAATGGAACTTGAGAACCTGTGGCTGTGTAGACAGGTATACATACCTGTATCTTATCTGTCTGTACCGGTCTGGTGTGGACACACTTGTATCTCTGTTGGTTTTGTCCATCCAAATGGTGGCCGGAGTATTAAAAAGCAATTGGCAGCATCTATTATCTCACATTTGTCACATAATCTGACATCAGATTACTTCATTTGCCAGATACAATCAGGAACACCTTCCTATTTTTGGCTTGTATTGGAATAGCACCCTAAAGTCCACATTTGAATCTTATGTTGTTCATTCTGTAAATCTGTAATAAAGACCTTCTTTGATGCCCAAGTCTGGGTCAATGGGAAAAACAAAACAATAAAGCAAATATATCAAGGATTATTAACAGATGAATGCATATGTATGCTACTGGCTAGTAAAAATTGCATACCTGACATAGTTTCAGGAATGTACACTTTTATGGAGGTCTTGGAATGACTCTCAGTCTTTTTTCTTCTGCTTATTTTTTCCTGGAAATGGACATGAAATACATTAAATTTAATTTGCTTCAATTTTTAATATTAAAGAAGATTAAGCTTAGCTCATTGTCTAGTTCCTATGGGTGCTCACAGTGTATGTTTTACATGACAGTTACAGTGAATATAGAGGACCTATATGTAGGGGGTTTTTTAAGTATACCATTCAAGTGAATAATTAACCAAAATCCATATGTCTGCAGTTTTGAAGAGGAGATTAATTTTTAAGATTCTTTTTATTGTGGGACTGAGATATCTTAAGACCCTGAACAACTCGTTTGAAATTTCTGTTTGAATCGCAATATAAAAAAATATAATTAGAATAACATTCAAGTTCAAGACTTGTTTAGATAGTTAATCCTAAATCTTTTCTTCAAGAAATGGAAGACTGATCAAAAGAAGCTCTTTCCTTTGTATCACAAGTGCAAGATACTATTTTATTTCCTATTGGTTAAAGACTCTACATCCTCTAAATGGTTTGTTAATTTACCACATCTGGAAGTGAAGAGAGCCAGCAGAGTTAGAGCAGCCCTTTCCCGAAAGTGAATTTAATATTTTGAGAAGAAAACACATGAGTCATTTAAAATGTGTAATGGGAAGCATACTTTCATGAAGCAGACATGGTATATTGTAAGTGGCATTTTTACAGAGTGCTACAAAATGTGTATTCCACTCCAGTATATTTGAGAAAGATTTAATGTTAAAACTAGTCATTTAATTTTGCTGCCAGTGTTTGAAGTAACAGTTTACAGACTTAAAAGAATCATTGTATTCTTAGAACACAGGATAATAGATAAATTAATGTTTTTCTACATAGTTAATACATAGGTGAGCCTCATAAATCTGTAAAAATCTATTTTTGGATGCAGACTTAATCTATGGATTTTTAAAAAGTTGCTCAAAATAGCAAGTTATTTTAGGAGAGCAAATCAGACCCTTGCACTTGAAGACCTTAGTTCTTTAGTATATACCATTTAGAAGTCCTGGTGCTGTAGGTTTTGTAGGAAGTAACAGCAATTTTCATAGTAAACACATTATTAGTCACATTTTTGAAGGTTCTCTTTTGCCAAAATGGCTATGAAAAATTCTGGTGTATTGGGAGAATATTAGACTGCAACTTTAGAGAAATCTCAGTTCTCCCTAATGAGAATATATAGAATTTTGTGAATTTCACCACTTAGTTCAGCTAGGTGCAAAAAACTTGTGCAGTTCTTTTTAGCATACACATCTTTCTTGGAATCTCTTGAGGTATGAATATCTTAAAATACGATAAGTCTTCATAGGAAAACACGTAGAAAATAAAAAAAATCCCTAAACTGTGCATCAGAAAGACAAGAGTCTAAAATAGTTTCTGTTCAAAGAATGTAACAGACTCTTCCAGTTGGAAAGGATCTGCACTCACAGTCAGTCGAACTGACCACTATAGGACTGACCAAATTCAGCACGTTGTTAAGGTCATTGTCCAAGTGCTCTTGAAGACTGACAGGCTTGAGGCATCAGCTACATCTCTAGGAAGCTGTTGCAGTGTTTGACCACCCACTCACCAAAGAAGTACTTCCTGATGTCCAATCCAAAGCTCTTCAGGTGCAGCTGCAGGGAGCAGTGAGGTCACCTCTCAGCCTTCTCTTCTCCAAACTGGACAAACCCAAAGTCCTCAGCTGCTCCTCACAGGACATTGCTTGCAGCCCTCCCCCCAGCTTTGTTTCCCTCCTCAGGACACGTCCCAGACCTTCTCGTCCTGCTCCACCTGCAGGGCTCAGCACTGCCC
>JAWMRC010000089.1:63100350-63123060 GCA_035584755.1 Thripadectes ignobilis
TTGTCTTCTTCACAGCACGTCGGGTCCTTGGAGGCCTTCCAATGCTCTAGATTTGGAGGTCCTTCTGTCCATGTCTTCATCTTGTGGTGCAGGCTTCATGGCGCTTCTCTACAATGCTACCTTGAAACAGAGACTATAAACAGCTACTGGAGTTTCAGGGGGTTGATATAGGATGGGGTTAGTATGTATAAACATTCAGCTACTGAAGTTATTTTACTAGTACACTGGATCTGCGATAATTTCAAACATCTATACAATTGAAAAATCAAAAATCAGAGAAACCCTTTGGCATCAGTTCCAATGATCAGCACCCTCGGCGAGGCCATTCAGACAGCTTTCAGTCCATCTCACTGTATGCTTATTCAACCTATGCAGTACTAGCTTATGTATAAGGATATTGTGGTGAGACTGTGTCAAAGGCTTTACTGAAGTCCAGATAGACAGTTGTGGAGGTTTGAGTTGGCCCCCTGCCAGACCCAACTGCCAGCCACACAAATTCCACCCCCTGAAGAGAGAGGAGGAAAAAAAGTACCATAAAGACAATTGTATTAAAGAGAGAGAGAGAGATATTCACATATATTACATTTATATACAATCAGACACTATGAATCTACAGAACAAATCCCAGAGTAACCCCAAAAGGGAAAAGGGGGAAAGGGAAGTGGGACAAAAATGGGTAAAACCAAACAAAAGAGATACACTCAGGGGAAAGCTCAATAAGTAACTAATACAATCCATTCTCACCAACACTCCCCTTAAGAGAAGCAGGTCCTTCCCCTCCATACGGCCAGGACAGCAGTTTCTCCAATAGGCCTCGGCTCAAGAGATAAGAGCTGGGCTGACACAGAGAGACCTGATGTCCTCCAAGCACACAAAGGGAAGAGAGAGAGACAGGGAGGAAACTCCCCATCTTATATACCCCAGATGATGTGAAGGAAATGGTGTGGAATACTTCCTTAGTTATATCCTGGTTACCAAGGAAGGCCTAAACCAAACCCAAGAAAACTAAACTACCACAACAGTATCAACTGCCCTGCCATCATCTGCCAGGTTTCACCTTGGTGAAGCCATGCTTACTGCTCCTGATGATTTTCTTGCCCTCATTTGTACCTGGAAATGGTTTCCAGGATTCTCTACTCCCATCACCTTCCCTAGGATCAAGGTGAGGTTGACTGACCTGTAATTCCACGGTTCCTCCTTGAAGGGTGACAAGGCATTGAACCTGCAAAGGCTTGTGCATATGTTTACATTTTTGTACTGTGCATGTTTCTTTTTTGCTGAGTGGGGCATTCTTCATGGGGGTGGCATGAGATAGGTGGATCAAGTCTAAAATAAATTTTGTGTTACATACAATGGTTTGTAAGTCTGTAGTTTACTCAACTCAGTATAGGCTTGAATTTAAAGTTGTGCAGTCTTTGGAATGGAAGAACTTTGTTCATTGTTCATTACCAAGCACACTGGTTGTCAGAATTGAAAGTTCTACTTTGCTTTCTTTCAGTTGTTGTGTGAACTTCTTAGCATGTTTCGAGACAGGTAGATAATATCCACTGTCATTGGATAATTAGATTAATGAATAATGAATACATCAACTTCATAAAAAAGACAAAGGCCAAAATGCGTTATAACTTTATTTTCCAGGTAAGGAATGATGAAGGAAAGGTTATCCGCTTTCACTGTAAACTCTGTGAATGCAGTTTTAATGATCCTAATGCCAAGGAGATGCACTTGAAAGGGAGACGGCACAGACTTCAGTATAAGGTTGGTAGAAATGCTAATGCTTCTCTCTGAAAATCGACCAGAAGTCACTGATCACATGTTCTTACATCTAAGGACTAGACAGAAGTAGGCACTCTGAGTAAATGGCATATCAAAAAAGGTAGAGTAATACATTACTTAGGGAGTATAGTCTTTAAAGAATAATGCAAACTGTGAAACTGTATTTTGGTTTGGGTTTTTTAAAACATTTTGAACATTGAATTTCAAATAGCATAAAATAGTATTGCTCAATGTGTTGGGCAGGATAAACCACATACTCTCTTTGTGGAGACACTGATATACAAGTGTTGCAGATTTAGTTAGTGATGAGTGCGTTCGTGCAGTTCTAAAACTGCATTTTACTCACCTTGATTTTATTGTATGCAAGTGGGGTATGTTAAATATGTCAGAACAACTCTGTAATCTTGAGATGAAAACAGGAAATCAACATTTAATTCATTATTTTTCTGAACTAGAAAAAAGTAAACCCAGACTTACAAGTAGAAGTAAAGCCCAGTATTCGAGCAAGAAAAATTCAAGAAGAGAAGATGAGGAAACAGATGCAGAAAGAAGAATACTGGAGAAGGCGAGAAGAGGAGGAACGCTGGAGGATGGAAATGAGGTAATGCATTGTTCTGTGAATGAATGAGACAAAGCTGCAGTCAGATTGTCTGGAACTAAATTCAGTAGTTACTTACTTTGAATGCTTCTTTGGGGAACTCTGTAATGTCTTGTCTTAAGTTATCGTTATCTCTCTGGGGTTTTTGTTTCTTACTGTTCAATCCCTCTGAGGAACACAGAGTTGTTAGAATTACTTTGCTATAATTTCAGACCTACTTTTAAAATAATTCATTTTAATTACCCTCTGGAGTTCACTGGTATTTGCTTATGACTACTAAAAAGAAGTTGGTGAGAACACAAAAGAATCTTTTTAGAATGGCTGCAAATATTAACTTGTATATGAAGAGAACTCTTTGATTGATGCACTTCAGGCGATATGAAGAGGATATGTACTGGAGGAGGATGGAGGAAGAGCAGCACCACTGGGATGACCGCCGCAGAATACCAGACGGAGGATATCCTCATGGTCCTCCAGGACCCCTAGGCCTGCTGGGAGTTAGACCAGGAATGCCTCCGCAGCCTCAAGGACCAGCTGTGAGTTTCTTAAATTGAGAAAAAAAATTAAATTATACTTACCAGGAAGCACAGTTAAGAATTACAGATTAATCAGTGGTATTTCACTTGTCTCCAGTGTTTCTTAGTAAAGGAATTGAGAAAGTGAAAAAAGAAATTATGTCATTGTAACAGTATATGTGGACCTGTCTTCCAAAATAAGTCCATTGAAATGGCAAGAGGATGCTTAAGTATTGTTTCTTCTGAAATACCAACCACACTGGATTTCTGTAGTTTTTATTTTATTTGACTGCATTATACAATTTGTGGACAAATACTTGGGTAAAAAGTGGCTGGATCATCAGTCTCAAAGGATAGTGCTTAGTGGTGGATCATACTCGACCTTTGTGGAGTGCAATAATACCGCATGGTTTTATCCTCAGATTAGGCTGATAAAGACCTTATCAATGATCTCAGAGGTGGTGGGATGAGTGCACACTCTTGAGATATGCAGCTGGCATGAAACTGAACCATTTTGGGTTGGGGAGAATAGCTGATCCCTCTGAGGACAAGGCCACTATCCAGAAGGATGTAGGCAGCCTAGAGGAATAGAATTTTATGGAATTCTGCAAGGACAAATGCCTAATGCTGCCCTTAAAAAGGAATGCCCCCTTGCCGTGATACAGGCTGGGTAGCAGCTCTGTTGAAAGGGATCTGGGGGTCTTGTCAGACAGCAAGCTGAATGTGAGTCAGCAGTGTGCCCTGGCAGCAGGGCCAGCAGCAACCTGAGGGGCTTTAGTAACAAGAGCATTATCAAGAGATGAAAGGAAGTGATCAGCTTTCATTAGAACCAAACTGAAATACTACTTTTAGTTTGGGGCTTGCCAGTAGAATAAAGATATGATAAACCATATCAGTTTCAGTGTGGGGCTGCCAGGATGCTCAGGGGTCTGGAATGCATGCAGACTGAGGTATCTGGGCTTGTTCAGCCTGCAGAAGAGAGAGCTTCAGTGGGATGTCATCTAATACCTGTGCATTATGAAGACAATGGAACCAGGCTTTTTACAGCCATGAGAGGGTGAAACATATCCAGCTTAAGCCAAGTCAAAAGACTGAAAACAGGAAATCATCTTTTTTCATGCAGATGTGCAGCCTCCACCTTTGATGGTTTTCAAAAAGCAGCAGGCTAAAGCCCTGAGCAACATGACATGGTCTTACATGTTTTGCACAGAAGGTCAGACTGTACAACCCTCTGAGTCCCATCCTGTGATTGTATGAAAACAATCATGGATACTTTATTTTGCATAATATACAAGTATTTCCCAGCTGACAGAAAGACAAGATATTTTTGTTGGGGAGGTCCCTCTGATCCTGGGATTTGTAATTTGTTTAATTTTGACACATTTCATGTCTTCACACACAATTGTGACCAGTGTAGGTTCTTAAGGACACTTCAGTTCACGTATTGTTACATTTCAGTGATGTAAGGTTTGAATATTCTGTTGTTTAGCCACATGTCTGGGCTTTGGTCATTACTTGGAAGTGCACCCAAGTTTCAGAATACACTTTTTTGTCTGTTCAGCCTCTGCGCCGCCCTGACTCCTCTGATGACCGCTACGTGATGACCAAGCATGCTGCTATATATCCAACAGAGGAGGAACTTCAGGCAGTCCAAAAAATTGTTTCTATTACTGAGCGTGCTTTGAAACTTGTTTCTGACAGTATGACTGATCTGGAAAAAAGCAAGAACAAAGAGGGAGATGACAAAAAGGATGGCAGTAAAGACAGGTATTTTGTTTATTTTATTACTTTTTAAGAATTTCATTGTTTTTCCTTACCCTGTTACCAGTGCTTCCAGGGATTATCTTCTCTTTGGGCTTTTATACAGTATATGTGGCTATGGTCTCAGATGTGGAACACTGTTTTATTTTGCTTCTCTATGTTAAGGATTGTTTTCAAGGTTTTTACATTATTATTTTAAATATGACTTTTAACTATAATTCACAGAGCTTTGAAGGGAGTTTTACGGGTAGGCGTTTTGGCTAAAGGATTGCTGCTCCGTGGAGACAGAAACGTCAATCTTGTTTTGTTATGTGCTGAGAAGCCTTCTAAGTCATTGCTCAGTCGTATTGCTGAAAGTCTTCCTAAGCAACTTGCAGTAAGTAGAATTTTGGGGTTTGGATTGGAATTTTGTAGAAGTACTGTAAAATTCAAGTTAAATATCAGCAGGGCTCACTGTGCAACATTTCATAGCTCAGGTTCAGTTTCTTTCCATTTTCTGAGTGTTTTCATGTGGATTCAGAGACTGCAGCATATTCTGCATTCTCTGTATTGTGTCCGTACAAGTGTGTACTCTAGTGGTGTAGTACCAATCATCATTTAATAGATTTTATTTAATTGGGAAATAAAAATGAGCACAAGAAAGACTGTTACTCAGTTATCAGCAGCAATAGAGGTAATTTGTGCAATGTTACAGAAAGCTTGCTGCCTGAAGGCCAAATTTCTCTATTCTTTTTGTGGCTACGTCTTGTTTGCCATTTGTATGTGTCAGTGCTCTGTAGGTCCACAGTTAGCTTAGTCTTGTGTGGTGATTTTTATAATTTGGACCTTTAAAAAAACAAACATGCAGTCTTAGACCTTTCAGCGAAATTAATATAAACCAACTGCAGTATTTCCACAAGAAAGTAAAGTACAGAATAAAGTCTCTGCACTCTGCTGAACAAAGACTGTCACTGTAGAGTCCATGTCACAGTATTAATATTTCAGTGCAGTCTGGTAAACTGCTCAACAGAATCACTGGCATGGTAGAAGCTTTAGCAAGATCAGATTAACTAGAAAGCAGTCTCAGGTTTGCTGTGGTTTGAAGTAAGAGAACAGAAGTCAATTTAAAAAATGCACATCTTGGGCTGGCTTTGTGGAGATGTCACTTCTCCATGTAGTTTGTGGAAGAAGATCACAAAGGTGCCAACAGCTTCCTTTTGGGGCTATTCAGAATTATTAAAGTTACAAGAAGCAATTTGGGGATAACTACCTTGTTAGTTACTCTTACATTTTTTTCGCCTGGTATTTATCTTGCCTTTTGTTCTTAGAACGATGTGACAGCCAAGCATAGGATGTATTAGCAGTACCCGTCTTGTGATCTTGAAAAACAACCACTGTATCTTTGGTTTTTAAAGGCTTCTATGATCCAATGAGAAACACTCTGCTAACATTTTAAGTGGCACTGATGTTTTTCTTTATCTCAACTACAGTCAAGATTCTCATTATGTAATTGTATCTGAATTTCCTCTCTGAGTATTTTTTTTTTCGTTTGCATGCTTGGTTACTGCTGTGTATTTTCATTAATGATTTGAAGACAATATGGAAGTCCAGATATCTGTATATCTTTATAGTGTGTACTGTGTTTTCTATAACTACAGAGGTATCTGCTTCATATAATTATTTTGCATTTCTGTCTTTCTGTTATAAAAGACCGTGTTGGAATCCATTTTCTTCCCCACACTTTTGTTGATCACATGCTAATAGAAATTTCTGTTTCTCAATATTTAGGTAATAAGTCCTGAGAAATACGATATCAAGTGTGCAGTCCCAGAAGCAGCAATAATTTTAAATTCGTGTGTGGAACCCAAAATGCAAGTTACAATCACACTGACATCTCCAGTCATTCGGGAAGAGAACATGAGGGATGGAGGTTGGGAAGCTGTTAAAGATGTTACTTTTTCCTCCCTTGTTTATTTATATTTATCTATTCTGCTTAAGATGGCATTAAGGTCCTGGAAGGCAACATGCTGGCACATGTATTTGGTCGAAACCATATTTTTCAAGAACCAGTCTTGGTAGAGAACAGTTGGTTAAAATAAATGCGTATATGATGCTTTTATGTAATTTTTAAAATTTCTAACTTTATGTCCAACCTCAGCTTTCTGGAAAAGGTACAAACTTGACTTTTTTCCCCTCTTAAAATTATGTGGAAAATGAAGTATTTTACACCAAGTGGCTATAAACTGGCTTCCTAGAGCAGTCTTGCCTTAAGAGAAAGATTGTATGGTTTTAGAAAATCAAATCACAGGCTTTCGGGTTTAAACTGAATCAGCATTACCATCACTTAGACATTTCAAATAGCAGTGCCACTTAAAATGTGCCTCTGTAATACTTTTGATGGTAACAGTGCTTCTAACTTTAAAAGACAATGCGATTTTTTCCAGCTCTCTGAGGTTGTTTTTTGGTCTGGAGTGCTTTTTCAGTATATTTAGGCTCCTGGTATTACAATCAGTCTTCTATCCAACTGGCAAACCCAGACTAGTACAATAAGAAATGGCTTTGTCGTTGAGCTGAAGCAGAAGGTGGAGCTTGTAAATCAATTTATGTTTCTGAAGTCCACAGTTTCTATGGTGCCAGCAGTGTTGCTTTAGGGTCTGTTCTGTAACACTTTCAAAGCTCCAAAAGCTTTTAAGCCAACAAGCATGATTAATGTCTGCAGTACATTGGTTCTCTTTATTTACGGGTCAGATAAAATTAACTTTTGTTTCCTTTTAATCCTGTATTTTCATAGTTGAAAGTGATCATATCAAACAGGGTTCTGGTGTTTGACAGTGAACCTAGAAATAGGAAATCTAAGGCCGTCTCAACACATCTCATATGCAGGTTGAAAGAAATTGTATGTGTGTATGTATACGTGTGCTTGTGTATATACGTATTTATATAAGCCACGGAGGTTTTTTTATTTCATCTCATCATTACATGTCCTCTAAAATACTGAGGTTTTCATATTGCATTAGTAAATGTCCTGTAGCTGTGACTAGTGCATTATAAGGAAGCTATGTTAACAGAGTCATCCTGCATAATCAGAAAGAAAAATTTCAAGATGCATTCTGTGGTTTGGATGACTTCCAGAGAGTCTTAGAGTGTTTTGTACTTTATTTTTAAGCTGTGCTTATTATTCCTAGATAAAAAGGCTTTCTAACATGTACTGTCACACCCAACCAATTTTACTTGATTTTTGACAATCTGAGTGTAACATGACTCTGGGCTGAATCTGAGTTCCCATATTATTTAAGTTTATAAAGAATACATTCACTTAAAGATTTTATTACAAAATTAGACTAACCATTAAATTAAATTACCTTTAAACACCATGCTTATTCCTTGATGTACTGTGCAAAAGTGCAGTATTGATTCCTGCTAAAATATTCAAATTCAAATAAATTATTTCTGGCCTAAAATTCCATTATGTGAACTGAAAATAAAAAACATTTCAAATTACTGTCATCAATCCCTTAATTTATGCCACCTAAAGGAAACAAATCTGTATTTTTGTCTGACCCACACTTGAGTTAAATTATCTTTGTGAGTTTATTCACTGCTGAACGCAGTACTGCCTCTAGGCAAAAAAAGTCAAATTTCTCTTCAAGACACTGAGCAGTATAAAAAGGATGTGCAGAAAAGTTCACTTTTGAAACTGGAGCAAACGGAAGACTGAATTGACAATTATTGCAGCAAAGAAGTTCCTTGTTGCGAAGACTGCTGCTTATTTGCTGCAGAGTAACAGTATGTGTTTGTGTTTTTCTTACTGCAGCTTCTCATGCTCTGTGTCTTACATTGGTTTAAGGTTTTCATTTTTTTTAGCCGGCTTGGGGAGCTAGTTCAGGTGTTAAGGAAGGCTTTACCGGAAGAACCAGTTTGAGTAAAGATGAGACTGAGTCTTGCACGTGGTGTAGAATCATGTTTGATGTGTAATTATATGATGAAAGGCTTAAAAAAACTGAAACAAACGAGTGAAATAAAATTGTTAACCGCATAGCTACTGTTTCTTACAGTATTGTGCGTTTGACAGTTTACCAAATCTGGTATTCCAAGGGCTCTAACCCCTGCTGTGGAGTCTTCCTTCAGCAAACAAAGTGTACATACTTACACATCTGTGTGTGCGCGTGTGTCTTTTTTATCCTTAGCTAACAGCCCCGGTCCAAAGCCTTCTAGCAGAGGGACTTGATTCCTGTCAGGGGTGGCTGCCAAGACATCGGAAGGATTTTTGACCAAGGTTTTCTAAAGCTCAGTGTCACACCTGCCATGCTTTACAAAGGAGGGGTTTGGATGCATAGTCCTAGCATCTACTGTTACTTTGTGTTGGTTTTTTTTCTTTTTGTCTTTGTCTCTCTCCTAGAATTAAGCAGTGTTCACACTAGTCTTGAAATAGTTGACTGGATAAAACATATTTCACATAATAAAACTTACCTAAATTGATACACCTGTTAACTTTTAATGAAGAGGTAGTGTGGACACAGCATGTCTAACTGAAGATTAACCCCTTATGTTTAGCATAGTAGTAAGTTACACAGGGTAAGAATTCGTGCCCATGTTTTGTAAATTAATTCAGGTTTTGTCTTAGTTTAATAGGGTAGTAGGTTAGGCATCTGATTTTAGTTAAATAGTCTTTAAGGGGTTAATCCTGAAATGTGAAACATAAGCAAAAATCCACAGATTAAATATTACAAGAGTTCCCTTGATCTATTTTTTCAGTCAATGTGCAATACATGCCTCAGCAACTTCTGACTTTTTAAGGTTCAAGAATATTCTTATGATAGCTATTATTAGCCCAATTTAGATGGGCATTTCCAGCACTGAGTAAGATTCTTTGCTGTGCATTTAAACTTCAGTTCTACTTAGTAAAATTATTTTCCAAATTAAAGTTCCTCAGAGGTAGAAAAAAAGTTTTAAATTATTTAATGAATTGTTGTGCTCAAAGTTTGCACTGTGTCACCTATTTGCATATTAGTTTTAGAAGAAAGTAAGTAATTGAATGGTTAGGCTAGTAGGCCCAACAACACATATTTTTCTTTCTAATTTCTCAACCTTACTTTGCTGCTTTTTCCTGCTGTGGGTTTTCTTAGGATATACTCCTTGTCTCTTACATCCAGGGTGTGCTCCTTTCATCTGTTAGCTTACTTCTTGTATGGGTTTGGAGGAGACTTTCTTGTTTGCATTTGTTTTGGTGTTCTAATTGGTTTTGTTTTAAAAGAAACACCACTCTAAATGTCTTCATTTGCTCTGAATTGCCTTTTTAGTGCAAATTTTCATCTTTCCACTTCAACATGTAGTATGGAAGTTGGAATATCTGTGTGAGAAGATACTTGAGTTCTTCTCATATTTATTCTTATGAAGCCCTATGCCTTGTATCCCCATGCAGAGCAATGGGACTGCCCTATCAAAATGCTTAAATCTGAATGTAGTACTTCACATTAAATTTAATTAGGGTATTGCAAAGCTATACCACCATATTAATTCATGGCTTTTTACTGCTGTATGGTAAGGTATCCTACTAGTTACTTTACTTTTGTGATTTCAGAGCAGTATTTCTGCAACATCTCTAAAAGTCTCTAGTTGCATACATGTTTCATAAGTCTCATTAATTTTTTTTTACATTTTATTCTCTGGCTTAGCTAAATTTATATCTCACTGGAGTAAACAAAAATGCTCAGTACAGCCAGCTCCTGTGAAATGAGTGCCATTGAGTGACAACCTTACGTTTCGTCTTATCTGTTGTATCACTAGTTATGCTACCAGTATACTTTGTTAGTAGTCCCAATAGCCATTTTCACAAATAGTAAAAAAAACTTCTAAAGGTGAACACTGATCTGATTATTTCAATATAATTTTCAGCCTGAGGATACCATTTCACATTGTGCAGTGATTCCAGTTTCACTGATTAAACCACTTCTGTGGTCTCTTCGTTTTTCATAGCAAAGCAGTTTTGGTGATTAAATCCTTTTCTGAACATCTAAATATAGAAGGTCTACTATATTTTCTTTATCTTGCAGACATTCTGCTTTGTTTTTTAGACTGTTCCTTGCTTTTTTTTTTCCTGCTGAATCCTATGTAAAGCACACCCTTTTCAGATTTTTCCTTGCATCCTAAGAACACATCACATATATATATGAGCTGAGGAATTTTATTTATGTAAGAGAGGAGACTAGAAAGCAATGGAACTCTGTAATATTGAAGAACATTTCACATTCCTTTAGTCAGGTTTTAAAAGCAAAATAATTTCAAGTTTAAGGTATAATAAAAATAACATCATTACTAAACATCTAGTGCTTTTAAGATTTGTTATATTTAGTTTTTCTTCTAAGAATAGGTCCCAAATAACATGTGACCATTAAAATTTAAAAGAAACTAAGTTTGAATGTTTCTACTTGGTTAAAGTGGATTTTTGTGTTCCTTCTGTCTTGTGTTCTCTGTGCTGGTGCACTGTGTCCAACCATCCTTCCTTCGGTATTTAATTTTAGGGGATATGTGTTCTTCCAGTGTTAGTTTAAATAAAGAAATACTACGCATTGCATAATCTGCAATGCATTTGAAAATAACTGCAGATCTGAAGCATAACATGCTCTTGATCTTCGTACTGGGTTGATGCCCTGATCCGAATTGAACAACTGTTGTTGAACATTTACATTTGTTGCTCAAGGGATTAAACTTTAAATGGCATGTGTGACATTGAAGCTGTTTGAGGAAGTGTCTTGCTCACCTGGTCAAACACCCATTCCTCACTGCATTTTGCCAATTCAATCCATTTTAGATGTAACCTCGGGTATGGTGAAAGACCCACCGGACGTCTTGGACAGGCAAAAATGCCTTGACGCTCTGGCTGCTCTACGCCACGCTAAGTGGTTCCAGGTTCGGAACATCATTTTACTTTCTTCTTGTAGCCTTATGAGAGATTAGTTCAGTTGCAATATAAATGTTTAATTGTGTGAAAACACTCAGCGTTGTTCATGCTAATAATACTTAATACTTTTCTGGTCCCTAAATTTAACTGTTGCAGGTTGAGTATGGAGGAGCTGCTTTATGCAGTTATTGCTCATTTGACATCATTTTTTTTTCCGGTCATTGAGAAGGCGATGTTGAAAGCTTGACTCGCTTGGGGTGATCATATGGTGTATATTTGTTATATATTCCATAAGGCTGCAGGGTAACTTCGCTTTAAATAATGGAGTACGTGTTTAAAGCTTTGTGTTTAGATTTTAAGACTTTTTTTTTCTATTTCTTTAAGTGCATTAAGTGTAGGGAATGAAAGGTGAGAAGCAACTGTTTGGTTTAGTGACTTTGCATGCTGGCAAAGGCACACTAAAGAAACCAAACAGATTCCCTTGACCTTTCAGTCTCTATACCTATTTCTTAGATCTTTACTTTATCCTTTTTTTTTCTAATATAGAAAGATACTGTATTTACTGTTACAAATGAACATAGGTCAAAGTGTACAGGGGATCAAGAAATGTTATTCTTGTATAACCTGTGCACTTTGACTTCTACCACCTTAAATTACTAACCCTGTATAAAATACTGCTGTAAATGGCGGCTCATGGAATAAAGTTGTAGAATGATTTGTTTCAATCTTGTATCTGAGCTTCCATTGAACAGCGGTGTTTTAGTCGTTCAACAAGTCCTATTTGCTGCAGGTGCAGGGATTAATTAATTTGATTTTGTATTGCTCTCAAGGCTAGAGCTAATGGTCTGCAGTCCTGTGTGATTATCATACGTATTCTTCGTGACCTCTGTCAGCGGGTTCCTACTTGGTCTGATTTTCCAAGCTGGGTAAGTAATGTTCTTCTGAGTGAGTCCTTTTAAAAAACATGGTACTGCAAATAAAGCAAAGGGAAGTGGTACTACAATTTTTCAATTTAGTCTTTTTCAGCAAGTAATGCAGGGTTTTGTTTGGGATTTTTGGAGGGTTTTTTGCCAACAAATACTCAGATTCCCTCTTACAACGCTGTTTTCAGAGGTTTTGTAATTTAAAACTGGCAGCAATTATTTTTTTCAAAAAGGAATTTTGTGGTTCTTTTATATCCTTTGTGGGTAGATTCTTATTCTAGGTTTTAGCTTTTTTTTTCCTTACTCTGTGTAAAAGAATCTACTTTTTTCTATCTACTCTAAAATGCTTGGAGTTGGCTGAAGCTTATTTAAAATAATGTCAGTTGTGCCCAGATACTTCCATGATAACAGAAAGCCTACTTGAAAGAAGAAATCACTTTAATTCTTGTTATCATTAATATGGCCCTCCCACAAGTTGAAATGCCACAGTACTTCAGTAGAGTCTGTGGCTGTGTCACCATCAGGTTTTAATCTATGTCACTTAAATCTCTGGGTTGTATTGGGTCAAGTCTCTTCATTCTTGCAGCTGAGTGTTCTTTAAGCATTCCTTTTGCATCGACTGTCTTAAATTACCTCTCCAGGAGTGCAACATGTGCTCCAGATATTAACAGATGTTCAGTCTATGGACTGGACAAAGTTAGTCTGAAACAAGTCTGTAAAACATATATCACGTGGAAATAAACTTAGGTGTGACTATTCTGTTTCACAGACCAAATCCGGTTGCACTGTTCTCCTTCCTTTTAAGTTTTGGCAGGAAGGGCACTAACATTGTATGGGCAGTTTCAGTAGTTGGCTTTATTTCAATGATAAATGTTTTACAACTCTACTAAGTTTGCAGACAATTTCATTAAATTACTTCTGATAATACTTATTGCTTCTGGATGGAAGTGGAGCAGTTACATCTGTTTTTTAAATATCTAAAGGGGAAAAAAATAGTGCCAGTTTCTGTGCTGCATTTCATGAAAAGTATACTGAACAAAACCAGTAAGAAATAAGTCATAGCTTAAAAGACAGTAAGAAGTACCTTCTTAATACCACTGTGATACTGAGTTGCCATAGAATAAATCCTGGCATACTTTTAGTAAGGATTCTTAGAACTATTGCAATGCACAGCAGGCACGTCAGCGAAGAACAAGGAATATGTAGTTTCTTGATTTTCACATTATGTGTTCTAAGGCACATCCAGAAGGGAAGAGAGGTAAGGAGCAGTGTGTCAGACCTACCTAAGTCTCAGTTCTCTCCAAAAGTGATTCCTGCTTTGCTCCTGGTACCTGATGCATCATCAGTAACATGGATCAGCATTGAAGTGTAGTCAGCAGTTCTTTTGGCCCATGGGAAAACTCTTATGGATAAAAACAATGACAGAATGAAAGTGGTGATTCCTGCCAGTCACAGGTGGAATTTCATAGACTGGAGGAACACAGTTTTCTGGATACATACCTTTTCCAAACTTATATACTAGAAACCTCTTTCAAACCAAAGAGATGCCAGAGCTTTAAAAGAAACTCACTTAAGTAGTTGTAAAAATAGAAAGTATTAGGAACCTAAATATTGACATTAGTAGCACTTTGTGTGCATAAAAATAAAAATTAAATTAGAAAAATTTTGTCAAGTTCCTACAAGTTAGAAGAAACTATTATTCAAGTTTGTTTTTTTCAAACTTGAAATCCAGCTTTTTGTGCACATAAACACCAGGGCATCATAATTCACATTTTCCTAGGACTGAGTTGTTAGGCTATGAAGACTGTGAGGATCCAAAAGAACAAGACTTGAATAAATGCAAAAATGTCATCTGATTTTTTCTTTACTGATGCATTTTGCTTCATACTTGTAAACCACAAAATTACTGTTGCCAAATCCTGAGCAATGCAGTGGGAGTATGGAAATACCATGCTCAAGAATTGAAATTTGTCAGTTAAATGGACCTAAAATAGAAGGGAATGAGCACCCTTAGTGAAGTATTTGGAAGCAGTGCCTGTATTTATTTGCATACATGAGAATAAGGATTTACACCTGGAAAGGAAATAAAAGGTAGCATTTGAACAACTGTAAATGCATTGAGGAGGACAAGA
Source organism: Thripadectes ignobilis (assembly GCA_035584755.1). Lineage (NCBI taxonomy): Eukaryota > Metazoa > Chordata > Aves > Passeriformes > Furnariidae > Thripadectes > Thripadectes ignobilis. Next base: position 63,114,936 of record JAWMRC010000089.1, read on the forward strand.
ACCAAACAAGTGCCTCCAAAAAACCTGCCTAAAACGAAGAGAAACACATTGTTAAAAAACTAAACTTGCCAAGGAGGTAGCAGTGAAACATCCATTTAATGCCTGGGAAAAAAACTAAGGACAACTAGTCTTTACTTTTACAAATAATCTTTTATAGATTTTGCTGCGAAAAAACACTGTCTTACAAAAGTAAACAATTAAAATAGTCACAGAAAAAACACCAGTGTTTAAAATACAGCTAATGATTTAAGCCATTTTAACTAATATCAAATAATGTGTAAATTTTAGAAAACATGTTTATTGTAGAATAGTTTTTTTACCCTTGTTTGACATCTGAGTTAGTGTTAGGCAACAAACAGGAAAAAACTTGGCTGTGAACCTCAGTTTTGCCAAACTGAAGAAGTATTAACCACTTAAACATTTTTGGAACGTTAATTTTTTTATATTTTAAGTTTCTATGCTCTTGTAGATAAAAAACATTTTTTCTGTATCATCCTGTTAATTTCATTAAATATCCTGTGTACTTTATTAACATAGCTGACAGACTCAAGTGACCCATGATGTTTCATACTCTAAAAAATGGTGGACAAGTTGTCTATCTGCATATGTAGGCCACTACTGCAAAAATTTCTACAAAATTACTGAACAACTTCTCATGAGAAGGAGCACATCATAGAATCAGAGAACCTTTAAGGCTGGGAAAGACCTTTAATATCATCAAGTCCAGCTGTTAACCCAGGACCATGACAATGTTCACCACTAAACCATGTCCTGAAGTGCCATATCCACATGTTTCATGAACACTTCCAGAGAGGGTGACTCCACCCTCTCCATGAGCAACCTGTTCCAATGCTTTGGAGCCCTTTCGGTGAAAATTTTTTCCCTAATATAAGATCTAAACCTTCCCTGCTGCAACGTGAGGTCATCCTTGCCCTGTTACTTGTTCCCTGGTAGAAGAGGCCAGCTCCCACCTGATCACAACATCCTTTTAGGTGGTTGTAGAGAGTGATAAGATCTTCCCTGAGCCTCCTTTTCTCCAGGCTGAGCCCCCTTCAGTTGCCTCAGGTGCTCCTCATAGAACTTTGGTTTCCGTACCTTTCCCAGCTCTTTTGCCCTTCTCTGGGCATGCTCCTGCACCTCAGTGTTTTTCTTGGAGTGAGTGGCCCAAAACTGATTGTAGGATTTGAGGTGAGGCCCCGAACAGGGGGACAGTCACTGCCCCTGGTCCTGCTGCCACACAACTGCTGACACAGACCAGGATGCCAGTGGCTTTTTTGGCCATCTGGGCACACTCTGGCTTGTGTTCAGCCACTGTCACTAGCACCCCTCAGGTCCTTTTCTATGGGGCCACTTTCCAGCCACTCTGTCCCAGGCCTGGAATGCTTCAGGGGGTTGTTGTGACCCAAGGGCAGGACCCAGCATTTGACCTTATTGAATTTCACACAATGGGCCTCAGCACATCAATTCAGCCTGCCCAGATCCCTCTGCAGAGCCTTCTACCTTCCAGCAGATCAACACTCCCACCCAGCTTGGTGTCATCTGTGAACTGACTGAGGGTGCACTTGATCCCTTCATCCAGGTCATTGATAAAGATACTACACAGGACTGGGCCTAATACCGAGCTCTGGAAAACACCACTGGAGAGACCAGTCACCAGTATCATTACTCAGTGTTAATCTTGCACCACTATTCCTTTTATTCATCTTTTTAAATTGACAGGACTTTTTTTTCCTTTTTAACTGGAAGTATTGTGTGATATGTAGTGTTTTTCAAAATTCCAGGATCAAAAGTTCTGTATTGAGCAACGGGAGCCGCTTTTTTCTGTCTTAATCCATCTCCTAACTTGGCTGAATCCTCTTATTTTTGGTCTAGGCCATGGAGTTGCTTGTGGAAAAAGCAATTAGCAGTGCTACTGGACCACAGAGTCCTGGAGATGCACTGAGAAGAGTTTTTGAGTGTATATCTTCAGGAATCATCCTTAAAGGCAAGTTGCATTTCATCAGTGTATGTATGTTTATGCTTAACTAACATAAAATCTGTAATCTTCATTGAAAACAGGTAAAGATGAGCTGCTAATTATTGATTATTGTAGGTGGTCCTGGCCTTCTGGACCCTTGTGAAAAAGATCCTTTTGATACTCTTGCTGTAATGACAGATCAGCAACGAGAGGATATTACTTCAAGTGCACAGGTATGGAAACATACGTGTGAAGTAACTAAATTTATTGGATGTTTTTTTGTTTAATTTGGTCATGAGTTTTTCTTAGAATGTGGTCGGATCTTACCAGTCTTTAAGCTAGGCATTGAACATGCCACAACAGAGACTGTATAACAGTATTCATTTTTGTACAAAAATTAATGTATTGTTCTGAAAGGTTTGTAGCATTCTCAACTGTATATATATCTGTAAACAGTCTCACTCTAAAGCAGTATGTTATTAGATTGGAAATTACATTGACATTTAATGTTTTATAACTAAGTCTGTGTAAGTTTAATTTTTAATATAACATTATGCTTTGCAGGTTGAGGGGTTACTGCCTCTACCTCTTATTTGATCCTTTTGCCAAAGATTCCTAATGCCTAGTGGCACATAGGCCAAGCCTTGCCTGCTTCACTGCAAGCCCAGCAGCTAAAACACATGTACATGACTTTTACACTAAGATAATGTGCTTACAGAAGCAGCAAATGTGACATAGACATTTTATTGTATTGACTTTGTTGTGGGAAAGAAAGAAGGGATAATGAGAGCTAAGGATTATATCATACAGCACTAGTATTCTTGCATAATTGCTTGACAAAGTGCTCAAATTGACCTTTGTTCCTAACAGAAATAACTCTTCTACTCTTTTCTAGTTTGCACTGAGACTCCTTGCATTCCGTCAAATACACAAAGTTTTAGGAATGGATCCATTACCACAGATGAATCAGCGCTTCAACATCCATAATAATCGTAAAAGGAGAAGGGACAGTGATGGGGTTGATGGATTTGAAGCAGAGGGAAAGAAAGACAAAAAAGATTATGATAACTTTTAAAAATGTTTGTCATCATTTGTAAGATTGAAGGTAATGAAAAGTCCATTTGTTGCCTTGCTTTACTTCATTCATAATAATGTCTGTTTAAAACATCCAAAACTTGGATCTAATTCCAGCTTGGGAATTAGATTTTGAAGAGAAAAACCTCCCTCTTCTGTAAGATTCTGAATATTTTAATTGGATGTACTGTACCAGACAAATTATGGATGGAAAGACTGCAAATGGAAACTCTGTTGTCATAGGAAAAAATAGCTTTTCCTCATTTTATTTTCTTTAAATGTGTTGCTAACTTTAGTAATTTCTTTTATTTTTGTTTTGTCTTTTTTATTAACAAGTGCATTGTCTTCCTATCTTGACTGTATTTAATGCAGCATTTGTGCTTCTGTTGCTTTGTGTATTTTGACTTTTTGTTTAGAAGTATTTTTGTTTGCCTTTGACACTAGTTGTATGAGTTACTTTGTGTTAGGTAGTAAAATTGTTCCCCTCCCAATTAATATTTTGCAGAAGTTGGTTGGTTTTTTCGTAAACTCAGACTGCAGGATCATGTTTTATTCTAAGTGTGAAGGGGTTACAACACATAATTGTCCTGCGATTTGAGTGCTCAGAATTAAATGTTTTTGCCAATCTTGTGGCATTTGTCTCCTTAGTGTGATATAACAGTGTAATTAAGACAAATTTGTGTTAATCTAATCGAGTTTGCTGTTAGTTGTGCATTAGCAGTATAAAAGCTAATATATACAGTATGGTCTTGCAACAGTTTTAAAGCGCTGCATAATTGATCAAAGATTTGCATGATGGGTTGTTGTTTTTTTTTTCATAGAAGGGCTTTTAAAACTATTACCTTAGGTTAAATGCATAGGTCTCTGTATGATTGACTTCGTGACATAGCAAGGCCAAAAAATAACTTTCTGAATTTCTTTTCTCAACAAGCAAAAGTGGGCATTTCCCATTTAGACAAAGTTAGTCATTCTTTTCAGTCAACTTTGTCAATAGGGTATCAATGCCTCTCAGCCCTTAAAATAAATGTTTGTCATATCAGTGCCTGTGAGGTTATTCCTTATATCTGTTCCTGTATAAACTTTGTGATTTTTTCAAGAATTCAGAATTTAAAAGTGAAGTATTACTGAAAAAGTAAAGGTTATCAAAGAAAAAAACCCAGAAAATTATTTGCTGTGGCCATAGTGTATGCTTATGTCTCTTTCAAAAATCTAAATATAGCAGTGGTGTAAGTAAAGTTACATCATACTGTTGATGTATGCTCTGGTACACAGGTGTGATTTGTTGTCACAGCACTACAGTGGAATACACAAAAATTAAAATTTATTAAATTACTAAAATTCATTATATACTGGAAACTGAAGTTTCACTTACGCTGTTAAATGTGTATTATGCTTTGTTGCAAATCCATAAAACACAGGTTAACATAGACTAACATTCCAGTAACTACTTTATCAATGGCTGTAGAAGAATATCACAGATGACAAAGATAATTTGTTAATTACCTGGTACCATTTATTAAGAACAACCCAACTTCTGTTCCATTTCAAGGTCGAATTTATCTTTGACCTTTTTAATAAGTCACTCTTGGAGTAAGGGGGATGTTTCTGTTCACAGCATTCACTGTTAAACAGCACGGGGCCTATGGAATGAAAATATTTTAGAAAAATGGGGGGAGTCTAAAGAAAAACACGTAACAATATGTGTTCTTCAAGCACCAGAGTGCAATTTTCTAGGGAGTGATTAGCTTTTTAGATACTTTCCACATCAGAAATACAAAAAAGCAGAAATGCTTTAATGTTACTTAAAAAAATTACACTAGTTCTGTTGTCCATTATTCACGCATAGCTCCAAGCATATGCTTGTTCTTAGGGGATATCTTGCTGCCATCGTGTCTGGTTAGCCATTACTATTTATTTTGAAAGCTACAGGTGCTATTCGTGTGGCTAGTTCAACTCCATACCAAAGTTTCTTTCCTCATAAAGCAAACTTGTCTATTCAAGAATGTGACCCTAAAATATAGGATTAAAAAGGTCAAAGATGTGTTTTGGATTTTCTGTATCTTTGTTCTACTGGCTTTTAGTTCCTAACCAGTTTCTGGATCTTTTGAAATATTGTATACTTAAAGTGATTCCACATTAAATATGAAGCTGTGACCATGATTTTTGTGCTGTGTGGTGAAAGATGAATTTGCAGTTTCTTTCTGGTTTTCCTGCAAATTTTAATGGGTAACTTCTGACTGTTGCTAGTAAATCTAAGAAGAATGTTAAAAACAAGGTTTTAAAACGTACAGAGCTAGGTTTGACTTTAAATATTACACTTAGAAAGACAAAACTGTGACCAAGTAAGCATTTTAATATGCTGTGTTTTGGCACTGCTGGCAGTTTACTAATAAGCAGTGTTTGCCATTTTTACTCAGGAATACTGTGTTAAATCTCAGAATCACAGACACCGTAGTCCTTACACACAAAAGCAGAATGTATACAGAAGTATATTCCCCTCCATCCTCACCATCCTCCTTCCTCATCCTGAGGAGTAGTTTGTGAGAATGTAAGTTTCGAAGCTTCAAACTTTGACTTGTCTGCCAGGTTTATAAGTGTGTCCTGTCTGTGAGCAGTGTGGTTTCACACAGATTCTTGCATAAAGGCATTGCTGGAAATTTAAGCCCATTGGACATGTCCATCAACTTCTTGCCCATTTATGAAATTCTAGACAAATAGTTAAAGAGCTGTTGAATGTGATGGGTTCATTTGCATCTTCTATTTTTAGACCTGTTTCTCTACTCAGAAGTGATTTAATAGTACTTAAAATTGTTCTACCCAGAAAATTTCTGAGAATTGGAATCAATTTTAAATATTCCTGCAACAATTTGTACACATATTTAACATTCTTGTTGCTGGTTGAATATCTGCTGATCATGAGTCTGTTAAGTATTCAACACAGGGCCAAATTAATTTCTTTATTAAACAATTAAGACTTGTTTGGACTACCCAAATGGATTTGAATATCGTAGCATTAGTAATGGAGGGGGGAGTAGACACAGTTGGCAATGTTTTTTTCCACAGTTATGGTAAGTTTACAAAGTACAGCGATAGATTCAACAAAAAACATCTGTTTTCCTTCTGTTTGTTGGATTTTTTTCCAATGACAGCTGCAAGCCAAAGAACTTTCTAACTTAAAAGACTAGCAAGTTAAATTTCTCCTGAGAAACTCTTTTATGGATCTTCTCAGAAGACCTTTTTTTCCTTCAGCATGGTATTTCTCAGACTTTTAAAAATTAAACAGATAGTTGGGTCTTTTTGGGGAGGAAAAAAATCCAAGTAGTGTTGTCTGTAGGCTTACAATGATGATTTTGATTTAAATCCAAATAAAAACAAGGCTTCATTCAGTAACTGTCTGATAACTACTATTCTCCCATGTTGTTCCACCTTTCTCATTTAGATTATGAAAATCTGAGAGAAGTTTGCTGTTGTTTATTGAACTGCTTTCTGATTGTTTACACTTTGCATTTTAAGAAATGCTGCCCTAATAATACCTGAGAAGTGTAAAGTTCCTTCCAGGCTAAAGGTCACTCTTTTTCAGGGATATGTGACTGGCAGCTCTTGTACACAGAGCACTTTCCCATATAATGTGGCCCTTACATACCTTTTAGTAGGGGTCATCATTATAAAACCATCTTCTTTAATACATGTGTTTTCTTAAACTATTTTGCAAAGCCATGGCTGTTAGTATTTACTTATTGCAGGGTAGTTTGAAGCCTGTCATCTCTTAGAGGCTCAGACTAGCTTAAATACTTTCCCATAGTTCTGCGTCAGTCCTATTTGAGGCTGATATCCTGAAGTGAAAGGAAGATGGAATGGCATCAAGAAATCTTTCCTGTACTTAAAATTCTAAGATTGCAGAATGGAGTAGCTGACCAAGAGAAAATAAATGGCTTTTTCTACAGTAAAAGGTTACTTCTAACATTAAAAGGGAGACCAAAACCCTCTTATTTCCACTGGAGAATAATAAACCTTGCTCCTTACATAAGCTCTTCCTGCTTGTTCATCATGTTTGTATTAATAGTATGCATATACGATCAGGAAGTTCTGTCCAGAATATGTAAGACAGCCTTGTCACAGACTTCACTTGGAGCACACATTTAAATTTGCCAGTAATTTTCTGGTTATGCAAGTTAATGAACGATATGGGAGAGATGAAGGTGCCTGAATACAGGAGTTTACTGTCATGTTTTACATGCTCCTGAGGGTGCTCCAAAAAGGGGTGGGCTTCTCAGGGATTCAGGCCCAGAGCCGCCAGTCCCACATGGATGCTTGGATGGTTTAGGATGTTAAGAAAGTCATGGCTTAGGTAACTCCTGTGTATTTACACACATGAGAGAAAAATGTGCTACATATAAGAGTGGTCCAGAATGTTGCAATACAGTCATGTGAATCTGCAGCTTTAGAAAGGTAGGATAATCACAAAGGAAGCACTGTGGTATCAGCAACAGTGTGCTTGTCACAGGAAAGTGTCTGTGGTAATTAAATGCCATCCCAATTTCTACCAATCATTTCAATAGTTCAGTATATTTTGAAAGTACAAAGAGAATAAAGTGGAATACAATAGAACAGACTCCTTCAGTTGGAAGGGACCTGCATTCTCTGTCCAGTCCAACTGCCTGACCACGGCAGGGCTGACCAAGCTGTTATGTTAAGGATGTTAAGGGCAGTGTCCAAATACCTTTGAAGACTGACAGGCTGGGGACATCAACTACATCTCTGGGAAGCCTGTTCCAGTGTTTGACCACCCTCTCAGCAAAGAAGTGCTTCCTAATGTCCAGTCTAAAGCTCACCAGGTGCAGCTGTGGACCATTCCCAAGTGTCCCGTCCCTGGATACCAGGGAGAAGAGCTCAGCACCTCCCTCTCCCCTTACCCTCCTCAGGAAGTTGCAGAGGGCAGTGGCACCTCAGCCTTCTCCAAACTGGACAAACCCAAAGTCCTCAGCTGCTCCTCACAGGACATTGCTTGCAGCCCTCACCCCAGCTTTGTTTCCCTCCTCAGGACACGTCCCAGACCTTCTCGTCCTGCTCCACCTGCAGGGCTCAGCACTGCCC
>JAWMRC010000089.1:63123214-63182514 GCA_035584755.1 Thripadectes ignobilis
AGGTGTCCAGCCACTCCTCTCCACTTTGTACTTGTGCCCAGCATTACTCCATCCCAGAGTCCAGAATGCAGAATCCAGAATCTGGACTTTGTTAAAGTCCGTTCTATTAGAAAGGAGGGGAAAAAATCCAAGAAAAATGGGATCAGAAGGACAGAACTAATTAAATGGGTCCAACTGAAGAACTAAGATGAGGAAGGCCAGTAGAGAGCTACAAATCAAAGCAAAATTAAAAAAAGGAAAAGAAAAAATGATCAAGTAGTACAACAACCAACCCCAAAAATAGTGTGGAAGGTTGACGTGAAAGGCTGTATTTCATGCAGAAAGAAGACCAGTGCATGGTTTGTCACCCATGCAGCAACTGGAGTGCCTGACAAAAACACAAGAAAAAACGTTCCAGGTGATGGAGGAAGTTGAGACTAAGACAGTTTAACCCAGCTGAGCTGAGGTTTCAATAAATGTTACACATCATGTTGCTGCAAGTGAGCCGGGGTAAAAGGTGAAGGGAAAGCTGAAGAGAGGGGACTGGAATACTGACTTTTCCTGCATCCATCCTATTTCACAGAAATTAACATCTAGTGCCCCTGCCTCGCTCCCTTACACCTGAGTGGAGAGTGTTGGAAGCGTGTATGAAGACACTTCTCCAAACACTTGAAAACCTGAGTGAATGCTTCACAGCCAAAAATGAAAGTGCAGTTCTATGCAGCAGATCAACAGGGCTGTGTTTGAAGGGTCCCTGTGTGCTACCAGCAGCAGAGAGCGCTGTGTCCTCAGCAGCAGCTCCCATTGGAGAGGCAGAGTTCACTCTCACCTTTCTGTGACAAGCATGAAGAGAAAATTCTGACCAGTTTCAGCTACTACAGTTCCTCTCTATTGCTGAAGAATACATTTTTAAAGCATTTTAAAATAAGTTTTTTAAAAAATGCAGACAAGTTGCCATGGCAGCTAAACTAAAAATAAAATCTGTTAGTGCATTAGAAGAGAGCAGTGGTTAGAAACACAATCAGGACTATTTAGTTAATAACATAGAAATAAATACCTTAGTGGGGGTAAAGAAATTAAACAATTCAGAGTAGGCAGAAGAGAGATTCAATTTGTCTGGAGTCACTGGGGGGCTGCAAAGAAGAAATGAGCTATAGAAATTCTGGAAGGTAAGGATGGATTCCCACTGAGGAAGGCGACCTGAGGAAGAGGTTATAAAGGAAGACTTGATAAAATATGTGCCAGAAGACAGTATCTGGCACTGAGAACAGGAGGAGAGTGGCATTTCAGATGTAATTCCTGTGTGAGGAGGTAGCTCATGGTTTTGCTTTCTTGTATCCATTTCTTAAGTTTCTTGCAGGCTGCTGCCAGGGGTGATTCCAGGGCAATGTAGTCAGGGTAAGAATTCCTCATTTACCACCTCAGTGGTAAATCATAAGTCAGGATGCTGGATGTTTTAACTAATGTCCCCAGCATGCTCTCCAGCATATCCAAAGGCATAAGATGTGCCAATTTACAAGCTGTGTGACCAGTTCGGAGCTCCTGCTAGAGGAGCAGCCAGGTCTGAAGTGTTTCCCAAGACGCAGTGATGCAGAGTCAGAGAAAACAGATCTGAAAACCAAAGGTTTGGGACAAAGTCCACACAATAAACTTCTACCAACCCTCTGCTGGTTTATATATTATCCCAGAGGAAAAGTCCCTCTACAAATTCCAGCCACACATCAGTAAAAAACAAAGAACAAACAAACAAACAAAAACCACAAAACCCACAAAAAAACACAAAAAAAAACCCAACAACAACAAAAAAACAACCAGAAGAATTAAAAGAATGTATTTCCTTGAAAAAATGTTCTGAAGTTCTGAAAGGGTAGGTGATTTCTGGAGTCCTCAAGAAAAATACTACTAAATACCCATCTGACATTCAGACTTGACAAATTCACATATAGACATCATGAATGTGTGTTAATTCTAGCACAAATATATCTTAATTCAGAAAGTTTAGTTCAAAAACTTGCCATTGGCCTGAAGCTGAAAACCACAGCAATTCCAGAGGAAAATATTTTACCAAATCAAAGACCGTTGCTAACAGGAAATAATATATGGGTTCATGAGATTTCTTTTATAAGGTTTGCTGCTTCTATAAAGTTTGCTACTTCAAAGACCCGTTTGTCTTAGCCAAATAAAGCCTTACTTTGCTTAGACAAAGGCGTTTTTGGAGTCAGGGACAAAAATGGGAAGTTAGATCCAGCCTCTAGACTTAAGTTTCTGTTTTACCATTAGTTCCTGCTGAAGATCATGTAGCTTTCCTGGAGGGGAAGGTTTCTGCCTGTTTCTTAAATTATCAGGGCTGGGATTTTTTAGTTGCAGCAGCTGTATGGGAGGTGGGGAAGACTGCATGACCTCTCATTTAGCTGGACAGCTTCTCTCATTACCCAAATCCATGATTAGTGACACACACGTGCATTTTGCATTAGCAAATCAAAGCCAAGAGTGTGTCAAAGGCCTGGTAGGCAAAGTAAAACAGGCACATTTTTTCACTGCAGTCATGCACTAGCTAAAATTTTCACTGCTAAAGGAAAGAACACAGCTACCAGAAGCTGCAAGTCTGTATGTGCCCTTCATAAAGAGAAGAGGTTACTGTAGAGGCCTTGTGTTTCTCCCTGTGGATACACTGGAACCTGCCTGTCCAATACCCTGTAACTTGGATGCTGGACAGTTCTCAGGAGCTTCTCTTCTCCCAGAGCAGGAGTCCTCATACCCAGGAGGAGGAGTCCTGCACAGGAACAGCTATTTAACTACATGGTCCAGATTCCTAGCTAGTGATGGATAGCTGGAAATCTTTCCCAAGGTCTTTCCAACCACATTGCATTTGGAGCAGTTACTTGGGCAGAAAGAACTGGGGCTGCCCAAGGACACCTTGGCAGAGTTTTCTGCCTCTCAGCTCAAGGATTGGCGTCAAATTTACCATCTCAGTGGTAAATCATAATCAGGATTCTGGATGCTGTAACTCATGTCCACAGCATGTTCTCCAGCATACCCAAAGGCATAAGGTGTGCCAGTTTAGAAGCTGGGGGAGCCAAATGTTGCTCTTTGCTTTCCTGGCGTTCATTCCAAGACAGAAGAGTCAATTCACATCCTTTGGTATCAAAAGGACCCCATAGCTATTTATCATATCATATAGCTATTTATCATTCTTGTTTTCCAAGTGCTCATGGTCCTTAGGACCTCCTTTTGGGCTGTGGGTTTAGAAGAACCGAGGGTGAGAGGTGACTCCTGATTTAACTTTGCCTCACATCCAGACATGGCATAGCCTTTCTCCTGATACCGATGGGCTTTGGCTCACCCTTTGGGTACTGTTAAGGATAGGAAGTATCCAGCCTGAAGTGATTTGGATTCATAGCCCTTTGGAGAATAAAAGAAAGAGGTTCACCAGACAACAAACACTCTGTGTGCCCATGAAAAAGTGATTGTGTTTGCTTTCAAGAGATCTAAAAAAAGGTGGGGAACTTCCTTAGCTCTTTTGTTATTGTTTATGACACCCATGCTTTCCTGGGTGAGTAGAGTTGTTAGTTACTCACTTCCTCTTCTCCCACTTGTAGCTAATAAAAGAAGGTGATTTTGCCATTTAATGTGAGGTGCTTTGTTGCCTCAATTTTCACAATTGTCATAGCAATACTTTGTTTTCCATCCTCAAGTTTAAAACATGTGATTCCCAGCTCTGTCTTTATGACTAAAGTAAACACTGGTCCAGGGTGTGTTCTCAGTAATTAATGCCTCTGTCTCATTTCATAATTGTTAATTTGGTCTTGCACTCTTCTGCATGCAGGTTTTGGCACTATATGCCCTATATGCCCCAAACAGGAGATGAACCTTCCTGGACACTGGTCAGAAGTCCCCATGGCCCCTCTCTGTGGCCTCTCACTATCTAGATTATAACTTGATCAAGATTTCAAATTCTAGTTTGCTCACTAGCACTGGAAGGCCCTTGGAGAACAAAAACATTCAGTAATTAGGGGATGGACACAAAATTGCACTGGTTTGTAGTGCTGCTGCTGAAGGAACTGCTATTTGCTGTCTGAGTCATAATGTGGCCACGTGGGACATCCCAGATGGCTTTACTTAAGAAATAAAATGCATTTCTTTAACCACCTGCTGGGAGGAACTGGACACATGGTGTCCCAGGGCTGAGACATGGGATGGATCAGGAGTCAGGGCCAGAGTTTTCAGCTGATGAAAGGACAGATCTGCTTTCGCTTAACTGGAGGAGATTCACACAAAACCTCATCAAAGAAATTAGGTTCTCACAACAGTGAATAGAAAAGTCTGCTTAAAGAACTGAAACATGCAATACGGTCAGTAGAGAAAGATCACTTCAACAAAGATGAGATATGAAGAGTTCGGATAAGACACCATTACACGAGCTCTGACCATATACTTCATAAACAAGAATGGAAATCATTATATTCTACAGCTCTGGTATTACCTCGAAGAAGTTCAACTTGAAGGTGACAGACAGTAATGTGAACTAAGTTTGGAAACTAATTCCTGAAGAACAGAGAAAGTACTGACAAATGAAAATATCAGTGTGAATCCAGTGCTAAAAGCAACACCTTAGATTAGTCCTTCTTGTATTTCGTCTTACTTCTTTTTTTTAGAATTGTCTTAATTTGCATAAAGCTAACACTCGTGACTTTTCTTACGAAATTATTTTAACCTGTGTAAAGAAGAGATAGCTGCTGGCTCTGTGCTTTGCTGACCTTTTCCCAGGGGACATCACAGTATATTCATAATTTATGATTTTTTTTTCTCTGATAGTTCCCAGTAATCTGACTTCCATCTTCATCTTAAGTGTCCTTTATTTCTTGTATACTGATTTGGGCCACTTTAATGTGTTTACTATACTAAGCCCTAAACTGAGTTACTTAATTGAAGAGTAGAAATAGGGAGTATCAGACCCAGCATGCATGGCAGATCTGTGTATACTCAGGGTAAATCCAACACTTTGGGGAGAACTTCTCCCCTCTGAGTACATGTGAGCATCGGTGATGCTCTGGGAAGTATTAGAGTAACTATATATGTATGACAGAAATACACAGATTTATACACCTGAGTGCAGTTCTTCTGGTAATGCCCAGAGAAGTGAGGAAGAAAAAGGAAAAACCTTTAAATTCTACTCAGGTAGCTTCTCTGGATAGAAGAGGAGGATCGTGAAACCTTGACAAATGGTAACTTTGTGAGATTCTCTTCCCAGCTGCTAATTCAAAATCTTTACCTGTGTTACCATGGGAGGTGGATTTTCTAAAAGCAGTGTCCACACCTGGATGCAGACCTGATGGGAGGTCAAAGGGGAGCACAGCTGCAGAGTTCTGCCAGTGATTTAGCACTCTGGAGTGGAAGTTATGCACACCTGTGATCTTGCAGTTCTACAGAAGGGCAAAGATTCCCTCTATTTTCTTCAAAAAGAGGAAACGGGGTAGAAATTCAGTAGTTATGCAAGTTTGCTAAACACTCTGGAATGGCTTTAAAAATCCATTGTACCTATCCAACCTATAACAAAGCACCCACAACTCACAGTGACCTTCACCCCCTGTGCATCCAAGCACCCTTGGGACTCCCCAAGGCACCGAGATTTACAAAGGCCCAGGCTCAGAAAACCTGGAACATGACACAAAGCTGTGTTCAGGGATCTTCACCAACTGCACTCCAGACACTGCCTTATCCAGGCTATTCCCTCCCCATAGCCAAGGCAATGCTGACAAGGAGGACTGCCATGAAGGAAAATAGGAAATACAACTTGTAGTTAAGAGGATCCCTGAATGAAAATTGATAGAAAAGCTGGAAACAGCTCCTTTGTGTCTCCCCCCCATCAGCTGTTCCCACCAAGCCTGGGCACAGCTGAGAATTCAGCCAAAAGAATTACTCAAATTAATGGCATGTAAATTTTTGAAACAAAGCCATCTCTGTTCAGGGGAAGAGCAGAGCTGGTCTGTGTGTTTCCCTCCTTTAGAGCATTAAAGGTAAATACTGTGATTATATTATTAGAAAGAATGCAGAGTCTAAGGATAAAATGGGGGCAGTAAAATGCCCTATGTTCTTCACCCACCACAGACAAACTAGAACTTGACTTTTAAAAGTTTTCTACACATACTGTCACTGATAGACATGTAAAACTGAACTAAATTATATTACATGATTTTACATACTTTTTTTTTTTTTTTTTTTTTTTTAAATGAACTGGAAGGAATTTGCAGCATGGAACTGCCAAATACTTCCCATTTAGAAGTAACATGGGAACACAGATCCTGTTAATATACCATCCCAGGAACTTAAAAAGTCTTCACTGGTAAAGACGGCAATCCCAAATGATACAGCATTGAACTGCCTTATTTCCTTACAGGAAGGGGGCAATTTGGAACAACACTAGAGAATGAAAATATGCTTGAAGGGAGCACATGAAAATGACAGAAAGGTAAATACATAAATACATAAATGAGATGACTATGGGGGGAGTGTAAAGACAAGGTGGGGAGGGAGGGCACTCTAAAAGACCTACTTCAGTCTGTCCAAGCCAATTTCCCAAGGTGCTCTGACCACCGGGCAGTGTCTTGAGGCAGTTTCTGAACAAGGAATTTATTTGGGTGCCCCCACTGCCTTCAGAAGGAGCCTATTTCCCTCCACTGTCTGCAGGAGGAATCTATGGAGATCAGGTGGCTGGGCTGAAGTTGGCTTTTGTGAGTACTCCCCACAGACATTCCAGATTTTAAAGAGAAAGGGAGAAGACAGAGGCCTTTCTGAGGAAAGGGAAGATTCCTGGAGCCCGTGGTGCTCTGTAATCTGGGGCACAGTGTCTGGGTTGCAGCTGGTCCTTTCAGACACCAGTGTATTTTTTGAGGTCAGTTAACTTGCATGTGTGATAGCTGCATTTTGTTCATTCCAGAAAGGATGAACACACTGACTGGTGAAGGGAGAATCTGAATCCCACTCTCATTTGAGGCAAAAGGCTTCAAATCCTTTCTGCAGTGGGTTCAGCCCTGCACATTTGGTAGCCCAGAGAGCAAACCCCAGGACAAAACACTTGCTGTCCATTACCAGGGACAGGACATGGGACCATGTGGATATTTTGCTGGTGGGGAATAGCAGATACATTATGATTTTTTCAGATGTAGGCCTTTTTTTTTTTTTTTTTTATGAGATGTTGAAGAATGAATTCCCATGTGCTATGTGGGAATTAAGGCTCCTTTTGCACTTCCCATCCAAGTTAAGACTCTGGCCTGGTGTCAAAACATCCCTTCCTCTTTGAAACATGCTATGTCAGTAAGTAGCTGATTTTTGCCTTAGTGTGCTGTAAACTTCATGGCATGCTGAGGTTTTCATGCTATTCCCACTGCAAATTGATATTTTTAGATTTTTCTTTTAATAGTGCCATTCTCTTTCTTTGTGTATTTTAACACACTAGAGAGCACAGAGGTGCAGTCCCACATTTCCCCTCACCCTGGATTTACACCAATTTAATCCCAAGGGGGTGTAATTTTGACCCATGCAGCTGAGGTCAGCTGCAATGTAAGGAATGATGTGGCAGCAGCTGTGGAGTGAAACATGAGAGCCCTTCTGCGTGGGATCCCATTCCAGAATAGCCTTTGTCAAAAAACGACTAATGAAACCTAATCTCTGAATTTTCTCTTTTTTTCAGACAATTTTCTTTTTTTTTTCTTTTTTTTTTTTTCCCCAAGACAGAAGGCGTTTAAATCCAAAAGACTTCTTTTTCCTTGAGTTTGAAAGTAGGGAAACTGTGTTATTTCTTAATTAAAACTGTTGCTCTGTTATACTTTTATGAATGCTGTCTTACCCATGCAACCCTCTTTCTTCCTCTTATGGTTTTCCTAGGTCTGGGTTTTGAGCAAGGTAAATAAAGGGTATTACAATAAAAAGTGTGTATGTGGGGGGGGATGATATGAGAAGTGCTCATCATTAATATTTGAAGAAGCTATTGATATCCACTTCCTGTGCTCATCATTAATATTTGAAGAAGCTATTGATATCCACTTCCTGTGGTCTATTGAAGTTTGCAAAGTATGTTTTATTTTTGTAAAAATATTTCCATAAAGTCTACTCAGTGCGCAAATTGTCGCCTGGGTTACCATTCCTCATTTGAACTGCTGGGTTGTCTTGCTGCATTGCCACAGGCAGTTCACAATGTTTGAATTGTTCTGTGTCCATATGAAAATGAAGCTCTAAAGAGCAGCCTAGATACCAGGTAAACTGGTGTTCATTTACAGTGTCCAAAGCCGACATTCCAGTGGCTGTAACGCATTAACAAGACGCAGAGGAGAAGACTTCTTGGGGTTATGAGCAGCCAGGTTTTAGAGGGTTTAGAGGAGCTCATTTTATGCCATTTTCTTTGCACTTCTCCTGCCATAGGTAAAACTTTGCGTCTCAATGGTTTGTTTAATTTTATTTAATGCAGAGTTTTCTTTTAAGTGTGCATGGATACAACATGGGTGTGTTGCAGCAGAGTGAGCAATGGGTGACTGAGACAAAGTTCAGACTGGGTATCAGGAGGAAATTCCTTACTGTAAGGGAAATGATGGACCGGATCAGGTTGTCCAGAGCTGTGGATGTTCCATCCCAAGGCCAGGCTGGATGGGGCTTGGAACACCCTGGGATAGTGGAAGGTGTGGAGTGGTTGGAACCAGAGGAGCTTTGAGGTCCTTTACAATGCCAACCATTGTGTGATGTTATGGCTCTGTGGAAGTAACAGCAGCACCGTGGCACGGGCAGCAAAGAGGGCTGTGGTCACCCCGAAATTCCAGGAAGCCAGCGGGGCAACCTCGGCCATCAAAGGGGGGCCCACATGGGCGTTCCTGGGACATCCCGCTGGAGATGCTGCCCCATCCCTACGGAGATGATACCCCATCCCAGGGGAGATGATACCCCATCCCAGAGGAGATACCCCATTCTGGGGCAGATGTTACCCCACCCGGTGCAGATGTTACCCCACCCGGTTAGATGTTACCCCATTCCGGGGGCAGATGTTACCCCACCCGTGGCAGATGTTACCCTACCTGGGGCAGATGTTACCCCATTCCGGGGCAGATGTTACCCCACCCGGTTAGATGTTACCCCATTCCGGGGCAGACACCGCCCGCAGAGCCGCAGGGCCCGCGGCCCTCCCAGGTGCGGGATGATGGGCGGGAGGGGCCGAGGTACAAATGGCGGGCCGGGCCGGGCCGTGGGAGGGCCCCGGTCGGTGTTTGCGGATCCCTGGGCGGTCCCTGTCGGTGTTTGCGGGTCCCTGGGCGGTCCCTGTCGCTGTGGCCGGTCCCTGGGCGGTCTCTGGGCGGTGCCATGGGCGGTGCCCGGTCCCGGCCGGCGCTGCCGGTCCCGCCCGTGCCGTCGCCGCGGTCCTTCCGCCGGCAGCGCGGGGCGGCGGAGCGGCCCGGCCGGGCCATGCTGGGCGGCGGGGCCAGGGCGGCCAAGCCCTCCTTCGTGTCCTACATCAGCCCCGAGGTCTGTGCGGGGTGTGGGGGCTGTGGGGCAGCGCCGGGAGCGGGGATGGGGGGGCTGGGGGGGCTGAGGGGCGGGGGGGAGCTCATAAACACCTCGGGGGGCCGGGGGGATGTGTGTGTGTGGGGGGGTATTTCTGTGTGTGTTTCTCTGTGTGTGTTTGAGTGTGTGTGTATTTCTGTGTGTGTTTGTGTGTGTGAGGGCCTGCAGGGGTCGGCGATGCTGCCCGAACCTGTTGTGGAAAGTGTGTGTATGTGTGTGTGTTTATGTTTCTCTCTGTGCGTATTTCTGTGTATTTCTGTGTGTTTCTGTGTGTGTGTGTGTGTATATGTATTTCTGTGTATGTGTGTTTCTGTGTGTGTGTATTTCTGTGTATTTCTCTCTGTGTGTATTTATTTTTATTTCTGTGTGTGTTTGTGTGTGCGTGTATTTCTCTCTCGATGTACTTCTGTATTTCTCTCTCTGTGTGTTTCTATGTATTTCTCTCTGCGTGTATTTATTTGTATTTCCCTCTGTGTGTATTTTTGTGTATTTCCCTGTGTGTGTGGGGCTGGGGGGGCTCAGGAGCACTGCCCCAAACTGTTGTCACTGCCTGTCCCCACACATCCCTGTGCGCTCCCTGCTCTCCTCTCCCTCCCTGTCCCACCTTGGCATCTCGGCCTCCAGCCCTGGGCTCTGTGGGTCTTTCCCGTGCCCACCCTTCGTGTTCTTCTTGCCTCTTGTCTGATTTATTGAAACTTGTGTTGGTGGCCCCATCGGAGTGACCTTAGGCTTGGTTTACTGAGGTCATCTTGTTACCAGATGGCATTAAGTCAGTATTTTTGTTCTGTATTCCTCCGTTCTTATTCCTGGTAAACAGGTGTTTTCTAGGAAAACCAATTCATGAAAATGAGCCATATATGTTGGGTTCCCCCCCCCCTCCTAGTTCTTTATAATCTGTGTCAAACTGGTGCTTCTTAATTGTTCCATTCTCATGAGGCCTTCTTAAGGAAGAGATTTTTGTTTATCGTGTTAGTACAGTCTGTCACAGATAGGATCTTGGTGAGTCCACTGTTTTTACTTTTCACTGGATCTGAAAGCACTGCAGAGTTGTTGCAACTGAAGTAGCTCTGCTGCTTAAAACTTAGGTCCTTAGTTTGTGATAGGAAAACTGGTTCAATATGTTTTCAGGCCTGGTGGCTTGTAATTTGGTCATTTTACTTTAAAAGCTTTCTCTTTCTTGTATTTCCCAGCAAAAATGGGTGTAAATGGTGTGTACAGATATTTCTGGAGTCAGCCAATATACTTCTGTATGAAGTCACTCTTCCACCTTAGGAAATTACCTTGTACAAATATTAAAAAACCCCGTCTTCTCAGGGAACTGAGTTTTTTGAAGGTCACAACTTCACTTTTTAGACTTGCTGGATAACAATTCACCTCTTAAATGTATGAGGTGGGTTACTAAAGCTCACTAGAAAAAAGGGCTAGTTTGGAAAAGTACAAGTCAAATACATATAATGCAGTAAATGCCAGATAACAAAGACTAATTTGATTTTAACTGCAGTGATGTAACACTTCAAATATGATCCTGATGGCTGCAGGAAGAATAACAAAAGTATTTAATATTGGAAGATGAAGCTCTTAATGAAATATCCGGGTTCACTCAAGCTTGCAGTTATTGGCTCTTGATGTATTCATGCTGCTTTTAACCCTCTTCTTTTTGCATTTAAATTTAAGAATTTCATGGACTCTTGCAGCAGGAACTTTGTCCTTACAGTCATGATTTCTGCCATAGAATTGGTGTCTCTTTTGCACCTTCAAAAACACAATGAAACTGAGGTCTGATGTGAGTAGCAGGTAGAACAAGTTTGACGCTGTTCTTTTGACAGCCTATGACTACCTTAATGGTGACACAGAAAAGTAAGCAAAGTGAGCATCTCTCAATGAACTGTATTCTATATGCACCCAAGAAAAATAGCTTTCTGAACGCAGGTTCCCTTTACTAGTTACTTTGCACATTGTTGAGTTTTTTAAAATGGAACTAGACTGATAGAACAGTGGAAATTGCTGATATGTGGAGAATAGTTTGATCAGCTGTGAAACTTCGTCAAGGTAGTATTAACTTCCAGATGCTCAGGGGAGAGGATTGGCAACAGGTGTGTTCACTGTGACGCTTCCTTTGGCAGGACCTGTCAAAAGGTGGGAAATGGCACTTCAGGGACTTGGTGAGCTTGAGGTTACACCTGGGTAGCGTTGGAGTTAATGGTGGACCTCGTAGTGAATTTACAGAGCCTTGTCTTTCTACTTCTGCAGCAAGATTTCCTGTCAACCACTGTGCAACACCGCAGTGTAGTAGGGTTATGCTGTAGACTCCCTTGCTTGCAACCTCCAGGTTTTTTGTGCTTGTCCTTTTTTGCCTGGGAAGTTAAGACCTTAAGCTGCCTCTTCTAGGTTGGGGGACTCCTTCAGTAAGGAAATCAACAGGCAGAGCTCACTTGTGGTTTAGCCCCAACTTGTTTAGTCAGTCTTCAGATACTTGAGGGGCACACTGGGCAGTGTTCTGAAAACTAAAATTAAGTTAGCTTTAAGATGCTGTGTGTGTTTGAATGAATATGAAAAGAAACAGGAACTCTATTCGTGTTAATATATGACCACATGGAAGTAAGGAGTGAAAAGAAAATGCTGTTTATTAAAGGAACAGAAGTAATTTCTGCTGTGAAACTCCAGAATGTCTGGAAAAGCAGTGTTTTGGACATCTGACTAAATATAACCTAGTTATGCTCTGCTGTGTGAAACCACAGATCAATCAATGGTCTGTTGAGAGTGAGACCGTAGGATGTTGATATTAATGACACACTTCCCCTCAGGACAGACTTGGCTACCCTGCAGGAAGTGGGGTGAATACTAGGGTATAAAGTCAATGTTTTGACATGTCTGATCATAGACTTAGAATATTTGTCCATGGAGACAGAAACAAGAACCACTGAATTTTTTCATGATTTCTAACTCTTTAAAACTTTCAAAACTGAAAGTATTTACAGGGCTAAGAAGGTAGATCATGCTTTCCTGAAAAATCTTAATTTGGATAAAAAAGTAGATATTAAATTGGATTTCAAGCTTAAAGTTACTTTTTATGCACAAACACTCTAAGGTTAAATCCTTCATGTTAGTTCTTAGGGGATGCTATTTCTTGTTTAGCCCATAAACTTTAAAAGAGGTTGTTCTGCTACATGCTGCTTGTCCTGAAATCTGGAGTACACCACAGGTTGCTGAGGATAACTTTCATACCCCTTGTGCATTGTCTCTCAGGTTCTGCACACATTTGTTAGCTCATAACCACTACAAACACTTTTTGCTTGTAAATCTTGGTACAATATTGTGTGTTCCATAGTGATCACTCCTAAAATAGTACAGTGCTCCTTCAAAATGGGAATGGTGGAATTAAAGGGTGGTATGAGGAATAGGAGTTATTGAAGTGGACAGCTGGGTTGTCATGGGGGAAGGAGCTGATGTCAGAGGAGATGAACAGGACAATGTAAGGAAAAAGGAAAGGATAAGAGATGAAACGGATATGGAAAACATGCGCTGTGATCTAATGGACTGCTGAATAATGGAGTGAAAGGAAGGAAAACAAACAGTTGGAGATTATTTTCAGCAATATTATTAAAGTGTAGTAAAGTATATCCTCTGGATTACATGGCATACAACATGAGATTAGGCTTCTGTGACCAATAGAGAAAATACCAAGTATTTGATGTGGTTTATTTCTGAATACAAAATATATGCTAAGCATTTGCACAGGTATTTCCTCTTTTGCATTACATTCCAGTGGAATTGTTAGACACAAGTTGGATTTGTTTTACTCAGGAACACTGTACTCACTTGTTGGAGTACCACAACTAGCTTGCAAGTATTTCAGTTCACAGTTTGACTTCTCCAGTGGATAACTTTCTTAACTATGCATTTATCTTTCTCTCACCCATCTTTTAGTGAAGTAAATATGAAAAAACCCAGATATTCATAGCAAACCTCACCATGATGCAGAGCTTACATGTGGAAAACTATGTAAAACGTGAAAGTATCCTGTTCTCTCAGAGCTCTACTATTTGCTGTCTGTTTTGAAAGAATGTGTGTTTCAACCAGTACTCCTGATACCCTGAAAATGATAACTGGTTCCTTCATTATTTGAATCTCAGAAACATGTTTTTTCAGTATATTTACTAAAAATCTTATTTTTCATTGTTGGAATTACCTGCAACACAAATGTCCATCTATGGATAAGTGGCAGCATTATTGTGGAGGAAGGTAGGTTCAGAGGTTACAGCATACAATTTGCAGCAGCAGGCTATGCATGGCCTCTGCTGGGACTGATGAGCAACATCCAGTTGCTCATAGGCCTACATCTATCTATGTATTTACTTTACAATACCGATTAAATAAAAAATAAAAAAAATCCAGATGCTCTAACAAGATCTGGATTCTGGCATGCAGGGAATGTTTCTCACTTCTTACATATTTCTTGTACACAGTTGTTTACCTGCATGTGGAGTGAGAGGATTTGCTCTAAATTGTGGTGAGGCTGTAGGACTAAAAGAAGAAGGAAACATTTGGGATTCCTTTCCTGCTCCAACTGTTAGGACCCTATTATTGAAGCATAGGTGTTACTTGACCTTGCTGCCCTGAACTTGATGTTGCCTCACAGGTGTCTGGCACTTGAGGAAGACCTGTCACCTCAGACAGACCTGGGGAATATATGCTAGTCCCTTCAAAATATATGTGGTTTTGGGAAGAGCTGATTGTAGTCCCTGGGTATTGCACACTGTGCAGTTGTTCCTTATACTTGGGTAAAAACCAAGAAGAAGAGGTGATCCTTTCCTTAAGAAAAAACAGTTTCTGTATTGTCTTGTCTCTCTGTGTTGAGGCAGAGAATCTGTGAGGAGTGTGATGTCTCCTTTCCCTGGCACTTTTTGGTTTTACAGGGCGATCACTTGAAGTTGCTTTGAACTAGCTACAGGGAGGATGCATTATGAATTAATGAAGTGTGACATGTCAGCCTGAAGTTTTGGCATGATTTGATACTCTGTACTCTTAAAATTGATAATTAAAGGGCTTTGCTGCAATACCTATCACTGTTGCAGATCCTGGAAAAAGGACTGTAGCACAAGGTTAGTGCACAACCGAGAAGCATCTCTGAGAAAAAACTATCTAAAACCCTCAACAGAGTCAAGGTCTTTGTCCCTATGGTATCTGAGGCAATCGCAGTTAATTTTCCTCATTTGTGTGGTGTCCTATGGGTGTCTGTTTTTAGCTGTGGCTGGTAGTAGGGTTTCCTGTGCCGTATCTTGAGTAAGAAGTGACAAAATGCTGCTTGGGACATTCAGAACAGGGAAGCTACAGATGAAGAATTATGTATGTAAATGTCTGTGTGGCTTTCTGTGGTCACATATGGAAAGTGCTTCATGCTTAGCTTCAACAAATGGTCAGAGGGTGAAGATTCACAAAGTCCAAATATATTTAGTAGCTTGTGGAAAGGGACAGATTTACTCCTGCTGCTTCCCTTTCTTTTGTTTTTGTGCTCATCTGACCTACTTATGAGCCAGTTCTGCTAACAATGGGCACTAACTACAAACCCAGGCATAGCACAAGTACATACATCCCACATGATCTTATGAACCAAATTACCTCAGCGTGTAGTCACACAAACTCAGGGGTAAAAGGAGGGAGGGATGACTGCGAATCTGTGACTGATTAAAGGGATGAACAGCATGAATTGTAGTGTCAGTAGTCTCTTAAGTCAGTGCTATGATCTGTGTTGCCCCCAAACCTAAATTCATTATAAAAATAAAACAGAAATAGAGTGGAGATGGTAGCTAAACATGTGGCTTCCTACACAGTTTGCACTGACTCATGGTGAGTTAACAGCTTTTTTTCCTAAAGATCTTTGCCTTCTCCCTGAAAAGAGCAAATACAAAATATGATGTTAGTAGATTTTAATGTATTTTAATACCCTCCCTTGGAAAATGAGTGCCACAGAATGAATTCTTCAGCAACATTCATGGCTTGCAGTCTAGTTATCCCTAGTACAAATGTATCAAAACTACATTTAATATGTTTATGAATTCATTGTGGGCACATAAGTGTTGACTTTCAAATAAGCCTACTGTTCTGTAGGCTTAGCTCTTGAAAGCTGTTGAATGTTACAGGAATTCTGCCTGTAGTAAGCACTTCAGTGAGTGGGTGTCTGTCCACAAAACGAAACTAGATTTTACAAGGTGATCTAAGTGTTTGACCGAGGTCTCTAATCTTTTGTGATTAATGAAAATTCCAATTTCTTTCAGAAGATAACCAATTTAACCTGTAACCAACCCCCTAACCACCTGTTCACAAATCCTTTGCCTTAGATACCTGTTATAAAAGCTCCATTGCATGTTAGCAAATGGGTGTAAGCATAAAGAACTTTGGGGTAAATTTTTCTTCAGGTCTTATCTGCCAACCCTAGCATAAGCTTGTACTCACAGCAGTAAGTTCAAACATTCAAGCAGTGTGTATACAGAAACAGTAGTTATTACTTGCCTTATGACATCTCCCAAAGGAAAAGTTACTGGAAAAGCACCTGGTTAATACACTGCTTTACTGTTCCATAGCAGTGATTGTTGGCATACAGTTTCTGAGCAGTGTTGCATGTAGTTGTACACAAAGAATGGTTGTATAAGGTATGGCTTTAAAGTCAGTAGTAAACCCAAAGTTTAACTTAGAGCTACCGTTGGTGAGGAGAAAACAGTGGGGGAAAGAAAGGTGTCTGTATTTCTACTCTGAATGCAGCAGTGTTCAGCTTAAGCTGTGGTAACTTTTTTAGCTGACAGGCATGAACTTTGATTAAAATTTACTTGTACAACATCCACACTTAGAAGTCAAAGGCAGCAAACTGTGTTTTGCTTTCTGCATTAGCTGCCATCTGTAGTTAGGGATTTCTCTCTTCACGTGGCCACCATTTTCATTTTATAACCTTTTTCTCTTTTCAGCCTGTCTTGAACATCTCTGCTGTTCTCATGACACGGTTTCCTGGTGGTTTTAGCTTTGCTGTGCAACCTTCACACTTTGTTCTGGGTCTTCTGAGTGCTGAGAATAAGTGTTTATATGAATGGCAAAGGCAGTTTATTTTTGTGCTCTCAGTGGCTTTTGTTTCTCTGTATTTAATCCAGTTTATATCTCCCTTTGATTGCTTGCCTTCATTTGCAGTATCTGACTCTGGATGCTGGTGACAGACTAAAATTAGCTTGCTTACTGCTGTGGCCCCGGGGGGTTTCCAGTTAACTAGTAGTTTTCCAGAAAGACTTGAATGCATATGAAGTGATTTGGACTTGGAGGAGGAAGTACTGGACTGCCTGAGCAGGAAGGGTGTAGCATGTCCTCTCGTTTATTGGCTGGAGATTTTAGCCCAGCTGTCAGTGCCTTAAGGCTAAAATAGGTGATACTGAGAATTTAATAGGTTAATTTTGTGCAGTTTATGTCCAGACTAAAGGATATCTTGACACTGAGTTTTACCTCTTGGCTTTTGAGATCCTAAAATCCCTTTTTGTATAGTGACATTAGTACTGTTCAGGTAACTTTTGTACTTTGATTGAAGTAATACGTGTAAAAAGTGAGAAATGATTAGTGTTGGATGAACCTTGAAAAAAAAAAGGCAAGTCAAGCGTGGAAAAACTTATGAATGAATTCTGGGAGATGGTGTTGTAATAGTAAGTTTATGCTTATCCATTTAGGTGTGCTGATAGAACTGAAGTAGTATTTGTAATGCTTTATTTCTCTCTGCTTCTTATACGAATAATGCATTTTTTGTATGTTCAGACATGCAACTGTCGCTGGGTGGCAAACCACTTAATTATTTAGCTAATAGACTGCTGACGTTTAGTGGAAGAATCACATTGCAGACATACTCTTCTCCAGTATAGAAGGCTTTTCCTTTCATTTTAATTTGTGTGTTTGCTAGAATGTGAGGAATTTAAAAGGTAGAGTAGAGTTATTTACAGTATGTTGAATGTAATAATTCAAAGTAATAATTACTCTTTCTCTCCTTAGGAAATACACATAAAGGAACCCATAGAAAAGGAAGTAAATCCTCACTTACTACCAGGTAACCATTGTATGTTATAATATTAGGATTAAATAATTTAAAAAAAAAAAGCAATTATGGGAACAATATTTAAATATTTCCGTATCTGCAGCAAACACTCATGCCATCAGTGCTACAGGTAGTAAAATAGAGGGTTTAGTTTAACAACCCATCAAGTTGACATATTTTTAATATCTGCATGGTATGTTAAACTCTAAAATTATTTTCTTAAAGAGTACAGTATCTTTAGTTAAGCTGCATGTGGAACTGTCTATACCTCAGTTTGTCCTTAAAAGACAAGTTTGAGTGGTTTTTGTTTGTTTGGGAACCAAAGACAAGAAATAGAGTAAACTTTGTAGTTGCTTTGCTTCTCCTGCAAGTTACTTAGGTCTTCTGATGCCACATTAACTGTTTGACTTTTTTTAAAATTTATTTCTTTTAAAAATTGTTTTCCAAGATCAGGAAAGGCAAAATACCGGTAAAAGTTTAGTAGAAGTTTTCAATAAACAAGCATTGTTCTTTTTGGTTTCTTGCACTTTCTAGGGAGACCAAGAGTTTGTCTGGTTATACCTATTACAACTTTACTTTCTTAAAGTTCAGTTCCCATGAATTCTAAGACTACATCTTCATTGACCATTACTTATGCAAACTTGTGTTTCAGAACTTTAAAATAGCCCTGGGACCTGTAAAATAAGCAACATCCTCAGTCAAAGATATGAAAGATTAACTGTGATGAAATAATTAACTCAAATGTTTCAGCATTCTTAGAGTTTAACAGTAAGGAAAATTCGAACAGTTATCAACTTGTTTATTGACTGTATTAACTACTTCCTTGGGATTTTTTTTTTGTCAAGTATACACTTGTAAGGTTGCTCTTTGCAACTCTGTGTGTTGTTCTGCCACTTAGAGAAGGCCACGACAGGTACTGCTGGTTACAGAACTCCTAAACATCTACAGTTTGGGCTGTCTGGAGTAATGTCAGTGACCTGGAAGGCTCTCAATGTGCTGATTCAGGAGCTGCCTCTTAGTGGTTTTGTGTAACAGTGATGAAATATTTTCAGATGAGTTCTGAGAAACTGTCAGGAAGTTAATGCTAAGTTTAAGATGACAATTGAAGTGATTCACTTATAAATGTCAGTTATGCTGAAAGTTCAGTATTTCTCTTACACAGGTGAACTGCTGCTCTGTGAAGCAAGCACAGTGTACAAGTATATGCAAGAAGATGGGTCAAATCGTGGCACCTACGGGAAACTCGTGTGCACAAACTTCAAGATTTCTTTCCTTGATGATGATTCTGCTTCAGATGATAATGTAGGAAAACAAGTCTTCTAATTATGACCAAACATAGGCCCTGAAGCCATGTAGTGTCTGACTATATAATCATGTTTGTTCTGCATCCTTATGTAAGGGAAAGATACATTTATGAAATGTTTTAGTGGGCGCAGGCTAACTTCAATCTGCGTCTGCTTGATCTGTGCTTATCCTTCCTCAGGCTCTAATAAAAATTTAAAGTAAAAACAGTGCAAGTCTTTATGTGGACAGTTACCCTAGAGATAGTTTGTAGATAGTTTATAACTCATTATATCTTGTTCGTGGTGAAGCTCAAGTTAAAAGAATCCCTTGTTTTGAAAATTAAATCAATAGCTTGTGTAAACCTGATTTGACTTCTTCTTTGGTAGCAACTGTGGAACTGTGAATGTCTGATGCGGGATGGCATCTGTCTGGCTGGACATCTCCAGAATCACTTCAAGGCTGTACAAAACTGAGTAAGCCAATACTCAGTGGAAATGATCTAGATAATTGTTCACGTGGCTCAATAAAGCTCTGAATTATTCCAAAGTAAGGTGTTTACTGAAAAGATTTAAAAACCTAGTGCTGTTGAGCTTGCAAACATTGAATAAGCTAAGAATTCCTCAAATCTTAAAAATTATTTCAATCTTTCTTCGTTTGGTTTAGATGCTCAAATTGAGCTGTTAGAGGGGAAGGATAATGCCACACCTTTTTTGATATGCTTAAGCATTGAAACGTTTTGGTCCATTTAGGTGATAAAAGTGAAAGGAGAGCCTGGTATGTGGCTCTTGAGTGCAAGGTGGTCTTGGCAGTGAAGAACAGGGAGAATAATACGATTTGACCTATGTTGATTGTAGTCAGAAGTTTCTTGTGGTAAAATTTCACAAAGTTTAAGTGTTAAAACTAAGGCTTCTGCAGCCAAGGACAGGTTTTCAGACCTTCTGGAATTAAGACAAAGCAGCGGAGACTTTTGAGTAAATCTCAAGTGATGTGGAAGTAGTTGGTAATCGGTGTGGAAAGTTAGTAATGACTGTTCTATCACTAACTTTAGACCTTAGTTTTATGGTATGCCAAGTCAACTATATTTATTTTAACAACAGTTCAATGTTAGCCACCTGATTCAGAGTACTGCAGATGTGGAAGTAACTTGAATAAGGTTAATTCTCTTTACAGTAAAATATAATTTGTTGATGTAGTGCACCTCAGCCTTTTGGTAGTAACATTTTGCATAACAATGTTTAATAGTGGCATCGTTCAAATGCCATTTTTAACTCTGAACTTGTGGAATGATAAAAGTGAAGGGAACTCCAAGTCACTTCAAGTTTGATGACAACAGTAGTTAAGATTATTGGGTTGTGCGTGTCTTCATTTTGCCTAGTGATAGATCTGGCTGTAATATTGGAATATTCTTGGGATACTTGTTCTTTTAAGAGACTTTGTATTTCCTGCCAAGTTCCCATAGCAGGGAAACTTGTCATAAAAGGTCTTGGATTACATCAAGTTACTGTATTTCCTGTTTACTGCAATGATTCTAGTTTGAAAAATGACTCTCTATAGAAATGCATGCTTTGAAGCTATTTGAAAAGTAAAAACGCTAAATTTTAAGTATGGCTGACACTTGAATAAAACTGCATCTGCAGTTTACAGACTGTATAATGTGCATCTGTCTGTATTTTAGTAACTATTCAACGTTCTTCCTTACACAGCATATAAGAATAAGAAGTGATGCTGATATTAATGTGGTGAATGCATCCTTTACTTGTGAGAAGGTGCTATTGCTTAGCAGTATGACATTTCTAATAATTTTTTTTGTGTTCTAGGAGCCAGAATTTAAGAATAAAATTGTAGGAGAAAATGACATAACCCTGCAATGTGTAGATCAAATCTATGGAGGTAGGTCAGCTTTCTCCCCTGAGGTGTTTTGTACATGTATATCATTTCTACAAAACTGCTGGATTTGTCACTTTGGAAACTGGGATTGGGTAGTATAGAACAAGCAGCTGCAGTTGTATTTAATGATGAAATGACAGATAAGAAACCTATCAGAACCTAGTCTTAGCCTTCAGGCTTATCAAATTATTTTTAATTCATTTGATTAATTTTCTTGCTGGGACAAACAGAACAATTCCTCCAAAATACGATTCAGACCAGAGTTTGCACTGTGAAAAATCTCTAAAGTTTGGTGCACAAGGATCTTCCAGTGTATCAACTATTCCTGTAAATGTGGAAGTATTCACTTCATTTGAGCAGTAGTACTGCAGAGCACTGCAGGTACCAAAATCCCAAACAATACTTTTTATTTGTCTAAGGGAATTTTGTTTTTTGAGATCCATGGTGTCTTCAACAGATTAAAGGAGATAGGAAATGAGGTTTTAGTTTTCAAGTAAATCAAGGAGTGCTTTGCAGCAGGGTTTATAGGCATACCAATATTGCTAAAAAAAAAAAAAAAAATAAGAATGGGGCTGATCATTTGTAAGCAGGGAAAGACTTTATTGAGAAGTCTGATATGTCTAGTGTTATGAGTATTCAGAGGTTCTATGAAAGATGGTGTGGATTCGTGAAGGAATGAACTAGGTCAGACTAGCGAGGCTGTTTGAGACACTTCAGTTTCAGATCAAGCTGACAGCACTTGAAGTTGTGAAATGGTACATCATCAAAGAGAAGCAGGCAAAGGTCTGTCTTGGGGACTTCATGGTGGTTAAAAAAAAACTTTTTAAGGACTTAGAATTATCTCAGTTTTTTTGGGGACTTTCCCTTGGGTAAACACCACTAAGTTGTGTTCATCCTGTATCTTGAAACTTTGAACTTACTGTGCAGTCAGAATGTGAAGTAATCACTGAGCAGCTGGTTTGCTACAGATTTGGTTTCTACCTTGTATGAAGTAATTTGAGGGATTTAAAAGAGAAGATTGAGCATATTAGCACAAAAACGTGCCATCCTGTGTTGTAGAATACGTGTTGTCTTGTGCTAAAACTGGGGCTTTAATTAGGTTCTTGAATTCTGAAGAGTCAAGCAGGAGCAACTTTGCCAACAGAGGGCCAGTATCTTTTTGATATTTACTTAGGCCTTTTAATTTTGCAGTTTATGATGAGAAAAAGAAACTTCTAACTGGACAGCTGAGAAAATACCCAGAAAGGTTAATTATCTACTGTAAAGACCTTAGAGTGTTTAATTTCTGCCTGAGATACACAAAAGAAGAGGAAGTGAAAAGAGTAAGTATAGTAACTTCATTTGTTTTTCTGTTTTTAAGCTTGGTGTTGGGTGTTTCATTGTGAAAATGAAAGAAGGATGAAATTGACCTTGAGACATCCCTCAAAGTTGAAGTGTTTTCTGATCATTGAAACAAAAAAATTTGCTCTGATCATATCTCTGAAAGAGAAAATAGAAGTCTGATTTCATTAAACATCATTATGTGTAGCAGTTAAAAGATCAGATGCACTGGCTCTTTAAAGAAAACTGGAACTTTAGAGTGCTACAGGAAATTAGCTTCACTCAGGAAAACTCATAAAGCTGTTTTATTTGTGACGTGTAATTTCATTATCTTTTAGACTTCATCCTCTTTATTATGAAAGCTGTTAGTTTCCTGATAATTTGAGTTTTCTTGACAGGTTAATCTGAACTCCAGACTAGGAGTCTACTAGCTTTATTTAAATAAGAGTAATTTGGGAAGTAGAACATATATACTGCTACTTAGGGCAAGTAGGTATTGTGTCCTGCAGACAACAGAGAAAGCTTACTGAAAGTCAATTTTCATTTGTTGGGGATAGAATCCATCAGTTTTGTTTAAAACCTGGACAGAGAGGATGGGGAAAAAAAAATCATGTTTTTTACACTGACAGTCTCAGTGTGTGTTTGGGTGTTAATTTTTGGTCCTCTTCTAGATCGTCAGTGGTATAGTTCATCATAGCCAGACTCCTAAGCTGCTTAAACGTTTGTTTCTGTTCTCTTATGCATCAGCTGCCCCAAATAACACAGGTAAATGTTTTTCTATTTTTGATCTGTTTGTTGCATAGTTAGTTCCTTAAGCAGTCTGGGATATTTAGAATTTGAGTGTGTGCTTGGCTTATGACTCTGTCCTCCTGGCAGATTGCCTCGAAAGATTAATTTTTCTCTTGCTGTACACTGTTAGACTTGTTGCTAAAAATCTCTCGATTGTCTGCTGTTGGTGTCCTTCAGGTAATTACACGGACGTTTTCCAAGCAAGAGTAGCATCCCTGAACTGAAAACTTACTGTGACCAATATGTGCAAATGCTTTTCATGTGGTTCATCCAGAAAGTATTTATTTTTTCAGTGTGAGTTTTTTCTGTACTGTTGCTGTTAGCCAAACTTCTTTCTTTTAATTCTGAAATTACTGCATTTGCAGTGGCATCTTATCAAAGAGTATTTCCCTGTTTGCTCTCCTTTGCAAGCAATATGTTTCTCCCAGGCAACTGCAAAAAAAGCGTAGGTTTGCATAGCAAGATCCCAGAAGACATTGAACTTCCTCATAAAGCTGATTTTATTACGTAATCTTCCCTCTTGATCAAACCGGGCTGAATAATACAGTAAGCTGCAAAATTCAAGATAAGAAAGTTGTCAGTGCACTTTTGAGCATTCCATAATTCAGACTTCAGTAATGCTGTTTTGATTTAAGAACCTCATCCTCACTGCACCAGCAACACCTGTTCCTTTCACAGAGGGAAATTTTGATGTGTGCAAGGTATCAGTCGCAGTTAGTAGAATGTGTCAAGGAATTTCAGAACCACTGAGGTTAGAAGAAAACTCTGGAGCTCGTGTAGTCGTGTTCCTGTCCGCCTGCCCCCCTTCAGAGTAGAGTTAACTACAGCAGTTACCAGGGTTACGTCCCGCTGGGTTTCAGATATCTGCAATTACTGAGACTCCACAGCCTTTCTGGACAGTCAGTTTCATTATTTGACCCTCCTCATAGTGAAAAATTCTATTGTTACTTTTAAATGGGATTTGCTGTAGTTCAGCTTTGTGCCTTTTGTCATGTCACTGAGTCTATGTTTGTTTTCTATACTCTTCTCCCACGCTTCCACTCCCAGTGAGGTGTTTATCCACACTGGGTACCTTTCTTGCCCCTCTGTGCCCCTGCTGAGCCTTCTTTTCTGCAGCCTGAATGATCGCAGCTCTCAGTCTCTCCTCACATAAGGTGCTTTGAGCCCTTCAGTGATGACAGTGGGCCTTCACTGGGCTTGGTCCAGGAAGCCTCTGCCTGTCTTGTACTCAGGAGCCCAGCACTGGGTGCAGCCCTCATGGAGGCTGAAAGCAATGGTCACTTCATTCCACTGGTCGGCAATGGATTTCCTAATGCAGCCCAAAAATTCAGTGGCTGCTTTGCTGCAAGGGCACGTTGCTGGCTCACGTAGTTGCTGCAGGCTTCACCTGTAAGTGGTGTTCAGTTTTAGCTACAAACATCAGAAAGACTGAACTCTTCCAGGGAGAGACTAAGCAAATATGGGAGAAGCCTAGTCTTTATTGCAACACTGAAGTGCTGTGCCTAAGTTCTTTCATGCTTTAATGACTATTCAGTACTAAGTAGCTAGGTCTCATCCTTTATGAAATCGTTACAGTACAAACTAAGTAGACTGTAGAAATTGTTTTTTATGCCTCTTATGGCCTGATGCTTTTAAAATTGTAGTTTGTCTCTAAGAGCTCATTAATAATACTCTGTTTTGAGCTGTACATTTTTCAACAACCTTATCTTCTTACAGTGGAAAGTTTCAAGTTGCTGTTGTATCTTCTCTGGAAGCTCTGTTTGGTATTGATGTTGCAGGATGTTGTTTAACTGTGGTGTGTGCCTAAAACAACTGATGCCTCTCCATAAATTATATGGTTGTTATACAAGCTTTGAGGCTAAGTGAAACTGCTGTTGTAACTGTTGCTGAGGTGGCTAATAGAATTACAGGAAAGGATCTCAGATGAAATCATTGGGACTGAATTGCTGTAATCAATTTTCTGCTGTTATCAAGGGTCTGAGATGTTCTATTCTATGCAAAACTCCTATCCATGATAAAAGAATAAACTTTAAATGAAATGTAATATCTGAATTTTTGTAGAAAGGTTTTTGGTGTGATTGTGAATTTTGCATTTAAACCTGTATTGTCAGATGTATTAGTATAAAATAGGATTTGCTGCCCAGTGTCCTGGATTTTACGCTGGATGTGAGGGCAGCCTCAAGTGTGTGGAAGTTCTTTAAGAACTGATCAGTTTCTGTACAATAAACTATTCCTGAACTTATTAGTCGCAGCAGTATTTGACATAAGATGTGTTGTTAAAGATCAGACAGAGACCATGTGGTGTACAAAAGGCATTTTACGTTTGACTCGAGGCTTTCTGCGAACAGGAAGTTTTGCTTGCTTCCTTAATAGCAACTAACTACTTTATTTAGGAATGCTTTTGAGTTCCTGATAGTCTGCAAAGTTAACATTATTGGTATCTGACAGATGGAAGAAACCAAACTGTGATGTTTGATACACTCGAGGACTGGCGTGATGAGTTGGAGCGGACCAAAGGGAATGTGAAATACAAAACAGTGACCACCAATGAAGGCTACAGAGTCTCTGAAAAGTAAGCTTGCCCTGATGAGTAATGAACTTTGGATTTGCGAAAGTCAGTGCTGCTTTTGATGCTGAGGGTCATACAATTATTTAAGGCCTTTTTTAGGACCTGGCTTCTATTTTTATTTATGGAATACTTTGATTTGTGACCTCAGGGGGTGATCTTATACAACTCCCAGATCAACCTGTGTTAACTTCACCATTAGGTCAGACTACTCAGAACCTTCATCAGTCCAGCTTTGTACAGGCCTAGTTGTGGAGAATACCACCTTAAAATGGAATAGGAAACATGTAGGTCTGGGACTTGCACTTCTGTTGTACTGGTTAGGATGACACCATCTCAGTTCTGTTCCTTTACTCTGGTGAAATTTCAGGTTAGATGCACTGGAGGTTGTTCTTTGTTTTAGCTGAGAGAGGCTGGGTGGCGGAAGAGTAACTCCTTTAAAGAATATCTGCCAAATGTGCTGGAGGAAGTTAGGTTGTATTGCCTTTAATGGAAGGTTAGCTAAGTTTGATTGATGTTAGCTACGAGTTTAGCGCAGAGGCATCTGTTGGTGAACCCTTTAGAATGTATACAAGCTTTGTATATTGCTACTACTGTTTTGTTTAGTAGTCAAGTCTTGGAAGGCTTCACAGATCTTGGAAACGAATACAAACTCTCAAGGAAGTCTAAACTATTCATTTTAGAACTCTACCTTGAGAGACCCAAACTGAGTATAAGTACTTACCTTTTTTGCTTCTGTAGGCCTTGAACATAAATAGTGTCAGATGATGCTGGATATCCACCATATATTAAATTACACTGTTGAATTAGGATGTGAATTGTTTAACAGGCATGGAAACAGTGCTAGTTGTCTAATACTGCAAGGGTTATCTTTTGAAACAATAAAGTGTGAGAAAACCAAGGTGGTCTTGACAATCAGTCTTAGAGGTTACAGTTAAATATAGGACTTAATTACAACCTTAGGACGGCAGGGGAATGTTGCAGTGAAAATAATTAAGAGCTCAAGATTGGAAAAAAATACCTTACTCAGCTGAAAATAGAGGGACAGTGCTGAGAACAATATAATTATCCAGTTGGAAAGGTTATTGTAGCAGTAAGAATGAATATATAATTAACATGTGGGCTAGAGCACTCACCATCATTAAAAGGAGTTTGGCGATTGTTCTTTGTTCACTTTTTAAGACCATGAAACTCTTCTTTTTTATCTTAGGCTGCCTTTGTATTTTGTTGTTCCCATATGCATTTCTGAAGAGAGTATCTTGAAGTATGAAGGCAGAGGCATTCCTGTAAGTATGTGCATGGCAGATGGTAAGAAATCTCACTGAGACAGCAAAATTTCAATTAGTGTTTCAGATGTTACTACATATTTTCAGAACTTGATTTGACAGTTTAAATGTATACCTGGCCATCTACAGAAGGGAAACAGATGTTGGAAAGAGAAGTGCTCAAAGTATTCTGTATTTCACTAAACTGTGTAATATGTAGCAAAACATATACATAATAACAAAATATGTGCTTACTTTTCATAGTTCCCATTTGCTTACATCAGATGTCTAATGTCCTACAACCTACAACATACCACCAGCCTGTCTGTCCACCAGCCTGTTTTTCATGAGACTGTACTGACTGGCATCTGGTTGGGGCAGGATGTAGGACTTGAAGTGCTATTTGGATATTGAGGTGAAGACCATGCATGTAAAGCTGTAGGTGAATACTTCCAGTTACCTGGCTTGGGTGCTGGTAAATGGTATGGCTGTGATGAAGCAGCATTTTTACAAAGTCAAGTAACCCAACTGAAAAACTAGTTCTACCAGTCCTACAGAAAACAAAGTTAAATATACTGGTTTGCACCGTGTAGCAAGCTGGTTTTGGCTTCCTATCTTGTAGTTTAAGAACCAGTAAGACAGAGTAGATGGAAATAAGGAGCAAAGTAATCTCACTTTTGACGGCTCACCTTTGTTGCTCCATGTCCATCAGATTTGCCAAGGAAACCCATGTTTATTTCATGCTCCTAAATTAGTTGTTACATGGAGAAGACAGTACTGCATTGTCCTGCCTAAAGTTCAAAGTAGTTTTGTTCAGTTTTTCTCAGACACATTCCATTGACTCTCACACAGAAACAGGAGTGGTTTTGTTTTTTTCATCCCATCTTGCATTCATAGAATCACAGAGTAGTTTGGGTTGAGAAGGACCTCTAAACATCATCTAGTCCAATTCCCTTCTGAAAAACAGGAGAAACATCTTTCTAGGAGAAACATCTCCTAGATCAGGTTGCACAGAGTCCTGTCCAACCTGACCTTTAATGTTTCTGGGGCATCTACCAGCTCTCTGGGCAACACTCTCCATTCAGTGTTTCACCAACCTCATTGTAAAAAAATTGGGTTTTGATCTAGTTCTAAATATATCCTCTCTTAATTTCAAACCATTACCCCTTGTCCTGTCACAGCAAGACTTTTTAATAAGTCTGTCCCTGTCGTTCTTATAAACCCCCTTCAAGTAATGAAAGACCACAGTAAGGTCTCCCCAGAGCCTTCTCTTTCCTAGATGAGCAGAGGACTTCTGCTGTAAAGAAAGGCTGAGATCCTCTTTGTGTCTCTCTTCTGAACCTGTTCCAACAAGATAGATGACAGCCTTTGTAGCTCTTCCCGTGTTCACTGTTCAGAGGCCTTATAGAACAATTCTAATTATTTCCAAATTATTTTTGTGAAGCTAGTGTCAAAATAGCTTGACTGTATTAAATTGGTTTGAGAAGGCAGTAAAAGGACAGTGTAGTAATTTTTTCCATTCTTGATGTTTGTGAGGTTTCTGCATCCTTCTCAGGTCCACCTCTCAGCTACTGTAAATCAGTAGCAGAACTTCAGCTTCCCAATTTGATTTGTGTGATAGTCCTGTTGAAAATGACTCTTACTCCTCACTTCAAAACAAGTTTAAAGATCAGCTTGAGAGCTTCAAGCAGTAGGTATGAGTGAAGAAATTAGGTGTAAAGGAAGTAAGAAGCTTTGAGGACTGATTTGCTACAAGGAATACCTGTGACTAGACAACTGATTCAGTTGTGGAGTGTTTAATATTATATTTCATATACTTAGATAACCCTTTGTGCATACCAGTGCACCTGTTGTGAGTTATCTTGAGGCTGAACTATAAGAAAAACCTAACTGCATGGAGAAACTGAAGGGTAATGTATATAAGTTACTAATTAGGGCTGTTTTGCTGTGCCATATGTTCCAATACAACTTGGCCACAGACTTTTTGATTAGGTGTGTTGGGTTTTTTTCACCTGTGAGGGCAGTTGAGAAAGTGATGTTTTGATCTGACATTTTATTTCATTGTGTTTGTGTAAACCTAATTAAAACTTGCAGGTGGTAACATGGTGTACTGAGGCATGTAATTTTGGTGCAGGTGTGGAAGTTTGCTTCTACTGATGGAGCAGTTGAATACATGAAAAATTCAGTGAAGCACAGCATAGAGAAATTTCATGTGTGATCACTCAGTCACTTAAGCAAATACCTTGTTTGGGACAATTTACTAATTTTTATCACCTGGTAAATGTCTTTCTGCAGATTTGGTGTTGGTCTTGCCATAATGGTGCTGCTCTTCTCAAAATGTCTGCATTTCCCAAAGAACAGGATGACAGCACTTCACAAATGCAAAAAGCCTTCTTGGATGGGTCAGTAATAGCTATTCTGTCCACCACACTTTGCTTGGTATGGACCTTGCTTCTCTTTTTCCATATATGCTATATCTTTTAAGCTTTCACACATCAGGAAACAAGTTCTAGATCTAAAAGTAGCTTTCCACAGTGAAAATGTGTTTAAGCCCTTGACCTCAGGACATTGGTCAATTATGCAGGACTGAAACTTTACCGAAGGCTCTTTTGTGAGAATACATATATATGTCTGAGGAATCTCTCTACAAACTGTGTTGTGTTATTTAGGACAAGCAACACCAAAGCCAGTAGGTAATAAGTAAAGGTAGTGTATGATTAACCAGTAAGCTCAGTTGTGTTTGCGAGGAGGAGAAATCCAGGCTCCATCTCTAAACAAGAATTTGCAAGCTGAGTTTTTACAACTGCTGTCTTCTGAAAACTAGGTTCCTGTCCTTAAATAACTTTGTCTAAAGTGATGATAAATCTGAGACAGCCTTGCAGTTCACTACTGCAGCTTTCAGGTGTGAAGGCAGACCATGCTTTTTCAGCTGAGGCAGTGATCTGAGTTAGTTCAGTTAGTTTGAAAAATGCAAAGTTGAACTTAAGGGAAAGAGCACAGCTGCCTGACTGAGAGTTATGGTAATGACTTGTTGCTCTTTTGGTTTGGCTTTTTTTTAACCTGTTGGATGTCTAGGAGAGACTTCTCTTAGTAGCCAGCTTTTGATCAGACTCATATGCACAGTCTGTACATTCAACATTATTAGTTCCTTGCTCGTCATAGATGGAGAGCCTGTTAATCACACAGGGCTAACAGAAGACAGTTTGATTGGGCTCTTAAAACATGTTTTGTTTATAAAATAAATTACGCTTGCATAAAAAAGGCTTTTGACTCTTCCTGCAGATTCTCTAATACTTCTCATGTAGAATGGGGAAGATTATACGACTTAGAACTCTTTAATGCTATTTCATGATGTGAGAATAAGTAAAACTAACAGTAAGCTGTTACAAGGTATTGACTTGTACCTTGTATCATTTGCCTGGCATCATTTGAACTTGGTGCTGTATTGCTGATTTTCTTTGATGTGAAGTACTGGTGTTTAACACTGGTATCTAAAAATATATATACAAATTGTTGTGAGGGTGTGTTAATGTGCCACCGTAACATTAGTCTCAGCTTAGGCACAAAGCAGATGTTTACAATTAACAGCTTATCTTATTGAAGCTGTTCAGAGCCTGATCTTCCAGAACTTGTTTACTTTTTTACTACTTTATTTGGGAGAAGTACTGTATTTGACCAATAATTTGCTTTCCCTTAGTCCTTTGTTCTGGTGCACCTGTTGCTAGGTCTAGTAACCTGTGTTTCTGATGTGGATTCCTGTAGGTCTCACTTAAAACAGGTTTCTGTGCTACAACATACAGGAAACAAAGCACTCTGTCCTGCCTGGAAAAGTGCCCACGAGGCTGCACTTCTGAAATATGAGCTAGAGCAACTTTTCCCAGGTCTTTATCAATAAAAGGCTAGCATGACAGCAGATATATTTACTTAAGCTGATGTTCATCTGAGCTCTGGAACCTGAATGAGAGGGGATGTTCTGGGTCCAAACCAAAGCTTCATCTGGTCTGGTATTTTTCCTCTCCTTCAAGGGAAAAAATTTGCAGATACGTAGGGAAGTGCAAGGCATATTGTCTTGTTTTGAGTCCAGATTTTCTTTTACTCCTGTGTTTCATTAGCAAACCTGGCAGCTCTTTTACCAACCAAGTTATGTTCTGATACAGTTGAGAAATTTTAAGCATCTGCTGGGAGGTTTGGGTGTTTCTATCTGTCACTTCTTTCTGGATTCGCCTTTGGTAACCTGGTAGTAAAGTGACTTTGGTGTGTCTAGCAAAGACAATACTGAAGAAGCAGTAGTAAAAGTCAAGGAATGCTTGTAATAATTGTAACTACACAGATAGGCACGAATTGGTGTAATGGTTAAAAGCATCAACTCTTCTTATAAGCTTGTAGGCAAACTTCCAGACAGCACTTAAAAATGGTTGGAAGGCACTAGCTTTCTGGGGTGTCTGTCTTTTGGAGTTACAGCTCATTCCCAAACCATGCCTGTTAACTTTGTCTTCAGTGATAACAGTCGATGCATTATTTGACTTGTGAAGCAGAAGGCTTTAATCTCTTGATGATTTGCTTTAGAATCTATAAGACAATTAGCAAACCTCCCTATGAACTCCTGAAGATGGATGACTTGTCAAGCAGCCTTCCATCTCTGCAAGATATCCAGACTGCATATACAAGATTTAAACAGCTATTTTTGATAGGTAAGTCAAATTTTAAAGCAAAGCATAACAAGGTTGTGCCGTGTCTCATGAATGCAGCAGTTTTTTGAGGAGTGTCTTGCTTTTGAGGGTGGTTAAAAGAAGATTTTAAAATATGTAACTGAAGACTATGCTTATGTCTAGCACATTAATGAAGGTTTATAGTTTTTAGCTAAGCTCCATCTGAAAATTACTTTTAAAGAGAGTGTCTGATACTTGGCATATACTAACTGGAATGAAGTTCATGGGAGAGATTTTTTTCAGGGTTCTGTGGCCTGTTGAAATTGAATGTTAAGTGTCAGCCTCTTAGCTCTTGTGCTATGTTAAGAGTTGAGTCTAATTAATTTTTACCCTAGGTTTTGTTGCACATTAGTCACATCTCAAAATATATGATGATGCTTAAATTCTCTTCACTTGAAAGGAGTAAAATTGGAGCCATGTGAAAGTATATTCTAAACTTTTAAACTTCTCTCTTCTGAGAGTCTTTAACTGTTCTCCTGTCATGAAACAGTACTTTGACCTCACTTCTAGACATGAAAAAAGCTCTCCTCCACCTTGCAATATAAGATATTTTCCAGTTTCACACTGAGTATGTTGTCCAGAATACACTGTCAAATCCACAGTGGATCTTAAGAGCTAAAAATAAATCCCTATCTATTAATATAGTTTCTGGTAACTCACTCTCCTTTTCTCATCCTCTTTTTCCTCGTCCTCCTATAGCAAAAAGGTCAAAGCTTGAATTTAAGTCATTTAATATCTCTCAGGAAATACTGCATATTTCAATGACAAAACTGTATCATTGTCTTATATTGATGCAAAAAGGAATGTGTTAAAACTGCAATCCAGTAAATGTTTTTGTCGTATGGCTTCTTAAATAAGGTTTGTTAGCAGACTGTACCTCACAGAATATAGCACTATGCACTGACAGTCTCTGAGGAAAACATTCGGGTAACCTTTTGCATAAGTACTAAGGTCTTACAGAATTTATTACCTTTTTGCTTTCTTTTAAAGTCTTAACATGTTAAGTATTGTTCTTGCCCTGTACATGCCTAGTTAATTTGATTTAGGGTGACTTGACCTCGCAATGTGTACTTGGCAGCCCAGAAAGCCAGTTGTATCATGGGCTGTATCCAAAGCAGGGTGGGCAGCAGGTAAGGGAGGGGATTCTTCCCCTCTGCTCTGCTCTGGTGAGACCCCACCTAAAGCTCTGCATCCAGCTCTGGGGTCCCCAGCCCAGGAAGGACGTGGACCTGTGGGAGTGAGTCCAAAGCAGGGCCATGAAGGTGCTCAGTGGGCTGGAACATCTATGTTCTGAGGGCAGGCTGAGAGAGTTGGAGAGGAGAGGGCTCCAGGGAGACTGTATGGCACCTTCCAGTACCTAAAGGGGCAACAGGAAGACTGGAGAGGGACATTTGACAAGGGTATGTACTACCAGGACAAGAGGGAAGGGTAAGATGAAGTATTAGGAAGAAATTTTTTACTGTGGAGGTGGTGAGACTAGTGAAAACTACATGTAATGTGAACAGGGAGCTTTGAAGATGCATTCCCATCTTTTTGTGGAGAACTAGTTTCTCTGGTCTGGTAAAAGGAATTGGGGAAAGGAAGATTTTTTTTTTTTTTTTTATATGTAGTAAACAGTATGAGGGGCAGAGGCATGGAGGCAGAACAGCTACAGGAACAAAATATACATGCCTGTGTACTTGAGGATCACAGATGAAAGGTGCAGAACAGACAGAAGTGTATATGGGCTGGAATTAAATATTGGAAGTATATGGAGAGACTTTAGGAGGTGAACAGTTGCACAGAAATGTGCAGAACTGAAGCTGTACTGGGAAGGGTAGGGGAGAAGGGAAGTGTGGTATATATCAATGGTATCTCAGTAGTAGAACTATCAGACCCTGGGCTTCAAGGTTTGGCTCATGCAGGCTAGGTAATTTATTCTGGTTTTAATTGACTGTATCAACTTGTGAGAGGTTTCCAATTTCTCCTTACTGGCTTTGGTAGAAATAACAATAATGGAGACAGGTTGCATTTTAAAAAACTACAGAAATCCTAGTGAAATTCATAAAAAGTTAGTGACTTTGTGGTATTGTACTTGGCCTTCCAGTGTGTTAGCTGCTGCCTTTTTATGTATTTAATTCATCCTCAGTTGCCATCAAAACTGTTTAAAATCTGTTTCAGGTAATCTTACATTCCATACATTCTTGTAACCTACTTCTAAAACCCATTGATGTTTCTGGCTGTGATGGTAATGATTTTCAAAATCTAGCCTCCTTATGTTAAGCTCATCATCTCTGAGTGGACTTACTTTCTTTTCCTTTTCACATTTTGTAAACAGATTTATTTTTACCTGGTTTGATTGCTATGAACCTTCAAAATACTTTTTCTAAGAGCCTGTGGTGCTATAAAACTTTACTAGTGTTTGTAGGACTCCACTTCTTCATTTAATTACAACATGTCAGCTTTACATGATTGGGATTTGCTGACTCCTTGGTATTGCTTCTTTTATATTGGTTCATATCTGAAGGGTAATACAGTGGATGGCTGTTAGTTAGCACTGCATATATGTGAACAAACCAATTTTTTTGTTTTGGCTCTCTTTGCAGATAACAGTACAGACTTCTGGGCAACCGATGTGAAATGGTTTTCATTACTGGAGAGCACAAACTGGCTAGAGATAATCAGGTTTGCCATATCTTTAGCTTTCTGTGTTTCACGTTGTTGGTAAAAGCATTTGTAGTGGGTTTTCTACCTGGTGTCTTGAAGTGTAACAACATTCTTTACTGCTAGTAGGAAAAAAATTAAGACAGACTTACTGTGCCATTTATGTATCTTACTTCTGGAACTTGAGACAGAGTTTTTACAATGCAGGTTTGTGTTAAGCCTCCCACATTAAAATATGTGAGAAGCAGCATATCATTCAAATTACAACTCTTCCAGCAAACTTATTAAAAATATAGATCAAATAATTTCTCTCCTTCACTGTCACCTTCTTTCCAAACTCAAAAATCCGCTTTGTTTCTTGCATGAAACCTGTTCCATGTCTCTGACTAGCCTTGCCATTCTTCTCTGTACTCTCTACTTCTGCAATAATCTGTAGGACAGGATGAACTGCAGTGTTCAAGATATTAGCCCACCAAAGGTTTATAAAATGACAGTTGTTCTCTGTTTTGTCCCCTTCCTGTCCTGATTGTTCTTCAAGTTCTTTTTTCTTCTCTCAGCAGTCCACAGTGAGTAAGTGTTGGAATGGTGTTGGCTCATTTAGGCTTGTTATAGTGGAATGTTGAGGAGTTTTATTTGTTTTCAGTGTTGCTTTGTGCTTAGCTCTCTTGTCTGTCAGTTTATTCTGGGCCCAGCTTGTTACCATGAAGTGCTTCTGTAGTCAGCTCAAGTCCCTTCTAGTCTTAATCAGTAAATATCAATAATTATTAATTCATTATTCCAGAATTAAAATGTGTGTTTTTAATAAGAAGTTCTAGTGAAGATCATATGTTGAGAACTCATTGACATAAAGGAGATCACAAATTTAAAGTGT
Source organism: Thripadectes ignobilis (assembly GCA_035584755.1). NCBI lineage: Eukaryota > Metazoa > Chordata > Aves > Passeriformes > Furnariidae > Thripadectes > Thripadectes ignobilis. The sequence goes on from JAWMRC010000089.1 coordinate 63,158,133, forward strand.
AAGCCAACCCAAGTTCCTGTCCTTATGTTGTTTTGAGACTGGTCATTTCCATACTTGGATCCAGTTGCTTCCTGGATCAGCCTGTTCTTGGCTTTTGCATTTCGTAGGAATGCCTGCTCAGCTGTTCTAGATGCTAGAACAAAGGATCTGACAACGCCACACTTAGGAAATAAACTGTCAGCTTCTATTAATGACCTAAGCAGTTACAAGAATTCTAATTTGTGTGCAAACTTTTTCTAAAAATAACCAACTTTATGAAGATTTAGATTTAGAAACCAACAGTGTTACATCTGTTTTTATGTGATCTTTAATTCCGCTCAGTTTTCTTTGTGTAATGATAATTTCTCAATAATTTGCAACTGTGTGTTTACAAGATCTCATTGCTCATCCTTCCCTCTTCCTCTTAAAACCAGATTATGGAAGACATGTAGTACATTAGAACTTAAATGTGGTGATGTTGACTCTTTCCAGGATAAAGATCTGACTCTTAGCAATTGTAATAATTTAGTGTGCAATGGCTGCTGTTGACGAAGAATAAAGTATTGTATATAACAACTGGAAATGCAGGATCAGTGGACAAATAAGCAGCTTTTGAAGCTAGACAGTTCTTTATGCAAACTGAGTGTGGCTTTTGTGTTTTAAAGAACTAGTCAAGTTTCAAGTATGGCATTCTAACCCCGTCTACTGGAGACTAGTGTAAGAAACTTAACTGTAAAAATGCAAAGAAAACTTTCACGTCATTTTTCTTGTACCACAACAGGAGAGTCTTGAGGAAAGCAATAGAAGTTGCTGAGTGTCTGGAAAGACAGCATACAAATGTTCTCCTTATAGGTAAGAATTTAATGAGATTGTTCCATGTATTTTTTTGAAATTTATTTTGATTCATTGCAGTTAATTGTAATTATGGTAGACAGTTGGTAACATTCAGAATATTCAAGTACCAGACACCTAAATCACTCACGCTACTGGAAGTGCTTCCTAGGGTTAAAAACACTTGGTAAGCATAGTTCCAGGCTACGAGAAATATGATGTGAATGAGAGCTGCTGATAGTGGCAGGAGAGTTATGCATAAAGAATTGGTAGTATGCCTGCTTCCTAATTTATTTTATTAAATGTCTCCTAGACTCTTTGCTGTACCTCAGGGGGAAGAGGGACCATATCTGCACAAAGGACCACTAAAATGAAAACTTTGTGAAAGGACTTTTTTTATGTTCTAGATACACACTGAATACCATGTAGTCTCTTTATTAAAAATAAAGAATATGCTTACTGTACACATGTTAGGCAGTTTGTTTTCCTAGATTGAAGAAAGTAATCATATGGGAAACCAAACCTGGTGTTAACTGTTAAGTTACTCTTGGATTAATAACTTAGTTGGTTTTTTTCCACATGTTGCCATATGAGAAACTTAGTACAGAAAATGGGTGTTTTTGGGAGGCAGCTGAAAGGTGGGGGATGCATGTTGCATGAGAAGGCAGTTTCACACCTTGTGAAAAGAAGCATTGAAGGATAGGAAGGGTAAGGAGGGATAGCTGGACTGGTGTGTGTATTGTGTGAGACTGGAGGATGCAGGCATCCAAATTATAATAGTAAAACCTTGGGATTTGTGGGTTTTATTGTCAAAGTATACCCTAGTATAAATGTATAAGTAACTTTACTTTTTTACAAACAAGTATTGGAAACATGGATTAACTTCTCTCTGATGATGTAACACTTGCAAAAAATTCTTTCTCTGATCTAGAAATACAGTTTTATTTAAGTGAAGATAGCAATGCTTTGCTTTCTTACACAAGGTTTTGGAATGGCTTAGTGAAACATGGTTTCTGTTCTCATCTGTAGAAGAGAGTGCTACTGATCTGTGCTGTGTAATCTCTAGTCTGGTTCAAGTGATGATGGATTCATACAGCAGAACAAAGTCAGGGTTTCAGAGCCTTATTCAGAAGGAGTGGGTAGTTGGAGGACATGGCTTTTTGGACCGCTGTAACCACTTACACAGAAGTGAAAAAGAGGAGGTATGATTTTTTTTTTTTATTACTTTCCTTACTTAGTATTTGCAAGTTTATTCAGCATAATGAGGATTTAGCTGTCAGTCCAGAAGTTCCAGATACTCTGAGGATCTTTTGTTTTGTTGTATGGATTGATGTTTGTACAGTTTTACTATTTTTGCTGTCGAGAGGTCAGCAATGTCTTTATAATGGAATGGGAAATTTTACATTTGTTCTCTTTAGTCTTGGAGTCTTTTGGAAGTAATTTATTTTCTGTCCTTGAAAACTGTTAAATGTTAGTAGTTTCCATAGAAATAAGTGAATTGCCTATTCTTGTTACATCTAGAGATTTACTTTATGCTGTTTTGCTAAATAATGCAGTCTCATCTCCCCATGTTTGTTTATTCTTTGCAATTAGATCAGATTGCTATACAGAATGGAAATAAACTGACTAGTTCTGATCAAGAATTGCTATAAACTAGTTTTGCTTTGCCAGCTTTAACAGGCTGCATAGTGGCATCTTTCAAATTCAGGGTGGAAAGTGTTCATCTCTTCTGTCAACAGTTGGCCAAGAGTAGCTCAGATGATACTTTTTCAGAGTTCAGCCAAATGTATATGCAGCAGTTCTGTAGTTAACCAGGCTTCTTGCCTTCTGACTTGTATTTGGAGACACTAAATACTGTAAAACAAATAGTCTGCATGATGGAACAGTTGGTTTTTTTCTGAAACTGATGCAATATTTTCTTTACTTAGGCTCCTGTTTTTCTGCTCCTGCTAAATTGTGTTTGGCAGTTGGTACAACAGTATCCTCCAGCATTTGAGTTCACAGAAACTTACTTAACTGTCTTGTCAGACAGCCTCTATGTGCCTGTTTTTAGCACTTTCTTCTTCAACTCTCAGCATCAAAGAGACACCAGTGCGGTAAGGGTTTGTTATTTTGTGGATGCAGAGTGTTGGAGAACAAGTTTGACCTATAAACATGGAAAACTCAAAGCTAATTTTTCATCAGCACCTCTTGCCATACTTATTGAAGTGCCTTGAAGGGTGAATGAGAGCAACTTTGGCTGTAAGGAGTAAAGTTCAGGACTTAGGAGTTTATGATGACAGAAGGGGGATATATTACTTCTCATGTGTGGCTGTAGCTTCATGTTCATTGCTCTACAATGAAAATGAAGCTCTTTAACCTAAGAGGAATATCTGGCTATCCTGCAGAGTAAGTTATCTATGAAATTCTTGTATAGCGTATTTTGTTGTATTCCAGAATCAGTATTTCCTGAGTGTTGATTTATATTTGGTTTGTGCTTTTCTCCAGCCTGAGAAGCTGGAAGCAGTGGGAGTATCCTCTGCAAGGCTGCACAGAGATTGAAAAAAAAAAAAAGTAGAGATAACTGTCCTTCATAAATAAAGTATTGATCACAAAATTTAAACTGCATAACTGCAGTGTCCTAACATTCTGCCTGTGTTTGAAGAATCTATCTCCTGCCCAAGTTTCAAAACTTTTTTTCCTTAGATTATTTAACCTTACTTTCAACTGTGAAAGTCTTAATTGCGCTTTTGTTCAGTTACTGAACACATAGAAAGCAGAGTGTTGTTGCAACTCTGTAACCTTTTCTCTGAAAAGCCAGTTCCTTAATTTCACCTTGACTTAGTCAGAATTCCTTTCCAACAGTATTAATTGTGACCTGTTTGTTTTGGCAGAGTGGTGAAAGCCTCAAGACACAAAGTGGTCCTTTCAGATTTCTTACTGTGTGGGACTGGTCTGTGCAGTTTGACCCCAAGGCCCAGGCTTTTCTGAACAACCCCTTTTATGCAGAGAAACCAAAACCAGATAAAAATCAACGGAAGACTGCACGATTCAAGGTAAGATATGTGCTGCTTAACTTCTTTATTTTTTTTAATGACAGAAATATTTTGCACATTTCTTATTTCAAATGTGCTCGCAGTGGAAGTATTAGTACAAAAGTGTGTGTGGGGGTGTTTAATTAATAAAATACATATGGATAATAAAATACATGGAACTTAAGAAACCAGTTTGCATCCACCTCAGTTGTAAATAGCTTTTACAGTAACTATTCATAGCCATGAAGTTACGGGGTTTTTCTTCATACATTTATGCACATAAAGTGGTAAATCATGAGATTTAACATTCAGCTGAGTTGCACTGACATGTTTGAAGGGAGTTTTTCATGTTGTTCCATAGAGTGCCTAACTGAAATACGTAGCAGGTTTATAATTGCCTCCCTGGTTTTGTTTGAGTGTAACTGGAGTGTGTGTGTGTGCCCTCAAGAGAGGGAGAGGGACCAACAACAGCAAAAACAGTCTGGGGTGTGTAGGATTATGGGTGGGCCACCTCATTACTGGAAAATAGCACAAACTCAGGAAAGGAATGTTTGTTTGGAGTAGCCTCTTTCAATTGAAATTTCCCTGTTGGTCAAATTCTGTCCTGTATGAAGCATTCTTGAATGAGACCCTGCCAGTATCATCTATAGCATTCATCTCTTAGGCAGTGTGATGCAATGAGAAACCATTGAGTGAACACTTATAAATCAAGTGCTCTTTGGTTTGTGACTAGCTTAAACTAAACTTGGGAATTTGTAATACTTGAAAGGATTTGGCTTTTTCAGAGAAAATCACTTTATCAGTGTTAGTTCATTGCCATACTTAGTGCAGGGAAGGTATCTGGCAATACTAACTATGCTCTGTGATGTATTTTGTGTATTAGCCATTATAAAATAATGGTTTAGACACAGTCATTGCTTTGCTGTACAGTTTAAGTGACTTTATTGCTTGCAAGAAATTCTTGAATAAAAGTTTGCCTTCCTCTTAAAGCTGCTTTCTGAAGGCCCATTGATATTTATATCGGTATTTCTTTTCTTTCCTCTTAAAGCATCAACGACAACTTTCTTTGCCATTGACGCAGCCAAAGCCTTCCACAAAGAGAGGATTTTTCAGGGAGGAAACAGATCATTTAATTAAAAACATTCTGGGTAAAAGAATTGGCAAGTTCATAAATTCTTCTGATGAGCCTCCTAATAGCTTCAGGGAGTTCTATGAGAGCTGGCATAGCAAACCTGTCGACTATCATGGTCTTCTGTTACCTCGCATCGATGGCCCTGAAATCAAAGTCTGGGCACAGCGTTATCTGCGATGGATTCCCGAAGCCCAGCTCCATGGTGGTGGAACAATAGCTATAACTGCCAAGATCTTGGACTTGATGGAGGAAGTGCAAAGCTTGCAGGTGAAAATGGATGAAGAACATAGTCAAGCTGTTTCTGGAGATGTACATTCTGTTACCACACCGAGAAATTCTGCCCGTTTGTCATCCTTGTTTCCATTTGCTTTACTTCAGAGACAGTCTGTCAAACCAGCTTTGCCCACCAGCACCTGGAAAGACTTGGAAGATGAAGACGACTTGGTCAAGAGAGATGATGAATTTGTTGATCTAAGTGGGGATATGTCATAATGTGTATATAGGTCACAGTATGGATTGTATGTGTCTAAGCTCTGACATTAAATGTTGTGCTGTATCTTCATATAAGGAACTTGAGCAACTGCAACCTATTTAGTGGGTTTGTGGAGTCAAAAAACCTTGATTGGAAAGAACTACTTGCCGCTATTAATTGAGCATGTTTTGAACTTCCATTTCACTCTAATAGTATTTGTTGCAGAAACTTATTTTTAGCATAGGTGTAATAAAAACAAGAGTCTTGGCTGGAGTAACCGTATGGCCACTCTGTTTAAAAAAGGAAAACAAACAACAGGAGAATACTTTCTGCTGTAAAGGTGGAATATGAAATATATACAGGAACAACCATGCTTTCTTAACACCTTTTCCCCTTATGCTAAGACTACTGGAAGTATGATGACTAGGAACTTAATACATCTGCAATTTCTCCCCACATAAAATAAAGAGTGAAAGGTGCAACTAAACTGCATTTACAAACCAGCTTTTGACAGCTGAGGAACAAACCTGTGGTCACCAGGGGTTTTCTATCTACTGTTGCATCAACAGAAGTTGTGTGCTTGCCCCCTCACCTCTCGTGGTGTTTGTCTGTGTGGTATCATCATTGCAGGTTGGCTGCTCTGAGCCTGTGCATGCTCTCAGCTTAGGGTGGGATGCAAAGAGCTTAATGACACATTTCAAATCTTAGTGCTGCTGTGCTACATGCCCTTGCTGCCTTGGAATATTAAGTTTGCTCTTAATGTTAAGAAATGGCCTGACAGTGAGATTCTAATTTGCCAGAGCGGTTTTTCTCCTTTCAGTATAGTGAGGCTTTCCTTTTGACTTTCCCCCATTGATGCCAGTTGCCTTTAAGGCTTTCTGTAGCTTGCACTGAGACCCTCCACATAGCAGGGACAGGTCTTTTCCTGTAATCCTGCAGTGAAGTAGTCTGTTGCCACTTGTCATGGGTTGGTGGTACAGCTTATGAATGTGGCGTTTATACCATAGAACATTTGCATCCTGTTGCTGGATGTTATAACGTACCTCAGTGAAAAAAGCCATAAAGAAATGCTTGTTGACTTGGATCTACTGTGTGTATGTTTATATAAAGTATTTTTACTGCAAATACTTGTCCTTTATAAAGCTGAATATTATTTGACTGTCAAATCTATCTTGAATGCTTAAATTCTAGAATACCCCAAGAACAGATTCAGGTCATAAAATCAGTTACACTAAGAGGCAAGACATTTAGTATTTTCTCTATTCTCATGGCCGTTTAGAAATCCATGCTGGAAAATTTAGCTGGTGGATAAACTGTTGCTTAAATTTGATCAGCTCAGTGAAACTGGGGATATTAAATTTTGTAACTGACTTATCACTTCACACTGAGTTGTATTAATGTATAGCAACAATTCATCAGCAGTCCTCTAAAAATAACTTCTTATATGTTGAAGTAAATGTTTTATTAATGGGGAAAGAGGGAGAGCTCAATGCAGCTATGCCAGACTGAAGCTTCCCAACTCTTTGATTGCCTTAAGTCTTAGTGCGAGGACAATACTTGAGTTTGTAGTCTTTTATTTAAAAATACACTAGTACTTATGCTTTCTTCTTTGATATGTATGATTTTACAGCTAGCACTTGCTAGAAGGGGCTGTACAGCACATTTCCTTCAGACTTAATTGTAATTCATATGACTCATGTATGCAATAACACTTTGCATGTTAAATCAGCAGTGTTTTAGTATGGTGAAGAAATACTTGCCATTCTAAGGTCATTTGGATTCAAGTGTGGGTTTTTTTTAAACTGCCATTAGGAAAAAAATTAAAATGATTTTTCTATACTTTTGATCAAAACTGTTGTAATATTTCAGTCATGAAGATTACATATTTATATTAAAGAACAGATGTTGGACATTTATTTGTACATAAGTTATCAGAAGTATATATAGAAGAGAAGCATATATCTGCAATTGAACATGGGAACACTTATAATGTAGAGTAAATACCATTGTTACCATTTTTCTGCACTGAGGGATTGGAAATGTACTTCATATTTTTACTTCCAGGCTTACCTCCAAGTTTTAACACTGAAAGCAAGCTAGAAGCTTTACAGGTTTTTACTTTCTTGTTATTTCAAACAGGCTCCTCGAAGAGTGTTAATAAAATATACTTTGAAATACTTGTCCTGAAATGAGAATATATGTTTAAAGTCCTATTTTGCAAATGATGTATTAAATCATAGTCAGCTTGACAATCTGCAGTGACAAGGCTTTTCTGGTTATAATCCAGTGGTTTTTACAGACTGTTATGGGGAGGAACCTGTGCAGTTTTGTCCTGGCTATACTTATTGGAGAGCTGCTGTCTGCACAGGAGAAGGGGAAGGTCAATGACATGAGGTAGGATTGGCTGTGGGAAGTTACCAAGGTGATCTAGAAGCTGTCTGCTGAGTGTCTGTATTTGGGGGATTATTAAACAATTTTTATTTTTATCTTAGCAATGTACTTCCCCCATATCCACAGTGAATATGGCGTATACATTGCTAAACTAAGCAACTTCTTGAAATCACCACAGTAGGGTGTTTCTCAAACCAAGTGTATGTTTGAGCAGGGACAGAGAGGTGTCACGGTAAGATGTGGTGTACAAACCAAACAAGTTCCACTCTTTTCAAGATAGTACGAATCGCTAGCCACTGTTCAAAGCCAGCACTAGTGCCAGTCACATGCTCAAAAATCGTGCCACTTGGGGTATTTCTTAAGGGGAGTGTTCCAAGGTTGTGCCAGGCTTGTTCTTGAAGCCCTGTGCAGAACAGCTTGTGCAGCTGCTGCGGGTCATGTTGTAACACAAGGTGTGCCCCAGCCTCACCCACACCTTCTAAAGCCCAGTGAGTGTACTTTGACCACTTGGCTTCGATTTAAGACTGTATTCACTATTGAAAATGTTCGGCTACTGATGTGCAGCAGATTGGAATGGAAACACATATTTTACAAAGGTGCTCACACCAGCTTGGCCTCCTGATCTCTTGCTCCAGCTAAAGCTTTTTCCATTTATGCTCAAAGCATGGTAGCAGACCTTCTTCAGGAGGTAGCATAATACTTTCTGCTGAGGATTTCTTACAAAGGAGTCGTCACACCAGAGGTCACCTTTGTTCTAATCTTTAGGTGGAGACCTCATATGCAGTATTTACAACTTGGTACTGCTTTAAAAAGAATAAGGTTTTGCATAAATCTCGGTTTAGAAATTGAGATGGGCTTCATTTTCTGGGACGGAAAGGAGATTTGAGTAGTGAACTGAGTCTAAAAGCATTCTATATCCACAACTATATGTGCTCTTCCACAGTGAATGGGGCAAGGTGGGGGAGTGGAAGGGGCAAAACCCTTCTTATGGTCTCACATCCTTTTTCATGGTTTATTATAAAGTTAACATCACAAGCACTTTTTGTTAGCATTTGCAGGATGGCAGAATTTGAGAGAGTTACCTTGGAAAGGAGTGGATGCAGATGGTAAGAAGAGCTGATGCTTGAGGTTGAGAACCCATTCTGTGGGGAGGGCCACCACCATGGTGGACATGGAGTAGAAATAGGGTTGTTCAGGCTGTCTTAGAAGCACATGGTAGAGACTACAGATAGTTCTGAGTCCCAGAGGATTCCCTCTGCTTGGGAGGTAACTGACTGGAGTCACAACTTTAAACTTGCTGCAAAGACTGAGAAAACGTTAATAGCTAATAGCTTTGCAAGTGTTTGTGTGGGCAGGGGTTGCCAGCGCTGCCATGTTTTGGGCTGCTGTGGAGCCTTGTTCTCATGTGTAAGCCTTGTGGAACAGCAAATGCTGCCACGTAATTGCAGCATATTGCTCTGCTTCCAGCAGGCATTTGGTTTTTCTGTTTATTGTTCCAGCAATCCAATAAGGGTAAGTAGGTACTTCCCTGAATGTTATGCCTGGGTGCTTAAAGCAGGAGGATAACACATACCTAGGAAATGCATTTGTAAATTTATTTTGTGAACAGAACTATGTCTGATTTCCCATGGCCTTGTCTCATCTGACGATACCACAGTTCCCTCAGCTTTGTCCTTTCTTGTGGCATTTCCTGCCCTTGCTCCTGCCAGAGCATCTTCAGTCTCTACCCATCTCCTCTCTGTTCCTGAGTCGTGCTGTACCAGCAGTGTGCAGGTTTGTGGCTGCTGCTGACCTGCTGCACAGGACAAACTCAGCATCTCAGTTCATGGGGGACCAGGTAAATACACATGACTTGGCCTGACCAGGGCATGCAGCCTTCAGACCAACTCTTGGAATCCACTAATTTTGGAAATAATTTTTTGTCAAATACCATCAAAATTATCTACTGTTTTTTTCAAAGCAGGTGGGTGGAGAGGAACATTGATGAGCTGCCATGTGTGGTTACTAAGGAAATCAGGGTGGGAGAATGGAGTGAGACCCCCTGTGCCTGCAGCTCAGGCACAATTCAAATCAGCAGTTCTTGGGCTAAAAGCAATGCTTCTGTCAAACAGGAAAATCTGCTTTTACAGTAAAATCAGGTATCCTAGTTTTCTCAAGGCAATTATTTTGGGGTTTTTTTGTTCTGAAATAAATTTTTCCTTATGCTGTAAAAGCCAAGATTCAAGCTATAGAACCGCTGAGTTTCCTGGAAACAACTGATGTTTCTGTGAGTTCTGAAAGGTCACTTAAAATCCTTACTGTTATTTCCATCTGAAGGAAATTTCCAACTAAGAACAGCTAACGCTGCTAGAATTAATGTACAGTTTTGCTAGTAAAGAGTGTAAATTTTCAAGTATTTTACAGATACTAGTGAGCTTTTAAATGTCAAGGCTTTGTGGGCTCACTTTGCAGTCAGTGGGACTCATTTCCTTTTGTTTTAGAGGATTTTTTTTCCAAATATATTTATGCATCAATGTGATGACAGAGAAGCTAGTTTTATGCAGAGGGTGTAAGTGCTCATTGCTTCATGTTTTGGTGATGATGCAAGAAGATATTTCAGCTTTCACTGTGACCCCAATTCGTAAATCAAAACAGCATGCTCCTCACCAAGCTCCTTGAGTTCACTACACAGAAGAACCCAGTTTGTTTCCTACAAGCCATTTCTTGCTCCCACCCCACACTTTCCACTGTGGGTTCTCTCTTAAAAAATATCTCTTGCTTTTCTGGTGGCTGTTCATTGAACTTTGGAAAAGACTGGTTTTGTATCTGCCAGCTATACTTAGTTTTCTCTGTTGCAGGGGGTGGTGGGAATACCTGAAAGCCAGACAAGGAGTAGTACTGATGACTTAACCAGTATTCCCAAAGTACAAGGTCCATCACTTCCCTGTCAGTATGAAACATGGGAGCTCTGGAAGTTATCTAACAACAACAACAACAGTAATAATTTGGAGTAAGTAAAATCCTCCTGCACAGCATTTTTTCCCAAACAAAAACCATCAAAGAAGCAGCAGGGTGATAATCCCAAAATGTGTTCTCTAATGCAGCATAACTCCTGTAGTTTCAGTACTTTGCTGTGATGGTTCCTGCAGTGGAGGGTCACAAGTTACCACAGAAGGATGGCCAAAACTCCCACCAGGTTTGGGTCACACATAATGCGGGGCAAATGCAGACAGGCACTAATGGGGGTCCTGCTATCCACTACCCAGCGGTGCCTCCCACCTCTGCTGTTAGCCTCGGGGAGCTGCCAGCTGATTTTATGGAAAGAGGTATTTTGTCTCTGTGGATTTGCTTTCTATCAGATCAGCTTGCTGATCCAAATCACCCTGGTAAGGGTGCAGGGGGAATCAAGGGGAGCAGATGGTTGGAGGATTCCCCTCTCAACCAGCCGTCCCCAGACAGAGCAGATGAGGTGAAAGGTGGGACCACAGGAGCAGGAAATCGCTCTTCATCTGCCATGTTCTTGTAAAAGAGATAAATCCTGGGAACCGCAACTGAAGTGTGGCTAGCTGAAATGTTCTAAATAACATGCACAGCCAACTTCAGTTATTTAATATTTCTGAGGGGAAAAAAGTATGTATATATAAGAAAAAACCACAATGCAAGCTAGCTCTGCTTTGAGGTTTCCTGTAGGAGCCTTTTAGGGTGATTTAAAGTATAGTTGCAATGGATCTGACCTGTTTCAACAGTAGGAGTGTAACTAAGGTAAGCAAACCCAGTGAATTCACTCTCACCATCCAACACACTTTGATGCTCTTCAGACCTGTAGTTCCTTAGGCTGTGCTTTGGTTTGGCTGGCAAAGGTTTTAAACACCATCATCCTCCTGGGCTGTGAGTAAGCAGTGATCAAGGGCAGCTGTTGAAAAGCAAAAATCGTGTTCTGACTTGTAATCTGAAAACAACCATTGCTCGGAAAGTGATGTTGGATTCCTGGTGCATTCCTGCTTTTCTCTTCTAAACTGATTAGTTACTCCCCCATGCTCCTTTAGCATATTTTACTTGTTTGCTTTTTATTTAAATTTAATGCAGGTGATCAGCTTTGTCCATATACGGCCCATTATCTCTCTCAGGTGTAGGATATAGTACTCTCCCTAATTTTTCATGGAAATTTATCTACCTAGTGTTGTTCTGGAGGCAGTGGCCCTTTTTGTGATTCTAATTGCAGTAGAATAGCTATCTGGCAGAGATGATGACAAAAAGGGCAAGTTATTGAAATGAAATACAGTAATACTAATACCATTACTCAATGGCTTGGTATTAAGTAGAGGCTGCATGAATATGCAAACCTCTGGAGTTCTGAAGGTAATAATGACTGCTAGAAACAGCTGAAACACAATTATCAGGGACCCAGACTGACTTAGGCAGCAGGAAATGACTGAACATAAATGTTTTTTATAATCTTTGGATCTTATTAAAGTAATAATAGCTCTGCTTATACTCGCTGCTGACATTAATATTCTGTCTGGGCTGATAGAAATCCTTCCCTTCCTTGACTGTTTTCACTCTCAGTTATTAATATACAACCTGCAGCCTTCCAGCTCCAGCCTCACAAGGCAAATATCTCGCCACCTTCAACACAGGGGCAAAAGTTGACTGGCATCTTTGATTTTGTCAGAGGACCATTGTAAATGACTGTTCCCTGCCAAAAAATTTCTGCTGTAAATTTACATTCAATGAGTAAAATACAATCTGAGGGTATCAAATTAGAGTCAAAAAAGGTAAATTTAATCATAGGACTGAAAAGGAATTCCTTAATACACCTAAACTCTTTCCAGTGAGGAAAGGAGGATTAACGTTCCATGGACATGTGGTGGAAAGGGAATGCTGGCTGGCTGTCCCCATGCAGTTCCTGTGGGAACAGACATCCACTTGGGGACTCCACTCTGGAGCAGGTGGATGCCCAAAGGAGTTGGTGACCCCACGGGAAACCTGTCCTGGAGCAGGGTCCTGGCAGGACCCATGTCCCATGGAAAGAGGAGCCCACACTGGAGCAGGTTTGCTGGCAGGACTTGCTATCCACACTGGAGCACCCTGTTCCTGAAGGACTGCACCCCACGGAAGGGACCCACACTGGAGCAGTTCATGAAGAACTCATGAACTCATGTTGGAGAAGTTCTGGAGGACTGTCTCCTGTGGAAGCAATCCCACACTGGAGCAGGGGAAGAGTGTGAGGATTCCAACCCCTGAAGAGGAAGGAGCAGCAGCGACATGTCTGACTGCAGCCCTCATTCCCTCTTCCCCTGTCCACCTGGGGAGAAGAGATAGAGAAATCAGGAGTGAAGCTGAGCCTGAGAAAAAGAGAGAAGTGTGGAGAAGGCATTTTTAAGATTTATTCTTCTTTACTTATCATTATTCTACTCTGATTTGATCAGCAACAAGTTTGTAGCTGCAAGTCGAGTCTGTTTCACACATGGTGGTAGTTGATGAGTGACCTCTCCCCGTCCTTATCTCGACCCATGAGCCTTTTGTTATGTGTTCTGCCCCTGCGCTGCCGAGTGACAGAGTGGCCTTGGTGGGCACCTGCTATCCAGCCAAGGTGAACCCACTTCAAACACTTAAACAGTTGTAACAGCATCTGTTTGACTGTGTGAGATTTTTGAAAGCTTTTGTGGTGGGAATTTCAGTCCCTTTAGGTATGGCTGAGTTTAAAAGATTTTGAAAATTTATTTCATGTATCTGTATTAGCTTTTGTACAATTCCTTTAACTATTGGTCTGCCAGTAGGTGTCACCCAGGCAGCCACTGATTCATATTTCCCAAGTCTCCTGAATGTCTTCCTGGGCCTGCTGTGAGAAGGTACATTTGTTGCATTAATAAGTGAGTTATTTCAGTGTGGCCATCACCAAATCCTCACTGCTGAGTTACGGAAATCTAAGCAGTCTGTTTCTTATTGGGACAGGGAATAGCTGCTGTCACCACTCGTTGGCAGCTTTGGTGAGCCAGTTCAATCAGATTTCTGTGGGGTGTTCAATGGCAATGAGGAGCATGAAGTGGAGAATTGCTCTGTGGAGAACTGGTAGAGAAGATGCCTTGATAAAGGGCTCTTGGGTCAGGTGCTGGCTGAAAGAGCTGCGTTCAAAGAACTTGTCTGCCTCCAGCTGTTTGATATATACTGTGCTCAAAGAAGCAGGGCTTCTTATATTTTTGAAAATAAACCAAACTGCATCAAAGATGCTTTATTCCTAACTGGAGTAACCTATTGGACACTCAGCTGGCCAACTGCCCAGATCAAGAAAGATCTCTTCCTGTGGAAGGGAAACTGGCAGATGAAGCAAAATTAGGAGTCTTGATTTTTTTTTTTTTATTTTATTTTTGTCAGCTGTGCTAGAGAGATGTAGTAAAAAGTCTACTTTGAAATAGTTTTATCTATGTATTATCAAATTTCAGGGTTACTTCTATGCAGCATTATCTTTCCAATACAATCTTGCCAATGGAAAGTGGTAAAAATGGTATCTTCTTCCCTACAGAGTTTTGGCTCTCCATTTCACGTCCTGATGTTAATGGCAAAATGAAGGCCCTGTTACAGTCAACTTGTAGCACACCTTCATAAAAATTATTTACTGAAGTTTTTATTTCTGTTGCAGTAGTATAGCTGAAAGCAATGTGGCCTTGAGAAGAATCAAAAATAGCTCCTGCCATAAAACAGGATGTTAGAAACACTTGGCACAGTTTATTAGCCTTGTATTAACAAAGACTAACAAACACATATTCAAATATGACATTCATATCTGAGGCCAATTTACAATCCTGGGGTCATGCAGAGATGTAAAAGTAATGCTTTGGTTTTGACTGCAGGATGTTTATGACTGATGGTCAAGTGCCAAGTTGGTTCTCCAGTTCCAGGTGGAGTTTGCAGCTCTGAAAACAGAACCCACTTGACTTAAAGAGGAGGGAAAGTCCTAAATTTGTGTTTCATTTTTTAATTTTTGTTTGTTTTGTGGTGTGTGTTGCTTTTTTGTATGGGGGGAGGGGTTTGGGAGAGTTTTGTGTTTTTTGGGGTGTTTAATTTTTTTTTTTTTTTTTGGTTGGTTGGTTTCGTTTTGTGTTTTGTTTTGTTTTTTACAGAGCTGTGTTTCAGAGTGGGACAATGGTTCCAGGATATGGAGTGCTTTCTTTCCTTTGGCACGGTGCCTGGTCCTGCTTTGTTGCTCTAAGCAGTGGGAGATCACCTCACTGGGTTACAGCCACAGGTGCATTTTTACCATTGAGGCCAGTAGAATATTAAGTGTCTTCAGCTCATGCATTTGTTCCACAGAAACCCAAGACTTGCATTTGCTACTCCATAACAGAATATGAAAAACAAGACTAGTTTTAGTTTGGGGGGATTTTTTAGGGATTTTTTTTTGATTGGTTGGATTTTGTTTCTGGGTTTGTGGTTTTTGTTTGTTTGTTTAATTTTCTCTCTGAAGGGCTTAAATGTGTAATAAATAGCTGTTAATTAAACTCACTGTTTATCCCCTGGCAAGGAGAATTAAGTTGGTGCCTAGAAAAACACGTAGTGAGAAAAGACCATACATACCAAAGTAGGACACCTTGATGCAGACGGCTGACTCATCACTGTGACACATTCTGGGATAAATATGGAAAGCTCAGGTGTCATTTGTTGTGTCTCAGCAAGAGAGAGGTTTATTTTTATTTGTTTCTTCCAAAGATGCCTTGTAAACCAGAGTTCCTGGCCTTCTGCCTATGCAGGTGAAAACACTGGTCCACTGTGAAGCTCCTCTCACTCCTCACTGCAGCCAAGGGATGGTCCCTGTTGTTTGGAGGTTGCTGTACCATGCCAGGGCCACCTTCTTAGGCTGCTGGATGCATTTCTGTTGCCAGTCACCAGCTGGGTTTCTCAACTAACCTTTTGCTTCTAACTTCCATCTCAATTTGTGACCTGTGATAATTCAGCTGCTAATACTTTTTCATTTCTCCTCCCTGGGGAGGCCTCCCCCTGGGTCTCATCTCATCCTGGCTTCACTGTGAGCATCAGGCCACCTCCAATACCTGTGGAAGGCAGATTTTTGGGAGGCTCAGAAGGAGTCTTTGATGTGCAGCTGGTCCTGCAAGTGCCTGCACAAGCACAGCGAAGCAATCCAATGGTCGCCTGCTGTAGGGAAGGCAGTCTTGGCTTGAAGTTATAATGTAACAGTAAATGGATTCAAGAGGAAAGGAAAGCTTCCAGCCTGTTCAAAGATAACACTTGCAACAACTTAGTAACTTTTAAAAAAATAAATATGACAATGTAAAAGCAAGTGGCCACCAGCAGGACAGCAGTTCATATGACGGAACAAGTGATGCAATCACTTTTTCACACTTTCTTTCCTTTTCCTCCCAGATACAGAAAAGAGTTTTGGTGAACTACTCTCAGCCAGGTTTTTCAACACTGTTTTTGTCAGGTTCACTGGCTGTCACATGTTATTTGCTGCCTGTCTGGGCTTGCAGAGAGATGCACCCATCTGCCTGTTCACTCTGGAATCAGTGAGGCATTTGTCTAGTGAGTCCTCTTTCCCCATACCAGCATCCTTAGAAAAAGAGTCATATAAAATTTCCAGCTCTACTGTGTAATTCTGGTGGGGTTTTAGCTCTTTGTGGCTTCAACAGTGAAGTTTCAAATCCCCCATCTTGTTCCTTATTCTATTTTTCAGGGAGGGAAAAAAAAAATGCACTCATAGGCAGAAACATGAGGATGCTATAGATGTACAAGGCTGATAGTAAAATTATCACTTTTTCATGAGTCTTCTGACAGTTCCTGACTATTAATCAGGTCCTGGCTCTGTTTGAGTACATACTGATTGCTACAAATACCAGTTTTAAGAAACAGAAGACATTCTAGAGTCACCTTTCTCTGTGTGTCACAGTTATACCTTGTACATCATCTTCACTTGGATCTGCACAGGTAGTCTTCTGTTTGGCCCATTAGTACACAGAAAAAGTTCTTACACATTTGTAGGCTATTAATGAACTCAATGCAGTCAGTTCTTACAAAAAGATACTTATTCAACTGGACAGCAATAGGTTTTTTAATAACTGGCTAACCTTATAAAGTGTTGTGTTTTAATGCTAAAATGCTCACTGATCTCTGCTATGAAGGTAACATCCTAAACAGCCTTTATCCCAACCATTCAAATTATTATTTCAATTTGCATTAGGAATGTGGTCTACACTGTAGAAAGGAACCCCTGTGAAGAGATTTCTGTTTGAATAGCAGCTCTTTTGCAGCACATTTATTTATTTGCATAGTCAACTGCTTTAAAAGCCATCACATAGAAATGTTATAACAATAATACCATTTTTCAATACTGAAGATAGATATTGTTTCACAGATATTATCCAGTGCAGAACTAACCACACTGAAGAAATGAACGCATGTTTAGCTTGTTTTTGCCCTTTGGGAACCTATTCACAGAAAGAATAGTCTTAAACTTTCTGCTTTGCATTCAGCAGATGCACCAGGATTACAGGTCAAAGCAGAGGTGGCAGTGCCATGGAGTTGAGCACTCCATGCTGCTGAGTGGGGAGTCCAACTGCTGCACTTCCCCAGTCAAAAGCATGTGTGATCTCTCTAAAAAACACCTGGAATTTTCTCCCATTGTCGTAGTCAACTGCAAAAAGTAGTTCACAGCAAGATGGTGAGACATAGTGCTCTCTAAGACTTGACTCGGATTTTGTTCTTCTATGTTTTAAAAGATAACTTTAGCAAACTAATTAGATGTGGTTTGACTCTTGAGTGAATCAGGGAGAATCCAGAGATGTCTGCTTAATTTACAATTATCAATGTTTTTGCTCCCTGGATAGAAGGGACTGTGGAAGGTATTAACACCTGTGCCAGACTTAAAAACCTTCTGGCATTCCCTGTGATCACAACCTTCTGACTGCCACCAGGAGTACAAATCTTCCAGCAAAAGCAGGGTATGCAAGATCTGCCAGGAACAGAACAGAGCGCAATGCACTTGGATGATTTTTCAGGAGCAAAATAACTCAAAAACACAGCTTTATCTCTCTTACAACAGTCTTCACAGAGGCTCAGAGATGGCTGCTGCCAAATATTTCTAGGTTGTTCTTCCATTTCCCGTTTCAGCTGTCACACACCTTTTCTGAGCTGATGTGACCACTAGTTCCTGGAATTCATATTTTTCTCCCCTGCTGCCCCATGGCTCTGCTTGCCTCATACCCGCTGCGCTAAAATTAGCATTCATTATTTGATTCTCTCTTTGTGGGTCTTTGGTCATGACAAGAGGGTGTAGACCTAAACCTACCAAACGCAATTGACATTTATTCTACATGCACACAAGTACTCTCTATTTAGACAACAAGAATACTGCTCAAATCACTATTTATCTTGTAAATTATAACTCTGTGGAAACATTTTCTTTGCGCCATCTGGCATGATGTATTTTTTAATGAGTTGATGAGTATTTATGTGTTATAAGGAACAGATAGTAAAGCATTTGTTACACTAGGATGTGAAATAAAGATTTTTCAAAACTGAACTTGTGTAAAACTCACTGCATTAAATGATTTAAATTTTCCCAAAATATCAATGACATTTTTGGTGAAGGCTTTATGGGACTCGTTTTAGTCAGGGAACATCTGTTAAGAAGACTGAACATTTTTCCTAGTGATGCTGGTTGAACAGGACCCCTGTGTAGAAACAAAAGGACAACTCAATTACAAACAGCACTTTGACTGATACTTTCATCTTTATGATTTCAGTACTGTAATTGCAATATTAAAATAACCAGTCCGGATTCTTGCTGCTGAAGAATCTCACCCAGCCACAAGGAGGAAGATGCTATTAAAATACAAAGATTTTAGCAATGATTTGAACTCAGCAGGAGATAAGAAAATGAGAGGATCTGGAAATACTTGAAAAAAAAGAAAATCCTTTTAAAATGAGCAAATGTGCATAGCACTTTTGCAATTCTGCCTTTAGTCTTTCTAAAATATCTGTCATTCTTTCCCTAAAAATCCACAATTTATTGTATTTGTAGGTTCAAAACTTAAAAGCAGAATGTGCTGGTTTTTAATTCAAAGTCCTTTGAAGATAAATTCTATTACTAACTTAGCAGCTGCATCTGATTTTTTACGAGCTTGGTGTTAAAAAACTAGCACTATGCTGCTGAAAGTAGTAATTAATTCTTCAAATGTTTTAGAAGCCTAAAACATTGTCCTTGAATGAAGGAAAAAGCTTTAAAAGTGGCTTATTAGAAAAGATACATTTGCAAATTTTGATTTTATAAACCTATAATTTAAGCAGTGTCTAAACTGCTGGGCACTAAAAGCCATCAAAAAAGAGTCTGTTGTATGGACAGAAAGAGTCATATCAATAAGTGTTTTTTGCTTAGAAAAATTTGCTGTTCGTATTTGAAAGTCCATTCCTAAAACCAAGAAGAAAAAACTAGCTGGTCTGCACGGACTAGTGAAGGATTTATTTAGGAACCAAAACAACAGTATGAGTAAAACAGGTGCAGCTGAAACTGGAAGAGAGACTCTTAAATGACCACGGTGTACCAGACATGATTTCTATGGTTAGTCGATCATTGATTCTAGCTTCTTCCCACATACACTGTCACACATTAGTCTGCTCATGTCTTATGTCTCTGACCTCCATCTTCTCTCATCGTTCTGATCCTTTCTGATTCTTATTGGAAGTGAAAGTCCTGTTCTTGGAGATCATGCTGTTAATATAGGATAGAACAAATCACAAGATAGTTTGCTTCCAGTTCTATTTTGGTATTAATATCTACTCTAGCACTCAAACAGCATGTCTGCAATCAGCATGGTTTTAAAGACCATTTGGCCTTAAGAAATTTCTCTCTCCCATTGCTCCTGGCCCTTGGGTTTCCATACTTTGTGCTCCTTCAGTAATGATATGGTGCCTATACGTGAGGCTGCCCTGCCCATAGGTCCCTGAAATGCTACACAGGAACATGGCCTTTTCTTGACTGTTGTTTTTAAGTCAGATCCTTGCAGGGATTCAGGCCATGGCTCCATCTGACATTTGTTTTTAATGTTGTAATTGGGAGTGTCAAACTTTCGCTGGAAGGGAACGGAAGACACAGGCAGGAATGTAAACAAGCCTGACTGGTGAAACTGCAGGATGGTGAAGCTATAACAGAACTACCAGCCACCTTCAAGAAAACAACTGTTTTCTTGCTGTCAACTTCAAAACGCGCACATCCTATTCATCTAATTTTCCTTAGAGAGGAAAATCTGCCCAGCAGCATCTCGTTGTGATGCTGTGACAGCAGCAGTAGGATTCATGCACCGTGTCTCAAGTTCCAGAGCCTGGCACATCTGTTAGCTTGAGACTTCTACAACATTTTGCTTTACCCAGCTCTGTGTCATACTCCTGATGGTCAAGTTGTGGTACATTTGTCTGTAGTTAAGAGCATGCAAGAACCTCCTTCAGGTGTAAAATAAAGTTACTCTTTGCCCGACTTGCTGTCCCAACACACACTTGCAATTAGTTCGTCACTCACTTTTCCTGCTGACATGACTGTGGTAATCCCTGCTCCCACAGGGAAACAAATCATGGAAACTGCAACTAGCACAACACAAAGTAAGACTCTAAGACCCATGTCTTTTACTATTTTCCCTTTTTTTTCAACCTCCCAGCTGGCCAGCAACAACTCAAAAACCCCAGCTCCTTTCAAATTCCACTGCATTCTGCCAGATATGGGCTTAAGAATAAACAAGGATGAGTTACAAGGTCAATTTACTGCAAGATGAACAAAATTATTTATAGGGTACAGCCTGAGCTTTTGCCATATTACTTCTTAACAGAATGCTTTGAAGATTTCAGGCCTCAGTGCTCAGGCTGGACGCCACTGGTACTGGGATGGTGGAGGAAAGGGAGCCTGTACCCAACAAAGTGCCCAGTAACAACCAAACAACACAAACCACACATTGCAGTGTTGGGGGCTACAGCCTTCTGAATTCCTGGCAGACCCACAGAGGATTCAGAAATATTTTTCTAATGCTGCTTGGTACTGTAAAATAACTTGCAGGTAAGAAAGTCATGACACAGGATCTCCTGGGTGGGTATCCAACAAGCCACTCCTTTTCATTCAGATTGTTGTTCTGTCTGTCAGTGCTGCACTGCAGTAAAAAAACCAATTTAATTGGTTCAAAATTCAAGTATATCTGCTCTTAATTTTATTTGCACTGAACTTATTAGCTGAAATTCATCAGCTAATGAGTCAAACCTGAAATTAATAATGAAGACATTTGTTTGAAATTACACCATTCAGTTTGTGCAAACCTCTGAGTTTCTAAGTCACAGAAGTGACTGTCAAGTATAAGGAACTTCACAGTACACCTCATCCTAATTAAAATGAAATTTATCAATAAAATTAAAAATTATTAACCTAGAAGTGATCCTAATTTGTTCCTTTTTGTAATAAAATACAGAAAGGTGAGCAAATTAGTAATATGATTAGCAACTATTTTTACAAAAATTGATTTTTACAAGACTGAAAATAATGATGAGTCCTTCAGTCAAACTAAAAAAAATAAATTAAGATTTGCTAATTAACATTCCATCATGTAACCTTTAAAATGCAATCAGGACAAAACATAGAAGTACTTAAATGCCAGACTAGTCTACTGGGACAGTGAAAATAATTGTAGCAGCCCAGTGTGTTCTATTGATAAGAAAGGAGAAATAAAATTGCATTGTTAATTGAAGGCAGGAATTAGAAAAAATGTGAATGCTGTTGAGAAATGCTCACTTTTTTTTCCAAGAGAAAGAAACAGGGCATTGAATGCAGGTCCAAGGTAAATTGTCACAATGATATTACTAAAGTGAAATGTAAGAAGTTTGCTAACATTGCTTTAAAAAGATGTGTTCAACAAATACCTTTGCATTCTGGGGAAATAGGTAAATATTATCAGACAGGACAAAGATTAAATTCTTTCCACTATCAGTGTACTTTAAGAAAAATTTAAACACCAGTACTAAAGCTAGGTAATTCATATCAGTAGGCCAGGATAGTTTGCATTCAGCTTTTTGAAAGAGCTTTTGGAACCCCTTTTTGATCTATAATTCTCAGGAAACCTTGGGAGTTCCAGAGAACAGGAAGAAATGTAAGATAATCACTATGTTAAAAAAAGGCAAAAGGGATGGCCCAGGCTAATTACATGCCTGTCGTCTTGATGGTAATCCTCGGCAAAATATCCAAGTGGATCATAGAGGTCTAAATTAATAAATATTTGAGTTTAATTACAACTCAGAAAAGACATTTCCAGAAAACAGATCTTGTAATGCTATTGTGGTGTCTCTTCTTTAAGCAAATGTTTATTTGATAAAAATAATGGTGATGTTATATCCTTAAGCTTCAGTTTGGCATTTGAGCTGGTACAGCAGGATGTTTTAATTAAAAAAAAAAAAAAGCAGAAGAATAAAAAAAGTCAGAATGTCACACAGTAAGCAGACTGTGAATAATTAGCAGGCTTCAAAATACAGAAGAGGAACAATCGTCAAACACTCCCAAGACTGAGCCAGATCCTGTGGGGATCAGTATTGTCCATCTGCTATTCTTTCTCATGCTATACCAAATTGTTACCAAGTCATAATACCAGGGAATGCAAGGAATGGGGATGTGATAAAAAATGGAGGGTAAAGTCTCTTCCAGAGCGACTGAGCTCTCAGTAAACATGGTCCAGTTAAAAAAACCTAAACCAACAACTCACTAAAAATAATTCTCTATTTATTAACATATTTTATTTATATATTAAATATATGGTTTACATATGTTTATGTATCTCACCATAGTCAAATGCAATATTCAAACTGTGAATTAGAGTTGTAGGCCACCCTTGCACCATGAGCATCTTTATTCTACAATAAAATACACTGCATGGAAACCTATATGGGATTTAGCCTTAAGATTCTTTTGGGGTTTTTGGTGTGCCACGTATGAAAGGACTAAAGGTTTGAAAAGGTGCTCATTGACACCAGAGCTGATGGACTCCATCTCTACAGTTTGAAGTTAAAACTGTTGAGAGCTCACCTGAATTCACTTAGGTGTATTTGTGTGGATAGCTAGCTAGCTAGATAGACAGCTACACAGAATGAATCATGGAATCACACGGGTTGCAAGAGACCTTAAAGATCACCTCATTCCAACCCACTGCCATGGGCAGGAACACAGAATCACAGAATCAATTAGGTTGGAAAAGACCACTCAGATCATCAAGTCCAACCTTTGACCGAACAGCACCATATCAATTGGACCATAGCACCAAGTGCCACGTCCAGTCTTCCCCTGAACACCTCCAGGGATGGTGACTCCACCACCATGGGAATGGGCAGCCCATTCCAGTGTCTAAACACTCTTTCCGTGAAGAAATTCTTCCGAATATCCAACCTAAATCTCCCCTAATGCACCTTAAGACTGTGCCCTCTTGTCCTGTTGCTTATTCCCTGGGAGAAGAGACCAGGCCCGTGTTTGGGACTCTCGAGGGGGGATGTGGGTCCGTGTTTGGGGCTCACAGGGGAGATGTGGGTCTGTGTTTGGGGCTCACAGGGGAGATGTGGGTCCGTGTTTGGGGCTCACAGGGGAGATGTGGGTCTGTGTTTGGGGCTCACAGGGGAGATGTGGGTCTGTGTTTGGGGCTCACAGGGGAGATGTGGGTCCGTGTCTGGGGCTCACAGGGGGGATGTGGGTCTGTGTCTGGGGCTCACAGGGGAGATGTGGGTCTGTGTCTGGGGCTCACAGGAGTGATATGGGTCTGTGTTTGGGGCTCACAGGGGAGATGTGGGTCTGTGTTTGGCTGCACCCGGCCATCCTCAGGGGTCCTTCCCACCCTTGGCGAGCTCCGTGACTCCGTGAAGACAGGGGGGACCCCCCGGAGCACCAGGGGCATCCCCAGAACACCAGGGGCATTCCTGCAGCTCCACAGGCAATCCCGGAGCACCAAGGGGACCCCCACAACCCCAGGGGCATCCTCAGAGCCCCAGAGGCACTCCCGGACCACCAGAGGCACCCTCATACCCCCAAGGGACATCCCCACACTCCCAAGGACACCCCACACCCCTAGAGACATCCTCAGCGCACCAGAGGCATTCATGCAGCCCCCCAGGGACCCCCACACCTCCAGGGGCATTCCCAGAACACCAGGGGCAGCCCCACAGCCCCAGGGGCTCCCCAGATCCCTCCCCCGGCTTTCTCCCGGGGCTGCCCGGTGGTTCCCGGTATTCCCGGTGTGCCCGGCCTGCAGTGCCTGGTATGCCCAGTGATACCCAGTATTCCCAGTATTCCCGGTGTGCCTGGCCTAGGCCGCAGTGCCCGGTATGCCCGGTGGTTCCCGGTATTCCCGGTATTCCCGGCGGCTCCCGGTATTCCCGGTATTCCCGGCCTAGGCCGCAGTGCCCGGTATGCCCGGTGGTTCCCGGTATTCCCGGTGTGCCCAGCCTAGGCCGCAGTGCCCGGTATACCCAGTGGTTCCCGGTATTCCCCGTATTCCCGGTGTGCCCGGCCTAGGCCGCAGTGCCCGGTATGCCCGCTGGTTCCCGGTGTTCCCCGTATTCCCGGTA
>JAWMRC010000089.1:63182614-63216720 GCA_035584755.1 Thripadectes ignobilis
CCGGTATGCCCGGTGGTTCCCGGTGTTCCCCGTATTCCCGGTATTCCCGGTGTGCCCGGCCTAGGCCGCAGTGCCCGGTATGCCCGGTGGTTCCCGGTGTTCCCCGTATTCCCGGTATTCCCGGTGTGCCCGGCCTAGGCCGCAGTGCCCGCCGGTTCCGGGGCCGCCCCCGCGCGCCGCTGCCACATCCCGCGCTGACGTCACCCCGCCCGCCGCCATATTGAACCGCCGCTGCCGCCAGCGCGGCCGCCCCGGCCCCGGCCCCGGCCCCGCCGCCCATGAGTGCCCCCGGCCGGGCCGCCTAGGGCCGACCGCCACCGGCACCGGCCCTTCCCTGCCCGCCCCTCCCCATCACACCCCCTCGCACCCCGGCCCGCCGCCGCTCCCCGAGCCCCGCCGTGTCGCCGCCAGCCATGACTTCCCTGACCCAGCGCAGCTCGGGGCTGGTGCAGCGCCGGACCGAGGCCTCCCGCAGCGCCGCCGCCGCCGCCGACAAGGAGCGGGGCGCGGGCGGCGGCTCCGAGGACGAAGGGCGGCGGGACGAGCCCGGCGACGACGAGAAGGGCGACTCCAAGGAGACGCGGCTCACCCTGATGGAGGAGGTGCTGCTGCTGGGCCTCAAGGACCGTGAGGTGCGGCCCGCGGGACACCCCGGGGGCTTAGGGCTGGGGGTGGGGGGTGGAACAGGCTCGGTGTTTCGGGGGAGGTGAGGACAAATTGCTCGGGTTTGTGGGGAGGGGGAGCCTGGCAGAGTGTGGGGGGTTCGCAGCGGGGCTGTCACATCCATAGGTACGAGGGGATATATGATAGGGCTCGGGGCAAGACGGGGACGTGGAGCCTGAGGCCAGCGCGGGGCTGAGAGGCCGGGGTGGATGTGGCACATTTATACTCCTCCTGTTACAATATAGCTATAACGGGGGGGTCCCTTTTCTCCTGTGGATCTCCGTAGTCCTTTGGGGGTTCTCAGATACTCTAGGATGCTGGATGCCCTTTCCACTAAGACTTTCCGGAGTAATGTGTGTGAAAACTGTCACAATTTGAGGGAAGGTTATTATGACAAAAGTGGGCTCTGAGTGATGAGAAGCGTGTCAAAATGAGGAAATGGAATTATTATATAAGTCTGTGTTTTTGCCGGTTTCATAGTTAATGGTTTGCCGTGGTGCCATCAATAAGTCATTGAGGAAGGTGCACTTCTACCAGTGTGTCAGATTTTTGTTTCATTTGGAAGAGGCAATCCATATAGAAAGCACATACACTGCGGAATACCAGTTCTGCTGAAGCAATTTACTTTGATGTGGTGTCTTGTGAAGTGTAATGCACCTTTATTTTCAACATGAGATAGATTATGGATTTGATTAAGCAACCTGCCTTTTTTTTTTCTCCTTGTGTGATAATTAATTAATGCAGTTCACTGATTTGGGTGAAAGTCTCTTGAAACTATGTGTGTTCAAGAGAATGGAATAATAAGGGAGGGAAGCTCGTAAGTTATATGCTCTTTGGCAGTGCATTCCATCTAAAATAAACTTGCTGGCTCATAGTGAGTAAAGAGTAGTTTTCATGGTTAACAGTTTCTTTTTTAACACGTGTAGATGTATTTTTGTACATACCTGCTGCAACAACATTTAATATCTCTCTCAGATTGTATGTTTTAGGCCTTACTTTTGTAGCCCCATTTTCCCAGGTGGACCTTCCCAAGGTATCTGATAAGACTGAGTAGATACTCAGTGACATGGGCTTTCACCTGTTGAAGACTTGTGCATATGTGCGTTTTTCTTTCTACACACCTGAATAGTAGGGGGAAAGTAAATTAGGTGTGGCAAGAGATTCCTGGCAGGATTGACTAGGAGGTTTTACATTGGAGAAAGTGGGATAAACTGGGTGATCTTATTGTTTTACTAGGGTTGTGTGCCATATATGCTGAATCTGTGGGTCTTATGCTGTAAATATTTCAAGGTAGGGAGCATTATGTCTGCCTAGAAAAGAATATATGGCACAAGTCTTCGTGATATATCAAAAGGTAGAGGTAGACAATCGAGTTTTGCAAGAGTGTGCAGCAAAGTTACAAATTATCTGACTTTGCTAAGTGCAGCAGTGACATACATTGCAGATAATCTAATATTCTTTGTATGGAAAAAGGAATTGAGTGATTACAGTGGCATGGATCTCCATAACTCCCTTGGAATTTTGCAGTGTAGACATCAGACAAAAAGAATGATAATGTCTCTAGGGCAGGGGGCTTAAGGGCAGGAACTGTAGCCTACCCCATTTCTGAGCTTTGTTAGACATGAAGCACTGGGATTTTGACTTTGGTTTTTGGTCTGCTTGTACCTCTGTGTACAGGCTACACTATATAAATTACTTGCCATGTTTTCTCGTTTCAAAACTGGGAATGAAAGCGTAGGCTTGTTTTCCAAGAGGAGTTTTTTGTTTGTTTGTTTTCTATTGTTCTAATGATAAGTATGCAGAAGTAACTTACTCTACATATCTGGAAATGCTTTTTGTTAAATCTTTACTTTCAATAGAATTGATTTACCATAACATTTGTGTGAGACTTTCTCAAGAGAGCAAGCAGAGAAAAGCAATATAGGGTCTGTAAAGTGTGACTGTGAAATTATACAAAGTGTAATGGGCAGCCAAAGGCAGGTTTATGAGGTACAAGCTCAATTGAAAGCCAGTAAATTTAAAGCTGATAACATGCTTCCTTTTTATTCCAACAGGATGAAGCAGAAGTAGTCTGCATTGGCCAAAAAATATATAAGTAAGAAATAAAAAAATGAGGACTCTCATTTGACCAAAGAACGTGTTTCCCTAAAAATAGGTTTCCTCTTGGAAAAGTCACTGATAAATGCATTGATAATGTTGCTTTCAGATTTTTAGTTAATCTTTTTTTACGGAGTTAAACACTGGTGAGTATCGCTTAATTTTGTATAAATTGTATACAAAATACCTCACATATGCAGAGCTACTATTTATGATTTTAAAGTGTAGGTGGAAGAGTCTTTACTCTTAGGAGGCAGGTTTTTTAGGAAGATCTATTCAGTGATGGATTGAGGAGTTCAGTATTTATAAATTGTTATATATTTATGTGAATAAATCACATAAATAACATCACTCTCTTCAGGAGAGAGTGATCGTTGTAAACAGCCACAGCAGAACTTTTTGAGTTGTTGCCTGGTTGCCACTGCAGAATGGATTTGGTGTTGTGAATGTCTGGCAGCCGTAAAACAAACACACCACGCCTCAAACCCCTTCCTAATGTGTGAACACAATTAACTGCATTTGAACATGCCTCTTGGACATGGCCTTTTTTGTTTGTTAATGTCATGTCTCCCCACCAGTTTGGCCTAATTAAGTTCTACTCAGTGTATGTATTCTAGTTGCTCTTTTCCACCAGTAGTTCCTCTTCCACGTATATCTTCTTTGTAACTGTTTCTGTATCTGCCAAAGTCAAGATACGTTACAAGGGATATGTGCTGAAATGTGTGCATACTTACGTAACATGGCAGATGCTGTGTCCCTGAAGGAGCAGGTAATAAACTGGAAGAAAATAAATTACTAAAATTTTTCAGGGAAGTGTCACAAGAGCACCTACATGTATTTGGAAGCCTTTCAGAAACACGTCCGGGAAAAGGAGTCATGTTCATCCGTTTAAAGCAGAGCAATAACCTGTTGCTATAGGAATAGAAAACACTCACTGAAGTAAACCACTGTGCTGTATCAGGTAAAAAAATAGTGTTGTGGTATGACAGGTCAAAGCCACAGCAAAAGGGAATTATTGTGTAGAACTGCTGAAGCATCCAAGGTCATTACTCCTAAAAGAAAGGAGTGATAAATATTAAAAGTTAGATTATAGCTTATCTAAAAATGATAGTTAAGAGATGAGTACAGGGTAGTTTGTTCACTCCAGGTCCCCCAGACATCTCGTAACTCAGTCCCATAAAAACTGAGAGGCTGCCAGATGGCTGTTCTATGTAACAGTTGCTCCACTGAAGTTCATTTAAGTTTTCTGTACATGTGATGGTTTTATCACCCTTTGTTTTTGGAATTTTCTCTTAGTGCTAGCTGGGAAACTGTTCTAGAAGCAGCACACTGCTACTTCTATCCTCTATACAATTACCACAGCTTAACAAATTAAAGCAGCTAGAGAGACCTGGCACCTACCAATATAAAATATTTATTTGATCTGTAACTAATTCCTGCCTTGCTGAAAGAGTACTCATATAAAGTGTTCTGAAATAATAGCTGGGTACTGCAATCTACTGCAACAGTAAATAGTTCCTGGGGTTTTTACCATTCCTTAGCTGAAGACTAAAATGTCATTTGTGGGAGTGAAGTGACGTTAAATCACTTTGTTAGGTACGGAAATTGTCTTGGATTTTTTTACTTATGTTTGGCCATCAGAAACTTGATTTATTGATGAAAGTTTGGCTTTGCAGCATAGCTTTACGTCCAGATAGTTCATGTGAAGGTCTACAGATTACTATATTTTTCATTGTATTGAAATAAGCTATTAGAGAGCTAGTTGGCCTGCTTCAGATGGGTTATTTTGTATTGATCACAATAGTGTTAAAATGTAGTTTATTCTTAAAAATACGAGTGTCTGGATTTATTTCTGAATTTTGTATTTTAATACTAAAGATACTTTTGCGAAAGGTGAAATAAGAATTTTGAAAACATTCAAAATGTGGCTGACATTTTTCCTGCTCTTAAAATTTGACTTTCTGAAACTCGTGATACAGAAGTCTGAGGGTTTTTGCCTGTGTAACAAATGATCAGGCTTTAAAAAATTTTCATATCCTTTCAGTTTTTTTTTCCTCTCATTAAAAAAAGTTTCAGCAACAGGCTGAACGACAACTTGGAAGCGCCCAAGTTTTGCTGGAAAATTTCTGAGACAAACAAGTGTAACATGAAGAGGCGTCTACTGGGACTTCATTCGCATTGAAGTTGAGGAATGATGTATGAATGTGTTGAAACTTTGACAAAGACGTGCTTTTTCTCAAATGTTCAGGGCCTAATAACAACAAAGTGTGTAATGTCTGTGGTGAAAAATCCTTTCTTTCATAGTTGCCTACCTTTTTGGTCTTTTTTTATTTTTATTTTTTTTTTAAATTTCTTGTCCATACATAAGTTACAGGCTAGGAAAAGATAGGAGGTGTGGGAAAAGGTGTACCCCAGTTTTGTTTTCTAGAAGATGCATTAAAGTGCCTCATTACTGTGCTGCTGAGTAAATTCAACTTTTGAGCACTTTGGAAGATATGCTGATTTTGGAGCAGCTGTGTGCAGTTGGTGTGGTTATCTCTGCTCTTACAGCGTGGCTAATCTGTAATCTATAGGTTTTTTTCTGTGGATAATTTTTAGTGTGGTGCAGTCCCTTTTTCATGTCAAGTTGTCTAGTGTAGGGCAAAGACGAAAGCATTATCAAAGCCTTTCCAGTGATGCTTTTCAGTTTTTTGAAGTGCTCTTAAACAAAAAGCTTTAACCCTGGAGTGCTCATAAAAACACACCATAACTCTTCTTTCTCTCCCTATAGCAAGCTGCTTTAATTAAAAATTTTGCATGAAGTATATGTAAAAAATATTGCTCTTCATTGCTAGAATGAAAATAATAATGAAATGGAAACTGGTATTTTATATTAAAGAAATAGTGGTATTTTTTCAGGTGTTCTTTGATCCTGATGTAGTTTTATTGCAGTATTTATCTCAATTGGTCAAGCTCCATGTAGCGGGATATCCTTGCAAGGCTAAATTGGCCAGACTAAGTCCTATAGGCAGTATATTTAAGAATTACTTTCTTATTTACAAAACAAATAATTACTACAGCACATACTCACTTCTCTGTGGCATTACTGAGAGAGGGAAAGCTAGTCTGGAGTAGATGTCTGGCTTGATTTCCTCTTCATAGGCAACATTCTCAAGTAAGTTTTCTTGTAACTTTTACTAAAGGAAGAAAAAAATTAGTCAACTTTTAGCTGGGTTTTTTCTGGCTTGCAAACAGGTTTTGGATAAATTTCAGTAACTTGCTGTCTTTCAGAAATATTCATAAAATGCAACTGCAGAATGATTCCACGTACACTTTTCAGACAGAAAAATTATGAGGTTACATGTAAAATAGTGCATGTCTGTGTACTGCATTCTCTTCCTCTAAGTGCACTGTATGTAAGGCTGGATGAGTAGGAGGCCAAAGGTGTGTGGTACTATCACTAGTATTGTGCATACCAGATCTTTCCCACCTCCCCCAGCATATCCTGTACTAAACTACTGCATTTCACCTTTTTTTTTCTTTCCACCTCTGTTTGTGATGGACTATTGAGTTAATAAAATAGTATTCCTTGTAAGCTAGAACTTTATAATTGGAGAGGTGTTACGCTCGAAGCTCTTTTATTATTTGTGGATGTTACAGGATTTATTCATCACAGTGAGAAATTAGTCTGTTGGGCTTTTTGCATATCTTTCTGTTGCTGATACTCTTAAGCACTTGTAAGCTCCTTTTTTTTGCTGTACACTTTCTAGTCATCTGCCTTTATGGTCTCACTAGATAGCATCATGTGGTTGTGTTATTTACAGAGTCCTTAACTGCCAGGCTTTTGTACATGGGTTGCACCAGAAGGTCTGTGTTTAGCCTGTCACTCCTGAACAGCACAGCACATTGCACTTTCATTTC
Organism: Thripadectes ignobilis; assembly: GCA_035584755.1. Lineage (NCBI taxonomy): Eukaryota > Metazoa > Chordata > Aves > Passeriformes > Furnariidae > Thripadectes > Thripadectes ignobilis. The sequence goes on from JAWMRC010000089.1 coordinate 63,189,275, forward strand.
TTAATTTCAGCAGACACTTAATTTTACTGTGGCACTTCCACACTGAACAGTCCCTACCATGAGAGAAGCACTCCGTACACATTACGCTGTAATTTCAGTATGTCTTCTGCATTGGACAATGGAGAAGGCAGGTATATAGCACTTATTGTCTAGGTTGAGGAAAATGCCACGTTCTATCCATGTAAATCACTTAGGAAGGGCTGGCAACAACTGCTTTGCCTGTGCTGGATTTTTAATTGGGACTTCTGCTTTAGCAACTTCTGCAGACTGTGACTGAGATTTTTGATTCACATTTGCTCTGTGTTCAGCACTAGCTGGAAGAAGTCGTTCCTTTGAATGTGAGAACTGTGCATGAGTGGATTTTTTTTTTTTTAAATCTCATAATGAAAATGTTTACATAGCATTATTATGAAATACTGTTTATTAAAAATTGTTTGCATATGGACAAGTGAAACAAGAGAGAAACCTATCTAAAAAGAACAAACTGAGAGGAAGCTAGCAGAGTTCAGACAAAGAAGAGGGGAATCTCTATCTCTTACACTTGTTTTTTTTGAGACCCAAGACATTACTCTGGAAGTCCATCCACATTAATTACCAGATGCAGATTCCTCAAAATTAAGCATTATACAGCTTTCCAGTTTGTAATAACACAGTGCTTTACTCAGTGTTTTAAATTGTGACTGATGTAGAAGAAAAGGCAAAAGAGAGGGTTAACTGTTTTATTGGAGGCTGATATACTGTTTTTATAAGCCTGGAGGAGGGAATTATATTTTTAATTAATGTGGCCTAGTTAGTCAGAGATAGTGAAACCTCCATATATTATTTAGTCAGCCAATAATGGACCTGCTTTGTGTCTGTGAGAAGGACATACCAGATTTAGGTTTTTCCTACTATTTTTAAGAGAAGTGTACTGGACCTCGCTGCGATAGAGTTAATTTTCATCATAGCTGCCATTATGGTGCTACGGTTTTGATTTTTGACCAAAACAGTGTTGGTAACATACCCCCTGTTTTTTCTGCTGCTGAACAGTGTTTGCACAGTATCAGGGCCACCTCTGTTTCTCACTCTGCCCACCCCCTCGGGGTTGGTAGGTTGGGGTGTGCAAAGGGGGGGAAGCCACAACAGCAGACCCCAGCAGACCAAAAGGGTACTCCAGCCTGTGCCATGGTTAGCAATTAAAAGAGAGGGCAGAGAGCAAGGTAGGTGGTCATTGGTTTGGGACTGCCTGGACATCAGTCTGCTCATGGGATGTGGTGAACAGGTATTTTGCATCACTTTGGTTTATATTTTCACTTCTGCTGCTCCTGTTTTCTCCCCCCATCCTGTTGCGGTGATTGGGGGAGCAGTTATGAATGACAGCTGCCAGCCAGGGTCAGCCCACCACTAGGAGACAATAAGTATGTACAAGGTGTGTGCTGTAAGATTCTGGGTTGTTAGCAGGGTCTGAGCTGTTTTTCTGATCCTGCTGTATTTGCTTAGTGCTATGGGAAGACTTGGTTTTTTGAGTGAAATAATCTGGCATGGAGTATTTAAGCACCAGTTCTAATTGAATGTTTCTTTCAAATAAATGTCAGATTTTACACTCAGTGACAATAGGTGGTAGAGTACAAATCAGTTGGTAGAAATCAAAGGTTGTTGGACAGACTATTTGCATCTGTATTTTGCACCAATATGGAGAACAGAGATTGGACCATGACGGAAGGTGGCTTTGCAAGAGCCATGCAAATATTTGAACTTGTTATCTGCTTGTGTATACGCTTAATCATGATAAAAGTTTGGCTTCTAAGTTTGTCTTTTCATTTCTAAATGAACAGTCAGGCTCTTAAGTGTTGATTTAATCAGAGGTCTCATAAGGGTTCAGTATGTGTTAGTTGTCTTCTCCTTAGCAAAGTTAGGGTTTTTTATTATCTTAATTTTAGTGAAAGATGTGCCTGTTTAACATATGCCTCTGTGTGTGCTTGAAAAGGTGGGCAATAACATTTGGCTTTAAAGCTTACAGCAGTTGCTGTTTGTTACTTATTCTTAAATGCAGTGGCAGGTTAATCAAATACCTGACAAGTTTCTTGTCAACAGTACTGTGCTTTGTAGAATATGTATGCATGCTTTCCTAAAGTATTTCTAGTGTTTGAGTGTTAGAACACTTCAGAGATTTCCCTCACTATCTTATCTTCTATTTATAACTAGAGTACAACTTATGTTCCAGTAAATGGCTAATGATTTCATTTGCATCAAAAGAGGAAATCAAGAGGGACTGGAGTCAGAGACATCAAAGCCCTCACATTGTAATATTCCAGTAATAAACACTCCTGCACTCCAGCTTGCATTTCTTTCTTAAACAGATAGTAATTTTCAAAAGTTTCAAAGGTCAGGATGTATTATTAGATGTTCCTGCAAGCTTCTGGGTTGAGAAGGGGTTGGCTTACTTTAAAGGTCAAATTTGCAGTCAAGAGCCAGTTTGATATAGGTTGACAAAGACCTGTAATCTAATGTGAAGATGAATCCAGTTTATTTTAATTGCAAATGCCTTGAAGTTTGAATATTTTTCCTTTGACATGTGAGAAAACACAGAATATTCCTCTAGGTGATGTCTTAGTTGAATGTTTTTTTAGCATTCACAAGTTTTGGGCATCTTGTTTTTATTATTAAGTTTGCTGGTGACACTAAATGAGGAGGAGCTGTTGGCTGCCTAAAAGTCAGAGAGATCCTGCAGAGAGACATTAACAAATTAGAGGGCTGAGCAATCACCAACTGTATTGGGTTTAAAGTCTAATAGAGAGTGTCCAAAGGAGACTGTGAAGATAGGCTATAGGATACAGTTCTATGATTTTTGAGGGATGACTCATAAAGGGGTCAGTTGGTTCTCACTGGAGTTTAGGGTGCTTTATATGTTTAGTCCATCTTAGATTGCTGAAGCTGAATGAGAGGTTTATAGAACTCTGTATAAGGGTGTAGCTGAGGTGGAACAAATGCCAGTTGGCTGCACAACAGGAATTCTAGTATTGACCAGCATTTCTATTTGTCATTTTTGTGAGGCCAGTTTGTTTATTGTTATGTTGTGAAGCTTCTTGCAACAATATGCTGGGAAAGACTCCCAATTTTTTTTTAAAAATATACCTTATTTCTAAGGTATAATCTAAAAATTATGTGATTGAAACTAGGTTTGACTGTAAAACTCAGATGTCAGATTTGCTGGACAAATACTTTACAAAATATGCTCAATATTAAATTAAGCGTCTTTGACATCAATCTTGCTGACTCCCACAGTATTCAACAGATTCAATATAATTATTTATTCCTTACAGAACTATGATGTTCTTAAATAAACTACTAGCTTCTAAGAGTTTTTCCTAACTAAGAATCTATAAATTTAGTAACACAGTTACTGACTTCGATTTGCCTGAGATTTCTGTTTATAGTTGTATTATCACAGAGATTTACTTACCTGCAAACATATCAGTCAGTTTTTCTTTTGACAATAGGTGGTTCCAACCAGCAGTTTTACTTTCTACAAAGGATAGGAGTGACAGAGTCATGTACGGGTTTTGGAAGCCGATGTTCACTTGCTGTTCTTTGTCCTCTCCTACCACTGTCAGCTGTTATCTGCATTTAATCCAAGAGAACAGAGTGTTTTTGTCATAGAAGAGTGCTGATGATTGATGCATCTGGAATTCTTAAAATTATGCTTTTGGGTCAACAAAAAGGATTGAAATTCTGTGTTAAAACATAACTTACATTAAACCAGGTACTTTTGTTAGCCTTTCTGTATACATCTTGCATTTATTTTGTATTTTGCCTATTTGGATTTGGGAATAGCTTTAACGAGATGTGTTGTAGGAGTTCTTCAGGTAATAGAAGTGCGTTAAAGAATCCAGAGTAATACTAGTAGTTGTTGAGAGACTACATAAAGGAAACAGTATATTAAGAGGATACTTGGTTTTTTTGGGAATATAATAGCCCTGTCCTTTTTAGTCTGCTAGTACTCTTCATTAAAATTGAAATACTTCTAGCAGTGTTCATCATCAGCAGTCATAGTTTTGAAGCAGATTAAAGTTGTAAATTTGCTCCCTACTGATTCTTGGGTTGGAGATAGGATGCAAGGGGAAGGAAGCAGATGTCTAACGTGAAACTGTGGCAAATCAGAGTTCCTAATAACTCTTAACCTGCGGCAGTGCACCTGGACAGTGTGTGTTGTTACTCCTTTCCCCTCTGTCTTCCCTAGATGTCTTTTTGTATTTAAAAAAACTACTTCTTCAGAGAGGAACTCCTTCACTAAAGTGTCAGTTCTGTTGCAACTGAGAGTAAGTCCTTTAGGAAATTCAACTTGCCACAGCACATATTTCAAGATAAATTTTCTCTGCCTGTCTTTTGCAGTATGTTTCAAATGGGTGACAGAATATGATTTTAGATCATTATGTTCTGTGTGTACTTTGTGTTAGCTAGTAGTAGGCCTAAAGGAACTTTCTATTGCTTCAGAGAGTTGGAAAAGGATGCTATTGCTGTCATCTCAGATTTAAATAATTTAACTTCTAATTTTTGATCATAAGGTTAATCTGCTGAGTTCCAAAGCAGGGATCTGAGGGTAATGATGAATATAGAGCATAATACCTTAAGCTTTATGCTTTTTATCTTTTGTGAGCAGATTTTGCCCATGAATGGCTTCAATAAAGGTACACCAATAATGTACAATTATTTTTTTCTTGCCCCCAGTTCATTATCCCAAAGACTAAGTGAATAGTTTTATCAGTGACTATTCAGGTTGTGAAAATTGTTCAGGTTTTGAATGCAGTTTGTCCATTGAACTGTGGGTTGTCACTGAAAGGGATGTTTTTGCCTTTTGCTGCATGTCCCAGCCACATTCGTCCCCTTTCCTGTGCTGTCTCTGAAATTTGTTCACCAGCCAGGTACATCAGATGAGGAAACTGACCACTAGCTCTTAGACAGAACACTTTCTTATCTGGCTGACTACACAAATGCTGCTGTGGGCTCAAGAGAGTACAGCAACGTGCTTCCACGGAGTGAAAAAAATACTTTGTCATCAGCAGCAGCTCATGCTTTGTTGGACTGCTTCCTTGGGTTTGGTCCTCAAAGGGCTAAAAATGAAGACATGGGGGAGGGCATACTTCCTCCAATTACGTGGTTTTGTGCAAGGTTAAAAAGGGATGTGGTGACATTGATTCGAAAGGTCAGTAAAACTGAAATTAATCTCTCCAGGAAAAAAAAGGTGTTGTTTCTAAAGAGATGCTTGTGCTGGCAAAACAGCAAAAAACTGGGATGTCATTTTGTCCTCAGTTTCTTTTCCTGCTTTTTTCCCCTCAGTATTTCTCTCTGTAACTCTTAGTACTTCTAAGAAAAGATAGCTGAATTTATGTATATACATAAAGACTGAGTCTTTCTCAGAATTGAGATAACTATGCAAAGTGAGCAGGCAGGTACATTCTCCCTTCATGACACATGGTGTATGAATACTAGACATAAATATGCTCTTTGTGCTGTCCAATATGAAAATCAGTTCATAAATAATTTATATCAGCAGATGACTGTTTACCTTGTCTAATCCTACAGATGGCCTGCAATCACTTTGAAATGTTTTTATCCAACTTCTACATTCACTTTAGTTAGACTATGCATGTCTTGACAGCTGTTTCTTCTTGTTCTCATCTGAATGTAGAACTGGACCTTGTGTGTTTTACAGGTCACCAAAATGTATTTTTGTTATACTGGCATGTATGTTTGGTGAGGGCAACTATTTCAAGCTAGAGATAATTACCCTCAGTAACTTCCCATGACACCAGCAAGCACAGAATATTTTCTAGTGTGTTTGTCATCTGTGATTTCTGAGAACACACCATAAAAATTGTCTGCCACATATTGGAAAGAAGAGATAGCAAGGAAGAAACCCTTTTTTGGGAAAGCTCAGCACTTTTTTATATGTAAGCAAACTAATAGTTTTGTCTCCGAACTTTTATATTGCTACACCAACACAGTTTGAATGTCATCTGTGCAGATGTAATAAAATTACTAGCAAATGCAAGCGAGTTTGAGAAGTCTTAATTTTTCTTATCTTGCATCACTCAAGTAGAGCTTGTTGATTTTTTTTTTCTCTGAAATACTCTTCTAATGGAGACCAGGGTACCTGTAAATTCAGAATTTACTGTTTGCTAATGTGAAAGCTTTCTTTAACCTAGATCATGCCTCCTAGCTGAGAAACTCTCAAGCTGGGGTTTCATGTCTTCTGGATAGATTATAAGATGTACTGTCTTGGGACTTCCAAACTCCTAAGGAGCAGTGATTGTTTATCTTTTCTTTCTCTTAATTTCCAAGTTGGGCCAACTGCCATGGCTGGAAATGGTTAAAACAACATTTCTTCTGTATCTACAAGAAGTTTCGGAAATTGCATTATTTATCAAATCTCAAGGTCTCTTTTTTCTGTCTTTCATAAAAGAAGAATTTTGAATTTCCTGACAACTGGAATTCAGGGGTTTGGGTAGCTGTATTGATGTTTCTCCTTTTGAAGGTTTCCTTCAGTTGTTTGGTTTATTTCAGTTTGTTTACTGTAGATCTTTTGTTTTGGTTTTTAAGTGGAGGGTGCTCTGTGAGGGTCTAAGGAGTATTACGAAGTTTGAATGTAAAATAAAAAGGCTTTTAGTAAGAGAAGCATAGACTGGGCAGTGTTACATGCATTATCCCAGGGAAGCTCTTCCGTTGTGGTTCTCACCTCGAGTTGAATCTGAGTAGGGCCAAAACTCCGATGTAACACTGACCTGTGACACTGATTGAGTCTTCATGGATCTGAGGATGGGCCCAAGGGGCCTGTTGTTATCTTCACAGGCAATTACATGACTCTATGATGCTCTTTTGGAAGATTTATAAAGCTGATTTCCATTTGCAGTGGCTCTGTGGTCTGTAAAGTAATCTGTAATAGCTTGAGACTCATTGAATTACAATGCGTTGGCTACAGTCTGTGTTCTGTAAACAGGTGGCCTTAAGCAAATAAGTTAAACACATCATATTTAGTTATATTATCATGTGTGTATTTTGAAGCCTCAGGGTTGTAATTCTGCAAGCATTTTTCTTTTCCTTTCTCTTGAATCTCAGACATTTTCATGGATTTTTCACTCTTCCCTGCTTTTATGTGGTCTGTGCCAGGTATAGTAGAACTGCTGCTCACCTATGAGTTAACTGAAGAATTGGAGAGGGAATGTGTATTTCTATAATGAGAAGGGAATATTAGGAAATTATGTGTAAAACAAAGTAAAGAAAGATTACCTGGTCTTTTGTACCCCATTTTATTAAGAAAGTTTTCTTTTTTTAACTTCACTCATTCAACTTAACATTCAACCCATTAAAGATTACATTATTATATTTTCTTATAATTACATTATAAGATTATTTACTCTGTAAATATAAATGTAAAATGGCATCTGCAATTGAATTGCATTTTTAGCACTGTTTCTGCTAGGTGGCTTTAGTTTGCACTTGGGAAACAGAAAATAGTGACTTTGTTCTGTGAGGTCCTTTTGTTTGGGTTTTTTTTGTTGGTTTTTTGTTTGTTTGTGTGTGAGCTAGTGTGAGGATGGCCTGGAATCTGAGTAGAGCAGTGTGAGAGTGACTGCTCTGTGCAAGTTGTCTATTCTGTGCTTATGAAATGATTTTGAAGTTTTTTGGATGTCTTAAAGAAGCCTTGATTGTGTAGAAATCACTAACATACTTGCCATCAAATACCTGCAGGCTCATTCTGGTTGTGTTAGTCTTGTCATTCTGATTTTTTGCATACTTACTAAATTATAGTAGTCATTGCTTCAGTGCCTTACTGGATTAGAGATAAAATGCTAGCCATTGTCTTTTTTCAGGAAAAAAACCAAATTTAAAAATAGTCTTTGAATTATAAAATCTCTTGAGTTAAAGAGACAAGGTAAAAGCCAGAAGTGGAAGGGAAAGTAGTTTTGGTAATTCCAAGGCACAAGCCCTTTGTTAGGCAACAGACTATTTAATACCTGCAAGTTTCAAGTGGTTAATGGATAACTGAACAGGAAGACCTGTTTGCACTGGAAGCTGGGTAAAACAGAAGAAAGAATAGAAGAAAGTAAATAAATGTTGGAGGAGGTAGTGGGAAAGAAATGGCCTATTGAACGTGGATTTTAAATAACTTGTTTTTCAAGCAGAAAGCGGATCTTAAGTCTTAGCTCTGTCCTTTGCCGTACCTGCCTGGAATATCTGAGTTTTCAAAGTTAATACGATAGCAACTTTTTGGTGTAAACTTTATTCTTATTTCTCTTTATGCTTGTCTAGTAAAACTAGTTTTTATCTGAATGTTTCTAGGTCAAGTCCGATGAAAAATGCTGTGTTTGTGTAAATAAACATGGCAGTTGTAAACATTCTTTTGATCCTTGAGTCATTGTAGATTTAAAATTTTGTCTTGCAAGCTATTCATAGCTTGAAGTGCTATTCTTGTGTGTTTGCTGTCAGATAAAAATAATTTCATGCCTTGTACATCTTCCCCCCTGCTGCTTAGCAACTTTAATGAAATGAGTATTTGAGTAAGGAAGTTTACAAAACTTGGACAAAGATGGATAAAGTAAAAATATTTGATGTTGTATTTGTTAGAAAACTACTGCTGTTTAAGAGCATTAAGTAGTGGAATGAGTTTCATTTATAAATAGTGGTGTTTGATCTTCAGTTAAGTGTTTTGAGACTGTTAGGTATTTGGAATAATAGAACAGTGTTAAAACCCACATCCTTGTCTTGTTCCATAAGCAGGGAGCAGGTGGGCACAGAGTGACAACTCCAGCAGTGCACACTGAATTCAGGGAGCTTCCTGGTCCATGCCTACTTTACAGATCCATTGCTGTCTGTCAGACTTCATCATTGATCTCATTGTTTAAAGGATTTTTAAAAACCTTGCTTTCCTTTAAAAACAGTTGAATAGAAACGTAGAAGTTGGCCACTGACTTTTCTAACCTGTGAGCTAGTTTCATTTACCGCCTTTAGGCCTCAGTGAAGTACACTATTTATGTTGCCATTCTGCCCCTCCATTTGTTATTGTTGTTACTATTATTATTTCTCTTTTATGCACCTTTTCTAGTTTGTTTTATGCCATTTAAAGGAGGTGTAGTGTTGAAGATGTGTCTCCTATTCAGTTTCATTTAATCCAAGAAATTTGAGTTAATTTAAAGGATGAGTTAGACTATTATGCACTAAACTGATGTTCTGTGAAGGTTCCTTTGATTATCTGGTATCTTTGCAGTAGGTGTCAAAACCAATCAGCTTATGTACCTGAACAATCTGGAAAGATCAGTTTAATGGATTGAAAAATGCTCAGAATTACACAATTGTAAAATATCTCCTTCATAACTATTGAAAGCAGCACAATCTCTGCGTATGGAAATATGATCACCAGCAAACTGAGCTTGGGGAAAAAAAAGGTGGTGACACAGCATATATTCTCATGAGTTTGATGTCATCTAACTCACCAGCACAAGCAGTTCCACTTACAAAGAGTATAATCTCTTTGAGCTGTCTTTCAGGATCACTTGACTAAAAACTGTTGGGTGGTAGTACAATATCCATTCTTGAAGGTTTCCAGATCTTGCCTGAATAGAACCCCAAGCGACTTGACTGCAGCAGGAGGTTGGACTAGAGATCTCCTTGCGGTCACTTTGAACCTGAATTATCTTAGGATCCTGAATTTCTCAGCAACTCACAGCCTATGGCCATCTTTGTTGATTAACAACTAGGGCAGAGGAATTTACATCTGGTAATTGCTGCAGGGAGTGGTGTAGTTAACATCACTTCATTGAAAACTAGTAATTTAAAAAATAAATTCAGTTTTCATGACTAAACAAAGGGAAAAACCCATCAGCACTTTGTGTGCATAGTAGTATGACACTTCTTGTGAGAAGAAAGAAGTGTAGATTTATTATGCCTGTGAATTTTTGCAGTAGATTTTGAGTTTGCCTATATGTTGTCTAATTTCAAAAATTATTATGTAAATAATTGATTTGAAATAGTATATGGGAGTCAGTCTCTTCCCCTCAGTCAAATGCTGCACCTTATCATGCTTATTATTTGGCAAAGAAATGTCTGGTGCCAGGCAAAATCTTAATTACAGAATGGCAGTATAAGAGTAGCTGATACTTGCAAAGTGTCAACTCTTGAGTAGAAGGCTGATTAGATAACTTCTCAAATGCCTCTTCAACCTTGTGTTTCTGGTGTTTTAAATAGATATCTGGGGCATGTTTTGGTAATTACTTTAGAGATTCAGGGGATTTGTAGACTTTTCAGAAGTATTGGTCATCTGTATAATATGACTTTTGAAAATAGCTAAGGGAAAAATGGGGGCAAATATTATCACATTCCTGGAAATCCGTACTTGATGGCATTAGTTAGGGACTAGTTTGTAGGCTTAGTGGACTTACAGTGTGTGTGTCTTGTATCTCTATACACTGGCAGTTTATATCTGGAAATAGAATAAGATCAAATTGCTTTTGCTTTAAGCTAGTCTTTGTTATTGGTTAGGATAAATTTTATGAAAGGGAAAACCCTCTTCCCCTCCCACCTCCCCCCCTCTTTTTTTACAGCACCTTTCTCTGAAGTATCTCAAAGTGAATATTTTCAGAAGTGCATCACTAGAGGAATTTTGAAAAGACTTTATGGATCATACCAAGTGTTTCTGCAGACATTTCTCAAAAGACAAAATATTTCTCAGTGATTTTGTTCTTTCTTGCGTACTTAAAAGTTATGCAAGAATACTGTTAGCTAATCTACAGGTAAAATAGAATTACTTTTGTAAGATTTTTTTGAGTCATAAGGTTGAACAATGGAGTACAGAAGTAAATACATGTATTTCTAGATACGGATTAATAAATATAATGGGTTAAGTGCTCTGTTCTGCCATTTAAGCAGACAGTTATCAGTGCAGAAATAGAGATATAAAAGCATGGTAGCTGTGAAGTGCTTCATAGAATACGTGTGTTTTGCAGTTTGTATAGGAACTGTATGCTTTGAGCTTCAAAAATACATGTTTTCAAAGGATTGAAATGATGAGTAGCTGTTCCAAATACTTCTTTGAAAACTTTTGTCTTTTAGTTTACTATAGTCAAGCTAAAAAAATCCGTTTTGTGATTTGTTCTGATAGCTACATTGCTGTTTCCAGTATACTCCATAGTTTACTTAGTATCCATATTTAGGTTATTGTTGCATTTTCAGTTCCCTGTTTGTGCGTTTCAGACCGTGTTAATGTTTCTCGTGGAACTCCGATAAGTCGGTGTGATGCCAGTAATGCTAAATAATTGATGTCTTAAAAAGTGTAAGTTTATTTTGAGCATATATAAACTGCACTTTATACCTCACAGTTCTTGGTATCACCCTCTTTTGTTCTGTATCATTTTCCTGAGGTTTCTCTGCTCTTCAAGCAGAAACTTGAGTGTCAAAACTAGTAGAGGGTGAATCTGTTTCTCCTTCGTGTTTTCAAGGCAGGAGCGGTAGTTGACTAGTGATGCCACTTCAGAAGTGTGCGGAGGCAGGAGGACTGCTTAGAGAACGCATTAAGCCCCTTTTTCTGTTTGCTTTCAGGTGGAGACGGAGATATCTTACTGTATTTCATTCTTCACAGGGTTACACATCTTTCTGGAATGATTGCATCTCCTCAGGATTGCGTGGCTGTATGTTAATCGAATTGGCATTGCGGGGGCGTCTTCAGCTGGAGGCTTGTGGAATGAGGCGCAAAAGTCTGTTAACAAGAAAGGTAAGTGGAGGAAAATGATCACATTTACTTGTGTCATGCTTCAGGCAATACAGGAGCTCTTAAATGACAGCTTGTTCTAAGAAAAAGACTGGATTTTTTTCTTTACATGAGGATGAGGATTCTGAGTTGAAAAGTGTTTCAGTGGTGACATGTAGTGCCTTGGAAAATCTTCAGTACTTATCTGTGCTCCTGTTTGTGCCTTGTTCTGTTGGGAATCTTGCACCAAGAGATGCCCCTTGGCAGTGACTCTGGCCAGGGTGGAGTGGCAGCAGTTACTGCAGGGAGCCAGGTTGTGATCTGCTGAAGGAACTGGTTTTTGCAATGTAGGATGTGGGCTGAGGCTGAAAAGAACGGATAACTGACACCCTGCCAGATGTGTCCTGCAAGCCAACAGTTTAGTTCTTGTGTACACAATGCTACAGTTTGTGCTTGCAGTGCATGGGAAGGAAACCATCCTTGTACCTGGGGCCCCTGAGAACATGAAAAGGTATGTAGTTTAAGCATGTGACTGGTGTGTTAAATTGGTTGTACTCCCTGACCACATTTCTAACGTCCTTTATTGAATTGGGCTGAAAACTTGAGGCCTTTATTTAATTACTTTTACCACTGGATTTTAATTTTATACAAAATGTGCAAAGCCATACTCTGAAGAATTTTTACTTCATCAGTGTTAGAGGATATTTGTAAAATAAGCTTACTGAAGATGTGGTCAAATGTTGTCTCTCTACCACAAATAAATATTCTTATGGCACATTTCCCTGTCAATATTATCGTTTGCTAAATTTTAAGGAAAGCTTATGCATTCCCCAACCTTCTCCCAGCTTCTTCCACTTCAGAAAAATTGAAGCTTTGTTCAGATGAACAGCACCTACTTCTTTTAGCCCCATTTAAGCATATTCAGCATTGATTAGTTTGCACATTTTTTTTTCCTCCAGAGCTTTTGGCTTCTTAGGAATTCAGTAACGTTCTTTAGGAGGTATTTTAATTCTGTGCAAACCTTGTCAGCTCTATCTGCTTGAAATATTAACTGTGGGGTTGTTGGGATTTTTAGGAAAATGGAAAAATATCCTGTGTATATATTCAGTAAAGAATACATGCAAAATTATTTGCTTTTATGATGGTCTGGGTTGTAGGTTTTTTCTGTTTGTGATTGGGTGTTTTTTGTTAAATTTTATCATGTGGTTTTGGGGTTGGGTAGATGTGTTTATTTAAGGTCATTTAGAAGCTACCCAATATTAGAGATTTTGTTCTTTGTGCTGTTGTAAGGCATTCAGGATACCTTTTTTTTGCGGACAGGAGCATTCTCTGAAAAAGATGTTAATTAAGAATCTATTAAAAAGATTGGTTTCTGCTCAAGTATTTTTCTGCAAATAAAATCCCTAACTGCACCACCTCCTTCAATTTAGAAATAGTTCTTATTAGTGACTTATGTTGTTTTGTACCTTTAACACCAAATTTCAGTCTTGTTTCTGTGTTGGCTAGATTTAAGTGCCTCAGCTCTGTCCTTCTGCAGACTTTGTCCCTGTGCCCTTGGCTTTGGCTGTGAATTAAATACTATGCTTAGTAAGTGGAATGAGGTGTCTAATAATACCTCCAAGGTTGTGATTCCCTAGCAGTGTGCTTTTCTATAGCTTCTACCTCTCAGACGGTCCCTCTTTCTCCTCACCCCAGCTCCATCTTTGGATTTAGTGTGAAGATGAAACCTCCTTAAAATTGAAAGCTTTGATTTGTGAAGCAAAACTCTGTATCTTTAAGCCATGGTCTGCAGGGAGAATTTTAGGCTTGGGTCACTATAGCCTGTGCTGCAGCTAGGAAGGGTAGCCCTGTCCATCTGAAAAGACTTATTGGAGTCTCTCTCAAGTTCTTATGAGTTTCTGTGCAGCCTTGTCAGGTAACCCCGCTGGCTGAAAACTAATTCACTTTGGTCAGTTTAGTTTTCAGTTAAAGCACTCTCTTGACCTTGTCATCAGGCACAGATGACACTTCAGGCACAGGTGACAAGATGCAGACAATAAGAGGGTAGAACCAGTTCTTTGGGTAGTAGTATGGATTTATAACCAGCCAACTGTGGCCTTGATCGTACAATTAACTTACAAGAATGGTAATGATTTCCACTTCAAGCCTTAAGTCAGGTTGATCTTTGATGATAATATTTTGCAATGTTTAAGACAGAACTTCAGAGTGCATCAAGATGCACTAAATCCATGACTGAATGCCATAGGGAGGCAAATGAGACTGAGAAGAGTCCACAAGGACCTGGCGGACATTAATGAAACCTTGAAAGTGGATATCATGTATTATATGTTGCAACATCCTTGTAGATTTGGCTTAAGTGTGTGTAGTCACTGCATCATTTTGGAGTTCTGCCTACTGGGATCAATTTTAGAAATGAATGTTGAGGTTTGCAGATTGAAAATAGAAAATGGTGCTCCACTTTGCCTTACAGCTTCAGAAAGCAAACCAAATCAACAGAGTTATTAAAAGTAAAAGGAATTCAAACAAATACTTGACAGGTTTACTGAAGTATTTTATTGCTTAAGATTATGAACAATTCATGCATGCGTAAGTTCTTGTATTAAAACTAAACAATGAAGCTTACTTAAAAATCAGTGCCAAAAATGCTTACTTTTTAGCTTTGCTTAATTGCAAAACTGCATTGTGAAAAATACAAATTAAATATTCTTTATATTTGAAATTTCTTCAGTAGGTGATACCAGGCAAATCCAGTACCTGATAAATCATTGAAAAATTGGCACAAAGAGAGTTTTTTTGCAATCAGGCTACAGAGCATCATGTCTGAGGAACCATGATCTTCACTTCTCTCTCTGCCTTAGTCCCTTTGCTAAAGAGAGGAAAAAAGTCTCCCTTGTGGATGCTTAATCTTTGTGGTGATTCAATTCATGAGACCCCAAACCCACCCAATTTCCCACTCTGAAGAGAGTTAGTCAAGAAGCATTCATCACTGAATCCTGCAAGAGAGAGCAGATCAATGAAGATAGAGAGGTGGCTGAGCTTCTTATGCTGTTGCCTGTCTCCATGTGCTGGGAAGGGGAGGGGAAGAGAAATATTATGGAAGAGAACTGAAATACTTCTATTTGAGGGGAGAGATAATTAGAAGAAACTGCTGTGGATATTCAGTGTAGCAGACAAGTGAGGAGAAACAGTGCTTGTCTGCAGAGAACTTGATAAACTTGGAAACAGAGTTACTGTGTATTGTGGCATCATAAAGAGCTTATGGAGTCCTGAGTTGAATTTAGGCCTCTGTGTCCCCTACAGCTCTTTCCTCTACACGCCTGAACGTCTGGGCTCCTATTGGCATGGTGCATTGTGTTCATGCTAGTTTCTTAAACTTCTTTGCAGTGGTAGAAAGAAGTATTTTAACTCCAAATAAGCAAGGAAAGCTATTTTCTAAACTTTAAAAAAATCCTTTACTTATATCCTGGATTCAAAAGTCTTTTTAATCTCTTCAGTGAGATTTGTTTGTTTGGGTTTTTTAAATAATAAATCAGGTTAAAAAGATCACTTCACATCTTAACTGCTAAAGTGAGATGGTGAGTGCTAGGTACCAACCGCAGCAGGTTGAAGAGATCCAGTGTAACTGAGGTTACTGTGAAACTAATCATGAGGGACACTTCAAAGGAACTGAAATACTGCTGGAACGTCAGCTTTGAAAAGAAGTAAAGATAAGTAACTCGTGTGGTTTTAGGATAATTATTAAAGGAATATCTGGAAGGTGCCTATTAATATCTGCAACCTAGCATCTTAAAATCTGAGCTCGAAATGTGTTGCTAAAGAAAGAACGGGCACTTCCAAAAATTCAGAATCTTGGTACAAAACTGGAAGATGTGTAATATAATTATATGTAGTTAATAAAGGTTTTGAGTGATGCTGTGCAACTTTGTAAATCAGAAAGATTAATGTGTTATTGTGTGTTTAGTTTCAAATAGAGATTGTCTGGATTAGATATGTGATTTTAGGAACACATTTGCATTTAAAGTTTATGTTGGAATGATCTCCAGCCCCCCAAAATGGAGATATGGACAGTATCCCATGAGTCCATCTAACCTGGATACAGTAACAGATGGTGAAGTGTCTCTGGTCCCTCCTTGGCAGATGTTTAATCTTAAATTTCTCCACTGCTGAATGCAGCTCCATGGTTGTTTTAATTTGCCCGTTGAAGTTTTTGAGAGTATGTCCTGCTTCTTCTGTATTTCCAGACCAGGCTGGTATCTTTTACATTTCCAAAAGTAGGCTCCCTAAGCTACTATTTGTTACCCTGTTTGTAAAAAGTATCTCTCCTTTTAGATCTAAGTAAACTTTGTTCTTTTTAGTCTGATGTTGTGGACTGGTTCATTCCTGTTGATTTTTTATTGATAATCTTAGTTTCTATGATTTACATAGACCATCTAAATTGGAAATAGCATTCCAGCTATGACATGCTAAGTATTCACAAAGATCTCTTCAATCACTTTAAATTTCATCGCATTCACTTTGTACACTTCTGTACATGAGCTGGGGATTGTCTTGCTGGGATTGAAGTTGTCTTACCATTGTAACTCATTTCAGTGTCATCAGCAGACCATGTGAAAATTCATTGCACTCCTCTGTTGTTGACAGTAAGGATTATTAGAACTGTGGAACAGAAATGAACTTGGGGATGTATTTTAGTAGGACATTTAAAGCTTTTGAGGACACCTTTCTGATTACTGTGAAGTGTTATGAAAAATAAGAGCTTTTGATTTCTACTTTTCTCATATATACACATATACGGGATTGCATTGATGTATTAGGGGTTTCTTATCAGTCACCTGTTATCTTTTATCTGGTGCTTGTGAAGTGCCAACTTGTAAAAACTATTTTAATAACCAGATTGACATTAGTTTAATAAATACATTGAAAATTTAGTAATTCTTCTATTAGTAAAAAAGATACATTTTATTTAAACATATTGACTTTGACTAGTTTAATCTGTAAGATTTCATTTAGTGCTCTTAATTTTCTAACCAGAAAAAATTGTGTTTTCGCATAGTTTATGATACCATGTATACTTTAAACAAGCAGTATCTTGAATTCTTCATTTTTTCTTGGTCTCTTGTGCTTTTTTTGAGGGGAAACATCAATTTTGCAAATTATTAAATTTTAAATAATGCATTTATTCTTGCATATTAAGGGATTTATTAGTACCTACATATTTTCCCTAATATATGTGTTTTAGCTGTTAACAGGTGGCACAGTGTTATGGGGCAGTATGTTCTTCAGAACTGAAAACTTGCAGATGTTGTCTTGAACCTATTTTTATCCATTAATATATGGGAGAAGAAAACTAGTTTTTGTGCTTTCTCAGTTTATAATTGTTTTTTTATTTTCACATGACCTAATTGTTTAACTGAAGTATTTTGAATAACATGACTTGAAGGAGTAAAATAGACTGCCATCAGAGACTAATTTATGAGTGTGTAGTGTACTTTGTTTTGGGGAGCTAGCCAAGGAACCTGTCTGGGTAAGTGAATTATTTTCCTTAAAAAATTTAGGTTTTAAGTGTGTTATTGATACTATAGTTTTAGTTCACTGAGGTTAATTTAAGTTACAGATAATCTCAGACTTAATATATCTTTGAATTAAAGCCTTACCTTTCTTTTTAAACAACTGGGGTTGGTTTTTTTAAAGTTGCATATTCTTACAAGGTGGCTCCTTGTTTATTAAAATTTTCTTTGGTTTTAGTAAGGGGTAGATTTTTTTTATTGGTACATGTGCTTGTCATACATGAATTAAATCAGGATACTGACTGCATTTTGTTCTGTCTTAGGTGATTTGCAAGTCAGATGCTCCTACAGGGGATGTTCTACTTGATGAAGCTCTGAAACACATAAAAGAGACCCAGCCTCCTGAAACAGTGCAAAATTGGATTGAACTGCTTAGTGGTAAGCCTTGGACATAACGTATTCACTTTTTTTTATCCCAGTAAAGCTAATTATCTGGCATCACTAGAGATTATATTGTAAGATTTTTTGAGAGAAAGATGCAAAAAAAGTTAATTAGTCTGTCCTCTAGGGTAGTCTCTTGTTGATTGTAGCCTTTAATCAAATATAAGTAACTGTTGCTTTTGGCTTAACTTAGTTCAGAAAGGATCTGTATGGAAGTATCAGAGGACATCTCAGCTCGGTGGAAGAGGTGCCTTCCACTGACTCTGAAGCAAATCAGGACTGCACCCTGGAGATGTAACTGCCTTTCTCTGTATTTGGAAATGAGAGTTAGTGGAAGCTTGGAGCCTAAGTGTGTGGATTCAGTGTTCAGATCTTTTGATAAAGAAAGGAGATAAGGAGCTCATAGCTCAGAGGAAAGAATTGAGGGTGGTTTGGCCATTAGTCATAAAGAAACAATAGGAGTTCTGTTTTGTCATTAACCAAAGAAGTATAATAAATATTTCAAAATGTTATATACTGCTTATTGATCAAAACAAAGTCTTCCAGATGAGTACTTTGCACAGGACTCTTCCTGCAAAGCTGGTAAGTTATTGCAAAAAAAATGAAATGCCAATAATCATACAGTTATGAATGGTTTGGGTTGGAAGGGACCTTTACAGTCCATTCACTCCAGCCTCCTCGTAATCAGCAGGGGCACCTTCCACTAAGCCAGGGCACTTGGAGCCGCAACCAACCTGATCTTGGCTGTTTCTAGATATGTTGCGTCCACCACCTCTCTGGACAATCTGTTCTAGTGTTTAGCACCCTCGTTGTAAAAAACTTCTTCCTTGTATCTAATTTCAGTTGACCTCCTTTGCTTTAAAACCATTACCCCACATCCCAGGCTGTGCTAAATTTTGTGTCCCCATCCTTCTTGTAGGCCCCTTTTAAGCACTGGAAGGCTGCAGTAAGCTTTCCTTAGAGCCTCTCCTCCTCCAGGCTGAACTGTAGACAGAACTGATCACGAGTGTTCATGCATTTTCACAAAACATGTAAAACGCAGATTCCTTGGACTAGGTTAGAGCTGTACTTCAGTTGTGCAAACAGTGCAGGAAAAATCCCTCATGTTTTGTCACCAATGGAACTAGGAGGTTGGGGATAATGAAACTGGGAGGTTGCCCATTCAAATCTGCCACTTCTTACAACTGATAAGAGCTGCAGAAATGAGCAAAATCTCTTCACCTTTCTCTGCTTCTTGTTTTCTTCATTCTTCCCATTCGTCCTGCACCACCTTGAACAGCTTTCCTTGTACACCAGTTCATTCTCAGGTCCTTGCCATCCATCCTCTCCTGCTCCTTAGCTGTCAGGCAGCGGGGAGACAGGACTACAAAGCAGCTCTTGTCAGGAGGGGACATGTCTGCTGCAAAGCCTTGCAGTTCGGTTCTCATTCAGCTCCCCCTCGCTTTTACAGCCTGCAAAAACAATGCATTTTGCTTGTCCCAGATACTTAATTTCTGCTGACATTCCACCTTCTCTCCCCATGCAGAGCGCATCAAGTCAGGGCTTATTCAAAGAAGGTCAACTAATGAATGAACCCTGTTGTATGTATGCTTTATTTGAGTTAAGCTAAGGTTTTCCTGGCCCTGCTAAGCTGTGGCACTGGGAATGTAGTTATCAGTGCTGTGGCTAAGGCTTGGATCAGTCATATTTACTTACAAATGGTTATTAATTAGTAATTCTTGGATGGCATTGGTGTTTCTTGCCTTTCCCATGGTTTAGGGGACTGTCTTTTAAAGAAAAATATTTGAGAGAGGGAGTTTGTTGGTTTGGTTTTGGGTTTTTGTTTGTTCATTGCTTTTGTTTTATTTAATAAATTCATAAACTCTGTTAGAATTGTGCTTTAGGACCCTGGTCCATCCTGGAAAATAGCTACTCTATCCATATGTATCAGCAGTGTGGGGAATGTTGTTTGAAGTTACAGTACATATGAGTTCAAATGCGTCATGGAATTATTTATATGGATGTGTAAAGTGACGTTTGCCAGGCCAATGTTTTTAAGATAGCCTCTAAGGCAAGCAAATGTAGGGAATACAGAAGTTGGGATCAAAATGTCAGGTTTCCTGTAGATGGAGCAAACATCTGTCTGTGTCTGGACAAGTGTCTGTGTAATTGAGGAATGTGGTCACAAGGTGTCACCACAGCACTGACTTTGGTCCACATGACAAATGTAGAAAATCTAAAAAATAGTCTTTGCCCTATGAAAGGTAGAAAAGAAACTACCTTTTTGTGTTTGCATGATGGTTTCATTCTTGTTCAAACTGAGGAATTGCTTTCCCTGATGTGTGGGACCTATAGACACTTGGGTAGTCCAGGCCTGGGTGGGTTCTCTGCCTTTGCAGTTGGAGTCACCTCATTTGTTTATTTACCCTGCTGGATACAATGTATGTCACTCTCTATGGAAGTGGGAGAAAGCTTGAAGTGGTCTGTGCTTTATTATTATTGTTACTGTATGCTAACCAGTAAATTTTTTTAAAGCATGGTACAGAAATTCTCATATCATTTATAGAAAACCTCTGTTTATGTAAGAAATACTTAATTTCTTTTTTTGCCTCTTAAAATGCATGGTCTTTTATATGAGGAGGGGATTTTAATATTTAGGAAAAATACTTAGGTAAGTTCGAATTAGAATTCCTAGCCTGTTAAGTAAACTTGTAAGCAAAGGTGATATTCTCATTGCTAAACATTTTTAGCTTTATCAGTAGCTGTTGATGCTGATTTTGTGCTTTTTCAGTTTCCTCGTCTATGCACACACAATCACACACTTTGAAGGGCCCAGTTCTGCTCCCTGAACAAAAACTATTAGAAATAATTTAAATAGAAACATTAAAGGCCCTGCCCAACATGTGCTTCCTGTGCACACACCCACTGCACACACACTCACACAGTGCATAGTCACTGTTTCATCTGGTAGAGGTGGGAAAGGGGAGAAGAATGGAAGCCTGAAGGAAGAAATAAATACTCTTGATGGGTGTGCATTTTCTTATCTCTGTGGCAAAAGAAAGGTAATGACACTTCTTCCAGTCTGTGAAATGGGAAAAGGCTGCACACAGACAAATGCATAAGACTGTGAGCGATGCTTGGTTTTATTTTTATTATTAAAAGTAAACTCTTTCTTCATGACTGGTTTGGTTTTTGTTTTACAAGACTGCTTATTTGTCATATCTTTAATCAAGACATGGCTCAGCTAGCATTTAATCCAAACTTTAAATGTACCCCAGAGTTCCTTCAAGGAGGGTTTCCTGGATTCTGTCTCTGTGTCTGTAGCTGGGTAGGTCAGGGATCAGAGAAATGCTGACAGGAGCGCAGTGTCATAGTGTAATACTCAGCTGTGTGAATTTGACAGCTTGTTCTGCACCACAGAGGGGGAAAAATCACTGCAATAGTGCATCTTAAACCCTGTCTGACTGCCATGTGTCTTCCTTGCTTTTATAGGTGAAACATGGAACCCACTGAAGTTGCACTACCAGCTACGAAATGTCCGTGAACGATTAGCCAAAAATCTAGTGGAGAAAGGTGTACTGACAACAGAGAAACAGAACTTCCTTCTTTTTGACATGACTACACACCCTCTCACCAACAACAATATCAAACAACGCCTCATCAAGAAGGTTCAAGAAGCAGTTCTTGACAAATGGGTGAACGACCCTCACCGCATGGACAAGCGCCTGCTGGCACTTGTGTACTTAGCCCATGCCTCCGATGTCCTGGAGAACGCTTTTGCCCCCCTCCTGGATGAGCAGTATGATTTAGCCACAAAGAGAGTGCGGCAGCTTCTGGATTTAGACCCTGAGGTTGAATGTATGAAAACCAACACGAACGAGGTTCTCTGGGCTGTTGTAGCAGCTTTCACAAAGTAACTGCATTCAGACTGAAATGTTCTCTCTTCTTTCATGTAAACCAGTTGTTTCTCTTCTATTGACTATTCATGTTTTCTGTAATTTGTACCTTCTCACATAATGAATTGACTTTTGTTTAATGGGAACTATAAGCTGGTGTATTCCCTACTTCTCTGTCTATCTATATACAGGATTCTGCTGGTACAAGAGACTTTCCTGTTTAAACACAACAGAAAAAGGTTTAACTGCCATATTGGCATTTCATTTCCTATTCAGTTTGAATTATCTTAAATACTTTGTTTAATTTTTCACCTTGTTGTTATTGAAATGGTTTAAGTCACCAAAGCTCCATGTTGAAGTGTCTGTCAGGACATTTTATACACAGATGTTTTCAATTACATCTAACAAAATTACTTTAAAAGCAGAAATGCCATTAAGCAGCTTTGTCAGTAGTTCCTGTAAAATGCCCCATACATTTTACTTTCCATGCAAGTCTCTTGTGTACTTCTAGTTTCATTAGAACAGTAGCTGAGTCATAAGGCTAGTATAGAAAGGTCCAGTTGTTTCACTAACCAATTTTATGAGGGGATACATTCCATTATACTGTATATATAGTTCAAATTGTATATTAACAACCACCCTACCTTAGTATTTTGCAAGACCTACTTACTTGTACACCTGGTGCCCCTTATTTGCTGTCAGCCATTGCCATTTGATGCAAAGAAAGGCCTCCTGCAAGGGTCATGTGTGTGAAAGCTGTTTGTTTCCAGAGTCTCTAGAGTTTGCCATCCAGGTATTCTCAGTCTATGCATTGCCTTTGAAAATTAGTGAATGGAAAGAGACCGCTTTCTATCATTGTACTTTTTCTTTCCTTCACCCTCTGTGTGGAAGAGGCTTGTGACCAGTACAATTCTTAAGCACCGTTTTAAATTTGTACACAAATTAATGTCTGTTTCTTAAGCCTCAAACTATTTTAGACTTTAAAAACAAAAAGTCAGTCCTAGCAGGTGTTGCATGTAAGTGGTTAGCAAGTAATGACTGCAGTTCAGACAATTCAGATTTCTGTAATGGGACGCTCTGCTATATTTTAATTTTTATATATACAATTATGCTGATTAGCACACTACTGTAAAAAAACACCAAAACCTATATAAAACTTTGGCTTTTAAACCTTACTGCCTCTTTGCTACTGCTTGTTATTTCCCATTGGTTTCACAATGTAAATATTATGCATTGAAAAAAATTAGGCATTGATTTATATATTTTTTTCCTCGTAACAATGCAGATTTATAGTGGGGCTTACAGGTGTTTAGAAACATTTTGGTTAATATTCAGAGCAAGAATACTAGATGGTGTATAACTGTAGAGTTGAAATTTAAGGGATCCCTTAATCTGTATACTAGCTTTTTACCTACAGTAAATAAACTATGATCTTGAAAGTGCCTGAAACAGAGTAAGCATGTCACTTTTTTGTTGCTAATTAGAAAGGTTTTATTGCCTAACTGAAAGCTTTAGTTAATATCCTTCTTATTAGAAAGGGAGAATTTATATTAAGTAGTTCAGACTGACTTAATCAGTGGTGTCACTTGGATCTGCACAATTCATGGCTGGGACAGACAGAGTTAACTTGTGAGTGTGCAGCTGTGCCTGCCATGGGTAGTCCTCTTCTATCTTGAGCACAACTCTACAGCCTCATCTGTGACTGGACTTCCAATTTTGCACTTCATTTTTAATCATTTAGATGCTTAAGTACTTGACTCTAAAACACAAATTTATCATACCTATATAACCTTTTTTAATAAAGGTTTTTACAACAGGTCCTTAACATTTAATGGCACACTGTTCTTTCAGTTCTTAATGCTATTTCTTTAGGAAAATGAAGTTAAAACATATATTGTAAGATATTTAGAACTCTGGTTTACAAATAAAAAGATGAACAGTGTTCTCTCACTTTTAAGATACTGTGTTTAAAACTTTGAGGAGCTTGGGCATGAACTTGGGACATTATCTCTTAAACATTTCAAACTGTGATTGCTTTAAGAGGAGGAAAAATGAAAATTGCTGCGTTGCTCTTATATTGAACAGCTTACAGAAACTTACTTTCTCTAGTTGATATTATATGCTAATTCACTGCTTTCATTGTCTCTGTCTCCTGTGATCCATTTTCTTATTTTCTGTTGCTATTTGAGAGGAGAAAAAAGTAATTAGGTGAAAAGGTCAGCAAAACAGTGGAGTATGCAGGAGCAAGTTACATGCACAAAACTTTTTAAATGGCTTTGAAAATCTAAGCTACTTGAAGCATGCTTCAGACTGCAAGTATCTGTCATAGTACTTTTTCTGGCCTCTCATCTTACTTCTGTGTTTTCCATGTTCCTGCTGATTTCATGTTTGGTTGTGGGGGATATTGGAGTTTTATCACCCTTACAGCCAGTGTGGTTTAAAAGAAGTCACACTTTAATCCCCCCTCTTGAAAGATGATTTGGGATTGTTTGACTTTTTTTTAATCCACATGAGAGATAACTGTACACATTTATCTGTCAGCTTTATTTTGCTTAAAGATAGTTCCTCTGACTGTGATGGGGACAGTCTGTGCTGGACATGTCAAAGAAATGTGATGTAAATAACAATGGCTTTGTGAAGAGCAACAGTGTCCTTTGCTAAACCACCTGTTGTAAGCCTGGATGTGCAGGGGCAATACATCAGCTTTTGGAGTCTTGACACCTATGTTGTGCTTTAAGCAGCCCAAAGCCGCAAGGAAGGTAATTTTGGTAGGTTAACAGGAACAGATTTAGCTGACATCGTTGCCTTCATTCCTATTTCAGGTTCTAATGAAATGGTTAAACATGGGAGACTGCTTTTTTCTGCTGAAATTCAGGTACCATTCTGTCTTAGCTGCTACTGCAGCTCATGGAGACCTGGTTCCAGACAGCTGTCTGCTCCAAATCCTCAGCTTTCAATGGCTGCTTGAAGTGAAGACTGTTATCCATAGCCCGAACTTGAACATGTGCCTCAAGGAAAAACATCTTTTAGTTAGGGACACATTATTTTAAAACAAACTTTCAAGTCAAAAACAGGATTTTGAAAGTTAAATCCCCAAGCAGTGCGTATATATCTATAGTTTGACAGTCCCTGAAATTTACATCCTCCTCTCCTGTGTTTTTAGAGCTGACGTTACAGTGCTATTATGTGGAATGCTGGTGAAACCTGTGTGCCATAAATGATGCTTTTGAGGCAAAAGTTGCATAAATTGGTGATATAAGGCTGGTGACTGAGTGCTCATGTGTTCATGCCCATTTCTCCTACAAAGTGAAGATCTGTATTGACTGATGTGTTCTCTGTGAACTGGACTGACTGTACTGTAATAAAATAAAGCACCCTTTCATGCTGTGAGCTGCAGGTGTTTACTGCCTATGGCATGCATGCAATACCTAAAGGATTTTTTTTTTCATTTGCTCAGTAATTCCCAATGGCTCTGGTATTCACCAGTTTGGGAAACAGAATTTTTAACTTTTTTGTCAAAGCTTCTGTTGTGCCTTAACTGGGCTTCAAGCACTTCAGATGGCCAAAGCCTGCTTATGTCCCAATTTCACCTATTGTCCATCTGTCTTTCTATGTGGAAGGGGGTTTCCAGTTTCAGAGCAGTAAGAATTTCTTGAAAAAGGGACTTGTTTATTTTGTGGTAATCCATCCTTAATGTATATAACAAACTAACTACTTAGGAAATGGTGTGTAAGGAAAGTCTGGACGTGGCATTTGGTGCCGTGCTCTGCTTGAGGGGGTGGTGTTCAGTTGTAGGTTGGACTTGATCTCAGGGGTCTTTTCCAGCCTAATTGATTCTGTGAAGTGAGATGCTGTACAGGTGCTTTGTAAGTGTCAAATATAAAGTGATTTCAGATATGTGCAGAGGGTGGCTGCCTTGGGACAGGGTGAGAGGGTCTTTGGATAGGGAAGAAACATGGTCAGAGTTGCTGCCCATATTAATCTCTGAGTAAGATCGGGAGTTCCCTCAGTGTTTTCTCCTACTTACAGGGCAACAGCATGAAGCCTGTGGAAAGCTGACAGTAAGAAATCCCTTCTGTCTTGGGAGGAGAAACATTCTGTAGGAATACAGGAAAACCTGGCTTCTAAGACAGCAGAAAAGAATAGGGAAAGAAATGCTAATAAAGAGTAGTGTTTGGCTTTCCCCCCACCCTCTGCATTTCTGCACTTTCAAACAATTTGCTGTTTCAGCTTTTTTACGTCCTGACTTTGGCCCCTGGTCTCTATTTCTTGTCTTTGTTGCTTGGTAACTTCCTCTTTGGTACCCATGAGCGAGTTGTACTGATTTCCAACCTGTTTTCATCCTGGCCTGTGTCAGCAGTAGTGTGGCCAGCAGGACTCTAGGGCAGTGATTGTACCCCTGTACTCAGCACTGATGAGGCCTCACCTCAACTCCTGTGGATTGAGGGGCCCAGAGCTCCTCAATCCAGGAGGGACATTGAGATGCTGGAGCATGTCCAGAGAAAGGCAACAAAGCTGTTGATGAAGGATCTGAAACATAAATCCTATGAGGAGCAACTGAGGGGGCTGAGGGTGCTTAGCCTGGAGAAGAGGAGACTCAGGGTTGACCTTATCACTCTCTACAACCACCTGAAAGGAGCATGTAGCCAGGTGGGGGTCGAGCTCTTCTCCCAGGTAAGAAGAAACAGGATGTGAGGAAATGGCCTCAAGTTATGCCAGGGGAAGTTCAGGTGGGACATCAGGAGGAATTTGTTCTCTGAAAGGATGATGAAGCATTGGCATGGACTGGCCAGGGTTGTGATGGGGTCACTGTCCGTGGAAGTTCAAGAACCCATGGAATGTGCTAGTTGGTGCTGTGGTTTAGGTGGCATGGTGTTGTTCAGTCAGAGGTTGGACTCGGAGGTCTTTTCCAACCTAAATGACTCTATGATTCTGTGATTCTAGAATGTTCCCACCCTTGTTAATTTTTTTAGGCTTTCTTTTTTTTCCTCTCAGTTTCACTGTCAGCTTGAACTTGAGTCTCCATCACCCTGTCTGCAGTTACATTCCCCTTTAATTTTATTCCCTGAGAGTGCCTTGAGGAACCTTCCCTTCCTCAGCAAACGGGTTTGTCAATACAGCCTGCCATGGTGACTGGACTGAAGCAGCTGGCTGCCTCCTACAGCTCATAACACGTGGTTTGTTAAGGGGAACAAACCCTGATGCTAATTTACCTTGAAACTGCTCTTTGCCTGCTTCAAAAGCAGGTTATTGTCCACACAGCTAGGAGAAGTTGCAGCTGAAGATTGTGATTTTTCCATTTCTCTAATGTAAGTAGATCTTGTGCCTGAGCCAGTGCTTCGAGGACTTGCTTTCTCTTAAGCTTTTCCCAGTGAGAGCATTATATACTGGAGTAATTTTCCCTTTTGGGCTCTCTGCATGTTAAAAGAGTTGTTTGTGTTGCAGCTCAAAAAAGCATCCTTTCTATTTGTCTATTATTTTTACAGAGTTGTAGACACTTAAACTATTTGGCAGGTTTCTTTACTTATATTTAGTTTGATTGAAAAGGACAAGTGGGAGGAGAAGGAGGCATAGATATACTTACAATGTGATCATATAAGCCATTTTCGTGGCAAAAGGGACTAAAATATTTTAGTCTCTCATTTCTGTTTTCTTGACTACCAATCCATTATTCAGTTGATTCACATCTAGTGCATCTGATGTCTGCTCGGAAAGGATTTGCCATCGCCTGATGCACTAGTCCTTCAGGGTTGTGTGCTGTCACACAGCACCTACAGGACAGATGGGGGATCAGATCCAGCCAGGATGGACTTAGAAGGGGCATGTTCTGTCTGACCAACGTGATCTCCTTCTATGACCCGGTGACCAGCCTGGTGGATGAACAAAAGGCTGTGGATGTGTCTA
>JAWMRC010000089.1:63216820-63234313 GCA_035584755.1 Thripadectes ignobilis
AGCAGTGTGGCCAGGTGGGCAGGAAGGCCAATGGCATCCTGGCCTGTGTCAGGAACAGCGTGGCCAGCAGGACCAGGAAGGTGTTTCTTCCCCTGTGCTTGGCACTGGTGGGGCTACACCTCGAGTCCTGTGTCCAGTTCTGGGCCCTTCAGTTCAGGAAGGATATTGAGGTGGTGGAGCGGGTCCAGAGAAGGGCAGTGAGGCTGATGAAGGGTCTGAAGGACAATCCCTATGAGGAGAGGCTGAGAGAGCTGGGAGTGTTTAGTCTGGAGAGAAGGAGGCTCAAGGTTGACCTTTTTGCTCTCTACAACCACCTGAAAGGAGAGTGTAGCCAGGTGGGGCTCAGTCTCTTCTCCCAGGCAACCAGCAACAGGCCGAGAGGGCACAGTCTTTAGCTGTGCCAGAGAAGGTTTAGGTTGAACATTAGGAAGAAGTTCTTCAAAGAAAGAATGGACATTGGAATGGGCTGCTCGGTAAGGTGCTGGAGTCACTATCCTTGGAGGGGTTTAAGGATGTGGCACTTGGTGCCATGGTCTAGTTGACAAGGTGGTGTTGGGTCATAGCTTGGACTCGATGATGTCAGAGATCTTTTCCAACCTTGTTGATTCTGTGTTTCTCTTACTTATATTAATTTTCCCCTTTCTTTTTTACATTTATTCACATCTTGGATTTTTTTTCTCCCTTTACCCTGCCATTTATCTTGAAGGTAGGTGTTAGGAGAAGACTTTGGCTGTTGTAAAGTGCAATGACAGGCAGTTTATGAGCTTTCTTTGCCACTGCCAGAACGTTTTTATAGGTCCTTCTTTGTTTCCTGACTGTTCAAATGAAGCCAAATCATGTCTCAACCAACTTTTAAGATCTTGCTCTGACGCCTTGAGCTCCTGAGGACCTCAGACACTTCTGAAAACAAGATTTAGCTAAGTCATGTATAGCTTTTACAGTGCTAAACAGAATAACTTGTACACGCCATTAAAAATCCCAGACCCTGTATTTTCAGAGGACTTGCAGAAGAAATTTATCAAAGCCAGATCATTTCTCCAAGCAGCAATCTTGTGCTAACTCACCTCACCAGAGACAGTGAGTAGTCTTTGGTGGAGAAGTCACACTGGTGCCTGAACAAAAATTGGTCCCAGGAGTCTTCCTCTCCTGGAAAAGTCTGGAATTCCTCAGGCCAGTGTTCTCAGTGAAGATCTTATAAGGATACAAGCTTCATTACTCTTCACCCACAGGGAAATTGGAGTTGGCCATGGGCCAGAGGCTGGAAAGATTTGCAGCCTCTCAGGTGATGTGGGAGCTGGTCTCCATCCAGGCTGGCCATGAGTCTCACAGCATGACAGACCTGAGCATCTTCCCCTGGAGGCCACTCTCCCAGTGGTCCTGCTTTGTGTGTGCCAGGGAGAGCTTTGGGGGCGAAGATTCTTCTCCGAGCACAACAGAGGAGGTGGAGGACCTGCACAAAGAGAGGTCTGGCTTGTGCCCACCAGTCAATACACTGCAGATGTGTCTGGGGCTGTGCTTGTGCCTGCGTGGGAGTGGAACAGGGGCTGCTCACAGAGGTTCCAGTCATCCAGGAAAACACCATGTCATGTGGGTGAGGGGTTGTGCTTGAAACAAGGGAGTGCGTGTGACCTTCCTTAAGCTGGAGTACGTACAAATAAAACAGGCCTGAAATAAAATGCAATTATAAACACATTTGGAATGACAACTGAAGTCTGTTTGCTGGATACGTTGCAAACAGGAAATGGAGCTAAATTCATTGCATTAATAGATGCCTTGCTGCAAGGATGTTGCCTGATGTTAGGCTCTAGCTATTGAGAGCTTCCTTCTGAGATCCAGCTGAACATTTGCACACATTTTAATATATCCAAATCTGAGTGACTGAGACGAAAACATCAGAATCTCTTCTGTACAAGAAGCACCAATATGCAGAGAAGTTTGCACACAGCATTTATAGACACTTGAACCAACTTCTTACATTTTCTTTTAAAAGGAAACAAAATTGTATTTTGATGACACCGACGTTTATCTTTTTTTCTTTCTTCGTAGTTCTTTCTTTTGTATGCAATGGACAGGACCTGCTGCCAAGATCACATGTGGCTGACAGAACAAGGGTTAAGGATTTGTGAGCCACGAACAGCAGAAATGTCTGGCACATTTTCAGTTTCTCTGCATGGCAATAGAAGAAGCAGCCTTAACTGAAGTGTATCTTCAGAAGGAGAAAACTAGAGGTACAAGGAGGGTGGTGACTTCCTGCTCGTAATGTGCCTTGCAGGTTATATTCATCAGTGGCACAAAAAGGAGCTCAGAAACCCTGCGGGGCTGCAATAATGAATGAGGTTTGATGCTGCTTGGTCCTCAGTTGTTTGGTTGTGCAGTTGAACGAGTCCCAGCTCTCCCATATCAGTGTCTCTGAGCTGCTCAGAGCTTTGTGGATTTGCTACTTTCCTGTGTCAGATCTGCAGCCAACTCTCGAAGCTGCCATGGGAGCTTCCCTGCTCCCAGGCTCTTCCCCTCTCCAAGGCGAGGAGCCTCATGCCTGTAGTCTCCCTACACCCAGAGCTGGAGATCCAGTGGGTTTGAAGGCATCACGTGTGTTGTTTCCAGATGAGGCAACCCACAGTGAACACCATGGGGGCCCGTCAGTGAATGAGGGGGACAATCAAGTGACATGAGAGATGAGAAAACACTGATGTACTCTTCTGTGTCTGCACCAGGGCTCGGCGTGTGCCCCGACAGCTTGGAATGGAGGGGGCAGGCAGCAACAGGGACTGCTCAGAGAGGCTGGATGTACACAGATCTGTATGGCTGGATGGGATTCATCCCAAGGAGCTGGCAGTGATAGACAGCTTCCGCTAGGAATAAGCAAGGTGACTCAAAGAAGTCCTTGGGGACTGGACCAGTGTTGTGCCTGTCTTTAAGACAGGGAACAGAGTACAGTCAGCCATGGTGCAGGAAGCACAGCCTCCTGATTCCACTCAAACAAGTAACAGGGCATGAATGTACTAGGGAATGGTCAAAGACTGATGCAGGGCAAACTGGACCTGACCAATAAAACTGCCTACTGATGAAATGGGGGTTGTAGGGCAGTAGCAGTGCATATAAGACTACTTGGTTTCAGGAAGGTTTTAAACACCATCTCTGCAGAATTTTTTGAAAGCAGCTGTAGAAGGTCTTACCAACATCAACAGTGCCATGTCAGATTTAGTTTCAGGTCCTCTGCTTCAGAGAGGATTTAGAGGAAGTAGGGTACAGCAAAGGGCAGTCAGAATTGGCCTGAGCCTGTGGGACATGGCTACGAGAAGAGGTATAAAGAGCTGGATTCTTTAATCTAGGGGAGAGAAGGGCTAGGGATCCACACCTACATGGTGGGAGAGTTACAAAAATAACTGGGACCAACTCACCTCAGTAGCAGCAGATAATATAGCAGTGGGTGATAATATCAAACTGCACCTTTGAAGTTTCAGTTTGAACATAAGGAAAATTTATTCACTAGGAAGGTGCTACAGCCCTAGAACAGACTAACCAGAGACGCTGTGGTGTCTTCATCCTTGGAGGTCTTACATGCTGGTCTAGACAAAGCCACAGCTGACCGGATCCAGTGTTGGCAAAAACCCCACTCCAAGTGGGAGGTTGAGCTGGATGACCTCCAAAGGTCCTTTTCAGCTAATATTCCTGTAATCCTGTGATCAGCCTCATTGCTTGGACTGTGACTGCTAAATTGGATACTCCAACAAGCTTCCTGCACAACAGGCTGGTCGAATAGCAGAGAGAAGGACTGGAAATAGAGGGTGGTCTGCTCTTTTTTTCCTTGAGCCGCAGAAATGCAGTCCTGAAAATGTTATACTTCTTTGTCCTGAATGCCCTGAATGAACCAAAATTTTACATGTGCCAGAAACATTACTCAGTTCTTTCATGGGACTGGATTTAGATGCAGATTTTCTATGTTTATTGTGACAGATAAACTGGAAATATCGTCAGCCAAACTGCCACTTCTTTTGCAGGATGATGAAAACATCAGGTAGATAATGCACCAAGGGATCCCATCCAGGCAGCAAACCCCAAGGAAGGCACCAGACCCACCCTGATCATGGCATGATGGATGTGGGTAGCCCAGCACTGTTAGAATAGCGTGAGCTGAGAAGTTTTTTGAGCTTCTGCAAAGTCCTGCAAGTCCATGAGTGTTATTTATAAAGCTTGTTCCCTACTTCAAACATTAAGACGACTCTTATTGTGGATACTTCTGTCAAATAGAACCTGTCTCTTCTTTCAAAGACAGAAAAACATACCTGCACTAGGAAAACACCTGCCTTTCCTAATTAACGCATATCCATATTTATGAATGAATTTCAAGGAACTTAGTGATGCAACATGAACTTGTATTCCCTGCAGGGATTTCTCCTACTGTACCAATCTGCACAGTAAGAGACTCTCTCATTTACACCATAGTGTTCAGCAGAGGTTCTTGTTGTCTCCTATTTTTCAATTCAACATCATTTAAGTCCAATAAACAAATTGCCACCTCTGTCCAACCTGCCTCAGGAAGAGAAAAAGGCTAATGTCACTTCAGAAATGAACAGCCAGAGCATCTACCCTAACAAACTGTCTTTTGTTGTTTCACCATAAGGAAAAATATCAGCCAGGATCCTTTACACAGAGTCAACAACAACAAAAATAGAGTCAAAAAGCAAACTCAGCTGCAATTCTAGTTTGCTAAAGAGTTGTAGTCATATAATAAATTGTGGTAATTGTTTTTTAATTAAATTAAGTGTGCACATAGCTATATAATTAAAAAGCATGTAGGCGTTCCAGATTTCTTTAGAAACTACCCACCACTTTCAGTCTTACTCTCTGTCAGCCTTACGCCACAGGGGATGTGAACCAATCTTTCTGAAGAGCATTTAAATCTTTGGGAAAAGAAAGGGGAAGTTTTAAGACAGGTGTTCCATGTTATCAGAAAGAATGATTTGCAGCTGCCACTAGAAACTAGATCTCTGTGAACACAGTGGGATGCACCAGGGACAGGATGGAGCAGAAAGGAAGGGACAGAGCTGTGAAATGAACTCACTGAAAGCACAGACCAACCCCAGTGCCCAGGGAAAGCAAGCTCTTGTTGCCTTTGGAAGACAGTTTGTTCTGTATAAGTGATTGTAAAAATGTTACATCAGTACAATTCTTGGTTTTGTTGTCTTTGTTTGTAAGTGATTATAAAAATGTTATATTGTTTCAATTCTTGTCCTTGCTGTTTTTGTTTCTGTGAATGCAAGATCTCTAGCTTTTATCACAGGACAAAACTTGTCAGTGAGCACCTAACATTAAAGTTGCTGAGTTCTCTAATGCACGAACTGGACTTCTTAAGTTTTTACCTAAAATGCACCATACTTGGGTGCCTCTTACTTTTAGGACCAAAGGGACAATTCTTAGTCTCTTGTTCAAGTTTTCTCTAAATCAGTCACTTTGTTTTCCTGTTAGTTTTCATTCATGACCTGTTACATTACATGGTTTCTAAAAAAACTCAAACAAAAATACCCTTAAACACATAGTATTCCATGCAAGTTGGGTATTCCAAGTTGTGGAGAGTCATTGACATATTTCTACATATCTACATCTTCACTTTGCTTGCTCTGAGATGGCTAAGTTTCTCCTTGAAGCTGCAGGAACTGGTGCAGTAGCTGTTAATGAAGGTGACTTTGAAGCAGAGAAGAGACTGACAGTAAATCTAGTCCCATATCCTGACCAAAAGCTGTATCTGTGCATCACAGGATTTGGGTAAGTCAGATTTTCTGGTAAAGCATCATGCCAGGGTGTAAGGATAACAAGACACTGGTAGCCTTGCACTTCCTTTTCATGCTTCACTAGCATTATTTGTGTAAGGTTATCATGGTGCTGATACTGTGCAAATGCCCTAGATTTCTAAGGTTAGTGTCCTGACTTTAACTTCCAGCCATCATATTGTGATATTTCCCCTCTGCAGATGCAATGGCATTGTAATTAAGTCACCTCACAACTTCTTCAAAGGCAAACTGAACTGCTTAAACTCCTCAAGGACATGTCAGTACAGAAGAGCATGCATATTCTCCTGGCACAATTATACCAGTGAAATAAAGTACTAGGCACCAACAGAGCTCCTCACAAGGGCACTGTTGTTTTGGGGTAGAAGGATGTTTTCTTTTCCTTTTCTTTTAAACTCTTTCCAAAGGGATCTTGGAAGCTCTCCCAGTGCCTATGCTCTCCTGCCTGGGGGAGGGTTTGAAGGTGGGTGAGGAGCACCTGAGCCTTTGCAGTAGCTTCACCCCACCTGCCACATGTAAATCTGGAGATGTCCTGGGTCCGTGACCCTCTTGGATGTGGGACATGAGCATTCACAAAGGCCAACAAAAGCTTGTGAGAGTCCCTGGCTCTCTTTACTCTTCTGGAAAAGCCCAGCACCTCAAGACTGCTGGGACCCCACTTCGCCTTCATAGCCCAGGAGACTCATGGGTTGAGCTGACAGAACACTTTTACAATCACTTGTACAGAATAGCTGTTTTTGTTTTAAAACTCAAGGATAGTTGCCTCAGAGGTTCGTTGATTTTTTTCTTTTTTCTTCTTCTGTAAGTTAAGAGCAACCTGAATATAAAGGCATGAAAGTTCACTGGAGCCTGTTTCAGCCTGTAAGTGGGTCACAAGACACTGAAGCGTTGAATGAAATAACACCCACACAAATCAAATAAAAGAGTAGCTAACCTGTATTTAAAAAGAATAATCTTTCTGGATGCCTTAGTCATAGATGTCTTAGGCATGAAAAATTCAAGACACCAAGCACTTAGTGGAGAAACGGCCGCAGAGGATGCCTCCAAACCTGGGTACAAAATTATCAGGCTGACATTAGTAGTTAAATCACCTCCCCTCAATGCTCTAGGGACCTGGGATGCATGCAATTTCCATCAGAAATAATGAAACTCATGAGTATGAACCTTGGAAGCGTTGTTGAGTGAGAGCTTTAGGGGAGAAAACCTTACCAAAATATCTCATATAGAAGTTGGCCTTAAAACAAACCCCAAAACAAATCAACAAACAACAGACAAAAAAGGCCAAAGAAACCCTCACACAAACAAAAACCCTGAAGAACGAGGGAGCAGGTAACACTGTGTGAAAACCCTCCATGGTGACCAGCCGATGGTGCTGAAAGAGGGATGCTGCCGTGGGGAGCACTGCTAAGCTGAGCGGAGTTACCATCTAAATAGCTCTGAGAGCCTGCTCGGAGGTTTGATCTTTGCTGCTGGTAATTACAGCACAGGCCCAACCAGCACCACAGTTTGCCTGTAATTACCATGGAAGTTTTTCTGCGTTCTGGTGGCTGGCTCTGACTGCTGAGAGGCTGCAGGCAGGCAGGCAGACAGCGGGTGTGCGAGGCTGAGCAAGGCTGGAAGGACAGGGCTTTGTCTCTGGAGCGCGTCTGTGTGCAGGAGCAGGGCACAAATGAGGAGGCTGGGTGGGAAGAAAGGGACGGGAGGTGCTGAGCACCGTCCGGAATGCCTAGAAGGGTTAGCTAACACTCTTCACAGACCCTTCAGCCTTCTCCTTGCTGGGGATGCAGCTGGGAAACTCGGCGTGTGTGGCCCAGCCTTTCACCCTTCGCTTATGCTGCCCCTCTCATGGGTGTGCCCTGCAGATGCCTGTGGTCGCCCCATCGGTATTTTCCCCAGCCACACTGCCCGGGGCCAGGGGGGCTGGCCGCCTCCAGCTGTCACATTGCAGGTCAGCCTGGGGCTTCCCTGAGTTTCTGCTCTTAGTTTTGACCAACAGAGATCAGACTGTGCCACAAAGGTCAATCTCTGCCTGCCATTCCAGCCTCTGGTGTGAGCTCCCCTGCTTGGGCAGGTTGGCTTTCTTTCCCTTAGCAGACCTGATGAGCCCCTGTTTACCCGTGCGGCAGCAGGATGAGGGATAACAGCAGTGGGATGTGAATCAGAGCAATGACTCACTCGGTTTTAACTTACCTCTGCTTCTCTGCTGGGAAACTGAGATAAGTGGAGATAATGCAGTTACTCTCCAGCTCTAGGCTTGCCCTGTCGTTGTCCTCTGCTTTCATGGTGAAACAGAAGAAAGGGCACCCCTCCTTCTGTACAACTATATTGTACCTGGACACATCCATGGACTTCTGGGTGTTCAACAGAAAGGAATAATGTCCTCCCATAAGCACTGCCTCTGATTTTTCTTTTTTTTTTTTAGTTGACAGTAAAACCCAGAATGGAATATTTTCACAGTGAGAATGATAACAACTCATAAGACAGCAGGAATGTTAGGTTATTAGCACCTATCATAACATTCTATATGCAATGTCCTTGCAGCAGAAGCAGACCTTCCTCAGACAGGTGGTTTCCCACCATCTCAGCCTAAACTTCAATGTGTCTTAATGTAGGAGCCCATGAGAAAATGGAGAATGAGGGCCCCCCACCTGCCCCATCTAATACAACCCCCTGGACACAGATGGTGTAAATGGCCAGAGTAGAGCCTGGCTAAAGAAGATGCTTTGTGTCCAAAAGTTGGGACACCAAAGGGAAATCCGACAGCACATCACAGAAACATTTTCTGTATTTGTTAAAATAGCCTCATGTTTGACATCAGCTCATGGTCAATGCTTTTATGGTCCTACAAAGCACGAAGGATGGGTGACTGTGGAAGTGCAATTAGTGGGGCTTTTCTCATCAAGCTGTGGTTCAGCTGGTTTTGGATAATGATGAGAGCACAAAATACCTTTATTGCCTATAAATACAGACCCTGAAATCTGTGGGAAGTCCACTTTACCAGCTGAAAACCCACTTTAGGAAGAAAACTAAAACCCTTGACCTTGAAATAGCTTCCAAATTCTAAAAGCAGCACATCTAGCTGCCTGTTACAGACATTAATCACTGCTGTATTTTTCACAGCATGTAAAATTTAAGTAATAGAATCACTGTCCCCATTGCTGTACTTGCAACTAAAAGCTGATAAATAGAAGCACTGACCTCAGCTGGTCGATTTAACCCGATGAGTCATGGTCTTGGGGCCACATATGCTTCCTCTGCTAATATTCTTGTTCCTATTTATTTTGTAAAGTGTGCTGCCATGCTGTGTACCACAGAATAGCTTCTCTAATGGGCAAATCCAGAAATAGAAATATCCCACTGGTTTGCTCTCCTTTGTCAGGGTTTCACAGTCCCCACTTAGTCTACACAGAGCCACAGCAGCTCAAAGGGATGCCAGGAGAAACAGAGGATGAGCTAGGCTGTTGAGCAGTGAATTCCTCTTGAAGTTCTCTGTCTGAGAAGCACCCTGGTATATTCTTGCTCTTTGCATTACAGGGATCTGAGCTGCAGAGAAGGATGAAGCAGATGCAGGCTCCTCCACCTCAGCTGCTCTGGGTTGCCAGGGTACCTACCACAACAGTGTCTGCCCACAGCAATAGCTTTGGTGTTGCTCTGCTTTGGTGTTTTATCTGCAAAAGGCTTGCTTTTTCATCCCAGCTGAACAAGAGAACTGAATCACAGTCACCTAAGCATTTCAGTCAGGGTGGTGGTCTACAGCAGAATCCTTGCCTCGGACTGGCCTCCCCCAGCCCTGGGCACTGTGCAGAAATATGGAGTGGAAAAGCTTTAATCTTCCAGACAGATGTTGTTTGCAATATTAAGTTTAACTTTTTTAAGTTTAACTTAATATTAACTTTGAAAGTTAATATTCACATGTATATTATTTAATGACTGGAGATGGCACTTACTTATTGAGTTCATTTGGCACAGTGGTGTTTGTCAGAGGTTGGACTGAATCGTCTTGGAGGTCTTTTCCAGCCTTAATGATTCTGTGATTCTATGAATGAATGCCAGCATCCCTCATCACCATATCTGTGTTGAACTGAGCTGGTGACCTGTGGTCTTGGAGCCATGTGTGCCTCCTCCACCTCCATTCAGGTGGGTACAGGCAGGAGTTACTGTACAGGGAAAGGATGAGATGAGGGCTGGGCAGAGTTGTGTGCTCAGTACCCCCAGCCACACAGATGTCCCACAGCAGACAGAATGGATGCCGGGGTAAGAAGGGATGTGAAGGAGGGCTCTGGCCCTTTGCAGGTTGGGCTGTGGAGTATCAAGGGGAGAAATACCAAAGTTACTGATGGAAGATGTCAGAAGTGCATCTATTTGTATGTAATCTGGCACCATCAGAAATGGCATTTTTCAGAGACCTTCCACCAACCCTATAACTACCGCCTTAAAAAAACCTGCAATCAATATAATATCCCAAAGTTGTATCGGTACCCAGATGTGGCCCACTGTCCAGTGGCCTCCATGCAGGTAAAAACCTGTTTGGCTTGCAAGACAAAGACTTGGCAGAGCCCAGGCTGTCACACAAGACCCCAGAGGCCATTGTTTTCACAGCCTGTAGGTGCTCCCATGCAGATCTGGCCCCTGGGGACTCTGTTGGCAGCTGCCTCCTGTGCCTCTGCCCCATCTCCAGCTTGTGCAGTGGGTACTTGGGATGTAACCTGGGAGCACATATTGCTGTGTTGCCCTGGTGCTGCAGCTCCCTAAAGGAGTGGAGCAAGAGCAGCTGCTTGCTGAGCTGCATCATGCTATGGGTTTGCACCTGGGTGTTCCTGCAGCCCTTTAGCAGTAGGTACTTGTTCAGATTGCAAATTAGCAATGAAGTCTTAAAAAAAAAAGAAACAAGTTGAGGCAAAAGCCTTTGGCTGCCTGGATAACAGGCCACTTGTATCACAGAAACATCACTTAGACCCCCTTGATCCTTGTGGTGTTTATGGCACTTAGATTTTTTTACTACAAGCAGATTAACTCAAAATCAGACTTGGCCATCCATTAAACCTGACAGATTTGTGATAAGGGGATGGCTCATTCATATCCCATTCTCAGAAAGAAATTCTATAAACATCTATTGTGCTGATTCACTTTCATCTGCAAATTCACCAGGCTGGAGAGCATGATGCGCTGCTCATTCTGGCCCACAGCTGGACCTTCCTCTCTTCAGGCATATCTCCACTCCTCCCCACCCTAGATGGTAATTCTCTGCCTTCTGACTCTTTAATGTCACTGAAATTGGATTTATATGGGGGATATTTAGCAATATTACATTAGTATTTGACATTTCATCTCTTGCAAGTTTGCGATGATGTTATTTGCAAGGACATTTTTCATCGCTGTAAATTGCAATCCTTTAAGAGCAGTGTAGCAGTTTAATTTTCTAGGTCTGTCTCTCTGTCTCTTGCTCTTTATCAGAATTTCCGTTGATTTATTTGATTCACGGGTCCTTTGGATTTCTTATGCATTTACAGCACACCTGTGTCTCAATGACACAGAAAAAGGTTGAAGCAACAACTCTGGCTTGCAGTGCTTTGGATATAATACAAAAATAGAACGGTGTAGAAAACTTTTTTTATTAGCTTTTTCAGAATTCCAGACCCCAGGTAGTTCAAGCTGAATAACAACATGTTTTACCTAAAAAAGGAAACAAGATATTGGTTGCTTGAAATGGCCACTGAAGGAAGATCTAGCAGCACTTATGAGAGGCTTTCACTACTTCACAGGTCTTCACATCACATGATCTGAAAACTGCAAAATTCAAGTGTGCAGGTTTTTCCAGTAGCAAGTTTATACTTTGCAATTCTTGAATCTCTCTCTCTTGGTCCCCCCCCCCCCCCCCCTTTAATGATTAACTACAAGAAATACAAAAGGAAACATTAAAGTTCAAAACTCTCAATGAAAATATGTTCGGAAGAGGCTGCTGTGGCTGTGCAATGGGAGTCTGATAAAGAAACACAAACTGTAGCTCAGGCAGTTAGTGGTAGGCCTGTGATTTTGGTTGGTTTTTTTTTTTCTGTTTTCCCAGAAAACTCTTGTGATGAAGGATTTCTAACTGTGACAAATAAAATTTGGGGAGAAACCTGTTGGAACGAAAACCAGGGGGGAAATAAATGGATGCTGCATATATTTGAGTATTAAAAACTTACAGACTAAACTATGAAATCTCTCCTGAACATCAAATTTCTATATGCAGTATTACAGAGACCTTCATGATCCACAAAGCCATTTTGACAGTGCACTTAATTTTTGCCTTGTCCTCATTTAAAAAGATCATTTTGCCTTCCTTCAGCACTTTACATCTGAGATTCCAAATGCCTTGGGCAGCACCTGCCATATGGACCTTGGATAGACAAAGATGGTTTTTTTTTTGGCCTTATTTGACATGGTAGAATATGAAGACATCGAGCTACGGGGAAGTCAAAAACCTGTTGAGAAAGAGTTCCCTTTGGAAATGGTATTCCCTTTTAGAGCTGCTTGAATTTACAGAAAAATCAATGCTGTTATGAGCAAAAGGTTTAAAATATCTTTTCCTGTCTTATTTTTTCCAAGTTTAGAAATACAGTTACTGGCAGATGGCCTGTGGTGCTTAGTGCTCATTCAAACAGTACTGAAATATTAGGAATTTCTATCCATGTGTCCAGGCACACACAGACACACATGCACACAGAGACAATTCTAGGCAGAGTTTTAACGTGGTTTTCAAATCAAAGCATACTTCAAGGCAGATGTCAGACCAGATTCAAGCTAAATTTGTAGGCTGAGCTCATCAGATGGATAGTACTATCCAACTGCAAAGGATTATAATGATGAACATGTGTGACAAGCATTTTATTGAACAACAAATAGATTGTTTAAGGGATTTGTCTGCAGCAAGTGCTTTCCAATCCCTTGAGGAAAGGACATCAGGCTGGTTGTTTTTGTTATGAAATCAGGCTGATCCTCTTGGTCCTGGTGGACTGTAATGT
The DNA here is from genome assembly GCA_035584755.1 of Thripadectes ignobilis. Lineage (NCBI taxonomy): Eukaryota > Metazoa > Chordata > Aves > Passeriformes > Furnariidae > Thripadectes > Thripadectes ignobilis. The sequence continues at coordinate 63,229,614 of JAWMRC010000089.1, forward strand.
GGCCTTGTTGGTCAATGCAGGGAGAGAGCAGGAGCACTGCCCATACCCAGGAGCAGGGTAGTTCTGGCAGCTGTCTAGCCTTGGGGCAGTGTTTCTCCAAAACTTGCCTAATCTCTTAAAAGACTTCTCTTTGCACAGCCCTTGATTAACGTGATACTGACTAGGCACTGCCTCTGCTATTTGTTCATTAAGGATATGGACATTCCCTGGTGACAAATTGCTTTGGCAATGTTTAAGCAGGACTCAGTATCTATTGCACAGTTATTTGATAACTCCTTGGTGTCGGTTCTGTGCAAGGAAGTGTTCAATCCGTGCCTTTCTTATCATTCTGTCAAGGCAGCACACAATTATTGTAAATAAAACATTCCAGTTTCTCCAAATAGGTGTGAACAGATACAGATTTCTGTGCAAAGTTGAAGTTTAAATTGAAGGAGCTGCTTTTGAAATGGTAAATGACTCTGGATGTGATCACATATTTAACAAAGAAATCTAATAAATTCTAAGGTACACAGAGGCACTGCTGTAGACAAAGAGAGGAATTGACTACCTAATAATAGAAATCAAAGGAAAGCAAACACAGCATCAAAGCAGAATAGATAAACAATGCACAATAAAAAGAGAGGGATGACAAATTTGCTAAAGAAAGTGCAAAAAATCTTATCCTGAGGAGAAGCTCTAAGATGATCATTAGTGACTGATTTGTTTTAACCTTTGGCTTTTTGTATCTATTTCTTTGATCTCTGCAAATATTGTCTACAGTCAAGTTCTACCAGGGGGTGAATTTGTCCTCTGATATCTTACACCACTGAAATCAAAACAAGTGTTCATCTCAGAATTACATGGAAGGGAGTCTTTAGAGAATGGTGTCTTACGTATGGCAAAATAATCTTAGCCTTTTACCCTCAGGAGCTTGGAAGATTAATGTTTCTATGAAGATTTGTAGTTGAGTGTTTGAATCTGAGGCTCTTTGACTCTTGCTATTGACTTTGGTTCGTTATAGTATTTATATAGAGTGCACATCTTATACTTTTGCAGCAAATGAATAATTTAATGTGTGGCATCCACAAACAATGTATAATAAATGTATCTAAGTGTATATTTTCTGACTTGAAAGTTTAGATCTGGTGGATAATGGCATTTTTGCTCCCTGCCTTTACCCCTCCACTGTGTATGTTGGAGGCAGTTATGCCTCTGTGTTTCATGCTAATTTAAACTAAATACTCCTTAAAGGTTGCCCACTTTTGTGCTCTGGGGGAAACCCATTGCATCTGGGGAACCTTACATCCTAGTTAGTCTTGCAGTTAGTCTTTGAAAATTCAGGAGGAGAGACATAAACGGAGAGAAATCCCTGATGATGGATTCACAGCTCTCAGCTTGTTTTTCCCCCTTGCTGTAAAGATGTAGTAGGGTTTCAGAAAGGAGGAAAAAAAATTGAATCAGAATCATTGTTTTTTCATTATTGTTGCTCCCATTTGTGGCTGATGATCCAAATTAAAGCTGGAACAAAGTAGAGTGTCACTATTACAAATGACACAAGGCTTCAGAGAGCCAAACTGTGACTGTGGCTCTGTGGCTGGCATGACTCTTCACTTTCTGTGCATGGCTCTATCCAACTTCCAAGATTTCTCTTTTTGAGCCCTTTTAGTCTCATATTTACTGCAGTGCATTATGGAGGAGACATATGTAATGTGTCCCCTCTCTTGGGCTTTGCTTATGCAAAGAAAATCGCTGTCACTGCTGTTGCAGTGGAAGCAGCATGGATACACATTTTCAAAGTAAGACACCGTCCTGGAAAAATTGCTCTGCTTTTGAAGTAATTATTTCCAAATAAAATTGGAACACTGTGCCCACCTGAGGACCATGATAACTCTAGGTTATTACTATAATCATGCTGGTTAATTTTTCCATCAGAATAGTTCATTTTAGCCTCTTTGTGAATGGAATTTATAATAGCACAGCCAGTGGTGTCTTGTCCTTGGTCTATTTTATACCAGCCATGATCGTGGGGGAGTCTGTGTAAAGGGCAGATATGAGACTAGAGAGATTATTATATCATAATAAAGATGAAGGGTCCCAGTTTTGTTCCATAAACACAGGAAAGCACAAGTCTTGCTAGTGGAGCTCACAGTGCGTCAGGGCTCACACTGTGATTTTTAAATCACAGCCTGAAATTTGGAAGCTGCTAGAGGAAAGTCATAATTCAGGTTAATCAGCCCCAGATACTTATTGCCCCACTTTTTGCTGTCAGTGGTGGCAGCATTATGTACACCTTACCTGGATATGAAGTTGTGCTTTTTCATCTGTGCTTTCTTGTGTACCTACTGCTAGACAGTCTGTCCCCAGGTCACGAAACGAGACCCAAGTGGCATCAAATCAGCTACAGAAACACTTCAGAATCATGTGAACCCTCACATCTGGGGATTTCAGGGAGAGCTGAGGGCAGGCCATAGATCAGCAGATCTGCCTGGATTGCTGGATGCTGTTCAGCCATCCCCAGAGCTCAGCAGAAGATGGACACTGCCAGGGTGGCACAGGTCAGGGCAGAAAACCCTGCTTGCACTTGGAAAATGTGACAAAATTACAGATTGCTGAAGATGGCATTGGGATAGAACATTGTTACGGTAACAAAAAACTGCTGTGTAGCAACTCTGAAAATACTCCATGTTTCTGAAAATATGCTACTGAAGTTCTGTCCTATTAGCACAGCCACACAAGGCTGTATGATCCCAGGAGCATTTGAATCTCAAAAGATGAATGTTACTCCATCAGCCTAATCTGATCGTTCTTTCTGCTTTCTGTTTTTTCCCTTTTTCCTTGGGCTCCAGCATCTCTTTCACGTTCCTTTGGGGTCCAAATAACTGTTTTACTTTCAGCATACTTCCCTTATCTAAAGTAAAATAAAATGAGACTGTGGGCACTCTCTGGGAGGTGAAGTATGAAAGACACTAGGGGATATATTTAATCTCAGCTGTCTGAGAAAAACACAGAATGGTACTGATGCTATCAACATCTGACCAGGTTGCAAAATACAAGACTGCAATTTCTGTGCGTTGGGAGATCCATACTCATGAAAGCCCATCTAATTAGGTTTTTGATGCCCATATTCCAGGAGGTGCATAACGTTCAGGAAGAACAGTAGAAAAATAGTATTTCTCAGATGTGTAAGAAGAGAATGTAAAATATTGCTGGCTGCTTTCAGAATTACTGATTCTGGTTGTAGATAAAGCTGACCTTTCCATAGGGATCTGCAGAATAAACCCAACATGTATAGCACAGTATCTTTCCTACTTTTTACCCTGAAATCAGAAGATATAAGCAGTGATTGATTTACATTACAAAACCGAATGCCAACAGCTGCCTATGAAAGCACTTAGTAAAAGACATTGTTTATGAGCAACAGCTTTGACTCTGTCGTATAATCCTGCCAGAGGCCAAATGCTCTGCAGTAGGAGCACCCAACCTTCATCGCTTTATATTGTTATCTTGCAATTCATGCAGAAAATGGGGGAAATGAACATGATTGACTTTAGAGAGATGTAAGTGATACTGTTATGTGAGAGGCAAGAAGGCTAAAGCAATCCCGTTCCATGCCACTTCTATGTTGGTGTAACCTGTGAAATAAACACAATTGCTCTGATCTGAACAAGAAGCGGTTCAGGCATAATCCCCTCCCTTGGCTTATCAGTGACCCATACAAACCAGCTGGACTTAGGGACCTTTAAAAATTAAGTTAATGGATAATCAGAAGTTAGTGCATGTATATTTTGGTGATTCTGATCCATAAGGTGCTGCTGCTGAAGTTAATCATCACACTTCCATGGCTATTGGAAATTATTTTCCTATCAGAATTGACAAGGGACAGCCATGCTCTGAAATAAGGGTTCAGCACTCCAGGCTGCTATCCCGAGGTGCTGTGGGCTCTCTGGGGATTTTTCATGTCTCACTGGCAGATAATCACAATTTTGAACAGGGAAGTCAAAGGGTGTAATTCTCAGAGTTTCACCCCATCATCCATCTTGCTCCTGTGAGCCAGCACCATTTCCAGAGAGCTACCTGGCAGCACAGAGGAGTGATTTGCAAGCGTGGCTGTTCTCATGCAGATGAATAATGAACAAAGCATTCTACAAAGGAAGGTTCCTAGAAACAGGAGGGAAAAAAGTCATGGATGGAGGCTGAATGAGTCTGATGTTGCAGTACTTTTGGAAGTGTCCTGAGTGGTGGCAGAATTTCATGCACCTCCAGATCTTTTTTCACTGACATTTCATTGAATCGTGCTGGATCAACCCTGGAGGGAACCATTTAACGGGCTGACACTTCAGAAGATGCAGGGGAAAACCGGTGTGGGATGTGGTCCTCCTGAGCCCTGTGGGCTGACAGTGACCTGGCGAGGTGTCAGAGTGTTTTGCTGGCAGCACTGCTGGAAAAAACTCTGTGCTGGGAGCTGCTCTCCCACCTGTCCCAGCAGCTATTACTTGCTCCATGTACTTGTGTGGCAGAAAACCTGCCGTATCAGAAATGGGAAAAATCATGTCAGAGATGGGTTTCTGAAGAAAAAGAAGAAACTGGCCAAAATGCTTTAAAACCTGAAGCTTTTACTGTGTTGTAAAATGGATTTTTTGTCTTTTTTACTTAGTCATCTTCTCTCTTCCCAAAAGCCCCTTAGAAGCACCCCTTATCTGTGTAACTAAGCACCCAGGAAT
>JAWMRC010000089.1:63237949-63261688 GCA_035584755.1 Thripadectes ignobilis
GTATTAAATAACAATGGTCCCAGTATGGATACGACTTGCCACTGATGTCCATTGGGATTCTGAGCCATTGACTCCTAGTCTCTGGATGCTACTGTCCAGTTTCTTATCCATCTAACAGTCCACTCATCAAATCCTTCTCCCTCCAGTTTAGAGAGAAGGATGTTGTGGGGGGACCATGTCAAAGGCTTTACAGAAGTCCAGATAAATGACACCTGTAACCCTTCCTTTGTCCACTGATTTAGTCACCCCGTCATACATGACCTCTTGGTTAGTCTGAGAGGACTTGCCCCTGCTGAAGCTATGCTGGTTGTCTCAGATTACTTCCTGTCCTCCATGTGCCTTACCATAGCTCCGAGGAGGATCTGTCCCATGATCTTACCAGATACAGAGGTGAGGTTGACAAGTCAGGAGTTCGCAGTGTTCTTCTTTCTACCCTTTTTAAAGATGAGTACAATATTTCCCTTTTTCCAGTCACCTGGACTTCATCTGACTGCCATGACTTTTCAAATACGCTGGAGAGTGACTTGGCAACTACATCAGCCAATTTCCTCAGGACTCTGGGATGCATCTCGTGGAGTCCCATAGACTTATGTACATTCAGGTTCCTCAGGTGGTCATGAATCTGACCTTCTCTTACAGTGGGTGGGACTTTGCCCCCCAAGTCCCCATCTTGCTGTTCATTCACTCAAGAGATGTGGGGAGAGAGCTTACCATTGAAAACTGATGACCAAGATCTGTTGGGGTATTTCCTTCTCAATACAGTGAAAGATCAAAAAGAGACTTCAAAGTGGCATGGGTTTTGAGAGAGATTCTGTCCAAAGTCTGTACCAAAGCACAGGCCCCAAAGGCTTAATGCTCTGATGCACATGGTGTAGCTCCTGCATGTCTCCTGTGCTGGCGGAGGAGTGTGGGTGAGACCTGTGGCAATCACCTCTGCTTGTAGTGCCTGGCTGTCAATTCATCAGCTTTAATCAGGGCTGGCAGGAGCTCTGGTGGCAACTGACCTCCTGTTAAACACTGAAGTCCCTGTCTCATCTTAACTCAGTTCCCTTCATGAAGGATTTCAGATGACAAGTGGGACAGGTATTAAACATTAACCAGCTGTTCATCTTTAAAATACTAATCCTGGCTCTTAGCTGTTTTCCCAGCATGCCTGGTTTTGAAGGACTTGAGACTTTCATGAGTGATGAGTATTTGTCTCATGGTCATCCCAGATCTACAGTGCCAGATTCCAGCTTTCAGGCCCTCCTTGCAGGTGTTTCTGCTAGGAACATGCTCACCATGTTTATCTGGGAATACAAATATGTGGGTGGGCTTACTTCAGGCCAGCTTTCAGTTTGCCTCCCAGGCTGCCAGCAGCACAGATCGTATTCCCCTTCCCTTAATAATCTTCGCCACCCTTTAGTCCTCTGTACCACTGAACAACCTTTCTCCATATGGACTGTATTTGAATCCTCCACTTCTTGGGGCGAGGAGGTGTGCAGAGAAATGTCTTCGTTGCTGTGATGGGGCTTGAGCTATGAGATGACATGTGGCACATCCTATTCCAGCAGGAGTCCTTCTCTCTGGTCTTAGAGAGTAACAGGCATCCTCCTAGTTCTCTTCTGAATAAAGCTACGAGCATTTCTGTATGGGAAATCTGTCCCATAGCTCAGCTGGAAATAAATAAATGTAGTGAACAAATGGGTGGCACCGTTCCAAAATGCAGTTATTCTGGCTGGTGTACTGTCACTGCTGTGAGGTGTAGGGCTGTGGGGAGTGGGATGTGATGGGCTTGTCTTGGCCTGCAGCCTTGTCTTTCAGGCCATATCCATGTGCTCATTAAAGGATTTAAACCTCTATGCACTGAGGAGTTTGAAGTGTGGTGAATCACAGCTCCTGGATATGTAGAGTGGAAGGGACCTGCTGGGTCACCTAGCCCTCTTGCTTTGCTTTCAGAATATTCCTTCCTGATTAAAGCATGACTGGTGATTGCAAGATGTCTTATTTGGATGGTTTAATAAATTGCCATCCTCTGTGAGATGTGAAAGTGTATTTACTAATGTGGCTGTAAATGTCTCAGCTGTGAGGTTGTTATTTACTGCACTATTGTAATGCAGATGTTTGTGGTTATGTTTGCATTGATCACATAGACAGTGCACACATTTTATTTCTTGGAGTATTTAGGCTTGCTTTTTTCTCTCTCCTGCTCTATCTGTTCTGTTACACACTATATAACAGAAATTGCTTGAAGTGTTATTGCCTGTCACTCAAGTGCAGTTTTACAATATAGGGCTATCTCAATTAAAAGATTCTTCATCCTCTGATTAATTTTGATTCTTGGAGGTAGATAGCATTGTTTGTCTGGAGGACATGCCACTAAATCCTTTGGTACTTTATACATTTGTTTACTTTTAAATGTGTTTTATGTGAAAGATAACGGCCTGTAGTTACAATTGCAGGAAAAGAACATTCGCTGTCAGAGCCTTGTAGCTGGTGGTGGTGCTCCCAGCATGGATGCAGCCCGAGTGCTCCAGTCTGATGGATGTGCAATCACTGGTTGTATGCTGCCACAGAAGCAGCAACTGCCCTCTTTTGATGTGTGTCTTGGGGTGTGAGGTAGGGAAAGGTTTAGGCATCACAATTGCAAGTTTCACAGATTAACTATTTTCTGAAGTTGGTCAATCTGAAACCCTGTACTTCCTACATGATTCTTTTGTGCATGTGGGAAAGCATCAAAAATGGTAGCTCAGCTTAAGACACACTGGAAAACTGTTTAGAATTGATATTTCTTGATTTGAGTGGTCCTCTAATAGACTGGCCTTTCAGTGTATACAGAGACTGGAAAATTGAAGCCCATGAGTGGGAAACCTTGCCATGAAACAGACTGCTGTGTGATTAACAATTTTATCTGTAGCCTTTTAATACCTCCTATAGATGGGATGATAGCCCAGAGGTAATCTTTCTGATGGTATTCAGGAACTGTTACTGGTTGGAAGGTATGATGCGGCATCTTTTAGTGTCTCTCTTCAGTGTTCATTGGGGATAATCCTACCTTGGGGTAGGGATGGCCTTGAATTTGATGGAGCTTGGATTAAATGCCAACCGATTTAGGTATCTAATCTATAATAAGTAAAGCTATTAAGTTGAGCCTTTTAAGTACAGAAATATATGAAAAATTGAGGAGATTTTTGATCTTTGTGTACTATTAGGTAGCCAAGACAGTGGACATTAGATACTGGCAGTGATACTGCCATGGGCTCGTAGGGATCTGCCTGAATCCATTGTGGTTTTTTTGCAGGTGGGAGAGAGGGAGATGTTCTAAAAACTACTGCAAGCTGCAAAGACTGATTATTTTATTTGTAATATTAGTCTGTCGAAACTGAACTTGAGTTTTTCTATGGAAGACCTTTTATTTGGCTTAAAACCACCTGGTTTCATTTTGGTCTCTAAATGCCTGAAGTTTGCCTGGCTGCATGGACTGCCAAAAGTGCTTGATGTGTCATTGTGTATGCTCTGAGTGTTAGTGTGTGTGTAAGTTGTCTTAAGAGTCAACATCCCTTATTTGTGAGGGCAAGAAAGAGATCCATTGAGGCCCATTTCTGTTAGAGACAGAGAAAAATTAGAACAAAACCCCATGTCTTTTATAGTCATCTTTTTCTTTCAGCTCCCACTTCCATTTATTTTATGAAGCTGCTGACACTGCAGTTTGCTCTTCTTCTACCACACTTGGAAACTTTCTGTTTGCTGAGAGGTGCAGCTGCACCCTGCATTTGGCAGTTTGCATTGAGGAGCAAACTGTGGTTTCAGTTTAAATGAACACTGTTTCTCTTAAATAAGTACTTGTTTAAATAAAATCAGGTTAAAAACCAAGTAGGAGTCTTTATGGAAGAGCTTCCAGTTTATACATGGCCTGGCAGGGATGTGCATGAGTTTGCCAGCGTTTCAGAGTAGTGACCCTTTACAACAGCATCCCTGTCTCTTTCTCAGAGCTGCCAAGGAAAGAGCAGATTCTGAGTTTCCCCAAAAATCTGGCTGGATTTTGGAGGGAGAGTGAGAAAAGTGGTCTAGTTTGTGTTGATACAAAGTGAATGTAGATTTTTCAGAGACCTGTATGTTTCAATGAAGAGTTTGTAGGGACAGTCATGTCTGGTGTTTTGGGAAAGACTTATAAAAACATTCAGCACAATATGCAGAAGCTTATTCTGGCTTCTGGCATGCTTTCTTCTGGCTACCTGGAGGGTCAGGTATAAGCTGCTGCTCAGTCCAGTCCACTGTGTGAAGTGATGTCCCGGGGTACTTGTGTGTCTGTGGGTGATGGGCACAAACTTGACAGAATGAACCCTCTCCCTGTGATAGAAATCCTCTTGCTCTGCATTGCAGGAGCCCAAATTGCTATCCAAAATATGAGTTCTACGTGTTTCTTAGTTTTCCTGATCACTTTGCTGTTTGTAATCTGCCCTTTATGCTTCTGTTGCTACAAAGAAAGGCAAAAGAGGCAGGAGACACTGATTATGTGCTTGAGAAACAATGAAGTGGTGTTGGAAATGCTGCCAAAACATGAAAAGGAAAGGGAAAGGATGAATCTGGGAAAAAAAAATATTTTCTGTTACTTACATTGTGTGTATTAGTAACGGGTGGAAAATTATTTCAGACAAAGCTGTGAATTTTGTTTGTCCTTCTAAAAACACTCCAATTTTTTAAAAGCTTCCCTGTGAGTATTATGGCCAGCCTCATTTCACAGCTTGATCTATTCATCTCAGTTAAATGCAACGGACAAAATCTACACAAAACAACTGCTTAACATTATAAGCAGCTTGCATAAACATCAATTATTAAGGTCACAAAAGCTCAGAGAAACCAGCCGAAATGAGTGCACTGTTGCATTTCTTTTTTCAAAACACGCATTAATTAATAAGGGGCTTGGTGCCCAGACGGTTTCTCCCTGCCTGCCTCCATCAGATTTTGCTTTCATCAAGTGGAGGGGAAAGTGTCACTTCTCTCTCTTCCTCCTCCCTTTTCTTTGGCTGGAGAACAGAAAGGTGCCAGACTTTGTCCCTCACAAGCCCATCATTCACAGCTGTGATATCCGAAAATGCTCAGGCGGTTTGTGTTGGGGGTGTCACAACAGCAGCACGCCCTCCAGAATGGCCAGGGGTTTAATTTCATGCCTGCCTGCATGCCTGCCAGAATAGGAGCAGGAGTCTGAAGTCACGCTGCCAGGAGCTAGGGAGTAGTCACATTTGTATATTTGGGCAGTGCAGAGAGGGCAAGGGGCTCACAGGAGAAGCATGGAAGAGAAGAAGACAATGAGGGAAATGTGGTAGCGCTTGGAGGTCCTGTCCTCCCTCTGGAAGCACCACAACGCCCAGGTTGTGTAGGTGTGGGCATCATGTCAGATATTGGTCCCTTCCACATTGGAGCTGTAGGAGCATTTCGTGGGAGCTCCTCTCCAGCATGGGAAAGTATTGGAGGGGTTTGGTTGAGAAATGGGCTGCTGTGGTTGAGAGGCTGAGCCCTGCTTGATTGCAGAGCTGAGGTGCATATAAATGTATGTCAAGGTCAGCAGTGGGGAATGTTTGCAGCAAGGAGTTGAAGAAGAAAAAAGCAGGAATAGAATGATGTTATTTTTTTAATTAATTGATTCAGTTGTAGCGCTGGATGTAGTGAAGGCAAGTGAGACTAACTGTGATGAGGGAGGAGGCTGCAGGGACTGAGTGGGAGATGAGGAGAACTGTGATGGTGGGTGCTGGTGGTGTGGGTGGTGGGGGAAGGCTGAATCTCAGTGAGGTTATGCAGGACAAAGCAGCTCAGATGAGAAAGCTTACTCATGGAACTATGTTTAGGAGAGAGGATGCCTTCAGAGACGGTCCCAAAATATAAAATATATTGCAACACATGAAACAAACTTGTGCATAAGGGGCTTGAGCCTTGGTATCCTATGGATAGCAAATGGCTTGAGATTTTCTTGCGTAGTTTGTACTGAAAGTAAACCCTCTAAAGACAGACACCTCTCTGTATTTTTCATGAGTCAGTGCGCAGAAGATGGGGATGAAAACCGATGGTTAGCAACTCTGCTGCCTGGGGTCATGGTAACTGCAGAAGAAACTCAGATACGCAGGGTCTGGATTATTGAGCCCCATTAAAATAAACCTCACCATTTTTGGCCTTACTAGGTGTAAGTGAGCATCACTAGCCAGTCAGGGGAGGTGATTGTCCCACTCTACTCTGCACTGTTGTGGCCTCACCTTGAATATTGTTTGGGGCATTGTAGTGTAAGAAAGAGACTAAGCTCTTAGAGAGTATCCAAAGGAGGGCAATGAAGATGGTGAAGAGCCTTCGGAGGAAGCATATGAGGAGTGACTGAGGGCACTTGGTGTGTTCAGCCTGGAGAAGAGGAGACTGAGGGGAGACCTCATTGCAGTTACAACTTCCTCATGATGGGGAGAGGAGGGGCAGGCACTGATCTCTGCTCTGTGGTAACCAGTGACAGGACACGAGGGAATGGCCTGAAGTTGTGTCAGGGAAGGAGGTTCAGGCTGGATACGAGAAAAAGGTTCTTCACCCAGCAGGTGGTTGGGCACTGGAACAGGCTCCCCAGGGCAGTGGTCACAGCCCCAAGCCTGACGGAGTTCAAGAAGCATTTGGATGATACTCTGAGGCACATGGTGTGACTCTTGTGGATGGCCCTGTGCAGTGTCCAGAGCTGGACTCAGTGATCCTTGTGGGGGTCCCTTCCAACTCAGCGTATTCTGTAATTCTGCGGTTCTGTGACTCCATTTTGCTTTGTGCCCCTAATGAAATATAACGCAAATACCAAGACATCAAACCTCGTCTTTTATTAAAAATCTTCCCAGCTACCACACCTGGTCTTTATCTGGGTGGAATCTAATTTGTGCAGTCACTAGAGAAACAGTTCAAGGAGATACAAATGTTAAAGCCATTATTCAAATGTTTCTGGTCTGGGGCCAGTACCTAGTTTAAACTTATTAACTGCTGAAGAGGTTCTTTGGGATGAGTTTGAAGGAAGGACCTGCCTCCACCATGCTATGAGGTAGGACAGAAGTCCATGGTGCAAACATTCAGCCCATAGAATAATGCTTATGGGGGATGCCTTGTTAAAAGGCAAAAAAAAAAAAAGTTTGTCCCATGCTTCATTCCAGCGTTGTTTTTGAAAATTACTCATCAGAGGCTGCTTTTGATATATAATAAAAAAAACTCTAAGCAACAAAGGGGCTTTAAAAAAAGCAAGGACTTGACATATCTGTTAATACTCAGGATAGCAATGCATTAATTTTAAAGCATGCTTTTTAGGTTTGGGGTTTTTTTTAAATGAAATGAGGACACTAATTAAAATTAATCCATTTATAAATCTTTCCACATCCAATTTTAAAGTGTAAATAAAACATTTGCCTTGTCTGTCTCTTTTCTCATCAGAAGACAATACAGACCATGTAACTTTTAACTCTTTAATGTAGCAAGCAGATAATGCTATCTTAAGTGATTTACTGAAAGATATAAAAATTGGTTTCACAGTGGAGGTAGCTTTTAAAGAGCAGGAAAGATGGCAGTGGGAATGTTGGGAGTGCCTCAAAATGGGCTTTAATGGTTGCCTTTGGGATCTGCAAACCTCAGGAGTTTCTTGCCATGGCTGCCTCCCTGTCCTCCATTCCCACCCCTTTTACGAAAATAAGCTGTCTGTTGGCTGCCTTCCTTGATGTGTGTTTTTCAGCGTGATAATTTGCATTATAAAATACACAGGGATGAATTTACTTCAGGTTTGCTCACAAAGGCAGGATTTGAATTGGTGAGATTGGAAAAAGACAGGTGGTAGACTACCCCACAAATGTCATATTTGATGAATTTATGTGATTTGAAAAAAAAAAAAAAAGAAAAAGAAAAGAGGGGGCTTATGGCAAAGAAACTCTTTGAAGTTTTAATTCTGTGACATGAGACTGCAGTGTTGTCAATGCTGAAGGTATTATTCTGTGCCTTGTTTAAAAAAGAAGCTAAACATGACCTTGGGTCTGTGATTGTTGGTAGCTCCTCAATGTATGCTAATTAGTAAAGACTGTGAGAAAAGTAGTACAGCTGCTGAGGGAACTATATATTCTAATTTTTTAATGTGTTCCAGATATTATCAGTTGTGCCTACAGACCTTTGGTGCCTTTATGGCTGTGTTGAGGGTGCCCATTTCTGTGCAGTTGTATACCACAGTAAGGCACTTGCCATAGAGTTCTGGCAGAACTGCTAAACTCACCCCCATAAAAACCACCCAAGCAACAATATATAGGTGATATTTTAAACTCTAGCATAAGCTGTGTGCCTCTGCTCCATCTCAGGCCATGCTAAAGTGAAGAGATTGCACGGGGCAGGTCTGTTGTATGTGAGGATGCTCCCTTCTGCTTTCATATTCAGGTATTTAATAAAACAAGAATGCATCTCTGTTTCTTGTCATTCCTATCCCTGGGAAGTTTCACGTCCGTTGCTATCTTCTATCAGTTTCCTGCGCTTTGGTCTTGATGTCTGTTCTTTATAAAACTTCCAGCCTGAAATCTGCCCAGCGCTGACCCCACCCTGGTTCTCAGCCCTCTTTGCCAGGACTAAAACTCAGCAGCTGCAGACAAAGTGAAGGTAAGAGAAGAGGAATTGCAAATCCTCAGAGCAAAATGTGCCGGCTAAAGTTGTACTGGCTTGGAAGGGAGCGGCTTGCTATGGCTCTCCTACAGGTAGAAATAGGCAAGGAGTGGCTATTTGGGGAATTAACAGACTGAGAGTCTAGATAGTTGTTTCCAGCAGTGTTTGTACTCTAAATATTTATCCATAGTGTATAGAGCATTGTTCTACCTTTCCCAGAGAAGTCATGCCCAGGTAGGAGGTTTGACTCCTCTGTCCTTCCAAGGCTAGTGGGATTTAGCAACTTTGTGGTGCTTAAACTGAGTTGCTGAGACCTACTGTTTTAAGCTGTGCTACTGGTAATCAGTCTTCTTTTATGAAAGCATAAAGAGACAGATGTTGCAATTGCAGGAGTTAATGCTTCATTTGGTGTTTACTTGAGGTGTTCCTTCTCCATGGGTGCTGCCATGGGAGGTCGGAGTGTGCAGCAGGACATGGCTGGGCACATGCCCTCTGCCTCGACAGAAAATGAGAGGATTTTTCATTGCAGAAAGCAACTTCTGCATGGGGCTGCAATAGAGTTTTTGTCCTATGTGCTCAGTTTTCTGCTTTACAGTGCTGTGCAAAATGACTTCTTTGCTTCCAACTACAGAATCAGAACTGCTAACCACCCACTGTACAGCTGCTAATGCACAGATTATCTCCACAGCCAACAGCTTTAAGTAATCAAACAGAGATAATTTTACCTCTGTGACCCAACAAATAAACACCAGAATCAGGAAAAATCCTTTTGCCCACACAATCCTGCCCAGGCTTTCAAGGACAGAGTAAAGAGTTTCATCAAAGCCTTGAGAGGTGTCAAGGTCACCAGGTTTGTCCCATCTTGGATCGATGGTGTGGGGTGCTCTCAGGAGATCACGATGCTCTGTAACCTGATGAGACCATCTCTTGCTGCTGCTGCAAAAGACTTTAAATGAGTAGAGCATACACTGGAACTTGTGTACGCAGTCCTGCTTTCACAGGAAAAATTGTGGCTTGGAATGGCTTTTGTTAATGACATCAGCCTTTAACTTTCTGTTCTTTGGAAGAACAGACATTTCTCACAGCTATCAGGGGTTTAGCACCATTAAGGAAACACAACTGTTACATATCGTAACGTTGCATCTGTGGCTCTCACTGGCTGATCTCCACTAGCGTCGGGAAGAGAAAAAAATCTAGCCCAAAAGTCATATCAGAAAACATTTTTATGCTTTAAAAGTCTGTTTCTTTTTGCTTTTATTTCCCAGATCAGCTCATTGTGACTACTTTCTCTGAAATGAAGTCTCAGCTCTTTTTTTTTTTTTCCTGTGTTAGTAAATTTTAGCTGCTCAGAGCTTCTCTCATTTTCCCTGCCCTTTCCCCCTTTGTTCTAGTCAACTCATTTCCTTATTCCTGCTCTTAAGGATACTTAACATGTTGTCATTGGGAAACAGCACTCTTTTCTTCATAGAAAGAAGCTGCTTAATGTTTCATGTGTTACAGTGAATAATTAAATAAAGAAAAATATCTAAGCCTACAAAACTAGATGGCAGCTGAAAGAAAGAAAGCATTTGCAGTCTTCTGGGAAAAAGTGACACTCCTGGCCTGGTGTCTTAAAGTACAAGGGTAAGGTTTAAAAATGAATATGTCTGACATGACATTCAAAATTCTGGATTTTTCAACTTCCCATGCATTTATAACATTAATCTTTAATTGTCGTATTCTTGAGCTACTGGCTGTGAGATCAGAGCTGAAATTGGTGGGGCTGAGGAAAACCAGGCTGGTAAGTGGAATGAAATGTGTGCAGGGACCACGACCTTGTGAACTGTCAGGGATGGAAAGGCTGTCAGCACTCAGGGAGCTTGGCAGTCTGATAGTGGATGGCATGAGCAGTCTTCATGTACATAAGGATTTTTATTGGCCTTCATACTCCTTTTCACCCTTTCTGGGCTACCTGGTCATTGAACTTTTATAGTATACTTAAAACACAACTGTTGGGCTTTGTGAAAGTGGGATGAAAAACTGTGGAGATGGGACTTCTGTGCTGAGAGTTGGGAGAAGGTTGACTGCTCCCAAATGATCTAAATGGACCACGGAATTGTTTGCCTTTTCAAATAAAACCATAACTGTAATTTTACAGTGACCTTTGCAGTTTTACAAAATGAGATCAGACACTTGTTGTCCTCATGGGAGGGGGAGGGGGCACTGTCAGGACCCAGTTACAAATGGGGATCTGCGCTATCATTTTTTTTTTTCCTTTCCTGCTCCCCCATCTCGTTTTTCCACTCGCTGCACTTATAATCTCAAATGGATAACATGCTTTAACAGAATCTGCTGAGACCAGAGACAGATGGAGGTTTGTGCAGAGCAGTAGCTTCCCGTGCCATTGCACATCCCTTTGAATTTGGTTAGCATCTCACAGCCCTGCAGCCTTCATGTGCTCTGCTGCTCTGCCAGCATGACTGGCGTGACCTCTGCTCAGAGTGAGAGACTGGGTCTGATTCAACTTGTAGCAAAGTGGGGTGAGGCATACGGAGCTGTTGCAGCATCCCAGAGAGTGTCCAAAATGAGGAGAAAGGGGACCTTTTTTGGTTCCAAAAAGATTGTTAGCAATTCTTGTTGAGGGCTGGGCCACATCAGTGCTGTTAACTCTTCTGCTGTCTTATCTATGCACTGCTGAAGTAGTGGCTGTTTAGATCATGTCCACCCATCCTTCCCTTTAAATTGACAGAACCTGCACTGAATGGGTCATACCTGATAAGAGAAGAAATAGTTTGAGAGGAAATGGGTTTTTTAATTGCCTCATCTCTGGTAGCTCACTAATTTGTGATTGGCTGTATGGCAGAAAGAATAGCGCCATTTTAAATGTGCTGCTCATACTACTGGCTTAGACTTCTGCTTGTAGACTTATTCAGGTACATAACCACACATCTACTTTGAATTGCATGAGTTCTACTGAAATTAGCGACACTCTTCCTGTGGTTCATTTAGGATGCATGGTTGCAGCTGACCCAATTCCTGCTTGAAATAAGTGGAAGAATTTCCCAGTATTCTGATAAAGCCAGGTCAGGTCCTAAATCCATTTAACCCTTTATGTGTCTGCAGTGATGTCTGCTTACCACAGTACTATAGTTTGGCAGTGGTACAAATTCTGATCTGCGCTGCACTGACCAGAATTCTTTCCATAGGGTATACCAAAAGAGAAGCTCTCCTCAGCCCCAAATGGTCTACAGTAACAGACTGCTCTCTGTTACTGTCTGATTCCTCCCCTTCCTTGGCCACTCTTGATTTTAATTACTGTAATCTGCATTTTCTCTGTGCATGAGTAACAAGTAAGAGGAGTCACTGCACTCGAGAGCCCTGGTGTCAGTCAGAGGGCAATGGCAGCCAGACCTGGAAATCCAGTAACCCTGGTACCACTGGCTTGAGGATTAAACCCTGCTCATTGTAACATGAGCCCAGGCTCCCAAATTGCCCATGATAAGCTTTAAAGAACTGGGAATAAAACCATGCCTGCATCTATTTCTTTTGCAGCAGCATTTTAGCTGGAGGCTCCTAAACGGCTGCAGCAATGTGAATAGAGAGCCCTCACAAGAGACCTGGCAGCACTCAGCTGTGCTCCAGGATCCCATTCTTGGGGTTTTGTTTGTTTGTCGTCTGGATTAAAGGGATTAAGGACTTAACCTTTGTACAGCCTTTCAAATAATAACATGTTTGTGCTCGTACTGCATGTCAGGGAAACATTTCCCCCCCACACTCCTGATTTCATGATACAAGTAAAGATCTGAGAGTGGTCAGGCTTATGTAAAGTTGTGTCTCGTGCTTTAAACACCCACAGATTTAGCTCAGTGCTCCTGTTCTTTTCCATCTCATGGTGTTGCTGGGCCCAGGGCAGGGTACCTGCTTCAAGCCCCCATCCCAAGGACTGGGAGCTGTCATGTTGGTGGGGGGCTGCAGTTTGAGCTGCCAGATCATTGTCCAGCTGCTGTGCCTCTGGGCCGTGTTTTTCGTAATCAGAAATAAAATTTGTGCTGGCAGATGGGACCCTGCTGCATGTCAGTCTGTCACATGCCAGCCGGCTGTGGCCTTCCTCACCTCCTGCTCTGGAGTGGCTTATTTAAGTAGGTTTCAGAGGTTTGTAGTTTATGCTGTAACCCTTTGAGTGAGTGGCAGTGGCTTTTTTTGGTATTCTTTTGGGATTCTTCTGGGATTATTCCAACAGTGATTAAAATTTCCAAAAGCATCCAAGTGATTTAACAAATTTATTGACATGTGCAAAAAGAGACTAAGAAGGACTTGAGAGCTGTCTCTAAGTTTGAACAGTTTTTTATCTAATCCCTGTGTGTATTCCACCTGTGATTAAGGGAAGACCCAAGGCCACCTTTGGGATCAGCTGGTTCCACCTGCAGGTATATTAACTGCAAGCATGACCAGGACTTGCTCTCATTATCATGGTGCAACACCTGCATGGTCCAGGGCATGCCCAAGAAACAGTCAGGTGGGCGTGGAGGTGTGGGTGGCCCAGGCTTGAAGATGTTATCCTTGGAGTTGTTCCCTACAAATAGTGCTGAACCAAGGGACACTGCATGTGGGGATTGGAGTTTTTGGGATTGGGTTTCTTGGGGATGGGATTTCCTGAGAATGAGAGTTCTTGGGGATGGGAATCCTTGGGGTTGAACTGTGCAAGGAAAAGTCTTGCCTCTGGCAGTTTGATCTCTGGCAGGGAAGATAACTCCCCTGATTGTCTGCATGGCTAAGAGCAGTCCATCAAGGGACGCACAGTTTTGGCAGCAGTGTTTTTGGAGAGTTGGCAGTGCCATAGGATTCCAGTAGATGCAGGTGTCAGCATGGCACTCTGCAAAGAGTTGGTGGAAAAAATAGTTAAAAAACCGGTTTTAGTTCTTTCTGTTCACAATGGAGTGGATGTAAAAAAGATAATACAACCTTATCATCTGGATCAGATAATAGCTTTACCATCTGGACTGTCCTCAGATTGAGTAACTGTTGCCCCCTCCATCAAATTACAGCTCTTTTCTTGATAAAGCAGCCAATGTAAATAGTAATTTTAAAACTACAATGCACAGAAAACCCACAGATCTACAAATCTGTAACCAAGATGCTGTAAGATTTAGCCATGCTCAGGACCTGAGTAACAACTGCTTTCCCTCCAAAGACAACAGTTGCAGTGTCAGCCTCTAACAAAGGTTATTACCATCAAAGACTTTCCTCTAGGGGAATGGTTTATAAAAGAACTGCCTGAATATTGCCTAAAAATGTACTTGAAAGAGAATTCTTAATCAAAGTGATGTAACAACAGGAGTATTTACTTTTCTGCTTGGCCCTGGAATGGATAAGTCACAGAGAGTTAACTGTTCTCTGCATTTTAGAGGGGATTTTATCTTGCAAGAAATTTGCCCTACCATACTTAAATTTAGAAGATGCGAGTCCCCTTGTGTCTCCTGCAAACCAAAGGGAATGCAGACTGAGCTTGAGCAACATATGTTAAATTTGCCAACAATTTTCTACTGCAATAAATACCTCTTGCAACATAACACTGAAATCTGTGGATTGCAAGCCTATGCTTTCTGGAGTATAATATACTTCATCCACTCTGCCAAATGCCCATAAGAAAATTGTAAGTGAACTCAGACCACAATATATGAGAGTGAACTTGCACTGACAGTTGATTTAGGACATAAGCACCTCATTCTGGCTCTTGACTCCACAATTTTCAGAAGCAATTCACAGCAAGTACGTAATAGTCAAACAAGTTGGGTTGGATGTTAGGCTTTGTGGTGGGTAATATGAAGAAATAGATGGAAATGTGGTTACAAATTTGAAATTTTATCTTTGGAAACTCTGTGTAGCATTTTTGAGAGCTCCACTTGACCTACAGCTGCTGGGTAGAGGCAGTAAAAGTGATGTAAAAGCAGTCAAAGTGAATTAATTTAAAAAGTCTAAGTGAATATTAATAGGACCTGCTATATTCAACAATTTACAAGCGTGTCTGGCATTTATAGATGAACTCTGCTGTTTGTTACATATTACATTAAAGAAGAATCCTGAACCAACATATCAAAATGACAAACTAACACAACATTTTTCTTTGATCTCCTTTTTTGTTAAAATGAATTATTGATATCCTTTTTCATGGCTGGCAGGAGAGATTTCTGATTTTTATTTGCGTATTAGATCAAATTTCCTATTCCTTCTGTAGGCAGAGCTCTTTACAACAATATCTAGATACGATATGTGCAATTACAGAGCTCAGATTCTTTCTCGCAGGGAATGTTCTCCCCACCCATCCCGTGTTGCTGTGATTTCTTAAGCTGATATTTTCATTGGAAGTCTTTAAATAAATATATAGCCCACCCTGGAGCCAGTGGTCAGAAAAAGGGCGTGATGGTTTTGTGTGGGCCCACAGACCACACTGGTGGGTGTGCAGCTCTCTAGAGGGATCTGAGCTGGTTTACCCAGGATCTGTGGAGAAAAACCTGCCTGTCTTTTCAGTGGTGTGGCTTGGGAAGGTGTTTTCCAGAGTGTGCTTGGATTTATGCTATGTTTGAGACAGCCCTGGTGGGGAGATAGGGTGTACAGTTCTGGTGGTTTTGGTGGCACTGGGGGATAACAAGGTCTCTATTATTCATCATCACCTGGTTTGGACATCAGCAAAGCCTTGGTCCCTGTGAAACCTCTCAGGTGCTCCAAGTTTCATGGTTTGCAAAACTTTTTGTGTTTTTCAAAGGTCACTCCAATTATGATTCTGGCAGTCATGTGTTTCTTGAGGGTCCACCTTACTCCTGGAACATGGCAGCCCCCAAGTCCATTTGCTGTGCTTCATCTACAGACACAGAAGTGGTTTTGCCTTGTTTTATGTTAAGGTCAGAAGTCTCTGTCAGAGAAGCAGAGAAAAGAAATCTTCCTCCTCGTGGTCTCCTGTTTATTCTGTTTAGCATTTTTAATTGCATCCAAAAGATGCTGCTGGAGTTTGGCAGCTGTTGGGGCCCTTTCTCCAGTGTGTCAGGGTTTACTCAGGCACAAGGAAGGATGTTGCAAACCACAGCCATAAGGCTCATGTAGGGTTTTAGATTTGCATGGTTTAAATTGTTTTGCTCAGTTTAAATCAGAATAAATTGAGTGTAAGTGTGGAACGGAGGACAGAGGGATACATTTATCTTCTTATACTTCCCCATCTCCAAATATGTCTCTGCTGCCCCCATCCCATTATGGTTTGGAGAAACACAGTTCCTGCCCTGCAACTGTGGAAGGGGGGACCAGCCGTCCTTGCTTTTCTGTGCCTCCGAGGAGATGCGGAGTCTCTGAGTGCCTTTCCCTGCCTTCTGCTGTCTCTCAGCCAGCAGGTCTGCTCGCTTTCTTCATGCTTTAATCAGGTTTTTTCTCTCCGTTCCGCTGACCCACTTTAGGCTCTTTGAAGGCACGGCGATGCTCCCCGGCGGCTGCAGCTCTGCCTTCAGGGGACACGGACGGGCGGAGGAGCTGAGCAGACGAAACAGCAGCAGCACTCAACCCAGGGGAGAAGGGTGGGTTTGGAGGTACAGGTCCCCTTGGTTTGCTCCCCTGGGCACCTTTGGGCACGTGTTTTTCTCTTGTAGCTTCTGTGTAGGGTGTGTTCCTTTTTTTTTTTCCCTTTTTTTTTTTTTTTAATTTTATTTTTAAAAAGTCCTCTTTTTAAAGTAGGTTTCATTTCAAGGCTGCTGTAGCAGTCTGCAGTGGGGTTTCAGACACGCGTGCTCACGCTTCGTGCCTTAATAGCACCTGACATAACCTGGTCACAGGCACAAGAAGGCACAGATCCTCCATCCCCCACTGCTCCTCTGTCCCCCACTCCCATCCCCTGTATGTAGGGCATCCCGTATCTCAGGCAGCATCCTGAATCCCTTCAGGAGCCTGGAGGAAGCTCTTTCCACCTCCCTATCTTATCCTGGGGTCTCAGTTTCATGTTCAAATGCTGAATTTGGGGTGAGCATAGCCCTTCCTCTGTGTGTGGGTGGGGATGCTGGCTTTGCTCTGGTTGCACAGGGATGATTGCAGCTCTGCAGTAACAATTACGTGAGCCTGGCCAGGGAGTGATGGTAAGGGAGAGGATCTGCGTGGTGGGATGACTCAGGGGTGGGATGATGCAAGTCTAGGGCCTGACTTTCTCTTTGCAGGCTGCAGAAACTTCTCTCCAAAAGGCTGGAGTCAAGGTCAGGGAATGATTTACCACTGGGTGCCAGTCTCCATTCTCTCTGCTTGGCACTGGCCCCACTTCTCACTGAAAAGGTCTCCAGAAGAAGTATGACACAGATTGGTTTCACTGTTTTTGTTGGTATTTGGTGGTTTCCTGCCTTACAGAAGGACCTCAGATGGTATAGGGGGAAACTAAGAACCTGTCCTCATGAGATGCTATTCATGATGAATTCCCTGGCAGTTGGCCTTTAGGAACTTTTATTATGAATTGATTTTATTTCCTTCCTTGTCCCATTAGCGAAGAAGAGTAATTTTGTTTTACATCCAAATTTACTTTAGCCTGAATGAATCTTCCTGTGTAGGCATGCTTTGGGGTGTCAGAGGACCTGCATCTGTATAAAGCTGGTCTGGTGCTGTGGCAGCAAAGCTGCCTTTGACTGGCCCTTGCTAACCCTTCAGCAGAGGAGACAGCAACTTAAGTTTCATTGCCATACTTACAACTTTTGCATGGCTGGTAAATTCAATCATGTGGGCAGGAGATCACCCTGATGGGGACTCCTTGCAGCTGCCCTTCTGATAACACTTGTGGTCTTTGCCTTCTGACACTGTTGCTTGATTTGTGGTCATGATGCAGAGACTGTTCATAGCCCATCCCTTCTTCTCCTCAGTGCTTCTTTAGATGCAGGCCCTCAGCCCTGTAAGGAAGGGCACAGAAAGATGCACTTACAGATCTGCTGGATGGTTGGCAGGTAGAAACCAGCTTGTTCCAACCTGGGGCATTTCCTGTACATGTGTTTTGCTGTTCAGGTTCTGTGTATGGACAGTTGTAGGCAGGTTCTGCTGTGTAGGAGATGCCACCCCTGTGTATTGAAGCAAAAAGTGCTTCAGTATCTGTTCTACAGATTATACATTTTTTATTTTTGTAACCTCTCTTGTTGCCTGTCCCTTGCCTCCTCCTACATCTTCATGGGTGGAGGGGGGGTATTCTTAGCACTGAATCTCTTTCTTCTAAAATCCCATTGCTGGTTTCGTTGTGTAAATTTGTTATTTTACTGAACAAAACAGGGAACCTCTGAAAATCCATGCAAATTGTATTTGTTAGAGTGAAAGTGGGTAGGTAATGGCTTTGGAAGTTTTCCCACAGGGTTATTTTGGTCTTGGCTCTCTGGAGCAGAGCTGCTGATGGAGCTGGGCTGCGCCAGGGCGCCTGGTGGTTTGTGGTGCACACACAGGCTCTGCAGCAGACCCCTGGCTTCATCTTTCTCTTGAGATCATGCCAGGATTTAAGCTCTGCAATGAAAGAAAGTGCAAAAACCCTTCTCCTCACACATGGTAGTAATACTTTATGTGTATTTATAGAAAGGGCTGGTATTTTTTCCTGTTGGTATTAAATTATTTTAAGAAGGATAGAAGCGTTAGTAAAATGCAGTTCTTCATCTCCTCAGAGCATTTCTTCTCTGCTGTCTAATAACTCTGTCTGATGGGGATGGCCTTTTTGCATTGTTGTATACCTGTGGGCTAGGCACAGGTCTTGGAAACCCCTTTGCAACATCAGGATGCTCCACCCGAGGGACTGTCAGTGGGCTTTGCGTGATTCTTGGACATCAGTTTGAGAGTCGTGTGGAGCTAAGCTGAACATCAGAGGTAAGGCATTGCATTGCCTTTGGGGTGATCCTGGATGGACTCCAGCAGAGCCAAACCCTGAGAACAGGCACTTTCCACTGCCTCCACAGCAGGAAGAGAATAGTGGGAACAGCTTATGCCAGTAATATAGTGCTTTAATCTTTAGTAATTTCTCCAAGAATTAGCTGTGTGTAATTTTGTCCCCCTGTGCAATAGCTGACTTCTTGGAGGCAGGCACTAGATTTCTTGCAGGGTATGTTTTCTGTAGTTTTATTGATTTAGTCAGTATACAGGTGCATAGGCTTGGGATTATCTGACTAAAACCAAATGCTGTCAAGCTTTTGCTCTTGCATTCAGTGCTTAAAACCTGGTGGTGCTTTGGCAATTAAGGTAGCCTTGAAGTTGATGTCTAGAAAAATTCCATCACTTGTTCCTTGAAAAAGCCATCTTTTTTCTCTAGTGCTCAAACATTCACATACATTACATAGACACCAGAACTGAGCTGAAGTTAATCCAGTCTGTAGTTCCTACAGTGACAAAATACCTGGATTACTTGGTGTCAGGTTGCCCCAAGATGACAAAATACCTGGATTACTTGGTGTCAGGTTGCCCCAAGATGGCACTCTGTGTGTGTGTCATGCAAAAATAATAGTGTGGTTCCAAAAGACCATCTTTATGATCTACCCACTGCATACTTCTCCTCCTGGGGAGGTAAAGAATCTGTAAGCCAGAGGTGACAGTTGTGCAGCAAGTTCTGCCACAATGCCCTTGCGTGATGATCAGTGAGGGCATGAAGACCATTGTCAGAGGTGACACAGGACAGGCTAGGAGAGTCATGGCTGGAAGTGAACTAGTGGTTGGGGACCAAAACATGACATAATATGTTTTTTCTTTTTACATTCTTTTTGTGTATTGATAAGGTAGCCTAATTCCCAGATATTCATAATATTTCATGCAATTGTTTTGCTATTCCATTATCTCCTCTCATGCAGGGTATCCTCCTTTGACAGAAAAGGGAGTTGCACCCTAAGCAAAATCTGACTGCTGAGGAAGCACTGTTTCCAAGGGGTAGATCCAAAATAATAAAATAACTTCCTTTTCCCATGTTACTGGAAAAAATACTGAAATACTCAAAACAAAAGTGATACGATAGAAGGGAAAGGATGGTACATTAATTTTCTGTTACAGACATAGAATCATAGATTGGCTTGGATTGGAAGGGACCTTAAGGATCATCTTGTTCCAACCCCCCTGCCACAGGCAGGGATATCTTTTCCTAGACCAGGTTGCTCAGAGCCCCATCCAACCTGGCCTTAAACACTTCCAGGGATGGGGCATCCACAGCATCTTTAGGCAACCTGTGTCAGTGTCTCACCACCCTCGCAGTAAAGAATTTTTTCCTGATATCTAATCTAGACCTACTCTCTTTCAGCTTGAAGCCATCCCCTCTAGTCCTGTCACTACATGCCCTTGTAAATAGACTCTCTACATCTTTCTTGCAGGCTCCCTTCAGGTACTGAAATGCCACAATTAGGTCATTCCAAAGCCTCTTCTTCAGGCTGAACAACCCCAACTGTCTAAGCCTTTCCTCTTAGGAGAGGTGCTCCATCCCTCTAATCAACTTCGTGGCCTCCTCTGGATTCTCCAACAGATCCATGTCCTTCCTGTGCTGGGGACCGCAGAGCTGGATGCAGAGCTCCAGATGGGGTCTCACCAGAACAGAGCAGAGGGGCAGAATCCCTTCCCTTGATATGCTGCCCACCCTGCTTTGGATGCAGACTGTGATGCATTTGGCCATGTTTTGGAAATTCTTAAGCGCAAAGGGATTAGCCAAATGTATATTTTAGTGAACAGAAGATAGTCAAATGCTTGTTTGTTTGGTGTCTAAGTTGTGCGTGAAGGCTTTTCTTTTTCTTCTTGCACAGTAATCATTATGATTCTGCTTTAATGGTTTTTCTTGTCTATCTGAAAAAAACGTGAAAGAAAATTTTAAAAGAATTAAAATTTTCTCCTTATCCACTTCCTCTGTAGCTGTCATTTATAATTCTTTAATGATGTACATGCTTTGAATAAACTATATATTTTTTAATGGTTAGTAGAAGGAAAAAAACCTTTCATATTCTTGCATTGTATTTTTGTTATAACTCTTATCAGCCTATGACTGAAAATTTGTCTCCATTTTGGAACTTTCTATAATGGAATGAGATAAAATCTGATTCTGCACTTCACATACTCCATGGGCCAAATAGATCCTTCACTTAATTCCATTAATTGGGTTTTGCAGAGAAAGGACTAATTTACAGGAAGCACTTGGCCCTGAACCCTCTTCAAAGTGACGGGCAAATTAGGTATGGCACAGGCACGTGGAAGTGGGTGCTGCTGCAGCCTCTTTCATGGGGGTGGGAAATGAAACCTTGGATGGCAGGGTGTTTTCTGGAGAAGAAGGGGTGCCAGCCAGAGGTGCTGCTGCCCTGCTGAGTGCTGTGGGTTCACTTGGGCTGCTCACCCACCTCTGCTTTCGCGTGTCACCTGGAGGACACTGGCTGCACTGATGCAGACACTGATTGCAGTGCTCCACAGCTTTGACAGCATGCATTAACCTGGAATCTGATGCAGCATGACAAGACACCAACTTCTGCTCAGGCAGTGGGACTGTTCACGTGCAGTACAGTCTGCCAGACTCTCCCAGGACGTTTGAGTCGTATCTGTGCATAATGGCCATGTGCAGTTAAGTAGAGCACGCTGCCTGAGATGAAAATCAAATCTAAGAGCAGGCTTGCTTTCCTCCCCTCCCTCTCCTTCCACTGTTGCCGCTTGCACCACCGCAGTGGGATGTCTTCCTGCTTCCCCATCGCTTCCCAAAACACACAAGCACTCCTTCCTGCATGGTGTAACCAATCTGGTTTGCTGACAGAGATCTGCCGGGGCCTTTAAAGTGGTGCCAGCTACTATGTGCTAAATGTAGCATGGCAGCATTTCAGAGTGAAGCTAAAAATCCAAATCCAATAAGCAAGGAAATAACCATAAAGATGAAGCTCTGGTTTCCTTTCTGTCCATCAGCTCGCTGCCTGATGGGGCAGCTTTGCACTAAAAATTGGCTGTAGACCATACGTTAGAAGTATGAAGACCTCTTTTTTTGCTCTTTAAGCTCAAATCTATGAATAGATGCATTTTTTTTTTTCATCTTATAGGAAAATCACATTATTTTCAGGGATGAGCTTTCAGGCAGTTTGGATTCCTTTTTCTCTCTGGTGGGATTAGCAAACAGCAGCAAAACTTACACTTCTCTTCCTAAATCCCCATTCAAAATGGAAGAACAGTTACCCAAGCTCAGGTTTTGTTCTTTTGAGATTTAACTGAAAGAGAGTTTCAGTGTGGGGGTTGTGATCCTGTAAGGTGCTGGCTTTCATGAAAATTAGCAGAACGATTTTGTGAAAAATATTTGCATTTCAAGCAAATGTAGATTAGTGAGACTTTTATGGTGAAAAATACTTTTATGGTTTTGTGAGGAAAACAGGGTGAATGATTTCTTGTTTGTTTAGCTTGTGGAGAAAAGAAGACTTTTCAAAAAAAGCAAACAAACCCCCAAAACAGAGCTACTGAACATCATGTGGGGTAACATGATGTGCCAAAAAAACAAAAGGTATGGAGGAAACCATCTACAGTGCTGGAATGGGTACTGTAAGCTTGATTTTGGAGAAGAATGGAATGGGTGCTGGAAGCTCTGTAGTTCTCTGATGACATGTGTCTTACGCCAGGGTGTCCCAAGGGAAAAATGTTCTTACAAGGTTTCATCAGGCCAATTTTCATTTTATTTTCTTTTTATTGAACAAAAAAAAAAAAAAAAGGAAATTTGCCAGTGTAAGGAGGATTAAGAGTGGATAATCCGTTTTTGTGACTCATTCTGATAAGAAAAGAGCTCATCAACTCCCTGTAGCCTTGGATCTGAAGACAGTTGCTGACAGATTGCACAAAATATGTCCCTGCATTTTTAGGACCCCGAGACAGTATCTTGCAAGCAGATAAAACCAAATAAAACCTGACAAACCATCTTTGTACTGGAGAGATGAGAAGAGAAATGCAGATAGTTTCTCTTGGAGGATTTGAATGTGAAGCTATGAGGAAGGACATTGAGGTATAACTTTAACTCCTTAAATGTTCTCTTAAACATGAAAGATCTCAGTTAATTAAAAGCTATTGCATAACTGCTGCTGGGGAGTGAGAAGTTTATTTTTAATTATACTCCCTTACATAATTGTTACACGATGACAGAGGCAGCATGATAAAGTGATAGAGATTTAAGTATACTTTTTTAATACAGTGAGATTAAAAAGTGAAGTGTTGATGCATTCATTCATCCTTGTCTTGTACCTGAATCTGTTTCATGGTTTCAGCTTCAGCACTGAGTTTTTGAGGACAGTATCAGTTTATCCTGTACTTGTACAGCCCACAGCGGTGATGATGACTTCTTCAATGTGGTGTTCTTCAAGATAATAAATAGTGTTCTCCATTTTCAGGTTCATCTTTGATCTTAGAACGTTCTGGCAAGCAGACCAGTGCACACACATCTGTAGCTAATATGCCAACAAATCACATCTATAATTTATTATAGTTGTGGAAAACCCATTTAAGCTGGATGATTTCTTAAGTAATTTATTTAACTGTGGTTATAAAACTACATTTTCTGTCTTGAAACAATGAACTGTTTGCTTTAAAAGCTGAGCATGCAACAGGACAATTAAGTGTGTTGTTTTAAACTGCAGAGAGCATCTACGAAAATGTTGCTGACAAAAAGGGAAAGTGAAATGGATGGGAACTAAATTTTTGCTTATAAAGTAAATAAAAGAGAAACTTCTGTCTCACTTAAAAATATCTACTATGAAATACTCCCTTCTCTGCTTACTTTGAAGTCTCTGTGTGTCTACTCTGTGTTTGCCAGCATTGAAAGGGTGTCATGGTGGGGTTTTGGGTCATTAGAAGAATTTGCCCCACTTCTTTACACTTGGGGATGGAGGCTGCTACTGGTGGCTGGGCTCTGCTCCTGTCCTCAGCTCCATCATCCAGCCCCTGGTGGGGGACACACCGGGCCTTGCTGGCTGAAATGGTGTGTCCTGAAGTGTGATGTTCAATTTATCTTAACAAAAGTACTCATCTTGGGGAGCCACCACCAGCTGGTCAGGCCAAACAGAAAACGAGACAGGAAAACAGCAGTTCATAGAGGGGTCCTGGTGTGACTCTTGGTAGACTTTATAAGGTTTGTTTCTAGATACAAGCAAACTACTCTCCCTTTACTTTTGCTTTGACAAGCACCTT